>CM039675.1:522666086-523866086 GCA_022496015.1 Hordeum marinum
GATTTGTCATGAACAATACTGTGCACAAGGTATGCATGGATAAAAAGAACATCACATAATTATACATTTATAGATATGTGTAGTAATCGTTAGAAAGCATGGTTAGAGTTTAATGGAATATCTTACTGTCCTCCAAAACCAAGGGAAAAATAAACAGAGAAACTTGCACATGAGTCACCTAGTGATGTAAAAATATTAGGTTGCAAAATGATGCGGTAGTTAACGGATTGTGTCAATGAGGAAGAAATCTAGGTGTGTCATTTCATGCATGAATACACCTAATACACACTATTAGTAGCGGCCCCTGTTATCATCACATCAATAAGATACTTACTCGGTCAAAATTTCTCATGACGCACCTCACATGCCTCTTTTGTTAGAGTAAACAGTGCATCCAATGCCTAGGCCTGGTGGCCACTCATAAACTTATTATTTCTTGGAGGTCTGTGTTGGTAGTTTTGATACAGAAAAGATGTCTCCGTCAAGTGGAACTTCCGGTGCATGTTGGAGGCATCTAATTGTGCACTTCCGGTGCTTGTTAGCATTTTTGCTTATTTTGTCGTGCTTTCCTTGATCATCTTGTATGATGATTTCCTCAACACCGTCTCTCATTCAACCATCGCACTTTATGTATGAAGCAGGCCGAAGTCCATTTCGTGATAATGGATCTATCACAAGCTTGTTAAAAGAAACAACTCAAATAATAATCATTTTTGGGGGGTCTAGGTATAATCGTTTATTTGTACATTCATGCATGTTTTCTATATGTATGTTTGAGCTGATTGTTCGAACCTGCTCTCCTGTGTGCCCAGTTTTCTATAATAACTTAGTAAAAACCGTATTTCTAGTTCTCAACTTAAGAAAAACAAAGAATAATGCTCATAAGTATTTTCATAAAACGAGTCACCTCATCAATTCCCATTAAATCATTTGTCGACCGAACTTGCAAGAGTTTTGAACCACCGGGAAGCTAAAACATTACATGTAGGAACCGTAAATTTCCTAGTGCATCCACCAGAAAGGGAGATACCAGAACAATGACTCCAGGAAGCAGCTTTTGCACATTCAACTTTCATATTTCAATCTTGTGCACAATCGGGCTCCAACCATCGCATACTTCACATGTATTGCAAGAAAGTCCTAGGTGTTCAAACCCTGGCATCAAACATATTTGAATTACCAAATAATTGTGTATTGTTTCGTTTTTAACCTAATCATCTATTGTTTCAGAACAAGGGGAAAAGACACCAAATTTTGATTTGTTCTGAGAAATACGACACATTAGAACCAAAAACGCATATGAGATCATATCAGTGTGATAAAAAATGGTATTGTCAATTATTTGGAAGGTAGAAATACATTCAATGTTTACATACACACACCGGCCTGACATATGCTCCGTTTATTTATAGCTTATGCTGCATGTCTAGGAACTCAACTAACTCCTTGGTCTATGCAGTAATCTTCCGGGTAATCACTCAAAGTCTGACTTAGTTGTGGTTGTTCTCCCAGAACTGAGCCTGAAGCCAATCTATTGTATTCTTTTCCACCTGAAAATGCCTTGGCAAGAACATCATCTGATATTGCTGGGTCTGACCCAAACACTGCATTGGCAATTGTGATAGCCCCTGGATTCTGGCTGCTGAGGCGCGGCAATTGCAACGGCGGGCTGGTGGGGGTTGGGGGTTGAATTGAAAGTTGAATGAGCCCTACAGGGAAGACAAACACATCACCTTGTTGAGCACCTTGGAGAGGACCTTGTTTCTGTTGGGGGCGGGCAGGTTGGATGTGACAAATCCGACATACAGTGTCCCCTCGAGCACTGTGAGGATCTCAGTGGCGCGTGGGTGCGTATGTGGTGGGTTCTGGCCCAAGGGGCATAGTCAATGCGCGCGATTGAGATGCCGAGAGTGTTCAGTCCAGCAATCTGCATGACGTTAATCAAGGTGACGTTGGATCCAACCTTGTTGGTCACCCTAGGCTTGTCGAGGGCGGCTGCCTTGAAGAAGTCATCAGCGTTGACATCCATCGGGTTCTTGCAAACAAATCCATTAACACGCACTGGTGCAGAGAGGAGACATAGAGTGTAAGCTTAGGAATTACTAGGAAGTAGTTTAACATGTAGATAATTTTCAGAAATTCTTTCTTGGTGATAGCAGGACGGGAAAGCGGGAAGTAAGCATTACCTGGTGAATGCATGTCGGCGACACAAAAGTCCTGGAGCGGTCCAGGGTCGGAGGCAACAGCCTGCCATGAGACCTAGGCGAAAAGAGCAACAAGGAGAAGGAAGGTAGGGGGAGGATGCCATTTGTTTTCAGCTCCTTTGGGTTTTCTTTCTCTTGTATTCGTGCTGTGTTTGTTAAGTGACTGATTGTTTGAGTATGCAGGGGATGTATGTGTTTATATAGGCACGGCGAGCAGTGTGACTCGTGAGCAATGGACATAGTCAAGTGGAACCGCCCAACGGATAGAAATGGTCTTTGGCTGCCGACTAGATTAGTCTGCGCAAGATTTTCTGACATGGTCAGCCATATGCAAATCTTTGATAATATTATCATCAAAGTTCCCTTTTAATATGCCAAAGCGACACATTTTTTCCCTTTAATAATGAATATAACCAAGCAAATTAATGTACTCCATCTGATGTAGACCTCTTAGTAACAATTACTATGAGCAATAGTTTGGATTGTGTCAAACAAGGAAAAAATCATGGCGCGTTGATCCATGTATTAACGCACCTAATACCTATTATGTGATCACGTCAACCAGATATAGAGTTGTCTGGTCAAATTTCTGTCCAAGTGGTTGAGTACTTGCAGGAAGAAGCAACGACATTAATGGACGATGGAGAGCAAGAGCAGTTAACATTTTATTGATAGGAGTTTTCGTCATGACCAATTCAGTGCATATATAATCTAACAATCTAGTCCTCGTAAGGTTCATGACTAGTCTTTGTCATGGATGTTCAGGTCCATGCATCTTACAACAACAAGCATGGCTGGTTTACCCTCCAACAACGAAGAACAGGAAGCTACCTACCGCAAGGAGGGGGAGGAGCGGGCCCGCTGTTGGCGGGTGTAGTCCCAGATGGCGATGGCGGCGCTGACATGGACATTGAGTGACCGGACGACGCCCAGCTGCGGGATCTCGACCGCAAACGTCCACCGCCTCCTGGATGATGTCCACCGGGATGCCCTCCTTCCCTGCCCAGCACCACCACCGTCTTGGCCGGGAACACGAACTCGTCCAGCGCCACGCTGGTGGCCGTCTGCTCCAGCCCCACCACCGTGTACCCCTCCACCCGCTTCCTCTGCAAGAAGGCCCTCACGCTCTCCGCCGGCACCTCCACCATCGGCACCCACTCTCTGCTGTCACGCTGATTCAGCCGGAAACTGGCTTTGTCCTGGACCACCCCCATGTCTCCCACACCAGCCCGCCCGCCCTGAATATCTCACACTCCGAGTCAGCCCCGCCAGGTTCGGGATCCGCTCCACAGCGACGCCGACTACGATGAGATCCTGCCGGCTCTGCCTCACGTCTCCGCCGCCTCCTTCCTCGACTCCACTGCCAGGCTGAACGTGTCGTCGTCTTCCTCCATCTCAAAGAGCAGTCGTGAGATGTCGTTGTTGCCCATGACTGCGCCATTGCTGCTTGGTGCTTGCTCCGAGTTCCGGTGGGGGTATGATCTTCTTCTGGAAATCTTGACTGGCTACTATCTTCTCGTCCGTGCCCTCCTCATGTTTTCTTACCGCCAGACCCTCGTTCTTGATTGTTGCTGAATCCTTTATCATAGCATGCCTCAGCTCCTCCTCACGTCCTGATGGTACATACAGCTAAATAATTAGGGATATACAGCTTCAAGCCAAACCCAACAAGATAGCTCAAGTTCAAGTGCTTACATTCAGAAAGTTATTTACTCGCTCCAACACGGACACTGGAACACATTCAAAGCCAGACGACTGCATAAAAACAAGCATATTCAGAAATGCTGAAAGGTTCAGTGCCACATAAAAAACACGAACAACAGCCCTAGAATCCTCCGTGTTATTCATTCCTGACAAAATCAACAGTGTCCTCAATCTCTAGGATACAGAGAATACAACTAACCTCAATGCGAGCTGTAAATATTCCCGGCGGAGTCCCAGATGTATCGGGATCAAAACATCAAGGAAACCTCCGATTGAAACTCTGAGCCTGAAATCAAAACATATATGGATGATACGAACACTTAAGGAAATTTTATATTAACACCTTTTTAGATTAATAGAAGGGCATGAGTAAGGTATATAAGTTACAGTATTGGTTGGGGAAGAATTCCCTCAGTAAACTCTTGCTGGTACACTGAGAGAAGTATAGCCCAAGTATGTGGATGTACCTCGCACAGTCGGTATTCTCTGCCAGATACTTTCTCAAATCTTGAAAGCACCTGCTTTCGATGGATGGATTTTCTGAGCTTTCTAGTTGCAAATAGGCCACAACTTGGAAAAAACAGTGTGGACAAGTAGCTGTGGTACAATACAGATATTCAGTTGACTAGTGCATTATAAAGCTTCAGAAGAATGTAGCCCCACATAATTCTTAAGTACATAGTTTTACCTGAGTGAAACTACGTAGACTGTGGTGATGGGATGTTAAAAATGAAATTATTGGAGGAAGCAGTTGATTCAGATGGTTTCTCTGGACAACCAGCTCCCTTGAATGGAGGATCACGTTTGCTGCTATAAAAACATATGAAGACAGTGCCTGCAAAGAGATGTATAAAATATACAGACTAAAATGGAAGGACGTCCTCAAAACAAATGGAAAGACATCTCACTAAATGTTCACCTGTTGTCGCATCCCGTAATCATGAAAAATAGGAACGAGTTGTTCTTCAGCCTGCAAATAATAATCATCAGAGAGGTCAACTGTTACAGACAAGACACCTAAAGAAGTATGTACCGGTCACACAGGTCAACAAGCATTGACATGAAGGAGCTCTCACCAGTGTTGGAATTTTAAGTAAATAGTATAGCAAACGTCTCCAAGTACTGCCGAACAGCAGGTAGGTTATTTCTCTGCACAGACAAAAAGTGTGTCATTTGACCTTGCACTGCAGTAAAATAGAAATTATACATGGAAAATAAATTGATCTTTAATGTTCTAGAGCCTTATAAGAATTTAAACTCGAGACAGGTTTGTATAACCAAAGAGAAAACACAGACTATTCGACTTGTTTGAAGCAACCTACAGAAAGTCTAGACATATATATTAATATTATATAAAATTGCAGTAAAAGTGCAAAGCACATAAGATTAAGAATATGCTTACGTAAAGACAGGTGTGTACACTAGATGTCACTTTCCCAACTATGTCTTCCTCTACATAGTGTGACAAAACACATATCATCTGCCACACACGAACTTTCCGCCTATGTACCTGATAAGTATGGATGCTTCAGAAATATGGTGCAAAATAGCAAGGTTTTCGATACAAAGAAACATGCTTACACTGCTGTATTTTTTGTAAAGTTCTTTCGAGAGATCAATGTCATTCACCTGTACAAACAGAGAAAATACAAAGTGTCAGAAATCATCCATTTAAGCAGCACTTCAGAAATAAGCATGATCGGC
Source organism: Hordeum marinum (assembly GCA_022496015.1). Taxonomy (NCBI): domain Eukaryota; kingdom Viridiplantae; phylum Streptophyta; class Magnoliopsida; order Poales; family Poaceae; genus Hordeum; species Hordeum marinum. The sequence goes on from CM039675.1 coordinate 522,671,699, forward strand.
AAGATTGTAACATCAGGCAAGTTTCAGAATCTTGCTGTATGTTGTATTGTAGTCCTTCTCAAGTACTTAAGGATATTCTTGACCGCTGTCCAGTGTTCCATTCCAGGATCATTTTGAAACCTTCCGGCCATACTTATGGCAAGGCTGACATCCGGTCTTGTGCACAGCATTGCATACATGATAGAGCCTATGGCTGAAGCATAGGGGATGACACTCATCTTTTCTGTATCTTCTGCAGTCACTGGGCATTGAGTCTTACTCAACTTCACACCTTGTAACACAGGCAAGAATCTCTTCTTGGACTGATCCATTTTAAACTTCTTCAAAACTTTATCAAGGTATGTGCTCTGTGAAAGTGCTATTAAGGGTCTCGATCTATCTCTATAGATCTTAATGCCTAATATGAAAGCAGCTTCTCGTAGGTCCTTCATTGAAAAACTCTTGTTCCAATATTCCTTCACGCTTTCCAGGATTTCTATATTGTTTCCAATCAGCAATATGTCATCCACATATAATATTAGAAACGCTATAAAGCTCCCACTCACTTTCTTGTAAATACAACCTTCTCCATAAACTTGTATAACTCGAACGCTTTGATCACCTCATCAAAACGCTTATTCCAACTCCGAGATGCTTACACCAGCCCATAAATGGATCGCTGGAGTTTGCAAACTTTGTCAGCATTATCTGGATCGACAAAACCTTATGGTTGCATCATATACAACTCTTCCTCAAGGAAACCGTTGAGGAATGCTGTTTTGACATCCATCTGCCAAATTTCATAGTCGAAATAAGCAGCTATTGCCAACATGATTCTGACAGACTTAAGCATCGCTAAGGGTGAGAAGGTCTCATCGTAGTCAACTCCTTGAACTTGTGAAAACCCTTTGCCACAAGTCGAGCTATATAGACGGTGACATTACCGTCCGCGTCTGTCTTCTTCTTAAAGATCCATTTGTTCTGAATGGTTTTTCGCCCTTCAGATAATAGTTCCAAAGTCCATATTTTGTTTTCATACATGGATCCCATCTCGGATTTCATGGCCTCTAACCATTTATCGGAATCCGGGCCCATCACTGCTCCTCCATAGCTCGTGGGTTCATTGTTGTCCAACAACATGACCTCCAAGACAGGGTTGCTAGTACGCGGCCTTGTCGACCTACAAGGTTCAATAGTAGCTTGATCCGAAGCTTCATGATCATCATCATTAACTTCCTCTTCTACCGTCGTAGGTTCCACAAAAACATCTTTCTATGCAGCGCTACTTTCTAGTTGAAGTGAAGGCTCAATAACCCCATCATGCTCTATTTCCTCCCACTCAATTCTTTCGAGAGAAACTCTTTCTCAAGAAATGTTCTGTTCTTAGCGACAAACACTTTGCTTTCGGATTTGAGATAGAAGGTATACCCGACTATCTCTTTCGGGTATCCTATGAAGACGCATTTTTCCGCTTTGAGTTCCAGCTTTTCAGGCTGAAGCTTTTTGACATAAGCATCACATCCCCAAACTTTAAGAAACGACAACTTTGGCCTCTTGCCAAACCACAGTTCATATGGCGTCATCTCAACGGATTTCGATGGTGCCCTATTTAAAGTGAATGCAGCTGTCTCTAATGCATAACCCCAAAACGATAGTGGCAAATCAGCAAGAGACATCATAGAACGCACCATATCTAATAAGGTTCGACTACGACGTTCGGACACACCATTACGATATGGTGTTCCGGGCGGTGTCAACTGTGAAACAATTTCATACTGTCTTAAGTGACTGCCACACTCATAACTCAGATATTCACCTCCTCGATCAGATCGCAGGAATTTAATTTTCTTGTTACGATGATTCTCAACTTTACTCTGAAATTGCTTGAACTTTTCAAACGTTTCAGACTTGTGTTTCATCAAGTAAATATACCCATATCTACTTAATTCATCAGTGAAGGTGAGAAAATAACGATATACACCATGCGCCGTAACATTCATTGGGCCGCACACATCAGTATGTATGATTTCCAATAAGTCACTCGCCCGTTCCATTCTTCTAGAGAACGGTGTTTTAGTCATCTTGCCCATGAGGCATGGTTCACATGTGTCAAGTGATTCAAAATCAAGTGACTCCAAAAGTCCATCAGCATGGAGCTTCCTCATGCATTTTACACCAATATGACCTAAACGGCAGTGCCACAAGAAAGTGGTACTATCATTATCAACTCTACATCTTTTGGCATCAATGTTATGAACATGTGTGTCATCACTATCAAGATTCAATATGAATAAACCCCTAACATTGGGTGCATGACCATAAAAGATATTACTCATATAAATAGAACAACCTTTATTCTCAGATTTAAATGAGTAACCGTCTCGCAATAAACAAGATCCAGATATAATGTTCATGCTTAACGCAGGCACTATATAATAATTATTCAGGTTCATCACTAATCCCGATGGTAATCGAAGAGAGAGCGTGCCGACGGTGATCACATCAACCTTGGAACCATTTCCCACGCGCATCGTCACTTCGTCCTTTGCGAGCCTTTGTTTATTCCGTAGTTCCTGTTTTGAGTTGCAAATGTGAGCAACCGAACCGGTATCAAATACCCAGGCACTACTACGAGAGCTAGTAAGGTACACATCAATAACATGTATATCATATATACCTTGTTTGTCGTTGGCCGCCTTCTTGTTAGCCAGGTACTTGGGGCAGTTCCGCTTCCAGTGACCAGTTCCCTTGCAATGAAAGCACTCAGTTTCTGGCTTGGGTCCATGCTTGGGCTTCTTTAGAGGAGTAGCAACTGCTTTTCCATCCTTCTTGGTTTTACCCTTCTTGCCCTTGCTCTTGACCTTGCCATTTTTCTTGAAACTAGTGGTTTTATTGACCATCAACACTTGATGTTCTTGCTGGATTTCAGACTCAGCGACCTTTAGCATCGCAAACAGCTCGGCGACTGACTTGTTCATCCCGTGCATGTTATAGTTCATCACAAAGCTCTTGTAACTAGGTGGTAGTGATTGAAGAACTCTGTCAGTGATCGCCTCTGGCAGAAGGGCAATTCCCAACTCCGCTAGACGAGTTGAATATCCAGACATTTTGAGTATATGTTCATCGATAGCCCGTTCTCCTCCATCTTGCAAGCATAGAACTTATCGGAGGTTTCATACCTCTCGATCCGGGCATTCTTCTGAAAGATAAACTTCAACTCCTGAAACAACTCATATGCTCCATGACGTTCAAAACATCTTTGAAGTCCCGGTTCTAAGCCATACAATATTGCATACTGAACTATTGAGTAATCTCTAGTACGTGTCTCCCAAGTGTTCTTAACGTCTTCGGAGGTCATGTCTTCTGGTTGGTCACCAAGCGGTGCATCAAGGACATATGATTTCTGGGAAGCCGTGAGGATAATCCTCAGATTACAGGCCCAGTCAACAAAGTTACTTCCATCATCTTTCAACTTAGCTTTCTCTAGGAACGCATTAAAATTCAGGGGTGCTACTGCGCGAGCCATTGATCTACAACATAAATATGCAAAGTTTACTTAGACTATTGTTCAAGATATTGAGTTTAGTTAATCAAATTACTAAAGCTCTCACTCAAATTGACATCCCTCAGGTCATCTGAGTGTCACACGATCCAAATCCACCAACTCAAGTCCGATCATCACGTGAGTTGAGGTGGCTTCAATGGTGAACATCATTATGTTGATCATATCTACTATATGACTCATGTTCGACCTTTCGGTCTCTTGTGTTCCAAGGCCATGTCTTTACATCCTAGGCTCGTCAAGTTTAACCCGAGTGTTCTGCACGTGCAACACTGGCTTGCACCCGTTGTATGTGAACGTAGAGTCTATCACACCCGATCATCACGTGGTGTCTCAACACGACGAACTTTCGCAACACTACACACTCGGGGAGAACACAATTTATCTTGAAATTAAGTGAGGGATCACCTTATAATGCTACCGTCGTCCTAAGCAAAACAAGGTGCATAAAAGGATTAACATCACATGCAAATCATAAGTGACATGATATGGCCATGAACTTGTGCTTTTGATCTCCATCTAGAAAGCACCGGCATGATCTCCATCGTCACCGGCATGACACCATGATCTTCATCATCTTGATCTCCATCAACGTGTCGCCATCGGGGTTGTCGCGCCCAACATGCTTCTACTACTATTTCTACCATTTAGCGATAAAGTAAAGCATTACATAGCGCTTAATGATTGACACGCAGGTCATACAATTATCAAAGACAACCCTATGGCTCCTGTCGGTTGCCGTACTCATCGACATGCAAGTCGTGATAATCTATACATCACATGATCATCTCATACATCACATATATCACATCATGTAATTGGCCATATCACATCACAACATACCTTGCAAAAACAAGTTAGACGTCCTCTAATTGTTGTTGCATGTTTTACGTGGCTGCTACGGGTGTCTACCAAGAACAATTCTCATCTACGCAAAAAGCATAACGGTGAAGGACCGTCTTTGTCGAATCCGATCCAACTAAAGTGAGAGAAACTGGCACCAGCAAGCCATCTATGCAACAAGTTGCGGTCGAGGGAACCGGTCTCTCGTAAGCGTACGAGTAATGTTGGTCCCGGCCGCTTCATCTCACAATACCGCTGAACCAAAATCCGACCAAGGGAGGAAGCAATATAAGCATCAATGCCCACAAACCTTTTGTGTTCTACTCGGGATCTCATCTACACATAGACCTAGCTCATGATGCCACTGTTGGAGAACGTTGCATGGGAAACAAAAAAATTCCTACGCACACGCAGATCTATCCATGGTGATGAGCATCTACGAGAGGGAGAGTGAATCAACGTACCCTTGTAGATTGCTAAGCGGGAAGTGTTAAGAAACGCAGTTGGTGTAGTCGAACGTCTTCACGATCCAAATCGCCGTGCGTTCCGCGATCCAATCATGATCCGTCTCGCGATCCAATCACGATCCGTCCCGCGAACTTGATCGCGATCCGTCCCACGAACTTGATCATGATCCTTCCGATCTAGCGCCGAACGGACGGCACCTCCGCATTCAGCACTCGTACAGCTTGATGACGATATCCGCCGTCTTGATCCAGCAAGAAGGAGCAGAGAGGAAGACGAGTTCTCCGGCAGCGTGATACTTCGAAAGAGATTGCCCATTTTGTACACGAAGTGCGTCTATTTTTTGCCATAACCCTCTCATCTTTTTAGCACATAGCATGAAATGATGATACCATGCCAACTTTCAACCTTTTAAGAGTTTATTTGTAGTGCTTTTCAATTTCAGTGTCATTTAGCTCCAAAAAAATCAGTAAATAAATGAAAAATAGCAAATGAAGTCAGAAGGATTGAAAATTGATGACGTGCCTTCGAATGGTGCATACTGAACGCACAAAAATTCTGGAGTTGAAATAAGTTTAAAAAAATGAAATGCCTCTGTAACAGACGAGTTTTTTTCTGAAACCCTGATACTTAGACATAATATTTCTTCGCATTTCAAATGGCAAAACACATAAGTACACTACTATTACAAATATTCCTTCCGTTTTGTCTGAAGTGGTACGTTCCAGTTATATAACTCCAGAAACTAACTAGAGATAGATCTTTGGGTATAAAACTTTTTCTTCGCGTGTGTCCCTTTGCGTCGTAACCATGGAAAACCTTCATCGTTTAACTTGATGCTCGGGTCAACATTCACTGTGAAGGGAGCAATTTCATGAAATTTTCCATAATCTTCTGACATGTCTGTCTTGTCCTCCAATCCCACGATGTTTGTGTTGGTAGTTTTGATACAGAAATGATGTCTCCGTCAAGTGGAACTTCCGGTGCATGTTGGAGGCATCTAATTGTGCACTTCCGGTGCTTGTTAGCATGTTTTGCTTATTTTGTCGTGCTTTCCTTGATCATCTTGTATGATGATTTCCTCAACACCGTCTATCATTCAACCATCAGACTTTATGTATGAAGCAGGCCGAAGTCCATTTTGTGATAAAATGGATCTATCACAAGCTTGTTACAAGGAAACAACTCAAATAATAATCATTTTTGGGGGGTCTAGGTAATAATCATTTATTTTGTACATTCATGCATGTTTTCTATATGTATGTTTGAGCTAATTTTTCGAACCTGCTCTCCTGTGTGCCCAGTTTCTATAATAACTTGGTAAAAACCGTATTTCTAATTCTCAACTTAAGAAAAACAAAGAAATAATGCTCATAAGTATTTTCATAAAACGAGTCACCTCATCAATTCCCATTAAAGCATTTGTCGACCCAACTTGCAAGAGTTTTGAACCACCAGGAAGCTAAAACATTACATGTAGGAACCGTAAATTTCCTAGTGCATCCACCAGAAAGGGAGATACCAGAACAATGACTCTAGGAAGCAGCTTTGTTATTATATTCAATTTGTTCTTAGGTTATTTAAAAAGATGGTAACTTGGATAGCAAGTACAGGTCATCTTCAACAGTGTCGTCATGCATGAGACATGTCTGCAACCAACCGTCAAAAGTCACCGTTTGTTCATGTATAATCCGATTGTCAGACTGCTCCGGGTGTTTGCCGTGACCCCGTGTTCCCGTGCTCGGCATAGACAAAAGAACTCGGTAACGATGATTGTTCCAGTAGTGATGCATGCAAGGCTGGTTCCATGAAAAGTCACCACCCATCACCATAGTCTATTAGATATCATATACTTATACTTTGTCAAGGTGACAACTGATGCACACGAGGTCAAAGAACAGTTGAGAGATGTCAAGTAATGTAAAGCAAACGTTTTCTACCTAGACAAAGTCACATGCTTTGATTGATCTACTCTCTCCATTCTTTTAACTTGCTAAGAATGTGTGTGCAATCAAGCTTTTCAAGCTACGGCCACTAACATAATCAAACTATACATTTGCCACCGGATTTGACACGAACAATACTATGCACAAGATATGGCATGGGATAAAAAGAACATACACATAATTATACATTTAACGGTGTGTGTTAACAGCATAACATACATATGATTAAAAAGCATGGTCAGAGATATAATTGAATACCTTGCCGTCCTCCAAAACCAAGAGGAGAATAAAAACGGAGAAACTTTGCAATATGAGTCATCTAGTGATATAAAAAATATTAGGTTGGAAGATGACGCTCGTGGCGAAACTATCATCGTCGGTGGTGGCCAAGCCTTGATTCTGATATGGAGTCCTCGACCCGTCGTGGTAGCTCTTGTGGCCCGATTCCACATGGGAGGTGTGCGAGATGGTCAAAAGAAATCTCGGTGCCTCGGCGCTGGTGGCAGCGCTGTCTTGGTAGTCACTTCCCTCTTGAGGTCGTCGCCATGGCTCTGCTGTCCGCATGCTGGAGGCGTGTCATTAGGCAGTTCCAGTGCTTGTTTGGCTGGTTTTGCCATGCTTCCTTTGACCATCTTGTATGACGATTTCCCCAACACCATGTATCATTCAGCCAAGCGGGCCGAAGTCCGTTTCGTGATAAAATGCTTCTATGACAAGCTTGTTACAAAGAAACAACTCAAATGATATTCATTTTGGGGGGTTTTAGGTAATAATCGTTTCTTTTGTATATTTATGCATGTTTTCTATATGTATGCTGGGGCTACTTTTTTGGAATCTCGTCTCTGATGTGCCCAGGTTCTAAAAGTTAGTAAAAATTGTATTTTAAGTTCTCAACTTTAGAAGAAAAAAATGCTCACAAATATTTAGATAAAACGATCCACCTCATCGATTTCCATTAAAGCATCCAACAATCGAACTTACAAGATTTTTTAACCAAAAGGAAGCTAAAAACAATTACTTGCAGGAACTGTATATTTGTATTTGATGCACCAGAAAGCGAGAGACCGGAACAACAACTCCAGGAAGCAACTTTTGCACATTCCACGTTCACATTTACATCCTAAGCACAATCGGGCTCCACCCATCGCATGCTTCACATGTATTGCAAGATAAATAGGTGTTCAACCCTAGCATCAAAAATATACTGCATTACCAAATAATCGAGTATAGTTTCTTTTTTTTTAACATAATCAAATATTGTTTCGGAATAAGGGAGAAAGAACCCAAAATATTGATTGTTTATGAGAAATATGACTCATTAGAACCAAAAAGGCATATGAGATCATATCAGTGTGATAAAAAAACAATATTTTGCATTATTTAAAAGGTAGAAATACATTCACTGATTACAGACACACAATTGAATGACATATGCTCCTTTTATTTTATAGATTAGGATGCATATCTAGGAACTCAACCATGTCCTTAATTTGTGAACTTGTCTTCCGTGTAATCACCCAATGTGTGACTTAATTGTGGTTGTTCTCCCAGAACTGAGCCTGGAGCCAGTCTATTGTATTCTTTTCCACCTGAAATGCCTTGGCAAGAACATCATCTGATATTGCGGGATCTGATCCAAACACTGCATTGGCAATTGTGATAGCCCCTGGGTTCTGGCTGCTCAGCGCGGCAATTGCAACGGCGGGTTGGTGGGGGTTGGGGTTGAATTGGAAGTGAATGAGCCCCACGGGGAAGACAAACACATCACCTTTGTTGAGCACCTTCGAGAGGAACTTGTTTCTGTTGGGAGCGGGCAGGTTGGATGTGACAAATCCGACATACAATGTCCCCTCGAGTACTGTGAGGATCTCAGTGGCGCGAGGGTGTGTGTGTGGTGGGTTCTGGCCCAAGGGAGCATAGTCGATGCGCGCAATTGAGATGCCGAGGGTGTTGAGTCCAGCAATCTGCATGACATTGATCAAGGTGACGTTGGATCCAACCTTGTTGGTCACCCTAGGCTTGTCGAGGTTCGCTGCCTTGAAGAAGTCGTCTGCGTTAACTTCCATCGGGTTCTTGCAAACAAACCCATTGACACGCACTGGTGCATAGAGGAGATTCAACATGTAAGCTCAGATGTTACAAAGTTGTTTTGACTTGAATATTATTTCGATAAATTCATTTCAACTTATGTATTTGGTGAAAACATGGTGAGAAACCGGACAGTACCTTGTGATTGCATGTCGGCCACACAAAAGTCTTGGAGTGGGCTAGGATCGGAGGCAGTGGCTTGCCATGATACCAACGCAAGAAGAGCAGCGAGGAGAAGGAAGGAAGAGGAGGATGCCATCTTATTGATTTCCCTCTCTTGTGTTCCTGTTTGTGGTTGTGGCGTGAGTGATGGTTTGGATATCCTGGGGATGTATGTGTTTATATAGGTGCGGCAAGCAGTGTCTGAACTCGTGAGCAATAATAGACCTTGCCAATTGGAACCGACCAACCGATTGAAATGGTCTCTGGCTGCTGATTAAACTATTTTGTATAAACTTTACGAGTTCCCTTCACATTTTCCCTTCAAAAAAGCAATGCCGGGTATACAGCCATATAAAAGCTACTCTATAGTGATGTGTACGGCTGAGTAGTAATTATGAATGTTTCTCCATTTTACCCGAGTCGCCAAAATACATGCAGGGGCGATTCTAGCAAAATTCACCACACATCATTATTAAGGAAAAGATATTTAAGACAAGAAACATCCGGCACTAGTTTAATTCGATATCATATACTTGGTCATAGTTGGAACCAGTGCCTACGAAACCAGTCAAAGAGCAGTTGAGAAAAGCCAGGTCATGTAAGGCAATCAATCGTTTTCAAACTTGAGGCCAACATAGACAAAGTCACCTACTCACGCATGGGTTTGATTCATGTGTTTATGACTTCTAAAGACATATAGTGTGACTACTACTCTATGTTATTTCCAGAAGTTGATATAGAATCATGTGTGCAATCGAGCTTTTCAAACTATGAAATTATATAGTATTTGCCGATACATCTCTGATGAAATCCAGCAACATAAGACGACTGGGTAGTTAGCTGATATGTAGCAGCCCCTGTACCTTATCATCATGTCAATCCGATATTTACTTGGTCAGATGTATCTCGAAGCGGTTGAGTACTTACAGGAAGAAACGACAACATTAATGCACGAAGTACCCAACCAAAAGGAGAGCTGATACAAATGCCATGACGATGGAGAGCAGGTAGTTTCCATATGATCTTAGCAAGACTAGTTAACATCTTCTTGGGAAGAGTTCCATCATGCATGACCAGTTCGTGTATAAATCTAACAATCTGGTTAGCCTTCTAGACTTGGCTAATGGCACCAGACCTCACCTGCTTCTTTTGCCAGAGTAAATAGTGCATCCAATGACTAGACTAGGCCAGGCGGCCACTCATAAACAGATTAATTTCATCAAGGTGTCTCTTGGCAGTTTTAGTATAGAAAGAAGTTTTCATCAGATGATTTAATTGATTCTATTACAAGCTTATTACAAAGAAACAACTCAAATAATAATTGTTTTGGGGACTCAGATATCTACAATAGTTTTGCTGGGGAATGATCAATCAAACTTACAAGAGTTTTGAACCAAAAGGAAGCTAAAACAAAACATTCAGCGAAAATACAACGAACGGCAACCAAAACAATAAGTTTCATAGCAAAGCAAATGTAAACTACTTCTTACATGCACGAGAATGACAGACCACAAGAACGGCTCCAGAAAGGAATTTTTTTCACATTCAACTTGCACATTGCAATCTCTGAGCTAATTACCATATAATCAGCTATTGGCTTCTGGTTAGATGTTTGCATTAGCTTCTCAAGTTTCCTTTTAATATGCCTAAGCGCAACTGCATGCATCATCTGATGTACGGCTGAGTAGTAATTACGTATTATTTATTCATCTCACCCAAGTCGGCACAATGCTTGCAGGGCTGGTGCCAAGAAAAGTCACCACCCATCACCATACTTTGGTCATGGTGAGAACTGGTGCGCACGAGGTCAAAGAGCGGTTGAGAATAGCCAAGGGATGTAAAGCAATCGTTTTCTACCTAGACAAAGTCACCTGCTTAGCTTTATCTACTCTCTCCGTTCTTTTAAGTTGCTACAGAATGCGTACAATCAAGCTTTTCAAGGTGCGGCCACTAACATAAGCAAACTATATATTTGCCAACGGATTTGTCATGAACAATACTGTGCACAAGGTATGGCATGGGATAAAAAGAACATACACATAATTATACATTTATAGATATGTGTAGTAATCGTTAGAAAGCATGGTTAGAGGTTTAATGGAATATCTTACTGTCCTCCAAAACCAAGGGAAAAAATAAACAGAGAAACTTTGCAACATGAGTCACCTAGTGATGTAAAAAATATTAGGTTGCAAAATGATGCGGTAGTTAACGGATTGTGTCAATGAGGAAGAAATCTAGGTGTGTCATTTCATGCATGAATACACCTAATACACAACTATTATATGTAGCGGCCCCTGTTATCATCACATCAATAAGATACTTACTCGGTCAAAAATTTCTCATGACGCACCTCACATGCCTCTTTTGTTAGAGTAAACAGTGCATCCAATGCCTAGGCCTGGTGGCCACTCATAAACTTATTATTTCTTGGAGGTCTGTGTTGGTAGTTTTGATACAGAAAAGATGTCTCCGTCAAGTGGAACTTCCGGTGCATGTTGGAGGCATCTAATTGTGCACTTCCGGTGCTTGTTAGCATGTTTTGCTTATTTTGTCGTGCTTTCCTTGATCATCTTGTATGATGATTTCCTCAACACCGTCTCTCATTCAACCATCGCACTTTATGTATGAAGCAGGCCGAAGTCCATTTCGTGATAAAATGGATCTATCACAAGCTTGTTACAAAGAAACAACTCAAATAATAATCATTTTTGGGGGGTCTAGGTAATAATCGTTTATTTTGTACATTCATGCATGTTTTCTATATGTATGTTTGAGCTGATTGTTCGAACCTGCTCTCCTGTGTGCCCAGTTTCTATAATAACTTAGTAAAAACCGTATTTCTAGTTCTCAACTTAAGAAAAACAAAGAAATAATGCTCATAAGTATTTTCATAAAACGAGTCACCTCATCAATTCCCATTAAATCATTTGTCGACCGAACTTGCAAGAGTTTTGAACCACCGGGAAGCTAAAACATTACATGTAGGAACCGTAAATTTCCTAGTGCATCCACCAGAAAGGGAGATACCAGAACAATGACTCCAGGAAGCAGCTTTTGCACATTCAACTTTCATATTTCAATCTTGTGCACAATCGGGCTCCAACCATCGCATACTTCACATGTATTGCAAGAAAGTCCTAGGTGTTCAACCCTGGCATCAAACATATTTGAATTACCAAATAATTGTGTATTGTTTCGTTTTTAACCTAATCATCTATTGTTTCAGAACAAGGGGAAAAGAACCCAAATTTTGATTTGTTCTGAGAAATACGACACATTAGAACCAAAAACGCATATGAGATCATATCAGTGTGATAAAAAATGGTATTGTCAATTATTTGGAAGGTAGAAATACATTCAATGTTTACATACACACACCGGCCTGACATATGCTCCGTTTATTTTATAGCTTATGCTGCATGTCTAGGAACTCAACTAACTCCTTGGTCTATGCAGTAATCTTCGGGGTAATCACTCAAAGTCTGACTTAGTTGTGGTTGTTCTCCCAGAACTGAGCCTGAAGCCAATCTATTGTATTCTTTTCCACCTGAAATGCCTTGGCAAGAACATCATCTGATATTGCTGGGTCTGACCCAAACACTGCATTGGCAATTGTGATAGCCCCTGGATTCTGGCTGCTGAGCGCGGCAATTGCAACGGCGGGCTGGTGGGGGTTGGGGTTGAATTGAAAGTGAATGAGCCCTACGGGGAAGACAAACACATCACCTTTGTTGAGCACCTTGGAGAGGAACTTGTTTCTGTTGGGGGCGGGCAGGTTGGATGTGACAAATCCGACATACAGTGTCCCCTCGAGCACTGTGAGGATCTCAGTGGCGCGTGGGTGCGTATGTGGTGGGTTCTGGCCCAAGGGGGCATAGTCAATGCGCGCGATTGAGATGCCGAGAGTGTTCAGTCCAGCAATCTGCATGACGTTAATCAAGGTGACGTTGGATCCAACCTTGTTGGTCACCCTAGGCTTGTCGAGGGCGGCTGCCTTGAAGAAGTCATCAGCGTTGACATCCATCGGGTTCTTGCAAACAAATCCATTAACACGCACTGGTGCAGAGAGGAGATATAGAGTGTAAGCTTAGGAATTACTAGGAAGTAGTTTAACATGTAGATAATTTTCAGAAATTCTTTTCTTGGTGATAGCAGGACGGGAAAGCGGGAAGTAAGCATTACCTGGTGAATGCATGTCGGCGACACAAAAGTCCTGGAGCGGTCCAGGGTCGGAGGCAACAGCCTGCCATGAGACCAAGGCGAAAAGAGCAACAAGGAGAAGGAAGGTAGGGGAGGATGCCATTTGTTTTCAGCTCCTTTGGGTCTTCTTTTCTCTTGTATTCGTGCTGTGTTTGTTAAGTGACTGATTGTTTGAGTATGCAGGGGATGTATGTGTTTATATAGGCACGGCGAGCAGTGTGAACTCGTGAGCAATGGACATAGTCAAGTGGAACCGCCCAACGGATAGAAATGGTCTTTGGCTGCCGACTAGATTAGTCTGCGCAAGATTTTCTGACATGGTCAGCCATATGCAAATCTTTGATAATATTATCATCAAAGTTCCCTTTTAATATGCCAAAGCGACACATTTTTTCCCTTTAATAATGAATATAAACAAGCAAATTAATGTACTCCATCTGATGTAGACCTCTTAGTAACAATTACTATGAGCAATAGTTTGGATTGTGTCAAACAAGGAAAAAATCATGGCGCGTTGATCCATGTATTAACGCACCTAATACCTATTATGTGATCACGTCAACCAGATATAGAGTTGTCTGGTCAAATTTCTGTCCAAGTGGTTGAGTACTTGCAGGAAGAAGCAACGACATTAATGGACGATGGAGAGCAAGAGCAGTTAACATTTTATTGATAGGAGTTTTCGTCATGACCAATTCAGTGCATATATAAATCTAACAATCTAGTCCTCGCTAAGGTTCATGACTAGTCTTTGTCATGGATGTTCAGGTCCATGCATCTTACAACAACAAGCATGGCTGGTTTACCCTCCAACAAGGAAGAACGGGAAGCTACCTACCGCAAGGAGGGGGAGGAGCGGGCCCGCTGTTGGCGGGTGTAGTCCCAGATGGCGATGGCGGCGCTGACATGGACATTGAGTGACCGGACGACGCCCAGCTGCGGGATCTCGACGCAAACGTCCACCGCCTCCTGGATGATGTCCACCGGGATGCCCTCCTTCTCCCTGCCCAGCACCACCACCGTCTTGGGCGGGAACACGAACTCGTCCAGCGCCACGCTGTTGGCCGTCTGCTCCAGCCCCACCACCGTGTACCCCTCCACCCGCTTCCTCTGCAAGAAGGCCCTCACGCTCTCCGCCGGCACCTCCACCATCGGCACCCACTTCTCTGCTGTCACGCTGATCAGCCGGAACTGCTTGTCCTGGACCACCCCCATGTCTCCCACAGCCAGCCCGCCCGCCCTGAATATCTCACACGTCCGAGTCAGCCCCGCCAGGTTCGGGATCCGCTCCACCAGCGACGCCACTACGATGAGATCCTGCCGGCTCTGCCTCACCGTCTCCGCCGCCTCCTTCCTCGACTCCACTGCCAGGCTGAACGTGTCGTCGTCTTCCTCCATCTCAAAGAGCAGTCGTGAGATGTCGTTGTTGCCCATGACTGCGCCATTGCTGCTTGGTGCTTGCTCCGAGTTCCGGTGGGGTATGATCTTCTTCTGGAAATCTTGACTGGCTACTATCTTCTCGTCCGTGCCCTCCTCATGTTTTCTTACCGCCAGACCCTCGTTCTTGATTGTTGCTGAATCCTTTATCATAGCATGCCTCAGCTCCTCCCTCACGTCCTGATGGTACATACAGCTAAATAATTAGGGATATACAGCTTCAAGCCAACCCAACAAGATAGCTCAAGTTCAAGTGCTTACATTCAGAAAGTTATTTACTCGCTCCAACACGGACACTGGAACACATTCAAAGCCAGACGACTGCATAAAAACAAGGCATATTCAGAAATGCTGAAAGGTTCAGTGCCACATAAAAAACACGAACAACAGCCCTAGAATCCTCCGTGTTATTCATTTCCTGACAAAATCAACAGTGTCCTCAAATCTCTAGGATACAGAGAATACAACTAACCTCAATGCGAGCTGTAAATATTCCCGGCGGAGTCCCAGATGTATCGGGATCAAAAACATCAAGGAAACCTCCGATTGAAACTCTGAGCCTGAAATCAAAACATATATGGATGATACGAACACTTAAGGAAATTTTTATATTAACACCTTTTTAGATTAATAGAAGGGCATGAGTAAGGTATATAAGTTAACAGTATTGGTTGGGGAAGAATTCCCTCAGTAAACTCTTGCTGGTACACTGAGAGAAGTATAGCCCAAGTATGTGGATGTACCTCGCACAGTCGGTATTCTCTGCCAGATACTTTCTCAAATCTTGAAAGCACCTGCTTTCGATGGATGGATTTTCTGAGCTTTCTAGTTGCAAAATAGGCCACAACTTGGAAAAAACAGTGTGGACAAGTAGCTGTGGTACAATACAGATATTCAGTTGACTAGTGCATTATAAAGCTTCAGAAGAATGTAGCCCCACATAATTCTTAAGTACATAGTTTTACCTGAGTGAAACTACGTAGACTGTGGTGATGGGATGTTAAAAATGAAATTATTGGAGGAAGCAGTTGATTCAGATGGTTTCTCTGGACAACCAGCTCCCTTGAATGGAGGATCACGTTTGCTGCTATAAAAACATATGAAGACAGTGCCTGCAAAGAGATGTATAAAATATACAGACTAAAATGGAAGGACGTCCTCAAAACAAATGGAAAGACATCTCACTAAATGTTCACCTGTTGTCGCATCCCGTAATCATGAAAAATAGGAACGAGTTGTTCTTCAGCCTGCAAATAATAATCATCAGAGAGGTCAACTGTTACAGACAAGACACCTAAAGAAGTATGTACCGGTCACACAGGTCAACAAGCATTGACATGAAGGAGCTCTCACCAGTGTTGGAAATTTTAAGTAAATAAGTATAGCAAACGTCTCCAAGTACTGCCGAACAGCAGGTAGGTTATTTCTCTGCACAGACAAAAAGTGTGTCATTTGACCTTGCACTGCAGTAAAATAGAAATTATACATGGAAAATAAATTGATCTTTAAATGTTCTAGAGCCTTATAAGAATTTAAACTCGAGACAGGTTTGTATAACCAAAGACAAAACACAGACTATTCGACTTGTTTGAAGCAACCTACAGAAAGTCTAGACATATATATTAATATTATATAAAATTGCAGTAAAAGTGCAAAGCACATAAGATTAAGAATATGCTTACGTAAAGACAGGTGTGTACACTAGATGTCACTTTCCCAACTATGTCTTCCTCTACATAGTGTGACAAAACACATATCATCTGCCACATACGAACTTTCCGCCTATGTACCTGATAAGTATGGATGCTTCAGAAATATGGTGCAAAATAGCAAGGTTTTCGATACAAAGAAACATGCTTACACTGCTGTATTTTTTGTAAAGTTCTTTCGAGAGATCATTGTCATTCACCTGTACAAACAGAGAAAATACAAAGTGTCAGAAATCATCCATTTAAGCAGCACTTCAGAAATAAGCATGATCGGCAAGATTGTAACATCAGGCAAGTTTCAGAATCTCGCTGTATGTTTGGCACATCAAAATTCATTGGAAATATGTAGAAAGGCATCCAAAAGCTTTGACATGGTATAACCATACTGGTTGTCGAGTAAGAAACAATGACAGCATATAGAAAACTTTAGACAGCATTGCATAAGATGGCAAATCCTGGCCCATAGATAGAACTCAAGTTTGAAAACGGTACCGCTGAATCCAGAAGTTTCAGTAAAAATAGTTTGCCACATTGAAGAGCTTCTTCTGTCTCCAATTTGCTCTTTTCTTTGATTTGCTTCCATAGCTGATGAAATAGAGCAGCAACTGAAACACAGGCATACAGTCTCCCACTTGCACTAGAGTCAATAATCTAGCTCACATCACTATGTGATTTACATTGTAATGAATCAAACACCCATGCAGTTCTGGTGTTGATCATGTTTAGCCCTTGGAAGAGGTTTAGTCAATGGGTCTGCAACATTCAGATCCGTATCACTTCTCAAATATTTATTTCCTTCTCCTCGATGTAATCGCGGATGGAGTTGAAGCGTCGCTTTATGTGTCTGGTCCTCTTGTGAAACCTTGGTTCCTTGGTCAGAGCAATGGCACTATTGTTGTCACAAAACAGGTTCATTGGACTCAGTGCACTGGACACTACTCCAAGATCTGTCATGAACTGCTTCATCCAGACACCTTCCTTCGCCGCCTCCGAGGCTGCGATGTACTCCGCTTCACATGTAGAATCGGCTATCACGCTTTGCTTGGAACTGCACCAGCTTACCGCTCTCCCGTTAAGAATAAATATGTATCCGGTTTGTGACTTAGAGTCATCCGGATCAGTGTCAAAGCTTGCATCGCCGTAACCCTTTACGACGAGCTCTTCATCACCTCCGTAAACGAGAACATTTTCTTAGTCCTTTTCAAGTACTTAAGGATATTATTGACCTCTGTCCAGTGTTCCATTCCAGGATCATTTTGAAACCTTCCGGCCATACTTATGGCAAGGCTGACATCCGGTCTTGTGCACAGCATTGCATACATGATAGAGCCTATGGCTGAAGCATAGGGGATGACACTCATCTTTTCTGTATCTTCTGCAGTCACTAGGCATTGAGTCTTACTCAACTTCACACCTTGTAACACAGGCAAGAATCTCTTCTTGGAGTGATCCATTTTAAACTTCTTCAAAACTTTATCAAGGTATGTGCTCTGTGAAAGTGCTATTAAGGGTCTCGATCTATCTCTATAGATCTTAATGCCTAATATGAAAGCAGCTTCTCATAGGTCCTTCATTGAAAAACTCTTGTTCCAATATTCCTTCATGCTTTCCAGGATTTCTATATTGTTTCCAATCAGCAATATGTCATCCACATATAATATTAGAAACGCTATAAAGCTCCCACTCACTTTCTTGTAAATACAACCTTCTCCATAAACTTGTATAACTCGAACGCTTTGATCACCTCATCAAAACGCTTATTCCAACTCCGAGATGCTTACACCAGCCCATAAATGGATCGCTGGAGTTTGCAAACTTTGTCAGCATTATCTGGATCGACAAAACCTTATGGTTGCATCATATACAACTCTTCCTCAAGGAAACCGTTGAGGAATGCTGTTTTGACATCCATCTGCCAAATTTCATAGTCGAAATAAGCAGCTATTGCCAACATGATTCTGACAGACTTAAGCATCGCTAAGGGTGAGAAGGTCTCATCGTAGTCAACTCCTTGAACTTGTGAAAAACCCTTTGCCACAAGTCGAGCTATATAGACGGTGACATTACCGTCCGCGTCTGTCTTCTTCTTAAAGATCCATTTGTTCTGAATGGTCTTTCGCCCTTCAGGTAATAGTTCCAAAGTCCATATTTTGTTTTCATACATGGATCCCATCTCGGATTTCATGGCCTCTAACCATTTATCGGAATCCGGGCCCATCACTCCTCCTCCATAGCTCGTAGGTTCATTGTTGTCCAACAACATGACCTCCAAGACAGGGTTGCTAGTACGCGGCCTTGTCGACCTACAAGGTTCAATAGTAGCTTGATCCGAAGCTTCATGATCATCATCATTAACTTCCTCTTCTACCGTCGTAGGTTCCACAAAAACATCTTTCTGCGCAGCGCTACTTTCTAGTTGAAGTGAAGGCTCAATAACCTCATCATGCTCTATTTTCCTCCCACTCAATTCTTTCGAGAGAAACTCTTTCTCAAGAAATGTTCCGTTCTTAGCGACAAACACTTTGCTTTCGGATTTGAGATAGAAGGTATACCCGACTGTCTCTTTCGGGTATCCTATGAAGACGCATTTTTCCGCTTTGAGTTCCAGCTTTTCAGGCTGAAGCTTTTTGACATAAGCATCACATCCCCAAACTTTAAGAAACGACAACTTTGGCCTCTTGCCAAACCACAGTTCATATGGCGTCATCTCAACGGATTTCGATGGTGCCCTATTTAAAGTGAATGCAGCTGTCTCTAATGCATAACCCCAAAACGATAGTGGCAAATCAGCAAGAGACATCATAGAACGCACCATATCTAATAAGGTTCAACTACGACGTTCGGACACACCATTACGATATGGTGTTCCGGGCGGTGTCAACTGTGAAACAATTCCATACTGTCTTAAGTGACTGCCACACTCATAACTCAGATATTCACCTCCTCGATCAGATCGCAGGAATTTAATTTTCTTGTTATGATGATTCTCAACTTTACTCTGAAATTGCTTGAACTTTTCAAACGTTTCAGACTTGTGTTTCATCAAGTAAATATACCCATATCTACTTAATTCATCAGTGAAGGTGAGAAAATAACGATATACACCATGCGCCGTAACATTCATTGGGCCGCACACATCAGTATGTATGATTTCCAATAAGTCACTCGCCCGTTCCATTCTTCTAGAGAACGGTGTTTTAGTCATCTTGCCCATGAGGCATGGTTCACATGTGTCAAGTGATTCAAAATCAAGTGACTCCAAAAGTCCATCAGCATGGAGCTTCCTCATGCATTTTACACCAATATGACCTAAACGGCAGTGCCACAAGAAAGTGGTACTATCATTATCAACTCTACATCTTTTGGCATCAATGTTATGAACATGTGTGTCATCACTATCAAGATTCAATATGAATAAACCCCTAACATTGGGTGCATGACCATAAAAGATATTACTCATATAAATAGAACAACCTTTATTCTCTGATTTAAATGAGTAACCGTCTCGCAATAAACAAGATCCAGATATAATGTTCATGCTTAACGCAGGCACTATATAATAATTATTCAGGTTCATCACTAATCCCGATGGTAATCGAAGAGAGAGCGTGCCGACGGTGATCACATCAACCTTGGAACCATTTCCCACGCGCATCGTCACTTCGTCCTTTGCGAGCCTTTGTTTATTCCGTAGTTCCTGTTTTGAGTTGCAAATGTGAGCAACCGAACCGGTATCAAATAACCAGGCACTACTACGAGAGCTAGTAAGGTACACATCAATAACATGTATATCATATATACCTTGTTTGTCGTTGGCCGCCTTCTTGTTAGCCAGGTACTTGGGGCAGTTCCGCTTCCAGTGACCAGTTCCCTTGCAATGAAAGCACTCAGTTTCTCGCTTGGGTCCATGCTTGGGCTTCTTTAGAGGAGTAGCAACTGCTTTTCCATCCTTCTTGGTTTTACCCTTCTTGCCCTTGCTCTTGACCTTGCCATTTTTCTTGAAACTAGTGGTTTTATTGACCATCAACACTTGATGTTCTTGCTGGATTTCAGACTCAGCGACCTTTAGCATCGCAAACAGCTCGGCGACTGACTTGTTCATCCCGTGCATGTTATAGTTCATCACAAAGCTCTTGTAACTAGGTGGTAGTGATTGAAGAACTCTGTCAGTGATCGCCTCTGGCAGAAGGGCAATTCCCAACTCCGCTAGACGAGTTGAATATCCAGACATTTTGAGTATATGTTCATCGATAGCCCGTTCTCCTCCATCTTGCAAGCATAGAACTTATCGGAGGTTTCATACCTCTCGATCCGGGCATTCTTCTGAAAGATAAACTTCAACTCCTGAAACAACTCATATGCTCCATGACGTTCAAAACATCTTTGAAGTCCCGGTTCTAAGCCATACAATATTGCATACTGAACTATTGAGTAATCTCTAGTACGTGTCTCCCAAGTGTTCTTAACGTCTTCGGAGGTCATGTCTTCTGGTTGGTCACCAAGCGGTGCATCAAGGACATATGATTTCTGGGAAGCCGTGAGGATAATCCTCAGATTACAGGCCCAGTCAACAAAGTTACTTCCATCATCTTTCAACTTAGCTTTCTCTAGGAACGCATTAAAATTCAGGGGTGCTACTGCGCGAGCCATTGATCTACAACATAAATATGCAAAGTTTACTTAGACTATTGTTCAAGATATTGAGTTTAGTTAATCAAATTACTAAAGCTCTCACTCAAATTGACATCCCTCAGGTCATCTGAGTGTCACACGATCCAAATCCACCAACTCAAGTCCGATCATCACGTGAGTTGAGGTGGCTTCAATGGTGAACATCATTATGTTGATCATATCTACTATATGACTCATGTTCGACCTTTCGGTCTCTTGTGTTCCAAGGCCATGTCTTTACATGCTAGGCTCGTCAAGTTTAACCCGAGTGTTCTGCACGTGCAACACTGGCTTGCACCCGTTGTATGTGAACGTAGAGTCTATCACACCCGATCATCACGTGGTGTCTCAACACGACGAACTTTCGCAACACTACACACTCGGGGAGAACACAATTTATCTTGAAATTAAGTGAGGGATCACCTTATAATGCTACCGTCGTCCTAAGCAAAACAAGGTGCATAAAAGGATTAACATCACATGCAAATCATAAGTGACATGATATGGCCATGAACTTGTGCTTTTGATCTCCATCTAGAAAGCACCGGCATGATCTCCATCGTCACCGGCATGACACCATGATCTTCATCATCTTGATCTCCATCAACGTGTCGCCATCGGGGTTGTCGCGCCCAACATGCTTCTACTACTATTTCTACCATTTAGCGATAAAGTAAAGCATTACATAGCGCTTAATGATTGACACGCAGGTCATACAATTATCAAAGACAACCCTATGGCTCCTGTCGGTTGCCGTACTCATCGACATGCAAGTCGTGATAATCTATACATCACATGATCATCTCATACATCACATATATCACATCATGTAATTGGCCATATCACATCACAACATACCCTGCAAAAACAAGTTAGACGTCCTCTAATTGTTGTTGCATGTTTTACGTGGCTGCTACGGGTGTCTACCAAGAACAATTCTCATCTACGCAAAAAGCATAACGGTGAAGGACCATCTTTGTCGAATCCGATCCAACTAAAGTGAGAGAAACTGGCACCAGCAAGCCATCTATGCAACAAGTTGCGGTCGAGGGAACCGGTCTCTCGTAAGCGTACGAGTAATGTTGGTCCCGGCCGCTTCATCTCACAATACCGCTGAACCAAAATCCGACCAAGGGAGGAAGCAATATAAGCATCAATGCCCACAAACTTTTTGTGTTCTACTCGGGATCTCATCTACACATAGACCTAGCTCATGATGCCACTGTTGGAGAACGTTGCATGGGAAACAAAAAAATTCCTACGCACACGCAGATCTATCCATGGTGATGAGCATCTACGAGAGGGAGAGTGGATCAACGTACCCTTGTAGATTGCTAAGCGGGAAGTGTTAAGAAACGCAGTTGGTGTAGTCGAACATCTTCACGATCCAAATCGCCGTGCGTCCCGCGATCCAATCATGATCCGTCTCGCGATCCAATCACGATCCGTCCTGCGAACTTGATCGCGATCCGTCCCACGAACTTGATCATGATCCATCCGATCTAGCGCCGAACGGACGGCACCTCCGCATTCAGCACTCGTACAGCTTGATGACGATATCCGTCGTCTTGATCTAGCAAGAAGGAGCAGAGAGGAAGAAGAGTTCTCCGGCAGCGTGATACTTCGAAAGAGATTGCCCATTTTGTACACGAAGTGCATCTATTTTTTGTCATAACCCTCTCATCTTTTTAGCACATAGCATGAAATGATGATACCATGCCAACTTTCAACCTTTTAAGAGTTTATTTGTAGTGCTTTTCAATTTCAGTGTCATTTAGCTCCAAAAAAATCAGTAAATAAATGAAAAATAGCAAATGAAGTCAGAAAGGATTGAAAATTGATGACGTGCCTTCGAATGGTGCATACTGAACGCACAAAAATTCTGGAGTTGAAATAAGTTTAAAAAAATGAAATGCCTCTGTAACAGACGAGTTTTTTTCTGAAACCCTGATACTTTTCTATATGTATGTTTGAGCTAATTTTTCGAACCTGCTCTCCTGTGTGCCCAGTTTCTATAATAACTTGGTAAAAAACCGTATTTCTAATTCTCAACTTAAGAAAAACAAAGAAATAATGCTCATAAGTATTTTCATAAAACGAGTCACCTCATCAATTCCCATTAAAGCATTTGTCGACCCAACTTGCAAGAGTTTTGAACCACCAGGAAGCTAAAACATTACATGTAGGAACCGTAAATTTCCTAGTGCATCCACCAGAAAGGGAGATACCAGAACAATGACTCTAGGAAGCAGCTTTGTTATTATATTCAATTTGTTCTTAGGTTATTTAAAAAGATGGTAACTTGGATAGCAAGTACAGGTCATCTTCAACAGTGTCGTCATGCATGAGACATGTCTGCAACCAACCGTCAAAGTCACCGTTTGTTCATGTATAATCCGATTGTCAGACTGTTCCGGGTGTTTTGCCGTGACCCCGTGTTCCCGTGCTCGGCATAGACAAAGAACTCGGTAACGGTGATTGTTCCAGTAGTGATGCATGCAAGGCTGGTTCCATGAAAAGTCACCACCCATCACCATAGTCTATTAGATATCATATACTTATACTTTGTCAAGGTGACAACTGATGCACACGAGGTCAAAGAACAGTTGAGAGATGTCAAGAATGTAAAGCAAACGTTTTCTACCTAGACAAAGTCACATGCTTTGATTGATCTACTCTCTCCATTCTTTTAACTTGCTAAGAATGTGTGTGCAATCAAGCTTTTCAAGCTACGGCCACTAACATAATCAAACTATACATTTGCCACCGGATTTGACACGAACAATACTATGCACAAGATATGGCATGGGATAAAAAGAACATACACATAATTATACATTTAACGGTGTGTGTTAACAGCATAACATAAATATGATTAAAAAGCATGGTCAGAGATATAATTGAATACCTTGCCGTCCTCCAAACCAAGAGGAGAATAAAAACGGAGAAACTTTGCAATATGAGTCATCTAGTGATATAAAAATATTAGGTTGGAAGATGACGCTCGTGGCGAAACTATCATCGTCGGTGGGGCCAAGCCTTGATTCTGATATGGAGTCCTCGAGTCGTGGTAGCTCTTGTGGCCCGATTCCACATGGGAGGTGTGCGAGATGGTCAAAAGAAATCTCGGTGCCTCGGCGCTGGTGGCAGCGCTGTCTTGGTAGTCACTTCCCTCTTGAGGTCGTCGCCATGGCTCTGCTGTCCGCATGCTGGAGGCGTGTCATTAGGCAGTTCCAGTGCTTGTTTGGCTGGTTTTGCCATGCTTCCTTTGACCATCTTGTATGACGATTTCCCCAACACCATGTATCATTCAGCCAAGCGGGCCGAAGTCCGTTTCGTGATAAAATGCTTCTATGACAAGCTTGTTACAAAGAAACAACTCAAATGATATTCATTTTGGGGGGTTTTAGGTAATAATCGTTTCTTTTGTATATTTATGCATGTTTTCTATATGTATGCTGGGGCTACTTTTTGAATCTCGTCTCTGATGTGCCCAGGTTCTAAAAGTTAGTAAAAATTGTATTTTAAGTTCTCAAATTTAGAAGAAAAAAAAATGCTCACAAATATTTAGATAAAATGATCCACCTCATCGATTTCCATTAAGCAACCATCAATCGAACTTACAAGATTTTTAACCAAAAGGAAGCTAAAAACAATTACTTGCAGGAACTGTATATTTGTATTTGATGCACCAGAAAGCGAGAGACCGGAACAACAACTCCAGGAAGCAACTTTTGCCACATTCCACGTTCACATTTACATCCTAGCATCAAAAATATACTACATTACCAAATAATCGAGTATAGTTTCTTTTTTTTAACATAATCAAATATTGTTTCGGAATAAGGGAGAAAGAACCCAAAATATTGATTTTTTATGAGAAATATGACTCATTAGAACCAAAAAAGGCATATGAGATCATATCAGTGTGATAAAAAAACAATATTTTGCATTATTTAAAAGGTAGAAATACATTCACTGATTACAGACACACAATTGAATGACATATGCTCCTTTTATTTTATAGATTAGGATGCATATCTAGGAACTCAACCATGTCCTTAATTTGTGAACTTGTCTTCCGTGTAATCACCCAATGTGTGACTTAATTGTGGTTGTTCTCCCAGAACTGAGCCTGGAGCCAGTCTATTGTATTCTTTTTCCACCTGAAATGCCTTGGCAAGAACATCATCTGATATTGCGGGATCTGATCCAAACACTGCATTGGCAATTGTGATAGCCCCTGGGTTCTGGCTGCTCAGCGCGGCAATTGCAACGGCTGGTTGGTGGGGGTTGGGGTTGAATTGGAAGTGAATGAGCCCCACGGGGAAGACAAACACATCACCTTTGTTGAGCACCTTCGAGAGGAACTTGTTTCTGTTGGGAGCGGGCAGGTTGGATGTGACAAATCCGACATACAATGTCCCCTCGAGTACTGTGAGGATCTCAGTGGCACGAGGGTGTGTGTGTGGTGGGTTCTGGCCTAAGGGAGCATAGTCGATGCGCGCAATTGAGATGCCGAGGGTGTTGAGTCCAGCAATCTGCATGACATTGATCAAGGTGACGTTGGATCCAACCTTGTTGGTCACCCTAGGCTTGTCGAGGTTCGCTGCCTTGAAGAAGTCGTCTGCGTTAACTTCCATCGGGTTCTTGCAAACAAACCCATTGACACGCACTGGTGCATAGAGGAGATTCAACATGTAAGCTCAGATGTTACAAAGTTGTTTTGACTTGAATATTATTTCGATAAATTCATTTCAACTTATGTATTTGGTGAAAACATGGTGAGAAACCGGACAGTACCTTGTGATTGCATGTCGGCCACACAAAAGTCTTGGAGTGGGCTAGGATCGGAGGCAGTGGCTTGCCATGATACCAACGCAAGAAGAGCAGCGAGGAGAAGGAAGGAAGAGGAGGATGCCATCTTATTGATTGCCCTCTCTTGTGTTCCTGTTTGTGGTTGTGCCGTGAGTGATGGTTTGGATATCCCGGGGATGTATGTGTTTATATAGGTGCGGCAGGAAGTGTCTGAACTCGTGAGCAATAATAGACCTGGCCAATTGGAACCGACCAACAGATTGAAATGGTCTCTGCTGCTGATTCAACTACTTTGCGTAAACTTTACAGTTTCCCTTTTAAGACACGTTTTCCCTTCAAAGAAGTGATGCGGGGTATACAGACATATAAAGCTACTCTATGGTGATGTGTACGGGCTGAGTAGTTATTATGAATGTTTCTCCATCTCACTGAGTCAACACAATGCATGCCGGGTTGATTCCAGGAAAATTCACCACCCATTAAGGAAAGGATTTTTAAGACAAGAACCATCTGGCACTAGTTTCATTAGATATCATATACTACTTGGTCATAGTTGGAACCAGTGCGGACGAAACCAGTCAAAGAGCAGTTGAGAAAAGCCAGGTCATGAAAGGTAATAATTCATTTTCTAACTTGAGGCCGACATAGACAAAGTCAACTACTCACGCGTGGGCTTGATTACTGGCCGGTGAATGACTTCTAAAGACATATAGAGTGACTACTACTCCAGGTTCTTTCTACAAGTTGATATAGAATCATGTGTGCGATCGAGCTTTGCAAACGAAGAAATTATATATTTGCTAATATATTTTTCATGAAACGAAGCAACATAAGACGGTGGAGTGGTTAGCGGATTTGCGGCAGCCCCTGTACGTTATCATCATGTCAAATAGATATTTACTTGGTCAGATGTCTATCGAAGTAGTTAGGTACTTGCAGGAAGAAGCGACAACATTAATGGACGAAGTGTCCAACCAAAAGGAGTTTTGAATCAAAAGGAAGATAAAACAAAATATTCAAAAATAGAACTTACAAGAACCAAAACAGCAAGTTTCCTAGCAAAGGGACCGTAAACTACTTATTACATGCACCAGAAAGGCAGACCACAACAACGACTCCAGGAAGGAATTTTTGCGCATTCAACTTACACATTGCGCAACCTGAGCACATTAACATATAATCGTATAATCATCTATTGACTAGTGATTAAGTTTTTGCATAAACTTGTCAAGTTTCCTTTTAATATGCCTAAGCGCTACTGCATCATCTGATGTATAGCTGAGTAGTAATTACGATTAATCCATGTGACTCAAGTCAACAGAATGCATGCCGGGCTGGTTCCATGAAAAGTCACCACCCATCACAATAGTTTATTAGATATCATATACTTGGTCATGGTGAGAAATGGTGCGCACAAGGTCAAAGAGCAGTTGAGAAAAGCCAAGTGATGTAAGGGAATCAGTTTCTACATAGACAAAGTCACTTGCTTAGTTTGATCTACTCTTTCCATTCTTTTAAGTTGCTACAGAATGCATGCAATCAAGCTCTTCAAGCTGTGGCCACTAACATAAGCAAACTATATATTTGACACTGGATTTGTCATGAACAATACTATGCACAAGATACGGCATGGGATAAAAAGAACATACACATAATTATACCTTTAACGATGTGTGTTGATAGCTAAACATACATATACTTAAAAAGCATGGTCAAAGATACAATGGAATATCCTACGATCCTCCAAATCAATGGAAAGAATAAACAAAGAAACTTTGCAATATGAGTCACCCAATGATATAAAAATATTAGGTTGCAAGATGACGTGGTACTTAACGGATTATGTCAATGAGGAAGAAATCAAGGCGCGTCATTGCATGCATGAATGCACCTAATACACGACTATTGTATGTACCGTCCCTTGTTATCATCACATCAATAAGATATTTATTTGGTCAAATTTTCCACACATGCAAAAAAAATGACTATAGAAAACAGAAAGAATTCATGTGATCTTAGTAAGAGTAGATAACGTCCTCTTGCTGAGAGTTTGATCATGACCATTTCACTACATAAATCTGATGATCTTGTCGGCCTTTCTTGGAGATGTCTGTTGGTAGTTTTTATATAGAAATGAGTCACCCAATGATATAAAAATATTAGGTTGCAAGATGACGTGGTACTTAACGGATTGTGTCAATGAGGAAGAAATCAAGGCGCATCATTGCATGCATGAATGCACCTAATACACGACTATTGTATGTACCGTTCCTTGTTATCATCACATCAATAAGATTTTTATTTGGTCAAATTTTCCACACATGCAAAAAAAATGACGATAGAAAACAGAAAGAATTCATGTGATCTTAGTAAGAGTAGATAACGTCCTCTTGCTGAGAGTTTGATCATGACCATTTCACTACATAAATCTGACAATCTTGTCGGCCTTTCTTGGAGATGTCTGTTGGTAGTTTTTATATAGAAATGATGTTTCCCTCGTCCGGATAAAATGCTTCCAAACGACGAAGAAGAAAAACAAAACAGGCCCCAACATCATTCTTGTGGATGACATGAGAGGCGATCTCTTCCGCCGGCCCTAGGCCCATGCACTCATCCTCTCCTCGCCGGCGTTGATTGGCACCACGCCAAGCAATCTCCCTGGCAACGATTGACGGCGACTCAGATATTGCGAACCGTCATCATCTTCAGGTTCATGCTCTGGGCTCGGGGAGTGTATGATGTCGAACTGAGCCTCTTCTCCTTCTCTGCCGATATTGTCCATAAATTTTATTTAACTAACCCAAAAGAAAGATAAAACAATTTATTATTCAAATTACAATGCATGCAATCAATAAGGAAAAACTGGATCGTAGTACATAATATGCATCTCGAATAATTCATATAATATGCATCATCGAATATAATATCGAATAAATCGTCTCGAATATTATCAAATATAATCTTCAATACATCTCGAGTATTATCACTGATACATCTCGAATATTTTCATATATATATATAACATGACTAGCTAATACAGATCAAATATTATTGAAGAATCTAGTTGACTCGCGGTTCCTGAGACGCGGGCGGTGCACACCCAAAGAGAAGGAACCATCACAGGATCATAGCTCGGATGAGATCCCTGAAGAACCTGCCAGGCGTTGGAGAACCTAACGTCCAACGCATCCATGTAGCGACGGCCGTGCTCGTCCTCCTCCCTGACACGGAGACATACCATCTCCGGCGGGGACGGCTGCCTCCACACCAAAAGTGGCCCACGCGAACGCCACCAAAGAAGCACCGGGTCGACGACGGGACCCGGGTTCGGGTTCCTCACCAAGCTGCGTGCCCCTGAAGGTAGCATCTCCTAGTGCCAGCCCGGCGGAGCCCAGTCCCGAACGTTGCCCCTCTGAAGCAGGATGTCGTCATGAATGAGTCGACGACGAGGATGCGGGCCGGGCATCGTTGACTCCGAGAAGAAATTCTTATGAAAAAAATTCTTATATATGCAATGTCATTTTATTAGGAAATTTTGAGCAAAATATCCTCTTTTCAATTATAATGTCCCATTCCTAGGTTATAACTACCCTAATAATATTCGTTTCTCAAAAAAATTCAAAACTTTTCCCACTTATATATAGTCCTTCTAACAAATATATATATAGTCAACTTTTTCCTATGTAACTTTTTTATATGCAAATTTTTTCTATACTATGATACACAACATTATATAAAATTAAAAAACAGAAAAATAAAATACTAATTAAGCATACTTCTATACATCCACTAAAAAACAGAAAAACAACATTATATAAAAAAATCTATATTAATTAAACACTAATTATATCCATCTAACATGCATTCATACATACATATATACTAGTGAAAAACAAATAAAACATCTAAATAGAAAATGTGTGTGTGTGTGTGTTCATGCATGTGTGTGTGTGTGCGTGTGTGTGCGGGCTCGATGGGAGGGGGCGGCCATGGCGGTAGGGGCTCACAGCGGAGTGACGGCACGCGAGGTCGAGGAGGGGCGGTGACGGCGACAGCGAGGTGCAGGGGCATGGCGGCCACAATGTCGAGGTGCGGCAGAGGCGTAGACGGACGGCGACGGCGAGGTGTAGGGGCGTGGCGGCCACGACGTCGAGGTGCGGCAGAGGTGCAGACGGACGACGACGGCGAGGTGCGGTAGGGGCGTGGACGGACGGCGATGGTGAGGTGCAGAGGCGTGGCGGCCACGACGTCGAGGTGCGACAAAGGCGCGGACGGACGGCGGCGGCAAGGTGCGGCGGCAGGGGCACGGACGAACGGACGGCGACGTCGAGGGGCAGGGGCGCGCGGACGGACGGCGATGGCGAAAAGGCTGATTTGGGAAAACTTTTGTTGTATATATAGAGGCACCTTTAGTCGCGGTTGGTGACTCCAACCGTGACTAAAGGCCACCTTTAGTCGCGGATGGAACCACCAACCGCGACTAAAGGTCTGGCT
This sequence comes from Hordeum marinum, assembly GCA_022496015.1. Taxonomy (NCBI): domain Eukaryota; kingdom Viridiplantae; phylum Streptophyta; class Magnoliopsida; order Poales; family Poaceae; genus Hordeum; species Hordeum marinum. The sequence goes on from CM039675.1 coordinate 522,702,076, forward strand.
TCCCGCCGGTTGGACTTGATGAAATTCACCTTTAGTCGCGGTTGGTGGCTCCAACCACGACTAAAGGGGGGTCTTTAGTCGCGGTTGGAGACACCAACCGCGACTAAAGGTAGTGTGCCACGCAAGGGGTGTGGTGGATGTTTAGTCCCACCACGCTAGTCGAGAGGAGCTTGCACCGGTTTATAAGCCACGTCGCGGCTACCGTGTCGAGCTCCTCTCTAATGCAGGCCTTCTGGGCCTACCGCACCTCTGCCGCCCTGTGGGGCCTACTGGGCCATACGGGCCTGCATCCTGGCCTAACTAGAGGTTGGGTTTCTAGTCGTATGCAGGTCGTCGTGGCCGAATAGGTGGGATTTTTTATATCTTTTTTTGTTTTTCTTTGGTTTTCTGCTTTATTTTTTTTCTTTTGTTTTATGCTTTCTTTTTAATTTTTTTCTGAGTTGTTTTTTTGCTTTATTTAGAGTTTCTTTGTGAATCTTTTTGCTTTAGGTAAAAAAAATATAAACTTTCTATTAGTGCTAGTAGTTTTCAAATTTGAATAGTTCAAATTTGAATTATTTGAAATATGTGTGAATCACTAGTTTGTGAATAACTTTACTTCACAAATAGATTTTTTCGTGATTCTTTTTTCTGATATTTAATATTAGGGTGTTTTGTTATTATATTCAATTTGTTCTTAGGTTATTTAAAAAAAGAAATGCCTTTGTAATAGATGAGTTTTCGTTGGCCTGATACTTCGAAAGAGATTATTCATTTTGTACACGAAGTGCATTCAGTTTTTTACGTAACCCTCTCAACTTTTTAGCACATGCTATGTGGGTGAAATGATGATATCATGCCAACTTTCAACCTTTACAGAGTTCATTTGTAGTGCTTTACAATTTCAGGGTCATTTACCTCATAAAAAATCAGTAAATACATGAAAAATAGCAAATGAAGTTAGAAAGGGTTGAAAATTGATGACGTGCCTTCGAAGGGTGCATACTGAACGCACAAAAAGTCTGAAGTTGAAATAAGTTTAAAAAAATGAAATGCCTTTGTAACAGACGAGTTTTTGTCTGAAACCCACATACTTCTAAAGAGATTGCCCATTTTGTACACGAAGTGCGTCTATTTTTTGCCATAATCCTCTCATCTTTTTAGCACATAGCATGAAATGATGATACCATGCCAACTTTCAACCTTTTCAGAGTTTATTTGTAGTGCTTTTCAATTTCAGTGTCATTTAGCTCAAAAAAATCAGTAAATAAATAAAAAATAGCAAATGAAGTCAGAAATGATTGGAAATTGATGACGTGCCTTCGAATGGTGCATACCGAACGCACAAAAATTCTGGAGTTAAAATAAGTTTTAAAAAATGAAATGCCTTTGTAACAGACGAGTTTTTTTCTGAAACCCTGATACTTCGACATAATATTTCTTCGCATTTCAAATGGCAAAACACATAAGTACACTACTATTACAAATATTCCTTTCGTTTTGTCCGAAGTGGTACGTTCCAGTTATATAAGTCCAGAAACTAACTAGAGATAGATCTTTGGGTATAAAACTTTTTCTTCGCGTGTGTCCTTTTGCGTCGTAACCATGGAAAACCTTCATCGTTTAACTTGATGCTCGGGTCAACATTCACTGTGAAGGGAGCAATTTCATGAAATTTTCCATAATCTTCTGACATGTCTGTCTTGTCCTCCACTCCCACAATGTTTCTTTTCCCTGAAAGAACTATGTGGCGCTTTGGCTCATCGTATGATGTATTCGCTTCCTTATCTTTTCTTTTTCTCGGCTTGGTAGACATGTACTTCACATAGAAAACCTGTGTCACATCATTGGCTAGAACGAATGGTTCGTTTGTGTGCCCAAGATTGTTGAGATCCACTATTGTCATTCCGTACTGCGGGTCTATCATTACCCCTCCTCCAGTGAGATTGACCCATTTGCACCGGAACGAAGGGACCTTCAAATCACCTCCATAGTCAAGTTCCCAAATCTCCTCTATGTAACCATAATATGTGTCCTTTGGCCCATTGATGTTTGCTGCATCAAAGCGGACATCACTGTTTTGGTTGGCGCTCTTTTTATCTTGGGCGGTCGTGTAAAATGTATTCTCATTTATCTCGTACCCTTTGAAAGTCAATATAGTCAAAGATGGTAACTTGAACAGCAAGTACAGGTCATCTTCAACAGTGTCGTCATGCATGAGACATGTCTGCAACCAACCGTCAAAAGTCACCGTTTGTTCATGTATAATCCGATTGTCAGACTGCTCTGGGTGTTTGCCGTGACCCCGTGTTCCCGTGCTCGGCATAGACAAAAGAACTCGGTAACGGTGATTGTTCCAGTAGTGATGCATGCAAGGCTGGTTCCATGAAATATCACCACCCATCACCATAGTCTATTAGATATCATATACTTATACTTTGTCAAGGTGACAACTGATGCACACGAGGTCAAAGAACAGTTGAGAGATGTCAAGTAATGTAAAGCAAACGTTTTCTACCTAGACAAAGTCACATGCTTTGATTGATCTACTCTCTCCATTCTTTTAACTTGCTACAGAATGTGTGTGCAATCAAGCTTTTCAAGCTATGGCCACTAACATAATCAAACTATACATTTGCCACCGGATTTGACACGAACAATACTATGCACAAGATATGGCATGGGATAAAAAGAACATACACATAATTATACATTTAACGGTGTGTGTTAACAGCATAACATAAATATGATTAAAAAGCATGGTCAGAGATATAATTGAATACCTTGCCGTCCTCCAAAACCAAGAGGAGAATAAAAACGGAGAAACTTTGCAATATGAGTCATCTAGTGATATAAAAAATATTAGGTTGGAAGATGACGCTCGTGGCGAAACTATCATCGTCGGTGGTGGCCAAGCCTTGATTCTGATATGGAGTCCTCGACCCGTCGTGGTAGCTCTTGTGGCCCGATTCCACATGGGAGGTGTGCGAGATGGTCAAAAGAAATCTCGGTGCCTCGGCGCTGGTGGCAGCGCTGTCTTGGTAGTCACTTCCCTCTTGAGGTCATCGCCATGGCTCTGCTGTCCGCATGCTGGAGGCGTGTCATTAGGCAGTTCCAGTGCTTGTTTGGCTGGTTTTGCCATGCTTCCTTTGACCATCTTGTATGACGATTTCCCCAACACCATGTATCATTCAGCCAAGCGGGCCGAAGTCCGTTTCGTGATAAAATGCTTCTATGACAAGCTTGTTACAAAGAAACAACTCAAATGATATTCATTTTGGGGGGTTTTAGGTAATAATCGTTTCTTTTGTATATTTATGCATGTTTTCTATATGTATGCTGGGGCTACTTTTTTGAATCTCGTCTCTGATGTGCCCAGGTTCTAAAAGTTAGTAAAAATTGTATTTTAAGTTCTCAACTTTAGAAGAAAAAAAATGCTCACAAATATTTAGATAAAATGATCCACCTCATCGATTTCCATTAAAGCAACCATCAATCGAACTTACAAGATTTTTTAACCAAAAGGAAGCTAAAAACAATTACTTGCAGGAACTGTATATTTGTATTTGATGCACCAGAAAGCGAGAGACCGGAACAACAACTCCAGGAAGCAACTTTTGCACATTCCACGTTCACATTTACATCCTAGCATCAAAAATATACTGCATTGCCAAATAATCGAGTATAGTTTCTTTTTTTTAACATAATCAAATATTGCTTCGGAATAAGGGAGAAAGAACCCAAAATATTGATTGTTTATGAGAAATATGACTCATTAGAACCAAAAAGGCATATGAGATCATATCAGTGTGATAAAAAAACAATATTTTCAATTATTTAAAAGGTAGAAATACATTCACTGATTACAGACACACAATTGAATGACATATGCTCCTTTTATTTTATAGATTAGGATACATATCTAGGAACTCAACCATGTCCTTAATTTGTGAACTTGTCTTCCGTGTAATCACCCAATGTGTGACTTAATTGTGGTTGTTCTCCCAGAACTGAGCCTGGAGCCAGTCTATTGTATTCTTTTCCACCTGAAATGCCTTGGCAAGAACATCATCTGATATTGCGGGATCTGATCCAAACACTGCATTGGCAATTGTGATAGCCCCTGGGTTCTGGCTGCTCAGCGCGGCAATTGCAACGGCGGGTTGGTGGGGGTTGGGGTTGAATTGGAAGTGAATGAGCCCCGCGGGGAAGACAAACACATCACCTTTGTTGAGCACCTTCGAGAGGAACTTGTTTCTATTGGGAGCGGGCAGGTTGGATGTGACAAACCCGACATACAATGTCCCCTCGAGTACCGTGAGGATCTCAGTGGCGCGAGGGTGTGTGTGTGGTGGGTTCTGGCCCAAGGGAGCATAGTCGATGCGCGCAATTGAGATGCCGAGGGTGTTGAGTCCAGCAATCTGCATGACATTGATCAAGGTGACGTTGGATCCAACCTTGTTGGTCACCCTAGGCTTGTCGAGGTTCGCTGCCTTGAAGAAGTCGTCTGCGTTAACTTCCATCGGGTTCTTGCAAACAAACCCATTGACACGCACTGGTGCATAGAGGAGATTCAACATGTAAGCTCAGATCTTACAAAGTTGTTTCGACTTGAATATTTTTTCGATAAATTCATTTCAACTTATGTATTTGGTGAAAACATGGTGAGAAACCGGACAGTACCTTGTGATTGCATGTCGGCCACACAAAAGTCTTGGAGTGGGCTAGGATCGGAGGCAGTGGCTTGCCATGAGACCAACGCAAGAAGAGCAGCGAGGAGAAGGAAGGAAGAGGAGGATGCCATCTTATTGATTTCCCTCTCTTGTGTTCCTGTTTGTGGTTGTGGCGTGAGTGATGGTTTGGATATCCTGGGGATGTATGTGTTTATATAGGTGCGGCAAGCAGTGTCTGAACTCGTGAGCAATAATAGACCTTGCCAATTGGAACCGACCAACCGATTGAAATGGTCTCTGGCTGCTGATTAAACTATTTTGTATAAACTTTACGAGTTCCCTTCACATTTTCCCTTCAAAAAAAGCAATGCCGGGTATACAGCCATATAAAAGCTACTCTATAGTGATGTGTACGGCTGAGTAGTAATTATGAATGTTTCTCCATTTTACCCGAGTCGCCAAAATACATGCAGGGGCGATTCTAGCAAAATTCACCACACATCATTATTAAGGAAAAGATATTTAAGACAAGAAACATCCGGCACTAGTTTAATTCGATATCATATACTTGGTCATAGTTGGAACCAGTGCCTACGAAACCAGTCAAAGAGCAGTTGAGAAAAGCCAGGTCATGTAAGGCAATCAATCGTTTTCAAACTTGAGGCCAACATAGACAAAGTCACCTACTCACGCATGGGTTTGATTCATGTGTTTATGACTTCTAAAGACATATAGTGTGACTACTACTCTATGTTATTTCCAGAAGTTGATATAGAATCATGTGTGCAATCGAGCTTTTCAAACTATGAAATTATATAGTATTTGCCGATACATCTCTGATGAAATCCAGCAACATAAGACGACTGGGTAGTTAGCTGATATGTAGCAGCCCCTGTACCTTATCATCATGTCAATCCGATATTTACTTGGTCAGATGTATCTCGAAGCGGTTGAGTACTTACAGGAAGAAACGACAACATTAATGCACGAAGTACCCAACCAAAAGGAGAGCTGATACAAATGCCATGACGATGGAGAGCAGGTAGTTTCCATATGATCTTAGCAAGACTAGTTAACATCTTCTTGGGAAGAGTTCCATCATGCATGACCAGTTCGTGTATAAATCTAACAATCTGGTTAGCCTTCTAGACTTGGCTAATGGCACCAGACCTCACCTGCTTCTTTTGCCAGAGTAAATAGTGCATCCAATGACTAGACTAGGCCAGGCGGCCACTCATAAACAGATTAATTTCATCAAGGTGTCTCTTGGCAGTTTTAGTATAGAAAGAAGTTTTCATCAGATGATTTAATTGATTCTATTACAAGCTTATTACAAAGAAACAACTCAAATAATAATTGTTTTGGGGACTCAGATATCTACAATAGTTTTGCTGGGGAATGATCAATCAAACTTACAAGAGTTTTGAACCAAAAGGAAGCTAAAACAAAACATTCAGCGAAAATACAACGAACGGCAACCAAAACAATAAGTTTCATAGCAAAGCAAATGTAAACTACTTCTTACATGCACGAGAATGACAGACCACAAGAACGGCTCCAGAAAGGAATTTTTTTCACATTCAACTTGCACATTGCAATCTCTGAGCTAATTACCATATAATCAGCTATTGGCTTCTGGTTAGATGTTTGCATTAGCTTCTCAAGTTTCCTTTTAATATGCCTAAGCGCAACTGCATGCATCATCTGATGTACGGCTGAGTAGTAATTACGTATTATTTATTCATCTCACCCAAGTCGGCACAATGCTTGCAGGGCTGGTGCCAAGAAAAGTCACCACCCATCACCATACTTTGGTCATGGTGAGAACTGGTGCGCACGAGGTCAAAGAGCGGTTGAGAATAGCCAAGGGATGTAAAGCAATCGTTTTCTACCTAGACAAAGTCACCTGCTTAGCTTTATCTACTCTCTCCGTTCTTTTAAGTTGCTACAGAATGCGTGCAATCAAGCTTTTCAAGGTGCGGCCACTAACATAAGCAAACTATATATTTGCCAACGGATTTGTCATGAACAATACTGTGCACAAGGTATGGCATGGGATAAAAAGAACATACACATAATTATACATTTATAGATATGTGTAGTAATCGTTAGAAAGCATGGTTAGAGGTTTAATGGAATATCTTACTGTCCTCCAAAACCAAGGGAAAAAATAAACAGAGAAACTTTGCAACATGAGTCACCTAGTGATGTAAAAAATATTAGGTTGCAAAATGATGCGGTAGTTAACGGATTGTGTCAATGAGGAAGAAATCTAGGTGTGTCATTTCATGCATGAATACACCTAATACACAACTATTATATGTAGCGGCCCCTGTTATCATCACATCAATAAGATACTTACTCGGTCAAAAATTTCTCATGACGCACCTCACATGCCTCTTTTGTTAGAGTAAACAGTGCATCCAATGCCTAGGCCTGGTGGCCACTCATAAACTTATTATTTCTTGGAGGTCTGTGTTGGTAGTTTTGATACAGAAAAGATGTCTCCGTCAAGTGGAACTTCCGGTGCATGTTGGAGGCATCTAATTGTGCACTTCCGGTGCTTGTTAGCATGTTTTGCTTATTTTGTCGTGCTTTCCTTGATCATCTTGTATGATGATTTCCTCAACACCGTCTCTCATTCAACCATCGCACTTTATGTATGAAGCAGGCCGAAGTCCATTTCGTGATAAAATGGATCTATCACAAGCTTGTTACAAAGAAACAACTCAAATAATAATCATTTTTGGGGGGTCTAGGTAATAATCGTTTATTTTGTACATTCATGCATGTTTTCTATATGTATGTTTGAGCTGATTGTTCGAACCTGCTCTCCTGTGTGCCCAGTTTCTATAATAACTTAGTAAAAACCGTATTTCTAGTTCTCAACTTAAGAAAAACAAAGAAATAATGCTCATAAGTATTTTCATAAAACGAGTCACCTCATCAATTCCCATTAAATCATTTGTCGACCGAACTTGCAAGAGTTTTGAACCACCGGGAAGCTAAAACATTACATGTAGGAACCGTAAATTTCCTAGTGCATCCACCAGAAAGGGAGATACCAGAACAATGACTCCAGGAAGCAGCTTTTGCACATTCAACTTTCATATTTCAATCTTGTGCACAATCGGGCTCCAACCATCGCATACTTCACATGTATTGCAAGAAAGTCCTAGGTGTTCAACCCTGGCATCAAACATATTTGAATTACCAAATAATTGTGTATTGTTTCGTTTTTAACCTAATCATCTATTGTTTCAGAACAAGGGGAAAAGAACCCAAATTTTGATTTGTTCTGAGAAATACGACACATTAGAACCAAAAACGCATATGAGATCATATCAGTGTGATAAAAAATGGTATTGTCAATTATTTGGAAGGTAGAAATACATTCAATGTTTACATACACACACCGGCCTGACATATGCTCCGTTTATTTTATAGCTTATGCTGCATGTCTAGGAACTCAACTAACTCCTTGGTCTATGCAGTAATCTTCCGGGTAATCACTCAAAGTCTGACTTAGTTGTGGTTGTTCTCCCAGAACTGAGCCTGAAGCCAATCTATTGTATTCTTTTCCACCTGAAATGCCTTGGCAAGAACATCATCTGATATTGCTGGGTCTGACCCAAACACTGCATTGGCAATTGTGATAGCCCCTGGATTCTGGCTGCTGAGCGCGGCAATTGCAACGGCGGGCTGGTGGGGGTTGGGGTTGAATTGAAAGTGAATGAGCCCTACGGGGAAGACAAACACATCACCTTTGTTGAGCACCTTGGAGAGGAACTTGTTTCTGTTGGGGGCGGGCAGGTTGGATGTGACAAATCCGACATACAGTGTCCCCTCGAGCACTGTGAGGATCTCAGTGGCGCGTGGGTGCGTATGTGGTGGGTTCTGGCCCAAGGGGGCATAGTCAATGCGCGCGATTGAGATGCCGAGAGTGTTCAGTCCAGCAATCTGCATGACGTTAATCAAGGTGACGTTGGATCCAACCTTGTTGGTCACCCTAGGCTTGTCGAGGGCGGCTGCCTTGAAGAAGTCATCAGCGTTGACATCCATCGGGTTCTTGCAAACAAATCCATTAACACGCACTGGTGCAGAGAGGAGATATAGAGTGTAAGCTTAGGAATTACTAGGAAGTAGTTTAACATGTAGATAATTTTCAGAAATTCTTTTCTTGGTGATAGCAGGACGGGAAAGCGGGAAGTAAGCATTACCTGGTGAATGCATGTCGGCGACACAAAAGTCCTGGAGCGGTCCAGGGTCGGAGGCAACAGCCTGCCATGAGACCAAGGCGAAAAGAGCAACAAGGAGAAGGAAGGTAGGGGAGGATGCCATTTGTTTTCAGCTCCTTTGGGTCTTCTTTTCTCTTGTATTCGTGCTGTGTTTGTTAAGTGACTGATTGTTTGAGTATGCAGGGGATGTTTGTGTTTATATAGGCACGGCGAGCAGTGTGAACTCGTGAGCAATGGACATAGTCAAGTGGAACCGCCCAACGGATAGAAATGGTCTTTGGCTGCCGACTAGATTAGTCTGCGCAAGATTTTCTGACATGGTCAGCCATATGCAAATCTTTGATAATATTATCATCAAAGTTCCCTTTTAATATGCCAAAGCGACACATTTTTTCCCTTTAATAATGAATATAAACAAGCAAATTAATGTACTCCATCTGATGTAGACCTCTTAGTAACAATTACTATGAGCAATAGTTTGGATTGTGTCAAACAAGGAAAAAATCATGGCGCGTTGATCCATGTATTAACGCACCTAATACCTATTATGTGATCACGTCAACCAGATATAGAGTTGTCTGGTCAAATTTCTGTCCAAGTGGTTGAGTACTTGCAGGAAGAAGCAACGACATTAATGGACGATGGAGAGCAAGAGCAGTTAACATTTTATTGATAGGAGTTTTCGTCATGACCAATTCAGTGCATATATAAATCTAACAATCTAGTCCTCGCTAAGGTTCATGACTAGTCTTTGTCATGGATGTTCAGGTCCATGCATCTTACAACAACAAGCATGGCTGGTTTACCCTCCAACAAGGAAGAACGGGAAGCTACCTACCGCAAGGAGGGGGAGGAGCGGGCCCGCTGTTGGCGGGTGTAGTCCCAGATGGCGATGGCGGCGCTGACATGGACATTGAGTGACCGGACGACGCCCAGCTGCGGGATCTCGACGCAAACGTCCACCGCCTCCTGGATGATGTCCACCGGGATGCCCTCCTTCTCCCTGCCCAGCACCACCACCGTCTTGGCCGGGAACACGAACTCGTCCAGCGCCACGCTGTTGGCCGTCTGCTCCAGCCCCACCACCGTGTACCCCTCCACCCGCTTCCTCTGCAAGAAGGCCCTCACGCTCTCCGCCGGCACCTCCACCATCGGCACCCACTTCTCTGCTGTCACGCTGATCAGCCGGAACTGCTTGTCCTGGACCACCCCCATGTCTCCCACAGCCAGCCCGCCCGCCCTGAATATCTCACACGTCCGAGTCAGCCCCGCCAGGTTCGGGATCCGCTCCACCAGCGACGCCACTACGATGAGATCCTGCCGGCTCTGCCTCACCGTCTCCGCCGCCTCCTTCCTCGACTCCACTGCCAGGCTGAACGTGTCGTCGTCTTCCTCCATCTCAAAGAGCAGTCGTGAGATGTCGTTGTTGCCCATGACTGCGCCATTGCTGCTTGGTGCTTGCTCCGAGTTCCGGTGGGGTATGATCTTCTTCTGGAAATCTTGACTGGCTACTATCTTCTCGTCCGTGCCCTCCTCATGTTTTCTTACCGCCAGACCCTCGTTCTTGATTGTTGCTGAATCCTTTATCATAGCATGCCTCAGCTCCTCCCTCACGTCCTGATGGTACATACAGCTAAATAATTAGGGATATACAGCTTCAAGCCAACCCAACAAGATAGCTCAAGTTCAAGTGCTTACATTCAGAAAGTTATTTACTCGCTCCAACACGGACACTGGAACACATTCAAAGCCAGACGACTGCATAAAAACAAGGCATATTCAGAAATGCTGAAAGGTTCAGTGCCACATAAAAAACACGAACAACAGCCCTAGAATCCTCCGTGTTATTCATTTCCTGACAAAATCAACAGTGTCCTCAAATCTCTAGGATACAGAGAATACAACTAACCTCAATGCGAGCTGTAAATATTCCCGGCGGAGTCCCAGATGTATCGGGATCAAAAACATCAAGGAAACCTCCGATTGAAACTCTGAGCCTGAAATCAAAACATATATGGATGATACGAACACTTAAGGAAATTTTTATATTAACACCTTTTTAGATTAATAGAAGGGCATGAGTAAGGTATATAAGTTAACAGTATTGGTTGGGGAAGAATTCCCTCAGTAAACTCTTGCTGGTACACTGAGAGAAGTATAGCCCAAGTATGTGGATGTACCTCGCACAGTCGGTATTCTCTGCCAGATACTTTCTCAAATCTTGAAAGCACCTGCTTTCGATGGATGGATTTTCTGAGCTTTCTAGTTGCAAAATAGGCCACAACTTGGAAAAAACAGTGTGGACAAGTAGCTGTGGTACAATACAGATATTCAGTTGACTAGTGCATTATAAAGCTTCAGAAGAATGTAGCCCCACATAATTCTTAAGTACATAGTTTTACCTGAGTGAAACTACGTAGACTGTGGTGATGGGATGTTAAAAATGAAATTATTGGAGGAAGCAGTTGATTCAGATGGTTTCTCTGGACAACCAGCTCCCTTGAATGGAGGATCACGTTTGCTGCTATAAAAACATATGAAGACAGTGCCTGCAAAGAGATGTATAAAATATACAGACTAAAATGGAAGGACGTCCTCAAAACAAATGGAAAGACATCTCACTAAATGTTCACCTGTTGTCGCATCCCGTAATCATGAAAAATAGGAACGAGTTGTTCTTCAGCCTGCAAATAATAATCATCAGAGAGGTCAACTGTTACAGACAAGACACCTAAAGAAGTATGTACCGGTCACACAGGTCAACAAGCATTGACATGAAGGAGCTCTCACCAGTGTTGGAAATTTTAAGTAAATAAGTATAGCAAACGTCTCCAAGTACTGCCGAACAGCAGGTAGGTTATTTCTCTGCACAGACAAAAAGTGTGTCATTTGACCTTGCACTGCAGTAAAATAGAAATTATACATGGAAAATAAATTGATCTTTAAATGTTCTAGAGCCTTATAAGAATTTAAACTCGAGACAGGTTTGTATAACCAAAGACAAAACACAGACTATTCGACTTGTTTGAAGCAACCTACAGAAAGTCTAGACATATATATTAATATTATATAAAATTGCAGTAAAAGTGCAAAGCACATAAGATTAAGAATATGCTTACGTAAAGACAGGTGTGTACACTAGATGTCACTTTCCCAACTATGTCTTCCTCTACATAGTGTGACAAAACACATATCATCTGCCACACACGAACTTTCCGCCTATGTACCTGATAAGTATGGATGCTTCAGAAATATGGTGCAAAATAGCAAGGTTTTCGATACAAAGAAACATGCTTACACTGCTGTATTTTTTGTAAAGTTCTTTCGAGAGATCATTGTCATTCACCTGTACAAACAGAGAAAATACAAAGTGTCAGAAATCATCCATTTAAGCAGCACTTCAGAAATAAGCATGATCGGCAAGATTGTAACATCAGGCAAGTTTCAGAATCTCGTTGTATGTTGTATAGTTGCTGAAGTGGTATTTGGCACATCAAAATTCATTGGAAATATGTAGAAAGGCATCCAAAAACTTTGACATGGTATAACCATACTGGTTGTCGAGTAAGAAACAATGACAGCATATAGAAAACTTTAGACAGCATTGCATAAGATGGCAAATCCTGGCCCATAGATAGAACTCAAGTTTGAAAACGGTACCGCTGAATCCAGAAGTTTTAGTAAAAATAGTTTGCCACATTGAAGAGCTTCTTCTGTCTCCAATTTGCTCTTTTCTTTGATTTGCTTCCATAGCTGATGAAATAGAGCAGCAACTGAAACACGGGCATACAGTTCTGTATTAATGAACACCTGCAATAGCATTGGCAACGCATTAAAACTGTAAGTTAATTGCTAGGTTGGCGATTTAAAAGAAAGGAAAAGGTTCAAATTATTTCACACCATTAGTGCTATATAACAGTTAAAACGAAACAAACAGAATTAGAGCGCGCACTACGCCCTGTTCCATTACATTACAATACTATTCTGAAGAAATGAACAGTTGAGAAAAGCACAGTAATTATACTGATTAACTTACGAAGGTAATATATATGTCTTGTACCCCAGGTTTCAAGGTTTACCTCTGTGAATTCACGGTCTGGACTTTGCGCTAGCATGGAAACTTCAAATCTTGCCTCGTGATTTTCGGACAGTTCAGCTTCAAAATCTTCATCGAATGCCACTATTTTAAGTTCATATGAAAAGAAAGTTAGAATATACAACAGCATATCACCAGGCCTTATTACAAAGGCATGAGCAAAAAGAAAGAAGACAAACATAAAGAAACTATTAGAAAATATATTGTATAACATACCAGATCCATATAATGATAATAGCTTAAGTTCCTCCATGTAAAATCTAATAGTTTTTGGGTACATCAACCATAGACCACTCAAGTGCAAAGCTGCTAGACGAATAGTTCGAGGACTCTTTGAACCTTCATTAAGAAGAGTCTCGACAAACTAGAAAAAAAAAAGAGTTACAGTGGTACATCATGTCTTATCAGTTATAATATGAAAAGAAGTAGTACTAAGAAAAAACAACTTTATTATCCGTTGACAAATTGCATAAGGATGTTATCTAATCTATTGACAGAACAGAACAAGATCAAGCTAGGGAACAGGTGAAATTGAGGTGACAATATTTTGTGGACCACCACTTTTGTTACTCAGCATTCTAGTGTTCTCCTGATTCCCTCGAGCACAGGCCAGGCTTTGCAATCGTTAGGTTTCATTTAGTCATTTGTAAAATATATAACAAGAATCATATGAGGAGAAGGCTTGCCAGTGAAAAGTAACTAAAAGCATGCCTAAGTATTATACATACACAGGTCACGCACAAAACAGTGCTACTTTAGCAGAACAGGCTATGAAAAGACACACAACAGCAGCAGCAAGTACCCATTTATTTCTATTGCCCCTTCAATTAAAAAACAATGATATACTGTCAGGGCCTCCTTTACAGTTTTCAGAGCGTGCCGGGGGGGGGGGGGGGGGGGGGGGGAGGAGGGGGGGTTAAGCAAAAAGATAGTGACCTAATACAGAACATGTCAGAACTTACCCATTTCAAAGGGCCTGGCCCTTTTTCATTTGTCTGGTGCATTTCTAAATTGGGGAATATTGATGGGTGCAATATTGCGGAGAGTAGTGCAGCAATTGGTGCCACTCGGCGCTTATTGCAGCTAAGGTGCAAGACCCAGGAAGACTTTACCAATTGCATCATCATCTGCAGCAGATAAACATGAGATATCAATGTCATAAAAACAAGCTGAAGTTGAAGAAAAAAACTTACCCCATACATCCAAAATTATATGGTGTTTATATTTTAAAACTCGAGCTGTCAAACAGTCCAACTTACTTAACTTTGACTGTTGATATGTTGAAAACTAATACTACCTTCGATCCATATTACTTGTTGCTCAAATGGATGTATCCAGACGTATTTAAGTGCTAGATACATCCGTTTAAGCACTAAGTAATATGTATCTGAGGGAGGAAGATTGTTCATGTGAATATAGTACCACTGGGTGTGACGCTGAAGCATAAAGCCAACCGAAGAATAAACATGTGGATACCTTCTAGTGTAAGCAGCTAGGGTTTAGACATTAAATAGCTATAGTGGCACACACACAAAAGGCACCACAAATAGTACCTCATAATTGATGCCCAGAGAGGATACATTTCGATTGCTCCTACTCAAGTGTATAAGCCTCAAAACAGACCGCACGCATCTAAGGATAGATACAACAGAATTCTCACCAGCATTTTCAAGACTGCAAAGATTAAAAATAAATAAGTACCTCACAAATATAAGTTGGGAGTATTTACAGAAAACAAGATAAAAAGAAACAAAGAAAAATATAACCATGTTCAAACTTTAAACACAACACCAGTATCTATTACTAGAAAAAAAGTCCAGTTGAATGCTACTATTCGCTCCTTTAGATAACTTGGGTACTGAATTAGTAAAGAAATGCTATAAATATTCACAAAATTACGCTCGGGAAACAAGTACTGAAAATGTTGCAACTATCAACCATGCTTGGGTCCCTCAAATATAGGTAAAGAAGTAGTGAGTGTGGTTTTGAACATTTCCTCAGGCAATACTCCCACAATTTGGTTTACCAACTATATAGAATAAAGAAACTGCAAAGGAATGTTATACTCGCCTTTCAGTAATATCAAGAAAGATGGATTGGAGGGTTGAATCTGAATAATAGGAGCCTAATGCCTTCATCTGAGATCCATTCTCATCACAGCAGCAAGAAATGGATAAAAGCGAGTCTACACAAAGCCACTAAATCAAAATCAATAATTAGGAGCTGTTGAAATAATGTATTTTATATCAACAGAACAGAGGCATGCACACTACAAAGGGAAGCAAGAGTTATTCTCACCTTCCAACACATTAAAACAGCTCGTCTGCTTCGTGTTAAGATTCCATTTGTAAGGAGATTGTTGATATTACCAAAAAAAGTGGTCGCCAGAAGATCCAATGATAATATGATGGTTTGATTTTTTTGCTTTGTTTCCACAAAATCCAGAAACTGAGAAAAGGGAGCAGTAGATAGAGCTGCTAGAACATAAGCTAGAGCTTCATAAGCTGCCAGGTGAACTTCAGCTCCAGTCTTGTCAGGAAAAAAAAGAATTAATCAGCCATTAATACTTGTATAGAGAAACTGCAAGCCACTGACAAATAAATATTCAGCCAAACATTAAAAAAGCAACCAACCTCAGTTGCATAAGTACAATGCTGGATCACTTCCCAACAGAACTCCCAGAGGAATGAAAATGCTGAATGAAGAGAAACATCAGAGGTGTAGTGGTTACACCATGAAACAACAGAACTAACGCACCTTACAGACCAAATCTGTGAAATATTACAATAAAAGTTAGCAAAATTATATGATTAAATGGTGTGGGGCACTTTAAAGGAAAGGTAAAATGTGGTACCCTCTAACAGGAGATCTATATTACTTTCTCCAGAACAGAGGCATGGGGAGGGGGGAAGGGGTTATGAACAGTAGTGATATTATTGCATGGTACATAGAGAATAGAAGGGAAACACAAATTCTGATCAATTGAACTATTGAAGAATATACACTCCATGCAAGAGTTAAGTTTGACGACATTAGCATGGTTCAAAAGAACAGTACAAAAAGAAAAATGTGTTTGATTAGCACAGCGACATAGTAACCCCCTATCAAATCAGTTATTCTACTACATCCCTGAAAAATATATTTGTATCATATTTGCTGCATAAGTACGATAACACTATCTCTGGAAGATAACATGAAACATGCTAAATGGGACCTTTTACAAGCAATTAATATAACCAACCAGATAGCTAAATGCTATCATCTCAACTAAAATTATTAGTCAGGGACATACACACTGCAACACTGAAGAGGTTATAAAAGTAGCTAAACGACGCTGACTTGGACCTCCGAGCTTTCCTTTAATAGAACATGGTAAATCCATGTTTTCTGTATTTTTTAACCAGAAAACTGAGCAAGATTGCTTGCTGAAGGCCACCATATTTTCCTACATTAAGACATATGAAAGATAATACATAAAGGCCCATTAGAGAAAGGGTCAGAAGTTAATTTTATAAAGAAGAAAAAGGTTACCAGAACTGAAAGCAAAGATTTTTCGAAATTCTGGGTGAGAGTACGGTGCTCTAATCCATTTGTCGTATCTGAACCTCCACCAGCGATGGCATTATTTTGGTGAACAAGCTTTTTCTGTCTCACTTGAAGCTCCTCAATCAAGCATATAATGATGATAAAAAACTTAACGTCAACACATTTTCTCGTTGGAGAATGTTCAGAAAGCTTGTTACCACATTCCTTCAGGAACTGCAAAAGGGGATATTTTAAGCAAAAGTTAATTTCAATTACACAAGAGGGAAAACATAAGTTCAATGCAGGTGTAAGTATCACTACTGATAGGCGACAGACCAGGCCAGCTATGCATTCAGCTTCCACAAATGAGCATAATACACATATCCAAAGAGAACATATTCACTCAATAGCATTGTATGCTTTCTAGAGACATAAATCCAGGCAACAAGCAAATATACCGTAAATATTTGCTCAAAATGATGTTCCTCTGAGGTTACAAGAAGAAGGGTCCTGGCCCACCTCCGTGCTTCAGCTTCCCATGCACCCACATCCTCGTCATCATATAAATACGACCCCTCTACGCCTGTGTGCTTCATGAAGGTGTTCGGGAAATCAATAAGCTCATCCAACAAAGTGTTCCTCTCAGAACATTCTTTTTTCTGAAGAAGCCATTTCTGGACTGTAGCCCTCAGTGGTCCTACATGGAAAACGTGATGCGAAACTAAGAATAAGATGATAATAGAAGCAAATGCAACTGTTTAGTTGTCCTCAACGGATTATAATTTCAAAGCAGATGCTGCAGACAAACACTTTGCCATTTTTGTATGTACCTACCAGTATAATCAGTACACTCTCGAGGTATTGTGGAAATGAAATTAAAGAGCTGATTGAGTGGAATTTCAGCCGCACTTGTCAATGATGCTACGGCTTT
Organism: Hordeum marinum; assembly: GCA_022496015.1. Lineage (NCBI taxonomy): Eukaryota > Viridiplantae > Streptophyta > Magnoliopsida > Poales > Poaceae > Hordeum > Hordeum marinum. The sequence goes on from CM039675.1 coordinate 522,719,518, forward strand.
GATAACCTGCTCACAAACTGCATTTGACTTCAAGTTAACAATTTGATAATGCATTACTTAACATTATTTCCAAATTTCTTCCAGGATAAAGATTTCCAACCTTTCAGACGATACTTTGGATTAAAGTGGTGTTTACTCCTCTCACTAAGAATCCACAAGGCATCTAACAAATCCGCAGTATTGACTGCTATAGATGTATCTCCATTGCATTTTGCCAATTCGTTGACAGCAGAACCACATGGTGAGTCATGTGTATCTGACTGACAAGCACATGATGCAACACAGAATGCAAGAGTCATTAATCCTGCTCGGCCAAATGAATCTTGTTTAGCAGCAGATGCCAGACTCCAAACCAGATGTAAACGGTCACTGACAAATATATGAAGAGTAAGGTTTGAGAAGGACTACAAGAAGCCAGTGAAACTATTGAAAACAAACTAAACTAAAGGTATGTATAGCATTCAGTCACAAAATAACACAAATAGTCCTGTTTGAAATAGAACGAGTTCTGGTAGGTCACAATCAACATATGTGAGCCCTTGCAGCTGTAGCATTTGAGCATAAGCTCTATCTTAGTTATGTTGCCCAAACTATATACTGCACCAAAATATATACTCCCTCCATAAAGAAATATAAGAGTGTTTAGATCACTAAAATAGTGATCTAAATGCTCTTATATTTCTTTACGGAGGGAGTACATAATACTGCAAAAGTCAAGTTTTTCATTATGATACATGTTGGCACCCTTCAATTAATATAAAAATATAAACTACTAATCTCAAATTTGCAGAATCCAAATTATCAGGCCAAACCGATCAGTCTGGAGGGAGGTGTATTTGGAGACTGATGAGGTGTGCCGACACACCCAGAACATCGAATTCAGGAAAATAGGGACAGATAGTAACAGTGTTGCTCACGAAGTGGCTAAACTCATTCAGAGCTCTGGAGAGGAGTTGCTGACCCAAGCCCCTCTACCGTTGCACATTGCTGCTAAGGTGCAACACGACTGCAATAGTTTGAGATGCCTGAGAATAAATACTATCCCCCACCCCCCCCCCACCCCTCTCAAAAAAAACAAATTATCAGCTCTCATATATACCATAAGCGAAAGTGCAACAAATCCTCAAACAGGGACAAAGAGCCGTAGTTATCCGAGTAGTACCGTGTCGTCAATTTCCGGGCATAATTGCTGAAAAACCTCTCTGCACCTTTTATGGCTTCTGAATTATAAACACCACCAACACCTACAAATAATTTAAGCAGACAACTCGGCATGAATAAACTGCTGAACAGCGCGACGTATGAAAGCAAATATGCCATAAAAGAAAAGAAAAGTGGTAAGCATCACGGATCACTAAACAAGGGCAAGTGGGCTGCATTGCAATACAAACAGTGAAATGTATAAAACACATGCAATCAAGTTACAATGCTAACAAAATTTTAAACCAAAATCTGCTGCAAAGGCAAACATAAACAAAGAGATGCTTCTTCAATGATTTTATCTATTTCGTTCAAAAATCATATTGCCATTTGAGACATCCGTATCTTCATTTACAAAGAAACAGTACTGATGGTACTTCTGTATTTAAGGAGATCCCTGAAAAGTTTATCAAGAAGAAATAACTGCACCATAAAGTGCAAAGTAAAGCACATATTTGAATTGAACAGAATAATTATTGAATGAAGCGAAAAACAAATAAACTAACCAAAATCCTTGTGATGAATTACATCGTTCAAACCACGTATGAGAGGGCCAAGAACAAAGCCTTGAGGGACCATTTGGGCGTAGCCTTCGTAACGTTGCCATTCTATATCCAAAAAGGATTGCATTACCAGGCACCGCACTGCAAAGGGCATTCATAAAAGCAGATTAAGGAAACATTCTAAACATATATGCCATGAACATATCAGTACTGACCTTGAGGATTATCCTGAGTAAACCCACGCTCCCACAGTACCGTCATCCAGTTGAAAATTCCTTCCACGGATTCCATCTGAGCATGAAAAGCTCTGTATGGTATGTGATTCAAATAGTCACTCTGTGGTGCAGACTCAAACAATAGCAGTACCTGAGCATTATTTTCAAACATGTTACCCAGTTGAAGCAAAGAAGTGTGTAGTAATTGATTAGTCTATTGTTCTGTTGTCACTAGTACTGAGCGAATATTTAGCTACCTAGGATTTAACAGATATTAAATTCAGTATTGCAGGCAATGAACATATCTTGCTGTGAATAGTTTGATACTAAGAGAAACATGCAGAAAAGGAACTAACCTGGTGTGTCCAGGCTGCCTCAACCAAATGTGTACCAAACTCCTGGAGCATCTCATAGAGTAACAGAAAGACCTTCCATCGGTCTTGACCACTTGAACACTGTTCATCCGATTGTTTGATTTCTTCAACACCTAGGGACTTGGCCTCTTTGTTAGCCCACCTTTCTTTTTTTGTCACGGCGGCATTTGATTTGTCTTGATCAGGCAAAGCAGCTGGGCTCCTGCCAGAGCATCGCTGGCTCCCATCATTTCCAAAAGAAAATATGCTTACCGATGTTTTCAAGACGTAAAAGGCTTGCTTCCTTACTGAAGAATCCTTGTCAACCTGGTGTGTAGGTAAAGTCAAGTGTGTTACCCCCAATGTGAAACTTGACAGCATAGATCCAAATTTTGGTACAAATAGCAAATTAACTAAATGGCTTACCAGCCCCCTGCGCAGTTCATCCCAAAATTCAGTGACATTCCTAAGATCAAAGTTCTGGACCTCATCAGCAGTTCCTGGGATAGCACCCTGACGTCCCGATTTCAACACGGAGAAGTACAGAGAGAGTATATCGTATGCATCCAGCCGCTCAGGGCGACCAAGAGAGAACAGAGAGACACATGAGTTCCAAATGGACTCCAAGAAACCAGACCTGAGTGCCGGGGAACGGTTAGCGTGAGCAAACAATATAAATTAACAATTTCCCACAGCACAGGAAAGAAGGCCAACCTAGATAGCTTAAGCTGGACCGCACCAAAATCGACGGTGATCCAAGAAACATCTGCTAGTGAAGTCAGCACAGGCTGCAGGAGGACCCGGGTGGCGCAGGACCGATACTCTTGGCCGAGGTCAAACATCTTGAGCACAAGCCTGGACAGGTCCCAGGTCAAATTCTGCACCAATGCATCCAGCGAAGCGTCGGAGCCCTCCTGATGGGCCTCCCTTCTCCTGTTCAGCACGTCTCCGAGCAATGACGCCAGGAGTGCGGTGGCCTTGGAGAGCGGCAGCAGCCCTGCCTCCCCTGACGGGTGATCATCTGCGGTGACAGAGTCCCAGTGGTAGCGGTACACCATGGAGTCGTCGCCGTCATACTCGTGGGTGGTGTGTAAAGCCATTGCAGCGGCACATGACCGGACGCAGAAGGGCAGGATGGTGGCTCCGAGCAGGCCCCAGGACCGGGCGCGGGAGACGGCTTCGCACATGAGCGCGGCCGCCTGCTGCTGGAGCCGGCTGGGCTGGGCGTCCTCCCGGCGGAGGAGCGGCAGGAAGACGCTCCAGAGCAGCTCGCGCAGGGCGTCCCTGGGGTCGCCGCCGAGGCGGGGGAGCAGATGGCAGAGCGCCGCGGCGTGGGAGAGCGCGGCGGCATGGCCGTGGCCGCCCTCCTCCTGCACCTGCAAGGAAGACGAAGAAGAAAGAGGGCTGAGTGGAAGCTTGTGGGGCGGAAGAGAGAGACGCCGGGGGAAGCGAGGAGTACCTCGGGGAAGGAGTCGAGGAGCGAGCGGAAGAGCTCGGAGGGCGAGGCGGAGGAGGAGGAGGCGAGCACGCAGTCGACGACGGCGGCGACGGCCTCCGGCGGGACGGCGCGGAAGCAGCTCTCGAGGGCGGCGAGCGCCATGACTGGACGGAGGGTGGGGTGGGGTGGCGGCGGCCGGAGGGAAGGGAGAAACCAAAGCAAAGTCGTCAGTTTTGGAGAGTTTGGGCCGGGCCGGGAAAATCGGCTGCTCTGCTGTCGTGCTGCTTCCGGTCACAAACACTTCTTTCCCTAAATTTGCCTCAAAAAGGATAAAATCTTCTTTCCCTAAAACACACTCCTTCCCCTAAAAATACTTTTTTCTCCAAATAAAAAATTATTCACGTCACGCTGTCTCATAACATAAGACGTTATTACATCCAATATAGGACAGGGGTAGCACAAAGAAATCCCAAAAACTAGTGACTCGTTTTTTTTGTTTCTTGTGACATTAGAATATTCCGTGCTCTATTTTTTTCCATTTAAAAGTAGAGTACAGTACAAGTTTTGAGAGATCCAGATCATTTTGTTCCAGAGCTTTTACTTAACTCCAAACCTGCTCAAAGCCAAACTATATTTACAGCATCATTAAGCCAGCTTTCCTAAGAGCAATCACATACTCCCTCTGTCCCACAATATAAGATGTTTTTGCAAGCTACACGGAGGGCGTATTTGTCACTGGATTTGGATGGATTTCAATTACCCAATTGTCAGTCACAATGTGATCTCGATTACACTACCAAATAGCCTAGCCCTAATAACCTGACGAGTACAATCTCTGAACATTCATAGCTCACAAGGACTCCTCTTCTAAGAGCTCACTTCACCAGAACAGTAGACGTTGATGCTATGAGATCATGCTGGGACACTTGGCATCCAGAAACTCCTTGAGCGTGCGGGCGCCCTTCTGGCTGCCCATCAGCTCCGCTAGCCTCTCTACCGGTAGCAGCGCGAGCTCCGCCAGGCTATTGCATCCGTCCATTATCGCTCTGTAGTTGGAGTCCGTCACGCCAGGGAGCCTTCTCAGGAACTCGACCGCGGACGTGTTGTAGTTCTCGGCCCTGAAAACCCAAAATTTTACCGTCAAACATACCATATCATCAGTGCTAACTATATCTGCTTTGCCACATCCAGATGCACAAGTTAGTTTTACCTCACGCCGTCTTCCACGACCCCATCCTCCGATGGCACACCCACCCTCATCGCCTTGTTCTCATCAGGTTCGTCCTGGTTTGATTTCAGCGACATGAATATATCTGCTGTCGCGTGCAGGCTGCGGGACCACACGATGCGAAGCCGGGGGAAGTGCAGGACTAGCAGTGACAGCTTCGAGATTATGTTTGTCGGGGACACGTCATCCCCAACTTCGCTTGCAGACTGCATGAAAATGAGCACACCAGTAGTAAGCATACCATCAGGTGCAACCAAAAAATGTAATATTGGACTTTGTTTTATCTGGTATGAAGTATGAACTCCGATTTTCTCATACAAATAGGACAGTCATTTGCAGAGACCATCTATATATGACAAATTAGCATGAAAAATACCTGAAAGGAGAAGCTCTTATCTTGTGAGAACTCTATCAGAAGCACTGGGATCTTGTAATACCTAATCATGATCTCGACCTGATTGTAGAGACGACCAGAAGCAAAGCTCTGGTACAAGTCTGCAATACTTTTTCTTTCAACGCATATCAAAGGAGAAAGAACGTAGTCGCCAACTTCCAGGGTCACCGGTATAATTCGAATACCCTTCTGGTGCAGTACATTGGGAAGACTGCTCATGAACTCCCGCATGTCTACAATAACCTGGAAGAATACAGTGCTGAACAATTTAGGAATTCAGACAGAAACACGGCATGTGGTTTCTTTATCAAAATCAAAATAAGTATCAGTAATGTCACCTGCATATCCTTCCCTGTTGGCTTTCTACCACCTGCCTTTCTTGTCAGTGAATTCTGAGACAAAAGAGGTTCTGGTTCATTTGCCGGAGTTGGTCCAATGCAACGGCCACCCTGAAGAGAAATAAGACAGACGTGTCATGTACCAGAAGAATATGAAACGTTCATAAAGTGTAAGCCAACATTTTCTGCCCATGCAAAGGTGTTTAGAAGTTAAAATAAACATCATTGTAAATACTTGGCTAAGGCCAAGCAGAAGTTACTCCTAGGGTACATATCTTTTTTATTAATGGAGAGATTCAACTGAAACACTACCTGATCAACAGGTATCATCATCAGGGACTTCTGTCTGATCAATGATTCAAATGCTTCATTTTCTCGGCGGATGCTGGACTCGAACTTTTGCACCTCAGAAGATTCCTCGTAAAAAAGAAAGTAAACTCTCAACTTCTTTGATGGGTTTTCTGCCTTGTACACCTCAATTTCTCTGACAAAGGTCATATCTGGATGATAGACAATAATTACGGATGGTTTCCATATGTCTAGTACATGCTGATCACTGTCTAGGGCATAAAATTGCACAGGAGGTAGCATTTTGGGATCAATCAAGTCTTCAACATTGTCAGGAGTGGAGGCTGGAGCAGGAGCATCTTCAGCAGACACCTTAGAGATATTAATATCAGACTGTTCATCTGTTTTGCCTGATGCTTCCACATCAGTTCCTTGGCAATTATCATTTTCTGTAGTACTTTTATTTTTCCTTTTACCGGCTTGTCTCTTTGCCGTGATTTTCTTTTGTACTCCCTTTCCTTTTCCCTTTACAGAACATTTCTTGCTGCAACTGGGAACTGAATCCTCCTTGGCATCTGCTTCCTTAGTTAAATTGCTTATACCAGAGGCGGCAGCAAGCAAGGCGTTAGTCTCAAGCTTGCTAATGCTTACTGGCCCTGCATTCTCATTCTCATTAGACCCTGTAGGAAATTCCCCATCCAGGATACCAAATCCTTTTGGTTGCTGAGATCGTTTCTTCTTCTTTTTATGCAATCCAAACAGCTCAGCTTTCCCAAGCAGGTACTTCTCCCACTCTTCTCGCATGACCTTGTTAAAACAAGTTAAAAGTGTTATGGAGGGCTCTCATAGTGAACCTACAAGTTTTAGCTAGTAAGAAAGAAACTTGCATTTAAGAAGAAACAGATGCAAATGTGCACAAAGGAGATGAAAAGTAAATAGCGACTGTGCTATTAGATTGATCCGACTGCATTCAAGACACACTGCAGTTACCTGATGGGGGCTTCTCAATATGCATTCATGCAGCTGCAAGCATGAGCGCTCATCTTTGCATGCTACTAAGACTATGCCACATTCATTATTTTCATCTTCATGTACCACGGCATCTCCCTTTCTCTGTTCTTCGGCTATCTCTTGCAACAGTTCCTGCAAAGACGTGTGGAGGATATCAGGTAAAAACATTTATAATACAAGCAAAGAGTGTCTAGATGATGCATAATGTACTTAAACTATGTAATAACTAGGGGGCAGTTTACAGCTTATAAAATGTAGGTGCAATAGAACAGAAGCGTCAAGCAGGTTATAAAGGATTTTTCTTCTGTAATGTGTGAAGTAAATAATTGATGCTGACTGTTGCTTGGAAGGAAACTGAGGAACAAGAACGGAGCCTCTCACCCGTAATACTTTCCATTTCGGTGCTTCCTCCAAAACCTCCTCCAGTAGAAAGGACGCCTCTGCATTTACCTTCTGAGCGTCATCCTTGTTAGAAGCAGAATCCTCATTTTCTGCAGGACAAGACCATCTATTATACTAAATGTTTTCTTTTGAATAAAAAAGCAGGCCACATGAATGGATACCAAGGGACTAATAGCCGCTACCAGTTTCTTTTCCTTTCTTGCTACTACTGGGTGTCACCTTCCTCTTCTTCGTTGGCGTGCCCTTGGCAATCGAAACCCTTGTGCCATCCGGTCTCACAACCTGGTAAACACGCCTTTTTGCAAGTTCAAATATCTTGTGGCTTGATTCAGCCAACATCCAAACCGATCGAACGCCTTCAGATACTCTCAGAGTGTCCAGATACTTCAAGTATGTCACGGCATCATACCTAGCCATCATCTAAAGAGCATAAAGAGGATGCCTGGCTGTCCATTGATGTGCAAATTTGTGTTGCTACACCAAACAAAAGATGGCGGTGCGGTGAGGGTGGATTGCTACCTGCCAAGGTAATCGAGCAGCTTCCGTAGCGTCCTGAGGTCGGCGACGAGCTGCTTGGTCTTCTTGCCGAGGGTGTGCCAGATGGGGTCGAGCTGCCTCCTGACAATCTCGTCGAAGGACTTGAAGAGGCCCTTGTCAATGGTGAGGTCCTCGACATCGACCTTGTAGGTCCGCCGGAGCTCCTTGAGGCAGGCGTCCATGGCGTCGAGGATGGCGGCCTGGATGCCCACCATGGGGTGCGTCATGGGGACGCGGACGTCGATGACCTCCGGCGGGGAGCGCTCGAGGTCGGCCGCGGTGAGGACGTGGAACCGCGGCCAGAGGTGGAGGCGGCGGATGTAGAGGCTCTTCATGGTGCGCTCGGCCTTGGCGAAGCCGGCGACCATGGCGTGGGGGCGGTCGGAGAAGGCGTAGACGGGGAGGAGGCGGTGCTGGCGCAGGAGGCGGGCGATGAAGGAATCGGCGGAGGTGTCGGAGGAGCGGTGCGCGGCGAGGAGGAGCAGGGCCCGGACGCGGGAGGGGACGAGGTGGGAGGTGAGGAGGTCGGCGGCGAGCACGCGCGGGGTGAGGAAGAGCGCCACGCCCTCGCCGGAGGAGTAGAGCGCGCGGCGGTGGGTGGCGGGGACGTCGGAGGCCACGTCGTGAACCTGCAGGAGCTGGGATTCTACCAGGCGGCGCCGGATTTGGTCCTTGAGCGCGTCCGGGGCGGAGAGGATGAGGAAGCATCCGCCGCCCCCGCCGCCGGAGGAGGAGGGTGAGGAGGATGTGGATTGGTGGTGGAGGTGGAGGAGGAGCGCGGCGGCCAGGGAAGCGAGCGGGAGGCCGGAGGAGACCACCACCAGCCCTCCGTTGGGGTCCTCCAGGAGGTCCGCCACCGCCTGCTCCTCGAACGGAAGCATCGTCGGCAACGGCGGCGGCGAGCTGGTTCCGTTCGTCTGCTCTTGGCTGCCTCTCCTGCACGGCGACTTCCCCTTTCTCCCTGTAGGCCTGTACCGCCTATGGCCCGTGGGCCGTCTCAATTTTGGTGCCTACCCGGCCCATGAACCAACATGATTTCTTTCTCAAAAGAAAAAAAAACATCAATGCAAACATTCCTCATCATTCATCAACAGAAAATTCCCTCAAATAAAATCAACAGAAAAAAACATCAAAATAAACACAAAATAGTGAAATTTTCTTCTGTAAAATGGCTTGCTGACAGGCACAAAAACCACAGGTGTAACAGTTCTCTTTCAAACCTCCTCTATTTTCTTTCTTTCTTTCTTTCTTTCTTTCTTTGGACATGTAATTTGTGTTCTTAACTTCTTATCTTTTGGCACTACTGCTACATCTCATGTGAAAGAAGAAGAACAAAATCGCCGGCGAGCTCAATACGCAGTAGCATTGCTTCTCCTCTTCACCTTCAAATACACCGGGTCCTTCAGCAGCCTGACGGTCACGCCGCTCCAGACGTCTGTGCTGGTCGGCAGCATCGCCATCTCCTCCACGACGGCCATGTCCTCCGGCGCCACGGACCCGAACACGGTGTAGGCGTCTCTCCACTCCTCGTGGTCCGCTAGGCTGATCAGGAACTCTGGCCCTGACCCAATCCACGCCACGGACCCCCTTCTCACGGTCGAGCACCCTTCTTTCGGCATCTCCTTGAAGGCTACGCCGTCGACTTCCAGTGTCCCTTGAAGCAACGCGTATGGTGGACCGAATGCAGCCTAGTTGCACCCGGAAAAAAACATCTGTCAGTAGTCCGACAGCCCTTACCAACAGGCAATTCCAGAAACACAAAATGTCACTTTGGACTCCCTCTTATGCAAGAAGCAAAATGGTTAAACAACTGTAGACGCCATACATTTTTTACGTGGTCTCCTTTTGCATCCCAGAGGTCCCCACGGCCTTCGGCGCGATAGAGTCTGCATCCAGCGCAGTTGTGCAGGCCCAACAGCTCGATGAAGTAATCCACAGAATGGGGTGCACAATCAGGCAGCAACTGGGTGCAATTGAAGTATATGTATCAGAGAAAGGGACAAGAATGGAGTATATGATACCCATGGAAAACAAATATTACAGAATATTTCCAGTCAGCTCAAAGTACAAGCAGCCTTTTCAGCATGAAGATGAAGCACTGAAATGGATCATCCAGGGGAATAAGCTTTTATTATGACTAAATACGAATTGGTGGGAATCATCAAGACATAGTTAGCTCTGTCACAAAATGAAATGTATTATCAGCTACCCTGCTTAAGAGCCTAGGCTAGCAACAGAACAACCACTTAGAATGGATGTTTACTTGACATATTCTTTCTAGGAAACTATTTGTAAAAATAAGAGCTGAATAATAGATAAATATTTAGGCAGTGGAAGTGTTAAACGCATAAATCAAAGCCAGAGCAGCCATGGATCTCACGATATTTAGAAAAGTTATTTTCTGGGGCTCTGCCACAACTATTTCCCCATTTGACAAAAGGAAATCCATAAGGCAAAGCATTTGTCTCGATAAGCCAAAACAGCATTCTGTAAATTCTGTTTAGCACATGCAGCTTCAGAAATACTGAAAGTGTTCTAGAAATTCTGTTAAGCCAAAACTAAAAAGGCCTAAATACTGAAAGTGTTCTAGAAATGGTCCCTCAATACTTTAACAGCTTGAAAATATTCTTGGCCCAGCTGTAGAGACAGAGAATACAACTTACTTGGACACGAAGCGTGCCGACACTTGTTTCCAGCCCCATGATTCCCTACATTAAGTCGCAGACCTTTGATTATCAATGAGATTCATACCGGGGAAGATCATAATAAGACAGTGGCTGATACAGTTTCTAAACAAAACAAATGTGTGGTTCTTGTTTCTTTTTAAATCATTTCAGCATGTGGTGTATGATTCTTCTTTCTCTTTGAAGCATTCCAGCGTGTGGTGTTTGATTCTTCTTTCTTTCTTTCTGAAGCAAAGAATATATATGGTGCAAATCTTTGCCTGCGTTATACTGAACCAGCTGAGCCGAAAACTTGTCAGCCAAGCATCTAATAAGACATCCTATGAACTGTGCTCTGTCCTCACTCCCACAAGCAGTTGACAGACCTGTGATTTTCGGAAGACGAGGCCGGAGGTCCACATGACATCCTCCCCCCTCGCGATCACAGCGGGGGCCATGGCGTCGTTTTGCTTCTTCAGCCAGCACTGCGGTTGCGATTCGCGCAAGAGCTTGGTAAGACGAGGATGCAGAAATATGTAGGGAGGTGTAGGCGAGGGACGGGACGGACCTCTCCGAAGCGGTTGCCGCATCGGCGGCGGTCCCCGCAGAAGACCCAGGAGTCGCAGCGGGGGTGGGCCTTGCAGGAGGCGCAGCAGGCGGCGGCGGAGGGCTGGCGGTGGTCGGAGCCCCAGTTGACCGCGGGGCCCCAGAGCTCGAGCCCCTGGATGCCCCCGCAGCCCCGGCCGGTCTCCGCGGCGGCGAGCGGTCGCGCGTCGCTGGGGGAGGAGACGTAGGCGGCGAGGGCGAGGGCGGCGAGGAGGAGGGAGAGAGCGAGGGTGAGGAGGCGGGCACGCCGGCGGGCGTCCGACAGCCTGCCGCCGCGGAGGGCGGCCGGGAGCGGGAGGGCGAGGGTGGGGGGAGGAGGCATCGGCGGACCCGGCCGGCGGAGAGGAGAGAAAAGGAGGGATTTTGGCCAGTCGTCGTCTTCACGACTGAAGCGTTGATTTCAGAAATCAGAATCGAATCATCTCAAAAAGGGGGAAAAACTAGTCCTCCCCCACTCAATCGTACCACTACACCGTGCCTGTAAATGTACCTAAAATACTACTCCTCCGCCAAAGCAAGTGTCACAGATTTAATATTAAATTAATACAATTTTTATACCACATCAGCAATAGTTATTTTAGAACGAAGAAAGTATTGATTAGAACGTCTATAATCGGATGCTTCATATTTGCCCCTAACCACTCGGTTGGACTGTCCGGTCATTGTCTGGAGATAGACGGATGCAACGGCAAAGACAACTGCTGAGATGGCCGATCGTGAGATGCCCATCATGCCATGTGTTAAGGACGTGGACTTTGCCGCAACAGCCACCAATTCAGATGTTGTGGCTGGCGGGGACAAACAACTTGTCAGCATAGCTCGACTCCATCCCACCCTCGTAATGGATGGGCATCCTGATCTGCGTTTCTCACGGGCCATCCTCGATGTGTCCACAATAGTCGACTCACCGCCGCTCCGAATGCATCGGACAATGTCTGCTTCGAGCATGCCCTCACGTTGTTTGTTTGAGAGAACTCCCAACCAAGCCCTGGTACAATATCTGGCCCTTTCCTAATTGCATTCGTAAATTATTTTGTTGCGCATGAAAGTTGTAGGACGGTAGTTAAATTGCAACGCATATTATAGGAACAAATAGTGCATGAGATGATAAATGATGGTCAAGAGTCTTTGCTACTGTGGAGGATACCAACTCCTCTGTGTTTGAGTTTGGGCAAACATCACACACTAAAATGAAGAAGAAAGCTGGTGTGAAAGTAGTGAAGCCTAGAGGTCCGACATTCACATAATCTAAAGATGTTTTATTGTATGGAAGTTGATGTAACACGTGTTGGGGAACGTTACATGGGAAATAAAAAATTTCCTACGCACACGCAAGATCTATCCATGGTAATGAGCATCTACGAGAGGGAGAGTGGATCTACATACCCTTGTAGATCGCAAAGCGGGAAGCGTTAAGAAACGTGGTTGGTGTAGTCGAACGTCTTCGCGATTCAAATCGCCGAGCGTCCCGCGATCTCATCACGAACCGTCTCGCGAACTCATCACGATCCGTCCCACGATATCATCACGATCCGTCTCGCGATCTTGATCACGGTCCTTCCGATCTAGCGTCGAACGGACGGCACCTCCGCGTTCAGCACACGTACGGCTCGATAACGATCTCCGCCTTCTTGATCCAGCAAGAGAGAGCGAAGATGTAGACGAGTTCTCCGGCAGTATGACGACGTTGCGGCGATGGTGGTGGAGGAATTTCAGCAGGGCTTTGCCTAAGCACTATTGAAAACCGATCTAGAGGAGAAAACGATCTACAGGAAGAAGAGGGCAGCATGTGGCAATTAGGGTTTTTTGGGCTGCCCTCAAAACCTCTAGTATATATAGGAGGAGAGGATGAGGAGGCTTGGCGCAAGGGCCAGGCCCTCTTTGGTTCGGCCGAAGTGGAGAGGAGGAGTCCTCCTCCTCCACTCCTAGTAGGATTAGGACTCCTTCCTTATTTCCACCTTTTTGCCTTTTTCCATCTTTTCCACTTTGGAATTTCTTCCCAGCCGCATGGGCTTTCTGTGGGACTTCGGTCAGCCCATTAAGGGCTGGTATTCCTTCTCCCACAGCCCATGTAGTCTCTTGGGTCGAAATACCTCTCCCGATGGTCCCCCGGTACACTACCAATGAGCCCGAAACTTTTCCGGTGACCAAAACAGGACTTCCTATATATCAATCTTTACCTCCGGACCAATCCGGAGCTCCTCGTGACGTCCGAGATCTCATACGGGACTCCGAACAACCTTCGGCCACCACCATACATAACTCTATACTACCGAAACGTCAACGAACCTTAAGTGTGCAGACCCTGCGGATTTGAGAACTACGTAGACATGACCGAGACACCTCTACGGTCAATAATCAATAGCGGGACCTAGATTCCCATATTGGTTCCTACATATTCTACGAAGATCTTTATCGGTCAAACCTCTATGTCAAGGATTCAGTTAATCCCGTATGATGTTCCCTTTGTTCTTCGGTATGTTACTTGCCCGAGATTCGATCATCGATATCTCCATACCTAGTTCAATCTCATTACCGGCAAGTCTCTTTACTCGTTTCGTAATACAAGATCCCGTGACTAACACTTAGTCACATTGCTTGCAAGGCTTATTGTGATGTTGTATTACCGAGTGGGCCCTGAGATACCTCTCTGTCACACGGAGTAACAAATCCCAGTCTTGATCCATGCCAACCCAACAGACACCCTCGGAGATACCTGTAGAGCACCTTTATAGTCACCCAGTTACGTTGTGACATTTGATACACTCAAGGTACTCCTCCGGTGTCAGTGAGTTGCATGATCTCATGGTCATAGGAACAGATACTTGACATGCAGAAAACAGTAGCAATAAACTGACACGATCATATGCTACGTTTGTAGTTTGGGTCTTGTCCATCACATCATTCTCCTAATGATGTGATCCCGTTATCAAATGACATCTCATGTCCATGGCTAGGAAACCTTGACCATCTTTGATCAATGAGCTAGTCTATTAGAGACATACTACGGACACAGTATTGTCTATGTATCCACACATGTATCTAAGTTTCGAATCGATACAATTATAGCATGGATAATAAACGATTATCATGAACAAAGAAATATGATAATAACCAATTTATTATTGCCTCTAGGGCATATTTCCAACAACACGGGCATGGATCCAATATGTGGAGCCAAAAAATGGCGAGAAATAGTGAGAAGAAAATCACAAACTTTACCATAAGAAAAAACACTATGTGAAGCCACACCAAATTACCAACTGTGCCCCATGCTCTCTCCAACATAGTTGGCCACTCATCCAAGAGGTCGTGATCAAATTTATTGGTTATCTTAAGCAAGTTGTTGGACAGAACCAAAGCGGCATCGGGTTCAAACCCATGCAACTTTGGCAGCGATATTGTACCATAAAGTAGACAAGAATACATTGATTTTCACATTGTTGGGTGAAATTGAATGGGAAACCCAAGTGGCAGACTGTCCTCAAGGATATTGAAAATGGCACAAAGAAGATGAAGAAAAATGTGTTGGAAATATGCCCTAGAGGCAATAATAAATTAGTTATTATCATATTTCCTTGTTCATGATAATCGTTTATTATCCATGCTATAATTGTATTGATCGGAGACTTAGATGCATGTGTGGATACATAGACAAAACCATATCCCTAGTATGCCTCTAATAGACTAGCTCGTTGATCAAAGATGGTTAAGGTTTTCTAGCCATGGGCATGAGATGTCATTTGATAATGGGATCACATCATTAGGAGAATGATGGGATGGACAAGACCCAAACTACAAACGTAGCATATGATCGTGTCAGTTTATTGCTACTGTTTTCTGCATGTCAAGTATATGTTCCTATGACCATGAGATCATGTAACTCACGGACACCGGAGGAGTTCCTTGTGTGTATCAAACGTCGCAACGTAACTGGATGACTATAAAGGTGCTCTACAGGTATCTCCGAGGGTGTATGTTGAGTTGGCATGGATCAAGACCGGGATTTGTTACTCCGTGTGACGGAGAGGTATCTCAGGGCCCACTCGGTAATATAACATCACAATAAGCCTTGCAAGCAATGTGACTAAGTGTTAATCACGGGATCTTGTATTACGGAACGAGTAAAGAGACTTGCCGGTAACGAGGTTGAACTAGGTATGCAGATACCGACGATCGAATCTCGGGCAGGTAACATACCGAAGAACAAAGGGAACATCATACGGGATTAACTAAATCCTTGACATAGAGGTTCGACCGATAAAGATCTTCGTAGAATATGTACGAACGAATATGAGCATCCAGGTCCCGCTATTGGTTATTGACCGTAGAAGTGTCTCGGTCATGTCTACATAGTTCTCGAACCCGTAGGGTCTGCACACTTAAGGTTTGGTGACGTTTCGGTAGTATAGAGTTATGTATGGTGGTTACCGAAGGTTGTTCGGAGTCCCGGATGAGATACCGGACGTCACGAGGAGCTCCAGAATGGTCCAGAGGTAAAGATTCATATATAGGAAGTCCTGTTTTGGTCGCCGGAAAAGGTTCGGGCTCATCGGTAGTGTAACGGGAGTGCCGGTAGTGTACTGGGAGGCCTCCGGGAGGGGTATTTCGACCCAAGGGGCTTCATGGGCTGTGGGATAGTGAATATCAGCCCTTAATGGGCTGGTGGAAACTCCCACACAAAGTCCATGTGGCTGGAGAAGAAAACCCAATAAGAAAAAGGTGGAAAAAAGGAAAAAAAGGAGCAATCCTAGACCTACTAGGATTGGAGGAGGATTCCTCCTCTACTAGTAGGTTCGGTCGACGGCCTTGGCTTGGGAAGCCAAGGCTGCCTCCTCTCCTCCTCTCCTCCTATATATACTCGTGGTTTTAGGGTTTTTGCACTAGTTTTTTAGCCACGTGCTACCCGTTCCTCCGGTGCATAGTTTCTCCTCTAGATCGGTTTTCTACAGCGCTTAGGCGAAGCCCTGCCGGAATAGCTCCACCACCATCGCCGGAGCGCCGTCACGGTGCCTAAGAACACTTCCTCCTCTCCGCTCTCTCTTGCCGGATCAAGATGGCGGAGATCGTCATCATGCTGTACGTGTGCTGAACGCGGAGGTGCCGTCCGTTTGATGCTAGATCGGAAGGATCGTGATCAAGTTCGTGGGACGGATCGTGATCAAGTTCGTGGGACGGACCGTGATCAAGTTCATGGGACGGACCATGATCAAGTTCGTGGGACGGATCGTGATCAAGTTCGTGGGACGGATGGTGATCAAGTTCGTGGGACGGATCGTGATTAGATCACGGGACGGATCGTGATTGAATCACGGGACGCTCGGCGATTTCGATTGCGAAGACGTTCGACTACACCAACCGCGTTTCTTAACGCTTCCCTCTTAGCGATCTACAAGGGTACGTAGATCCACTCTCCCTCTCGTAGATGCTCATCACCATGGATAGATCTGCATGTGCATAAAAAAATTTGTTTCCCATGCAACGTACCCCAACAATGGCAGCATGAGCTAGGTCTATGTGTAGATGAGATCTCGAGTAGAACACAAAGAGTTTGTGGGCGTTGATGCTTAGATTGCTTCCTCCCTTGGTCGTGTTTTGGTTCAGCGGTATTGTGAGATGAAGCGGCCTGGACCAACATTACTCGTACGCTTACGAGAGACCGGTTCCCTCAAACGCAACTTGTTGCATAGATGGCTTGCGGGTGCCAGTTTCTCTCACTTTAGTTGGATCGGATTCGACAAAGGCGGTCCTTGAGAAGGTTGAAAAGCAACTAGTGTATCACCGTTGTGATTTATGCGTATGTGAGAATTGTTCTTGCTAGATACCCGTAGCAACCACGTAAAACATGCAACAACAATTAGAGGACGTCTAACTTGTTTTTGCAGGGTATGTTGTGATGTGATATGGTCAATTACATGATGTGATATATGTGATGTATGAGATGATCATGTGTTGTATAGAATATCACGACTTGCATGTCGATGAGTACGGCAACCGGCAGGAGCCATAGGGTTGTCTTTAATTATTGTATGACCTGCGTGTCAATCAGTAAGCGCAATGTAATGCTTTACTTTATCGCTAAACAGTAGCAATAGTAGTAGAAGCATGGTGGGCGTGACAACCCCGATGGCGACACGTTGATGGAGATCAAGATGATGGAGATCATGGTGTCATGCCGGTGACGATGGAGATCATGTCGGTGCTTTCATGATGGAGATCAAAAGCACAAGTTCATGGCCATATCATGTCACTTATGATTTGCATGTGATGTTAATCCTTTTATGCACCTTGTTTTGCTTAGGACGACGGTAGCATTATAAGGTGATCCCTCACTTAATTTCAAGATAATTTGTGTTCTCCCCGAGTGTGCATCGTTGCGAAAGTTCTTCGCGTTGAGACACCACGTGATGATCGGGTGTGATAGACTCTACGTTCACATACAACGGGTGCAAGCCAGTGTTGTACATGTAGAACACTCGGGTTAAACTTGACGAGCCTAGCATGTACAGAGATGGCCTCGGAACACAAGAGACCGAAAGGTCGAACATGAGTCATATAGTAGATATGATCAACATGATGATGTTCACCATTGAAACCACCTCAACTCACGTGTGTTGGTAGACGTAGTAGTAAATCAAAAAATTTCCTACGCGTTCACCAAGATCCATCTATGGAGAAACCAGCAACGAGCAAGGGGAGAGTGGATCTTCATACCTTTGAAGATCGCTAAGCGGAAGCGTTACAAGAACGCGGTTGATGGAGTCGTACTCGCAGCGATTCAGATCGCGGTGGATCCGATCAAGTGCCGAACGGACGGCACCTCCGCGTTCAACACACGTGCAGCCCGGTGACGTCTCCTACGCCTTGATCCAGCAAGGAAGGAGGAGAGGTTGAGGGAGAGCTCCGGCAGCACGACGGCGTGGTGGCGGTGGAGCTGCGTGGTACTCCGACAGAGCTTCGCTAAGCGCTACGGAGAACGAGGGGAGGAGGAGGTAGGGCTGCACCAGAGAGAGAGGGAGAACCGTGTGTTGTGCAGCCCCAAATACCTCCACTATATATAGGATAGAGGGAGGAGGGGTGGCTGCGCCCTAGGGTTCCACCCTAGGGGTGGCGGCAGCCACCAGATGCCATCTGGCCGGCGGCTAGGGCAAGGGAGAGGTGGGGCGCCCTAGGGTGGGCCTTAAGGCCCATCTAAGCCTAGGGTTTGCCCCCCTCCACCTTTGCCACGCCTTGGGCTGGGGTGGGAGGCGCACCAGCCCACCTAGGGGCTGGCTCCCTCCCACTCTTAGCCCACGGAACCTTCCGGGGCAGGTGGGCCCACTTGGTGGACCCCCGGAACCCTTCCGGTGGTCCCGGTACACTACCCGTGACACCCGGAACACTTCTAGTAACCAAATCCTCACTTCCTATATATCAATCTTCGTCTCCGGACCATTCCGGGACTCCTCGTGACGTCCGGGATCTCATCCGGGACTCCTAACAACCTTCGGTAACCACGTACACTATTTCCCTATAACCCTAGCGTCATCGAACCTTAAGTGTGTAGACCCTACGGGTTCGGGAGACACGTAGACATGACCGAGACACCTCTCCGGCCAATAACCAACAGCGGGATCTGGATACCCATGTTGGCTCCCACGTACTCCACGATGATCTCATCGGATGAACCACGATGTCAGGGATTCAATCAATCCCGTATACAATTCCCTTTGTCTATCGGTATGGTACTTGCCCGAGATTCGATCGTCGGTATCCCCATACCTTGTTCAATCTCGTTACCGGCAAGTCTCTTTACTCGTTCCGTAATACATCATCCCGTGACTAACTCCTTAGTCACATTGAGCTCATAATGATGATGTCTTACCGAGTGGGCCCAGAGATACCTCTCCGTCACACGGAGTGACAAATCCCAGTCTCGATTCGTGTCAACCCAACAGACACTTTCGGAGATACCCGTAGCGTACCTTTATAGCCACCCAGTTACGTTGTGACGTTTGGCACACCCAAAGTATTCCTACGGTATCCGGGAGTTACACAATCTCATGGTCTAAGGAAATGACACTTGACATTGAAAAGCTTTAGCAAACGAACTACACGATCTTGTGCTATGCTTAGGATTGGGTCTTGTCCATCACATCATTCTCCTAATGATGTGATCCCGTTATCAACGACATCCAATGTCCATGGTCATGAAACCGAGACCATCTATTGATCAACGAGCTAGCCAACTAGAGGCTCACTAGGGACACGTTGTGGTCTATGTATTCACACATGTATTACGGTTTCCGGTTAACACAATTATAGCATGAACAATAGACAATTATCATGAACTAGGAAATACAATAATAACCATTTTATTATTGCCTCTAGGGCATATTTCCAACAGTCTCCCACTTGCACTAGAGTCAATAATCTAGTTACATTGTGATGAATCGAACACCCATAGCATTCTGGTGCTGATCATGTTTTGCTCGTGAGAGAGGTTTAGTCAACGGATCTGCGACATTCAGATCCGTATGCACTTTACAAATATCTATGTCTCCCTCCTGAATGTAATCTCGGATGGAGTTGAAGCGGCGCTTGATGTGTCTTGTCTTCTTGTGAAACCTGGGCTCCTTCGCAAGGGCAATAGCTCCAGTGTTGTCACAGAGCAGAGTCATCGGGCCCGACGCATTCGGAATCACTCCTAGGTCGGTGATGAACTCCTTCATCCAGACTCCCTCCTTTGCTGCTTCCGAAGCAGCTATGTACCCCGCTTCACATGTAGATGCTGCCACGACGCTTTGCTTGCTGCTGCTCCAGCTCACTGCCCCTCCATTCAAAATATACACATATCCGGTTTGCGACTTGGAGTCGTCCGGATCTGTGTCGAAGCTAGCATCGACGTAACCCTTTACGACGAGCTCTTCGGCACCTCCATAAACGAGAAACATGTCCTTTGTCCTTTTCAGGTACTTCAGGATATTCTTGACCGCTGTCCAGTGTTCCGCTCCGGGATCACTTTGGTACCTCCCTACCAAACTTATGGCAAGGTTCACATCAGGCCTGGTACACAGCATGGCATACATGATAGAGCCTATGGCTGAAGCATAGGGGATGACACTCATCTCTTCTCTATCCTTTGCCGTGGTCGGGCATTGAGTCGTACTCAATCTCACACCTTGCAACACAGGCAAGAACCCCTTCCTGATCCATATTGAACTTCTTCAATATCTTTTCAAGGTATGTGCTTTGTGAAAGACCAATGAGGCGTTTCGATCTATCTCTATAGATCTTAATACCTAATATGTAAGCAGCTTCTCCAAGGTCCTTCATTGAAAAACACTTATTCAAGTAGGCCTTTATACTTTCCAAGAGTTCTATATTATTTCCCATTATCAGCATGTCATCCACATACAGTATAAGGAACGCTATAGAGCTCCCACTCACTTTCTTGTAAATACAGGGTTCTCCATAAACCTGTACAAACCCAAACGCTTTAATCACCTCATTAAAGCGAATGTTCCAACTCCGAGATGCTTGCACCAGCCCATAGATGGAGCGCTGGAGCTTGCATACCTTGTTAGCATCTTTAGGATCGACAAAACCTTCCGGCTGCATCATATACAGTTCTTCCTTGAGGAAGCCATTAAGGAATGCCGTTTTGACGTCCATTTGCCAGATCTCATAATCATAAAATGCGGCAACTGCTAACATGATTCGGACAGACTTTAGCATCGCTACGGGTGAGAATGTCTCATCGTAGTCAACTCCTTGAACTTGTCGATAACCCTTAGCGACAAGCCGAGCTTTATAGGCGGTCACATTACCGTCTGCGTCAGTCTTCTTCTTAAAGATCCATTTATTTTCAATGGCTCGTTTATCATCAGGCAAGTCCACCAAAGTCCATACTTTGTTCTCATACATGGATCCTATCTCGGATTTCATGGCCTCAAGCCATTTGTCGGAATTCGGGCCCGCCATCGCTTCTTCATAGTTCGAAGGTTCACCGTTGTCCAACAACATGATCTCTAGGACAGGATTACCGTACCACTCTGGTGCGGAACGTGTCCTAGTGGACCTTCGAGTAGCAACTTGATCTGATGTTTCATGATCATCATCATTAACTTCCTCTCTAGCCGGTGTAGGCTCCACAGAAACAACTTCCTGTGCTGCGCTACTCTCCGGTTTGAGTGAAGGTACAATTACCTCATCAAGTTCCATTTTCCTCCCACTTACTTCTTTCGAGAGAAACTCTTTCTCGAGAAAGGATCCATTCTTGGCAACAAAGACTTTGCCTTCGGATCGTAGGTAGAAGGTATACCCAATAGTCTCTTTGGGATATCCTATGAAGACGCACTTTTCCGCTTTGGGTTCGAGCTTCTCAGGTTGAAGTTTCTTCACATAAGCATCGCAACCCCAAACTTTTAGAAACGACAGCTTAGGTTTCTTTCCAAACCATAATTCATACGGTGTCGTCTCAACGGATTTAGACGGTGCCCTATTTAAAGTGAACGCAGCAGTCTCTAATGCATATCCCCAAAATGATAGCGGTAAGTCGGTAAGAGACATCATAGATCGCACCATATCCAATAGAGTGCGATTACGACGTTCAGACACACCATTTCGCTGAGGTGTGCCTGGCGGCGTGAGCTGTGAAACAATTCCACATTTCCTAAGGTGCATGTCAAACTCGTGACTTAAATATTCTCCGCCACGATCAGATCGTAGGCATTTTATTTTCCTGTCACGTTGATTCTCGACCTCACTCTGAAATTCCTTGAACCTTTCAAAGGTTTCAGACTTGTGTTTCATTAAGTAGACATACCCATATCTGCTCAAGTCATCAGTGAGGGTGAGAACATAACGGTAGCCACCGCGAGCCTCGACACTCATTGGACCGCATACATCGGTATGCATTATCTCCAACAAGTCAGTTGCTCGCTCCATTGTTCCGGAGAACGGAGTTTTGGTCATCTTGCCCATGAGGCATGGTTCGCATGTGTCAAATGATTCGAAATCAAGTGACTCCAAAAGTCCATCAGCATGGAGCTTCTTCATGCGTTTGACACCAATATGGCCAAGACGGCAGTGCCACATGTAAGTGGGACTATCGTTATCAACTTTACACTTTTTGGTACTCACACTATGGACATGTGTAACATCACGTTCGAGATTCATCAAAAATAAACCATTGACCAGCGGGGCATGAGCACAGAACATTTCTCTCATATAAATAGAACAACCATTATTCTCGGATTTAAAAGAGTAGCCATCTCGTATCAAGCGAGATCCAGATACAATGTTCATGCTCAAAGCTGGTACTAAATAACAATTATTAAGGTTTAAAACTAATCCCGAAGGTAGATGTAGAGGTAGCGTGCCAACGGCGATCACATCGACCTTGGAACCATTCCCGACGCGCATCGTCACCTCGTCCTTTGCCAACCTTCGCTTATTCCGCAGCTCCTGCTTGGAGTTACAAATGTGAGCAACTGCACCGGTATCAAATACCCAGGAGGTACTACGAGCGCTGGTTAGGTACACATCAATAACAAGTATATCACATATACCTTTAACGTTGCCGTCCTTCTTATCCGCTAAGTACTTGGGGCAGTTCCGCTTCCAGTGACCGGTACCCTTACAATAGAAACACTCAGTCTCAGGCTTGGGTCCATTCTTGTTCTTCTTCTTCCCGGCAACTTGCTTACCGGGCGCGGCAACAGCTTTGCCGTCCTTCTTGAAGTTCTTCTTACCCTTGCCTTTCTTGAAACTACTGGTCTTGTTTACCATCAACACTTGATGCTCCTTTCTGATCTCGACCTCTGCTGATTTCAGCATCGAGTACAACTCAGGAATGGACTTCTCCATCCCCTGCATGTTGTAGTTCATCACAAAGCTTTTGTACCTAGGTGGAAGCGACTGGAGGATTCTGTCAATGACTGAGTCATCCGGGAGATTAACTCCCAGCTGAGTCAAGCGGTTGTGAAGCCCAGACATCTTGAGGATGTGCTCACTAACAGAACTGTTCTCCTCCATCTTACAGCTGAAGAACTTGTCAGAGATGTCATATCTCTCGACTCGGGCATGAGCTTGGAAAACCAGTTTCAGCTCTTGGAACATCTCATATGCTCCGCGTTGCTCAAAACGCTTTTGGAGCCCCGATTCTAAACTGTAAAGCATGCCGCACTGAACAAGGGAGTAATCATCGCAGCGTGACTGCCAAGCGTTCGTAACGTCTTGGTCCGCTGGGAGAATGGGTGGGTCACCTAGCGGTGCATCAAGGACATACAATCTCTTGGAAGCTATGAGGATGATCCTCAAGCCACGGACCCAGTCCGTATAGTTGCTTCCATCATCTTTCAGCTTGGTTTTCTCTAGGAACGCATTGAAATTGAGGTTGACATTTGCGTTGGCCATTGGATCTACAATATAGATATTAAAGGCAATTTTAGACTAAGTTCATGATAATCGAGTTCACATAATCAAATTATTCAATGAACTCCCACTCAGATAGACATCTCTCTAGTCATCTAAGTGACACATGATCCATGTCAACTAGCCCGTGTCCGATCATCACGTGAGACGGACTAGTCATCCATGGTGAACATCTCCATGTTGATCGTATCTTCTATACGACTCATGTTCGACCTTTCGGTCTTCCGTGTTCCGAGGCCATGTCTGTACATGCTAGGCTCGTCAAGTCAACCTAAGTGTTTCGCGTGTGTAAATCTGGCTTACACCCGTTGTATGCGAACATTAGAACCTATCACACCCGATCATCACGTGGTGCTTCGGAACGACGATCCTTAGCAACGGTGCACAGTTAGGGTGAACACTTCTCTTGAAATTTTATTGAGAGATCATCTTATTTACTACCGTCGTTTTAAGCAAATAAGATGTAAACATGATAAACATCACATGCAATCAATATAGTGACATGATATGGCCAATATCATCTTGCTCCTATGATCTCCATCTTCGGGGCACCATGATCATCATTGTCACCGGCACGACACCATGATCTCCATCATCATGATCTCCATCATTGTGTCTTCATGAGGTTGTCTCGCCAACTATTACTTCTACTGCTATGGCTAACGCTTAGCAATAAAGTAAAGTAATTACATGGCGTTTGTGATTGACTCGCAGGTCATACAATAAATAAGACAACTCCTATGGCTCCTGCCGGTTGTCATAGTCATCGACATGCGAGTCGTGAACCCTATTACAAGAACATGATCAATCTCATACATCACAATGCATCACATCACATCCTTCTGGCCATATCACGTCACAAGGCATATGCTGCAAAAACAAGTTAGACGTCCTCTAATTTGTAGTTGCAAGTTTTTACGTGGTTGCTATAGGTTTCTAGCAAGAACGTTTCTTACCTACGCCAAAACCACAACGTGATATGCCAATTGCTATTTACCCTTCATAAGGACCCTTTTCATCGAATCCAATCCGACTAAGGTGGGAGAGACAGACACCCGCTAGCCACCTTATGCAACTGGTGCATGTCAGGCGGTGGAACCGGTCTCACGTAAGCGTACGTGTAAGGTTGGTCCGGGCCGCTTCATCCCACAATACCGTCGAATCAAGATAAGACTAGTAACGGCAAGCATATTAACAAAATCGACGCCCACAACTGCTTTGTGTTCTACTCGTGCATAGATTCTACGCATAGACCTAGCTCATGATGCCACTGTTGGTAGACGTAGTAGTAAATCAAAAATTTTCCTACGCGTTCACCAAGATCCATCTATGGAGAAACCAGCAACGAGCAAGGGGAGAGTGGATCTTCATACCTTTGAAGATCGCTAAGCGGAAGCGTTACAAGAACGCGGTTGATGGAGTCGTACTCGCAGCGATTCAGATCGCGGTGGATCCGATCAAGTGCCGAACGGACGGCACCTCCGCGTTCAACACACGTGCAGCCCGGTGACGTCTCCTACGCCTTGATCCAGCAAGGAAGGAGGAGAGGTTGAGGGAGAGCTCCGGCAGCACGACGGCGTGGTGGCGGTGGAGCTGCGTGGTACTCCGACAGAGCTTCGCTAAGCGCTACGGAGAACGAGGGGAGGAGGAGGTAGGGCTGCACCAGAGAGAGAGGGAGAACCGTGTGTTGTGCAGCCCCAAATACCTCCACTATATATAGGATAGAGGGAGGAGGGGTGGCTGCGCCCTAGGGTTCCACCCTAGGGGTGGCGGCAGCCACCAGATGCCATCTGGCCGGCGGCTAGGGCAAGGGAGAGGTGGGGCGCCCTAGGGTGGGCCTTAAGGCCCATCTAAGCCTAGGGTTTGCCCCCCTCCACCTTTGCCACGCCTTGGGCTGGGGTGGGAGGCGCACCAGCCCACCTAGGGGCTGGCTCCCTCCCACTCTTAGCCCACGGAACCTTCCGGGGCAGGTGGGCCCACTTGGTGGACCCCCGGAACCCTTCCGGTGGTCCCGGTACACTACCCGTGACACCCGGAACACTTCCGGTAACCAAATCCTCACTTCCTATATATCAATCTTCGTCTCCGGACCATTCCGAGACTCCTCGTGACGTCCGGGATCTCATCCGGGACTCCGAACAACCTTCGGTAACCACGTACACTATTTCCCTATAACCCTAGCGTCATCGAACCTTAAGTGTGTAGACCCTACGGGTTCGGGAGACACGTAGACATGACCGAGACACCTCTCCGGCCAATAACCAACAGCGGGATCTGGATACCCATGTTGGCTCCCACGTACTCCACGATGATCTCATCGGATGAACCACGATGTCAGGGATTCAATCAATCCCGTATACAATTCCCTTTGTCTATCGGTATGGTACTTGCCCGAGATTCGATCGTCGGTATCCCCATACCTTGTTCAATCTCGTTACCGGCAAGTCTCTTTACTCGTTCCGTAATACATCATCCCGTGACTAACTCCTTAGTCACATTGAGCTCATAATGATGATGTCTTACCGAGTGGGCCCAGAGATACCTCTCCGTCACACGGAGTGACAAATCCCAATCTCGATTCGTGTCAACCCAACAGACACTTTCGGAGATACCCGTAGCATACCTTTATAGCCACCCAGTTACGTTGTGACGTTTGGCACACCCAAAGTATTCCTACGGTATCCGGGAGTTACACAATCTCATGGTCTAAGGAAATGACACTTGACATTGAAAAGCTTTAGCAAACGAACTACACGATCTTGTGCTATGCTTAGGATTGGGTCTTGTCCATCACATCATTCTCCTAATGATGTGATCCCGTTATCAACGACATCCAATGTCCATGGTCATGAAACCGAGACCATCTATTGATCAACGAGCTAGCCAACTAGAGGCTCACTAGGGACACGTTGTGGTCTATGTATTCACACATGTATTACGGTCTCCGGTTAACACAATTATAGCATGAACAATAGACAATTATCATGAACTAGGAAATACAATAATAACCATTTTATTATTGCCTCTAGGGCATATTTCCAACAACGTGATGATCGGACTTGAGTTGGTGAATTTGGATCATGTATCACTCGAATGACTGGAGGGATGTCAACTTGAGTGGGAGTTCTTAAGTAATATGAGTAATTGAACTCATTATCATGAACATAATCAATAGTGTCTGTGCAAATTATGTTGGGAGACGTAGTAGTAAATCAAAAAATTTCCTACGCGTTCACCAAGATCCATCTATGGAGAAACCAGCAACGAGCAAGGGGAGAGTGGATCTTCATACCTTTGAAGATCGCTAAGCGGAAGCGTTACAAGAACGCGGTTGATGGAGTCGTACTCGCAGCGATTCAGATCGCGGTAGATCCGATCAAGTGCCGAACGGACGGCACCTCCGCGTTCAACACACGTGCAGCCCGGTGACGTCTCCAACACCTTGATCCAGCAAGGAGGAAGGAGAGGTTGGGGAAGGTCTCCAACAGCAGCACAACGGCGTGGTGGTGGTGGAGTAGCAAGGTATTCCGACAGGGCTTCGCCTAAGCGCTGCGGAGGAGGAAGAAGAGAGGTAGGGCTTTGCCGTGAGAGAGAGAGATCAAATCCTGTCTCAAAACATCCAAAACCTCAAGTATATATAGGAGGAGGGACGTGGAGGGCTGGCTTGGCCTCTACTCCAAAGAGGAAAGGGTCGGCCGAATTAAAGGGAGAGTCCACCTCCCACAAGGGAGGTGGATCTCCTCCTTTTAAATCAGTTTTGCCTTATCTCCTTATCTCCAGCCACATGGGCCCACATAGATGGTCTTGGCCGACCCAATATGGGCTGGCACACCTCCTCTAAGGGCCCATGAGGTCCTTTGGTCGTCACACCCCTCTCGGGGGTCCTCCGGCACCCTCCCGGCACTCCCGGTACACTACCGATGAGCCCGAAAACTTTCCGGTGACCAAAACTGGACTTCCTATATATCAATCTTTACCTCCGGACCATTCCGGTGCTCCTCGTGACGTCCGGGATCTCATCCGGGACTCCGAACAACCTTCGGTAATCATGTATACCATTTCCCTATAACCCTAGCGTCATCGAACCTTAAGTGTGTAGACCCTACGGGTTCGGGAGACACGTAGACATGACCGAGACACTTCTCCAGCCAATAACCAACAGCGGGATCTGGATACCCATGTTGGCTCCCACGTACTCCACGATGATCTCATCGGATGAACCACGATGTCGGGGATTCAATCAATCCCGTATTCAATTCCCTTTGTCTATCGGTATGATACTTGCCCGAGATTCGATCGTCGGTATCCCCATACCTTGTTCAATCTCGTTACTGGCAAGTCTCTTTACTCGTTCCGTAATACATCATCCCGTGGCTAACTCCTTAGTCACATTGAGCTCATTATGATGATGTCTTACCGAGTGGGCCCAGAGATACCTCTCCGTCACACGGAGTGACAAATCCCAGTCTCGATTCGTGCCAACCCAACAGATACTTTCAGAGATACCCGTAGTGCACCTTTATAGCCACCCAGTTACGTTGTGACGTTTGGCACACCCAAAGCATTCCTACGGTATCCGGGAGTTGCACAATCTCATGGTCTAAGGAAACGATACTTGACATTGAAAAGCTTTAGCAAATGAACTACACGATCTTGTGCTATGCTTGGGATTGGGTCTTGTCCATCACATCATTCTCCTAATGATGTGATCCCGTTATCAACAACATCCAATGTCCATGGCCATGAAACCGTGACCATCTATTGATCAACGAGCTAGTCAACTAGAGGCTCACTAGGGACATGTTGTGGTCTATGTATTCACACATGTATTATGGTTTCCGGTTAACACAATTATAGCATGAACAATAGACAATTATCATGAACAAGGAAATACAATAATAACCATTTTATTATTGCCTCTAGGGCATATTTCCAACAGTCTCCCACTTGCACTAGAGTCAATAATCTAGTTCACATCACCATGTGATTAACACTTACATCACCATGTGATCATATCATCATGTGATTAACACCCAATAAGTTCTGGGGTTTGTTCATGTCCTGCTCGTGAAAGAGGTTTTAGTCAACGGGTCTGCGACATTCAGATCCGTGTGTACCTTAAAAACTTTCCATGTCATATTTGTAGATACTGCTCCCACGCTCCACTTGGAGCTATTCCAAATGGTTGCTCCACTATACGTAGCCAGATTTCTACTAAGAGTCATTCGGATTGGAGTTAAAGCTTGCATCATCGAACCCTTTACGATGAACTCTTTATCACCTCCATAATCGAGAAATATTTCCTTAGTTCTCAAGTTACTAAGGATAACTTTGACCATTGTCCAGTGATCCACTCTTGGATTACTCTTGTACCCCTTGACAGACTCATGGCAAGGCACACACAGGTGCGGTACACAGCATGGCATACTATATAGAGCCTATGGCTAAAGCATAGGAGATGACACTCATCTTTTCTTTATCTTCTGCCGTGGTCAGGTATTGAGTCTTACTCAATTTCACACCTTACAATACAGTCAAGAACTCCTTCTTTGACCCATCTATTTTGAACTCCTTCAAAAACTTGTCAAGGTATGTCTTCGTCGAAAAAACTTATCAAGCGAATTGATCTATCCCTATAGATCTTGATGCTCAATAAAATAGTAGCTTTATCTGGGTCTTCCTTTGAAAAAAAAAAACCCTTTTCAAACAACCCTTCATGCTCTTCCAGAAATTCTACATCATTTCCGATCAATAATATGTCAACTACATATTCTTATAAGAAATTCCATAGTGCTCCCACTCACTTTCTTGCAAATACAAGTTTCTCATAAACTTTGTATAAACTTAAACACTTTGATCACCTCATCAAAGCATATATTCCAACTCCGAGATGCTTGCTCCAGTCCATAGAAGGATCGCTGGAGTTTGCATATTATTAGCATCCTTAGGATTGACAAAACCTTCTAGTTGTATCACATACAACTCTTCCTCACAGAAACCATTACGGAAACCTTGTTTTGTCATCCATCTGCCAGATTTCATAATCGAAAAATGCAGCAACTGCTAACAAAATTTTAATAGACTTTTAGCATCGCTACAGATGAGACAATCTCATCACAGTCAACTCCTTGAACTTGGCGGAAACTTCTTTGCGACAAGTCGAGCTTTATAAACGGTGACATTTCACCATTAGCGTCTATGATTATCTCAAAGGTCCATTTGTACTCAATGACCCGCCATTCAACAGGCAAGTCTACCAAAGTCCATACTTGGTTTTCATACATGGATCCTTTCTCGGATTTCATGGCTCCTAGCCATTTGTTGGAATCCGGGCCCACCATCGCTTCTCCATAGTTCGTAGGTTCATCATTGTCCAACAACATGATTTCCAAGACAGGGTTGTCGTACTACTCAGGAGCAGTACGCGTCCTTGTCGACCTACGAGGTTCGATAGTGACTTGATCCGAAGCTTCATGATCATCATCATTAACTTCCTTTTCAACTGAGTAGGCTCTACAGAAACATCTTTCTGTGTTGCGCTATTCTCTGGTTGAAACAAAGGTTCAACAATGTTATCAAGTTCTATCTTCCTCCCACTCAATTCTTTCGAGAGAAACTCTTTCTCAAGAAAGGACCCATTCTTAGCAACAAACACCTTTTGCGCTTGGATCTGAAATAGAAGGTATACCCAATGTCTCATTAGGGTATTCTATGAAGATACATTTGTCTGCTTTGGGTTCGAGCTCGCTAGCTGAAAAACCCATTTTCACATAAGCGTCGCAGCCCCAAACATTAAGAAATGACAGCTTAGGCTTCTGTCAAACCATAATTCTCACGGTGTCATCTCAACAGACTTAGATGGTGCCCTATTAAAGTGAATGGATTTGTCTTTAATGCATAACCCCATAATGATAGTGGTAAAACGATAAGAGACATCATAGTACTCACTATATCCAATAGAGCACGACTACGACGTTCGAACACACCATCACACTATGGTGTTCCAGGAGGCGTGAGCTGTGAAACAATTTCCACATTGTCTAAAATTGCATACCAAACTCGTAACTTAGATATTCACCTCCATGATCATATCATAGACATTTATCTTCTTGTCACGATGATCTTTAACTTCACTCTGAAACTCCTTGAACCTTTCAAACATTTCAGATTCGTGTTTCATTAAGTAAATATCCCCATATTTACTCAAATCATCAGTGAAGGTAAAGAAAAACAACGACATCCACTGTGTGTTTCAACACTCATTGGACCACATACATCAACATGTATTATTTCCAATAAGCCACTTGCCCGCTCCATCGTATTGGATGACGGGGTCTCAGTCATCTTGCCCAAGAGGCATGGCTCGCATGTCTCAACCGATTCGAAATCGAGTGAGTCAAAAATCCATCATCATGGAGTTTCTTCATGCGATTTATACCAATATGACATTTAGCGGCAGTGCCACAAGTATGTGGTACTATCATTATTACCTTTATATATTTTTGGTACCAACGTTATGAACATGTGTACTACTACGATCATGATTCGATAAACCATTCCGAGTGGGTGCATGACCATTGAAGGCATTATCCATGTAAATAGAATAACCATTATTCTCTAACTTATATGAATAACCGTATTGCACTAATCATGATCTAATCACGTTCATGCTCAACGCAAACACCAAATAACATTTATTTAGGTTTATCACAAATCCCGAAGGTAGAGAGAGCGTGCGATGGTGATCACATCAATTTTGGAAACACTTCCAACACACATCGTCACCTTTCACCTAGCTAGTCTCTGTTTATTCCGTAGCTTTTATTTCGAGTTGCTAACACTTAGCAACCGAACCGGTATCCAATACCCAGGTGCTACTAGGAGTACCAGCAAGGTACACATCACTAACACGTATATCAAATATACCTCCATTGACATTACCAGCCTTCTTATCTACCAAGCATCTAGGGTTTTTCCGCTTCAGCGAACATTCTCCTCATAACAGAAGCACTTAGTCTCGGGTTCGGGCTCAACCTTGGGTTTCTTCACTAGAGCAACAACTGGCTTCCCATTCCTGAAGTTTTCCCTTCTTGCCCTTGCCCCTTTTGAAACTAGTGGTTTAACTTAACCATCAACACTTGATGCTCCTTCTTGATTTCTACCTTCGTGGTGTCAAACATCACGAACAACTCAGGGATCATCTTATCCATCCCTGGCATGTTATAGTTCATCACGAAGCTCTAGTAGCTTGGTGGCAGTGACTTGGAGAACTGCATTAATCACTATCTCATCTGGAAGATTAACTCCCACTTGATTCAAGTGATCGTAGCACCCAGACAATCTGAGCACACGCTCACCGATTAAGCTATTCTCCTTTATCTTGCAGACAAAGAATCTTGTTGGAGGTCTCATACCTCTCAACATAGGCACGAGCCTGAGATCACAATCTCAGCTCCTAGAACATCTCATATGTTCCGTGACGTTCAAAACGTTTTGGAGCCTCAATTCTAAGCCGCAATGCATGACGCATTGAACTATCCAGTAGTCACCAAAAAGTGCCTGTCATATGTTCACAACATCTACAGACAACACTTGAGGGAGTGGTGCAGTTAGCGGTACATCAAAAACATAAGCTTTCTGTGCAGCAATGAGGACAATCCTCAGATCACGGACCCAGTCCGCATTATTGCTACCATCAACTTTCAACTTACTTTTCTCTAGGATTGTATCAATAAAACTGGGGAGCTACAGCGCGAGCTATCTACGACATAACTTGCAAGGACATTTTTAGACTAAGTTCATGATAATTAAGTTCACTTAATCAAATTATTAATGAACTCCCACTTAGATAGACATCTCTCTAGTCTTCCAAGTGATACATGATCCATGTCAACTAGCCCGTGTCCGATCATCACGTGAGACGGACTAGTCATCCATGGTGAACATCTCTATGTTGATCGTATCTTCTATACGACTCATGTTCGACCTTTCGGTCTTCCGTGTTCCGAGGCCATGTGTGTACATGCTAGGCTCGTCAAGTCAACCTAAGTGTTTCGCATGTGTAAATCTGGCTTACACCCGTTGTATGCGAACGTTAGAACCTATCACACCCGATCATCACGTGGTGCTTCGGAACGACGATCCTTAGCAACGGTGCACAGTTAGGGTGAACACCTTTCTTGAAATTTTATTGAGAGATCATCTTATTTACTACCGTCGTTCTATGCAAATAAGATGTAAACATGATAAACATCACATGCAATCAATATAGTGACATGATATGGCCAATATCATCTTGCTCCTTCGATCTCCATCTTCGGAGCACCATGATCATCACTGTCACCGGCACGACACCATGATCTCCATCATCATGATCTCCATCATTGTGTCTTCATGAAGTTGTCTCGCCAACTATTACTTCTACTACTACAGCTAACATTTAGCAATAAAGTAAAGTAATTACATGGCGTTTATGATTGACACGCAGGTCATACAATAATATAAGACAACTCCTATGGCTCCTGCCGGTTGTCATAGTCATCGACATGCAAGTCGTGAACCCTATTACAAGAACATGATCAATCTCATACATCACAATGCATCACATCACATCCTTTTGGCCATATCACATCACACGGCATATGCTGCAAAAACAAGTTAGACGTCCTCTAATTTGTAGTTGCAAGTTTTTACGTGGTTGCTATAGGTTTCTAGCAAGAACGTTTCTTACCTACGTCAAAACCACAACGTGATATGCCAATTGCTATTTACCCTTCATAAGGACCCTTTTCATCGAATCCAATCCGACTAAGGTGGGAGAGACAGACACCCGCTAGCCACCTTATGCAGCTAGTGCATGTCAGGCGGTGGAACCGGTCTCACGTAAGCGTACGTGTAAGGTTGGTCCGGGCCGCTTCATCCCACAATACCGTCGAATCAAGATAAGACTAGTAACGGCAAGCATATTAACAAAATCGACGCCCACAACTACTTTGTGTTCTTCTCGTGCATAGATTCTACGCATAGACCTAGCTCATGATGCCACTGTTGGGAGACGTAGTAGTAAATCAAAAAAATTCCTACGCGTTCACCAAGATCCATCTATGGAGAAACCAGCAACGAGCAAGGGGAGAGTGGATCTTCATACCTTTGAAGATCGCTAAGCGGAAGCGTTACAAGAACGCGGTTGATGGAGTCGTACTCGCAGCGATTCAGATCGCGGTAGATCCGATCAAGTGCCGAACGGACGGCACCTCCGCGTTCAACACACGTGCAGCCCGGTGACGTCTCCAACACCTTGATCCAGCAAGGAGGAAGGAGAGGTTGGGGAAGGTCTCCAACAGCAGCACGACGGCGTGGTGGTGGTGGAGTAGCAAGGTATTCCGACAGGGCTTCGCCTAAGCGCTGCGGAGGAGGAAGAAGAGAGGTAGGGCTTTGCCGTGAGAGAGAGATCAAATCCTGTCTCAAAACATCCAAAACCTCAAGTATATATAGGAGGAGGGACGTGGAGGACTGGCTTGGCCTCTACTCCAAAGAGGAAAGGGTCGGCCGAATTAAAGGGAGAGTCCACCTCCCACAAGGGAGGTGGATCTCCTCCTTTTAAATCCCTTTTGCCTTATCTCCTTATCTCCAGCCACATGGGCCCACATAGATGGTCTTGGCCGACCCAATATGGGCTGGCACACCTCCTCTAAGGGCCAATGAGGTCCTTTGGTCGTCACACCCCTCTCGGGGGTCCTCCGGCACCCTCCCGGCACTCCCGGTACACTACCGATGAGCCCGAAAACTTTCCGGTGACCAAAACTGGACTTCCTATATATCAATCTTTACCTCCGGACCATTTCGGAGCTCCTCGTGACGTCCGGGATCTCATCCGGGACTCCGAACAACCTTCGGTAATCACGTATACCATTTCCCTATAACCCTAGCGTCATCGAACCTTAAGTGTGTAGACCCTACGGGTTCGGGAGACACGTAGACATGACCGAGACACTTCTCCGGCCAATAACCAACAGCGGGATCTGGATACCCATGTTGGCTCCCACGTACTCCATGATGATCTCATCGGATGAACCACGATGTCGGGGATTCAATCAATCCTGTATTCAATTCCCTTTGTCTATCGGTATGATACTTGCCCGAGATTTGATCGTCGGTATCCCCATACCTTGTTCACTCTCGTTACTGGCAAGTCTCTTTACTCGTTCCGTAATACATCATCCCGTGGCTAACTCCTTAGTCACATTGAGCTCATTATGATGATGTCTTACCGAGTGGGCCCAGAGATACCTCTCCGTCACACGGAGTGACAAATCCCAGTCTCGATTCGTGCCAACCCAACAGATACTTTCAGAGATACCCGTAGTGCACCTTTATAGCCACCCAGTTACGTTGTGATGTTTGGCACACCCAAAGCATTCCTATGGTATCCGGGAGTTGCACAATCTCATGGTCTAAGGAAACGATACTTGACATTGAAAAGCTTTAGCAAATGAACTACACGATCTTGTGCTATGCTTGGGATTGGGTCTTGTCCATCACATCATTCTCCTAATGATGTGATCCCGTTATCAACGACATCCAATGTCCATGGCCATGAAACCGTGACCATCTATTGATCAACGAGCTAGTCAACTAGAGGCTCACTAGGGACATGTTGTGGTCTATGTATTCACACATGTATTATTGGTTCCGGTTAACACAATTATAGCATGAACAATAGACAATTATCATGAACAAGGAAATACAATAATAACCATTTTATTATTGCCTCTAGGGCATATTTCCAACAAATTATGTTGTAGATCACTTGCTCGCGCTGTAGCTCCCTTGAATTTTTATATGTTCCTAGAGAAATAGAGTTGAAAGATGTTGGTAGCAATATTGCGGACTAGGTCCGTGATCTGAGGATTGTCCTCATTGCTGCACAGAAGGCTTATGTCCTTAATGCACCGCTCGGTGCGCCAACTCCTCTAGAGTGGTTTGTAGATGTTGTGAACATCTGACAGGCACGTTCTGATGACTACTTGATAGATTAGTGTGTCATGCATTACGGCTTAGAATTGAGGCTCCGAAACATTTTGAACGTCACAGAACATATGAGATGTTTTAAGAGCTGAAATTAGGATCTCAGGCTCGTGCCCATGTTGCGAGATATGAGATCTCCAACAAGATTCTTTGCCTGCAAGATGAAGGAGAATAGCTCAATCGTTGAGCATGTGCTCAGATTGTCTGGGTGCTACAATCGCTTGAATCGAGTGGGAGTTGATCTTCTAGATAAGATAGTGATTGATATAGTTCTCCAAGTCACTGTCACTAAGCTACTAGAACTTGGTGATGAACTATAAAACGCTAAGGATAGAAATAATGATCCCTGAGCTGTTTGCGATGTTTGACACCGCGAAGATAGAAATCAAGAAGGAGCGTCAAGTGTTGATGGTTAGTCAAACCAATAGTTTCGAGAAGGGCAAGAGCAAGGAGGGAAACTTCATGGATAGCAAGTCAGTTGCTGCTCCAGTGAAGCAACCCAAAGTTTAACTCAAACCCGAGACTAAATGCTTCGATTATGAGGAGAGCGGTCGCTGAAGCGAAACAACCCTAGATACTTGGTAGATAAGAAGGCTGGCAACGTCAACAGAAGTATATTTGATATACGTTTTATTGATGTGTACCTTGCTAGTACTCCAAGTAGCACCTGGGTATTGGATATCGGTTCGGTTGCTAAATGTTAGTAACTCGAAATAAAAGCTACGGAATAAACGAAGAACTAGCTAAGGGTGAGGTGACGATGTGTGTTGGAAGTGTTTCCAAGGTTGATGTGATCGACATCGCACGCTCTCTCTATCTTCGGGAT
The DNA here is from genome assembly GCA_022496015.1 of Hordeum marinum. Classification (NCBI taxonomy): domain Eukaryota; kingdom Viridiplantae; phylum Streptophyta; class Magnoliopsida; order Poales; family Poaceae; genus Hordeum; species Hordeum marinum. Next base: position 522,755,964 of record CM039675.1, read on the forward strand.
TAGTAACAAACCTAAATAAGTGTTATTTGGTGTTTTGCGTTGAGCATAAACATGATTAGATCATGTTTATTGCAACACGGTTATTCATTTAAGTTAGAGAATAATGGTTATTCTATTTACATGAATAATACCTTCAATGGTCATGCACCCAGTGTGAATGGTTTGTTGAATCTTGATCGTAGTAATACACATGTTCATAACATTGATGCCAAGAGATGCAAAGTTAATAATGATAGTACCACATACTTGTGGCACTGCCGCTAAATGTCATATTGGTATAAAACGCATGAAGAAACTCCATGTTGATGGATCTTTGGACTCATTCGATTTCGAATCGGTTGAGACATGCGAACCATGCCTCTTGGGCAAGATGACTAAGGACCCCATTTCCAGATGGATGGAGCGGGCAAGTGATTTCAAAGTGATCCTGGAATGGCCGGAAGGTTTCAAAGTGATCCTGGAATGGAGCACTGGACAGCGGTCAAGATTATCCTTAGTAACTAAAAGACTAAGGAGATGTTTCTCGATTATGGAGGTGATAAAGAGTTCGCCGTAAAGAGTTACGTCGATGCAAGCTTTAACACCAATCCGGATGACTCGTAGTAGCAATCTAGATACGTATAGTGGAGCAGCCATTTGGAATAGTACCAAGTGGAGTGTGGTAGCAGTGTTTACGATTTGACATAGAAATTTGCAAAGTACACACGGATCTGAATGTCGCAGACCCGTTGACTATAAGACCTATCTCACATGCAAAGCATGATCGAGCCCCAGAACTCATTGGGTGTTAGATTCATAACAATGCGAATCACATGGTGATGTGAACTAGATTATTAACTCTAGTGCAAGTGGAAGACTGTTGGAAATATGCCCTAGAGGCAATAATAAATTAGTTATTATCATATTTCCTTGTTCATGATAATTGTTTATTATCCATGCTATAATTGTATTGATCAGAGACTTAGATGCATGTGTGGATACATAGACAAAACCATGTCCCTAGTATGCCTCTAATAGACTAGCTCGTTGATCAAAGATGGTTAAGGTTTCCTAGCCATGGGCATGAGATGTCATTTGATAACGGGATCACATCATTAGGAGAATGATGGGATGGACAAGACCCAAACTACAAACGTAGCATATGATCGTGTCAGTTTATTGCTACTGTTTTCTGCATGTCAAGTATATGTTCCTATGACCATGAGATCATGTAACTCACGGACACCGGAGGAGTGCCTTGTGTGTATCAAACGTCGCAACGTAACTGGGTGACTATAAAGGTGCTCTACAGGTATCTCCGAGGATGTCTGTTGAGTTGGCATGGATCAAGACCGGGATTTGTTACTCCGTGTGACGGAGAGGTATCTCAGGGCCCACTCGGTAATACAACATCACAATAAGCCTTGCAAGCAATGTGACTAAGTGATAGTCACGGGATCTTGTATTATGAAACGAGTAAAGAGACTTGCCGGTAACAAGGTTGAACTAGGTATACAGATACTGACGATCGAATCTCGGGCAGGTAACATACCGAAGAACAAAGGAAACATCATACGGGATTAACTAAATCCTTGACATAGAGGTTCGACCGATAAAGATCTTCGTAGAATATGTAGGAACCAATATGGGCATTCAGGTCCCGCTATTGGTTATTAACTATAGAAGTGTCTCGGTCATGTCTACATAGTTCTCGAACCCGCAGGATCTGCACACTTAAGGTTTGGTGACGTTTCGGTAGTATAGATTTATGTATGGTGGTTACATAAGGTTGTTCAGAGTCTCGGATGAGATCCCAGACGTCACGAGGAGCTCCGAAATGGTCCGGAGGTAAAGATTTATATATAGGAAGTCCTGTTTTGGTTGCCGGAAAAGGTTCGGGCTCATCGGTATTGTACCGGGAGTGCCGGTAGTGTACCGGGAGGCCTCCGGGAGGGGTATTTCGATCCAAGGGGCTTCATGGGCTGTGAGAGAGTGAATATCAGCCCTTAGTGGGCTGGTGGAAACTCCCACATAAGGCCCATGTGGCTGGAGAAGAAAACCCAATAAGAAAAAGGTGGAAAAAGGAAAAAAGGAGCAATCCTAGTCCTACTAGGATTGGAGGAGGATTCCTCCTCTCCTAGTAGGTTTGGCCGACGGCCTTGGCTTGGGAAGCTAAGGCTGCCTCCTCTCCTCCTCTCCTCCTATATATACTGGTGGTTTTAGGGTTTTTGCACTAGTTTTTCAGCCACGTGCTACCCGTTCCTCCGGTGCATAGTTTCTCCTCTAGATTGGTTTTCTGCAGCGCTTAGGCGAAGCCCTGCCGGAATAGCTCCACCACCATCGCCGGAGTGCCGTCACGCTACCGAAGAACTCTTCCTCCTCTCCGCTCTCTCTTGCTGGATCAAGACGACGGAGATCGTCATCAAGCTGTACGTGTGCTGAACGCGGAGGTGCCGTCCGTTCGGTGCTAGATCGGAAGGATCGTGATCAAGTTCGTGGGACGAATCGTGATCTAGTTCGTGGGACGAACCGTGATCAAGTTCATGGGACGTACCGTGATCAAGTTCGTGGGACGGATCGTGATCAAGTTCGTGGGACGGATCGTGATTGGATCGCGGGACGCTCGGCGATTTGGATCGCGAAGATGTTCGAATACACCAACCGCGTTTCTTAACGCTTCCCGCTTAACGATCTACAAGGATACGTAGATCCACTCTCCCTCTCGTAGATTCTCATCACCATGGATAGATCTGCTTGTGCGTAGGAAAATTTTTGGTTCCCATGCAACGTTCCCCAACAAAATGATGGGTCTAGCTCCGCTCAACCAATGGGACCGGATGAGAAAGAAGAAGAAAATGATGAGGCAGATATGCAATCAATCATGTGGAAGAGAACCCGACAGGGAACAAATGGGAGAATGAAAGGGTGACGCACGAAGGCACGGCAAGCAAAATGTCTTCCAATTAGACATGCATTTTTTCCGCAAGGAGGTGAAGAAGGAGGAGATGTACAAAGTGTTTATTGGTGTGCAAGGGGAGAAGATGGAGTTCGACCGGAAGAAGCTGATCTTGGAGAAAAGAATCGAAGAGGCAAGAGAAGGTAACAAAATAGGAGTTTGAACAAACGATAACAATGCATGGTCTTGAGCTCGAGAAAGAGAAGTTGCGGCTTGCGAGAGAGGTGAAGGAGTTGAGGATCATAATGCAGGACATCAACCTCTTGGGTGATGTAGAAAAGAAGTAGTTGCTCCGCATGAAGAATAGGATCAGTAAGCATGACAACTAAAGCCATTGATTCAGTCGTGCATCAGTTTTCTATGTATGAACTATTGAATTTTATTTTGAGATGTACTAATGAATTCATTCATGCTACCCTATCTTTGTATCGTTGAATTTATGATAAATTTGCGTTATATGATCGATGTGTATGGATTTACAAGAATTGAGTATTGCAATATAGGAAGTGTGGTTGCACATGTGGGCAAATAGGAACCTGTACGGTGCTATCCGCGGACGCAGCAAAATCTTTTCTTTAACACAGTACAAACGTAAGCGCTCATATATATATGCGCATACACTCATCACTTGAAGATACACACGACATCCTATCTCTATGAGCATCTCAGAGAGACTAAGACGATGGCCATGTACATTTTTTACTCCTTATCGAATAGGCCGATCTGTTTTCCTCTCTTCCCCTGGCGGCTGGAACCCTAGCCACCGCCAGGAGAGGACAATCTTCCAGCACCGTCCTCCGGCGGCTCTCCTCCACCGATGAATTCCATCGTCGGTGGTGAGGAGGTTGTTCATCGTGTTGGTTGTGACAGCGGCGGTGACAACGCTAAATAAAGATTATTCGAATCCCTCCCTGATGAGGCCACTGGTCCTATGGTTAGGGATGGATTTGGAAACTAGTCTGTTCAAGCAAGGATGGCGTGGCGGCGGCATCCTCGTGGTGGACCTGTGTCCTCGGGCTCCTTTTTTGCGACGACGTTTGCTCCAGCGTCGACGCGGATGCAGATTGTGGTCTGCATCGACGACATCTGGAAGACGGAACATGTGCTGGGTTCATGGTTCGTGGATGGCAGATATGGTTTCCTCCTTCGACGTCTTAGTCATGGTGGGGTGCCAGATCTAGAGTTTGATGGTGTGTCCGGGGTGTTGTCCCGGCTTGATTCTTTCAACGGCAAGGGCTTCACTTTTGGTGAGCCATCTTGGAGGCCCGTAAAGCTGCATATCAGCGATGGAACCGCGTTGAGCTCAGGTGAGGAGGTGATTCGTCATTCTTTTCTTCGATGGTTGCCGTGGTGGTGCCAGAAGCAGGTGACGGAAGTTGGTGTCGAACTCAGAGATGTTCTTCTATCTTTTCAGTTTTGTCATGTCGGTCTTTATGTGACTCGTACTTTGATCTTTATGATATGAATGAAACACATATTACCAAGCAAAAAAAAAAGAGACCAAGCCGACATATCATTTTGAGATTTACGAAGCACGATAGGCGCCTCGTCGTCGATGAAGACGTCTCCTCTCACTGAATACACGTTATCAGAAAATCTTGAAATAAATATAGAAATAATGCAAGCAACAGGACTTGAAACCTGATAGGCCGAAGATGTCGCTATTTATCAATCTAACACTTGTCTTTTCTACCACACCGACATTTCCTCGAAACAACAGGGCCAGGATTTCTTAGGACGTTGTCATTTCAATCTTCCATGCCGGCGTTCAACATGAGGGCGGTCAAGGCCGCGGTGCTGGTCGGCGCGGGCGCCGTGGGCGCGTACCTCCTCTGGCCCGTTGCCGGCCCGGCGGCGGTCATGATGAAGGCCCCGGGCGCGGCGGGGTTCTTCATCTCCCGGGCGGCCTTCCTCGGCAACCCGCAGGTCTACTTCGAGCTGCTTCGCACCGCCGGCGCTGCCGCGGCGGCTGCCGCCTTCGCCGCCTAGCTACGGAGTAGGTGAGGAGGCAACGCGCCGGCCGGCCGGCCGACGTCTGCGCGTTCGTCCCGTCAATGCGTAGGATAAGGTAGTAGTAGTAGCAGCAAGTAGTAAGCTGGATCGAGTAGGAGTAGCTACAAGAAGCAGTGGTCTTTTGTGGTGCTTGAGCGTACGTACGTACGTGTAAGTGTAACCCAACGGGCTGGATCGAGTAGTGTTAGCCAACTTTAGTTAAGTGTGTGTTTGTCCCTTGTATCTCGAGCTTGAACTATCAAGTTGTCCTGTATATAACTATATATATGATGTGGAAGTAGTAGTAGGACTGTAGGAGTATAGCTACTGCATGCTTGCATATATATTGTCTTGCTGTGTGCTCTTGTATATGGTCATGACCCGAAAGAAGAGAAGAAAATGCAATATGCATGTCTAGTTTTATGGCACGCTCATTGGTCATAATCATAGTTTTAAATAATGGCGCTAAATGGTCTAATATACAAAATGTCCGCTATCCATCGCTTTTAAAATAGCCCGCTATTTAAAACATTGGTCATAAGTCGTCCTTATTTGCTCCTTTCTATCTCAATTTTTCCGAAGCTGCATGTCTCCTTCTGTTGGAGGGGACACACGCACACACACAAAAGGTAGAGAAAAAACCCGTTAATTGCAGGTCATGAGATTTCTTCCACTAGCTATACGTTCCGTTTTCTATCTTTGCACAACAACCTCTGTTCCTATTCTAGTCTTTGCGGTATTTTGCACGCATTCAGACCATCTCCAACAATGGCATAAAAAATTTGCGCCCGCTACTGTAACATTTCTTTTCTGCGTGAACCAACATTGTTTCAGCGCACGTAGTTGGACGCCCAAAATATGTTACATTGTTTCAGCGCACGCAATTGGACGTCCAAAATATGTTGATACGCCGCACTATTTTACAACTTCTATTAAGCTGACCGACGCCAAAAAAAATGAATATTTTAACACGCCGAGCAGTTTTTAAACGCCTATAAGAGATGCTCTCAGGAAACTTGAGCATTTTAATTTTGTATACAAAAGCATAGACTTCATTTTGTTTTGTTTGCTATTTTTTGTTCATTATCCAGATGTAGATGAGGTCGGGATCAACCAGTAATTTCCAATCATTGATCTTGATTTCACTTGTTTCTTTGAGGAACAATCGGCATTTCCTTGATTATTAGTGGCTGGGGCGTCACCTGGTGACGCCTCTTGAGACGGGATTATGCACGCTAATCAAGCTGTCATATTTGTTAACGGACTAAATGCATCTTGCGACCGGGCTTATAACCATTTTATGGCCTAGAAGACTCATTACAGATAAGACAGGTGGTTCAAAAGTAACTGATGGTACTGTACAACTATCTCTTGGGAGCTCCATTTGTACAACACAAAGCGCCTGAAAGAATGGGCATTCATGCTCATGCCACAATTCATTTGAATATAATGATTGGGCATCTACATCTCTCAACCGTCCATGTGCACCGTCGAGCACCCGCCGCCATCACATTTCTGATGGTAGACACCACAAATATATGTCTCAGTTCTCTTTTCTTGATCGAACAAACAAAAGAGTTGCACGCTTGCCCCTTCACACACAGCTTGTGTTATGGAAGTCCACAAAACACTGTTGATGTTTTCTAGCTTTCATTCTCCATTGTATCAGATAGAAAAATAAGTAGTGCAACCTAACACTCATCATATGATAAGTTACCATGTTTAAGTATTTCAAAAGAAAATAGATATGACATCTCAATGGCGAAACTGCAAATGCTTCTGTTTGTGTTGAGCCAAACCATCCTGATTGAAGAAACAAAGTCAAAGTATAAGAACATATTTTACCTAGCTTGCGAGTGACGGTACCTTTTTCTTCTGCATAAGTGGTCATAATGCATGTCTGCTCCAATTATGAACACATGCAAGAAAAAATATAACATAAAATACATGAAGATGGCAATGAATAGCTTATTCTGAACTTTTTTTGCATTCAGGTATGCAGAATGAAGACACAATAACGAATAGGTGAAGATGGTGCAAAATAAAAGAAGTTTTTTTGTGCATTATGAGATCATGAGCAATATAGAAGAAACAAATAATAGTCCACTAAAACTAATCGAGTGACAAGTATGAACTTAATCGAAACGCAATATGATACGAAATTCTGTAACAGTTTGTAGTTGTTTGAAAATGAAATTCAGACATACAATTCAGTTAAATTAGCATACAAATCATGGTGAACTGAAATGTAAATATGCCACTGGATCTACAATATAGACCATTAATGTATTAGACTCTCAGTTAATTATTTGTTAATTGTATCATAAAGATATCTCAAGTTAACAAAGCAGAATACTACATATATTTATTCCAATAAAACAAAATAAATGGTCAACAACTTGCAGAGTTCATCAGCGATATATAGATTGCAGCGCAGATGGTGGTCCATGGTGATATGAGGACTCTTTCTCGTATCCAATGGGATTATGGGAGGATTTGTATAGCGTATCAAAAAAAAATCCATGCCATGGCATGAAGCACTGAAGCTCACACAAAAATCTCTTGTTGTTTTTTTCAATTTCTGGTGGCTGCCAAAGGCATAATATTACCATGTCTAAATAATTTTTCAGTACATGCTAGAACATCATATGAATCATGGATGTATGATTTTGTGAAACAAATGGGAAAACCAAACAGTAGTACAAAATTTATGCTTATGAAGATATGCTTAACTCATCATAGCTGGTTAATCATTAGGATAAATGCCAGTCTTTTATGTGATCTGAAGTACGGAATGAACCACATCTACCAGAAAATAAGGCTTTCATATCAAAACCTCTACAGAAAATGCAACCAAATACTCCAAGGTAATCATATTATTATTATTGTGCAAACGGATGAACATTGTGATGTTTGTACATGGTTGTGATGTTTTTACATGGTTGGAACGAGATGTGGAGAATAAGGTGGAGGTGGGTGTGAGGTTAGCCCTTCGTGGGGAGGTGAAAGGCACATGTCATCATTAGTGCTAGATTTGCGTTGCTACAGGTAGGTGTTTGTTGTAGTGATATTGATTTCTGCAAAGCATCACAATAGCGTTGCACAACCAGCAAAATCGTGTGGATCATCTGCATGTAAAGATGAACTCATTTTGAATCTATTTTCAGATAAGGACCACAAAAGCAGTAATAACCCTACTGAAATAACACCAAACAAATGGCATTTGCAAGTGGAAAGGACAAAGGATACACAATTGTTATGTACAAAAACTGGAATAAATAAATTTCTCCGTTCAACGACGGCGCAAGCTCCAAGGATCAAACAACACACGAATTGGTAGCTCTAGGCAAATCCTAACCAACATCAAATCAAGTAACTATTCATTTAACTATCCATCACCTTAACTTTGGGACAATTACGTTGTTGCCAAAAAAGGAAGGGGTTGTTCGCATTGAACAATTCAGACCAATATGTCTTCTAAATGTGTCATTCAAAATTTAGATTGACGCAGATTGCACATGCAGTGGTACAACCTAGTCAATCGGCCTTCATGCCTGGTAGAAATATTTTAGAGGGTGTGGTTGTACTCCACGAGACCCTACATGAAATTCATTCGAAGAAACTGGATGGGGTTATCTTCAAAGTGGATTTCGAAAAAGCATATGACAAAGTTAAATGGCCTTTTTTACAACAAACACTGCGAATGAAAGGTTTTGACGAGCTATGGAGGAAGCAAGTTGAATCCTTTGTGCAGAAAGGGAGTGTTGGAATTAAAGTTAACGATGACATTGGGCATTTCTTTCAAACTCAAAAGGGTCTCCGGCAAGGAGATCCAATGTCTCCAATACTATTTAATGTTGTTGCGGATATGCTAGCAATATTAATAGGAAGGGCGAAACAAGAAGGCCTCATAGGTGGACTGGTGCCCCATCTAGTGGACGATGGGTTGTCCATTCTACAATATGCTGATGACACTATCCTTTTCATGGAACACGACATATCGAAGGCAAGAAACATGAAACTTTTACTCTGCCTGTTTGAACAACTATCAAGGTTAAAAATCAACTTCCATAAGAGTGAACTGTTTTGCTTTGGAAGAGCCAAAGAAGCACATGAGGATTATAAACAACTATTCGGGTGCGATTTGGGTAGTTTTTCTTTTAGTTATTTGGGCATACCAATTCACCATCGAAAGTTATCGAACCAAGAATGGAAGTGTGTTGAGGATCGTTTTGAGAAGAAGCTTAGCTGTTGGAAAGGGAAGCTTCTATCTTATGGAGGAAGGCTTATTTTGATCAACTCGGTGTTGACGAGTATGCCCATGTTTCTCCTTTCTTTCTTTGAGATACCAGTTGGGATACGTGAAAGACTAGACTTATATCGATACAGGTTCTTCTGGCAGAGCGATGAGGTGAAGAAAAATATAGACTTACTAAGTGGGATATTATTTGCCGATCCAAAGACCAGGGAGGTTTGGGGATCGAAAACTTAGAGGTTAAGAATAGATGTTTACTTAGTAAGTGGCTATATAGGTTATCTTTGGAGACTGAAGAAACGTGGGCACAGGTATTACGTAATAAGTATCTACACTCTAAAACACTGGCCCAAGTTACAGTTCGTCCGACTGATTCTCCATTCTGAAAGGGTTTGATGAAGGTCAAGTCTCAATTCTTCCATAGAATTCGGTTCATTGTTGGGAATGGAGGTGCTACCAGGTTTTGGGAGGATACATGGCTGGGGGAGACGCCCTTGGCTTTACAATATCCAGCCCTTTACAATATTGTGCAACGTAAGAATGCGTATGTTGCCACAATACTACAATCCATCCCACTAAATATCCAGTTTTGCCAAACACTGATAGGCCATAGGTGGACAGCGTAGCTGCATTTAGTTAATCGCCTTATGGAGGTACAATTATCGGAGGAGCCCAATAGGATTTCGTGGAAGCTCATAGCTTTACGTTTATTCACAGTCAAATCCATGTACCTTGACCTTATTGATACAACGGAATTATCTAACTCAAAACATGTTTGGAAGGTCAACGTTCCTTTGAGGAACAAAGTCTTTATGTGGTTTGTTCACAAGAAGCTGATTCTCACTAAGGACAATCTAGCTAAGCGCAATTGGCCAGGAAACACTAAATGCTGCTTCTGTCAACAACAAGAAACAATCAAACACCTTTTTCTCCAATGCCCGCTAGCAAAATTATTATAGCAAATAGTCTGGGTTACCTTTAATATCACCCCTCTGGATAGCATTGACACGTTATTTGACACATGGCTTAACGGAGTTGAATCTCATATTGCTGCACATATACGCATTGGTGTTTGTGCACTACTATGGGCTATATGGAATTGCAGGAATGATTTGGTTTTTAACAAGGCAACACATGTACATTTCTTGCAGGTGCTACACAGGACATCGGCGTTGATCCGTACGTGGTCGTTACTCACTCCTGCAAAGACCAGTGAGCCTTTGGTTACTGGGTGTGTCCGATGGGAGATGGCAGCGCGGGCTATATTCAACCGGTTTGGATGGCGGTCCACTAATAGAATAGATGGCTAGACATCTAGGTCTATTTTTGCCGGTTGTGGCTTCTTTCGTTATTCAATTTTTGTAACCTCGCTTATTCGGAGCATGCTTGACTCGCACACTATTTGTTTCTCGCAACTTTAATAAAGTGGCCGTATGCATCATGCTGATGAGGTCGGAGGTAATTTTCCTTTTCTAAAAAAAACTAAGGCTTTGACCTTTAATCTGGTCATGGTGATGCTGTTGGCAGCACCACCTTGATGTACCTCATCAAAAAAAAAAGTATGGGCTGAAGAAGAGTATGACTCTGTAGTGTGATCATAAGTTCAGAACCGGCATCACCTCCTACAAGCATTTATTTTTTCCGAAGATGCAACTATATGTATAGAAGTTTTTGCAAGATAACTATTTCAAAGCTAAATATGCATCTCCCAATAGTTGATATTTCTAGTAATCTGCACCTTATACGTTAATTAACTAAATATTACAGCACAGCAAAAGGTCATATAACACATAATTTGAAACGAGGCAACCATGTAAGTATCACTACTCAATAACAAAATATTGGCAGCATTAAATCCAAAGAGAGTACACGACATCCTTTGTTCTTCCGTATCCAATATCCATCCCCTTTTTTACTCTACTTAATAAAAAAAATGATTAATACTATTTCTAGCCACCGAAACAGAGTAAATTAATTCACCATACATCAGATCAGCTCAATCATGACCACAATACTTAATACATGGCACGCTACAGCATCGAGTCGTCCATTCAACTTACAATTACAGAAGAAATAACCATGAAACGATCTAGCTGCCGAATGAAGAAAGAAACAATCATTTTGTCGATGATCTGGTAAATGCTAAAATTTCTGAGAAAAGAATGTTCCATTGTTGACTTGATTCAAGAGGAAATTGTCATTTCTGAACAGAGACGCTATGTTAAATACTTGAGAGAAGATCCTCTAAAAACAGTGGCTTGTGTCATTTCCAGAACAGATTTGACTCTGCATTGCCCTTTTGAAACAATGCTGCAGATATGCCACCCTATCTCTTTAACTGTTCAGATTGCTATCTAGACGTCTAGATTCAGGAGATATTATGTTTCAGGTTCGATCAGCTATAGAAAAGAGTCTACATTGTACCAGATTGAGATCCCTCAAAACGTGATATACTATAAGCAATGAAAAGGTTTCTCTTCTTTCATAGACTGTATACATACAGGTGGATACAAGAAACAGGTGCATTTATAGCAGGATTAATCTTATAGTAGAATTCTTAGGGCTGGTAGGAGGCTTAACACAGAAGTGAGCAATGTTGTTGGAGCTTGTGTCGCTTATTTCCACCAGGAGTTCTCGTCGGTCCTGAAATAGGTCTCCACCCATTGCACAAAGACAACCTTGCAGTCGTCAGCATCGGCATGAACAAGGGCCAACGACTGTTTCAGAAGAGAAATGCAGATCCAGTCAGCTTAGTTCAGTTCAGTAAGCAGACAATGTATTCTTCAGAAATGTTCAGTTGAGATAGGAGGGCCATCTTTGTTTTCTTACCAGAGGTCCAGGTCCACGAACAACCTTCCCCTGGTTGTTGTACTGGAATCCATGGCAGGGGCAGATGAACTTGTTCTCTGGCAACTATATACGTATCACTACTCAATAACAAAAAAATTGATAGCATTAAATCCAAAGAAAGTACATGACATTCTTTGTTCTTCCCTATCCATCCCTCCTTTTTACTCTACTTAATAACAAAAAAATGATGACCAACAAGTGAAACCACAGAGTACGAACAAATATGACTATTGTAAGAATAAAACTATTCCAATGGCATTGAAGACCATTATGTTGCTAGGGTTTATATGTTCTGAACTATGACAGCAAACTTTTCACTCTAAACAACACAACAACATCACATACTGAAAAGCTAGATAAGATTCCTAACATCACCTTGTTGTCTTCTTCCAAGACTAAGACGTATGATCAAGAAACACGTCGTAAGTATCTCGGCAGATAATATATAGAAATATTTGTCAATAATCGAAAATCCAACATTATGGGGCTTGGTAATTGTACTATGGAAACTGTAGCACAATTGCTACACACAAAATCTATACATTAGGCATAAAAAATAGCTGAAGGATTACATGCACTCGAGTTCTATGGCTGAGTCGTAAATTACAGGTTTATACATGGAATAGGAAACCACTTTAAGTACAGGTATATATCCCCCTGTCTTGGACAAGATAGAAATTGATATGTATGTTCAAACTGGCTCTAGATATGTTTTGACAATGCTAAATGTACCTCAGTGGCTCAGTATCGGATATTATTCCCCTGTCCGATACTGCTAATAATAATTATTTTGTCAGAGAAGCAAACTAAGGAGTTACTGAAATATAAAGTCCGACCTCATACTTCTGAGCAACAGGCGCCAATAGGAACCGAAGTGTGATAATAATCCAACGCACCATTACCTCTCAGATCCCTGGCTGGGTAACATCACAATCTGTCCTTCCTTTTTCTCTTCGTTCTTATCTGTTTCCCTTTTACATCAGCAGCCTACAAATAATTCCAGCCAGGTTCAAAACAAAAGAGTTGCCCTTACAACACTATTATTTCCTACTGGATTCTAACTATACCCCCACCACAAACTTTAATTATGTAAAGAAGAAGAAAATCCCAAAGTAGTTGGCAAAATTTATTTACAGCACAAACCTGACCGACAAAACCTGTATTCATTCTCAAGGTCCGGTGACCATTCCACCCCTAATTTATCGTGATTATGAGGAAGCCAATAGAAATGTACATGAGGAACACAGGATAGAGCGCCAATGCCTTTCTCCTCGGGTTGACGACATTACTCATGAATGGATACGCAGATCAGGAGCCCATGCTAGTGCTACTGCCAATACGACCATCTTTAGCACGGAACTTTCCTTCATCGGGCAAATCAGAGCTCCAACATCCAAGGAGAACAAGTTGTATCCAAGAAGACTGAGGCTTTGGAACAAGATGATTTGACCAACAGAAAACAGGGTAGCAGCTGGAGTGTGTATACAATGTCAAGCACGTGTGCGTGCGATGGGAAGGGTTTAAGTACCAGAAGCAGCACATTCATCGTGAGAATTATAGCACCGGCAGCAAGAACGGTAAAAGTAACAGCAAATGCTTCAGACTACAAAAACAAAAAGCATGTAATCAAAATCAATATGTGCCACATCGTTGTCAAATGAAGAATTAAAGAAGTAAACTGCAATCATAGGATGGAGATTAGTGGATCTCCAAGGATACTGGCATATATTTAGTGCAAAGTGAAGTCATATTTGAATCACTTATTTTGGGTCGGAAGGAGTATTAATTAAGGCTCTATTGAAATGAACATCTCAATTTTATATTAAAACTAGAGTAATTCATTCTGGCTGTGATTTATGTTTGTTGTTGCTGACGGAAACTTTACAAAAATGTTCAAATGCCTTATACAATCTGTGGATCATACACTTCTGACCCGTTCATGCACATGCATTGTTAGAAGACCTTACCAGTTATTCTTCATCTTCAAACCACACTGCACCCTTGTTCTTCCCCAATCCATCTCCCTTTCTGCCTCCTCTTCCTCCCCATTCTCACCGGCGGTAGCACACCACAGACGGCCAGCAACTAAAAACCACGAAGGGAGCACCATGGGAAGGCCTGGGAAGGGGGTCTCACCTCGGCTCGACGTCCTTGTTGGTTACTGTTGAGGCATCCTACGGTGAATCCTGGCGCTCCTCCCGATGATGGAGACTGCGATGGCGAGCTCCTCGGGGTAGAGCGGTTGCAGGAGCGTCAGCCTCCGCTCCACCCGGACTAGGGATGCGTGAGCTCACGGGGGGATCAGCGCCGCGGGCGGCAACTGCACCCCTCTGGGCGATGCAGGGGAGGGGGAGGGCGAGATGGAGCCGAGATGGAGCCGACGGGGGGAAAGGGCAGAGGAGAAGACGAGGAGAAATGAAGCAGCGGCGGCGGGAGGGAAAGGAGCCTTCGTAGGGAAGGAATTGCCTTTTTATCTCTCCAACAACCCAGGCTTTATCCGGCTTTCTATCCCGACGTGGCATACACGAGAAGGCTCCCAGCGGTTCGCCCCGTTGTTTTCTCGTTTCCTTGTGATGACGTGGATAGCAAGAGGAAGCGTCCTTCACGCATACCTTAATGTGTTTGATGCAATAAAGTCATACAAAGGCTCCCGATACAATCTGGAGCAGACCGCGAAACACGAGAGGAAAATAGGAAAAATAGAGTTCTTACAAGGAAAAAAATAGTTCTTACAAGAATTGATCAAACATAACAAAAGCAAAATAGTAAACATAGAGTTCTTACAAGGAAAAACATATAGTTCTTGCAAGAATTGATCAAACACATGGACAAAAGCAAAATAGAAAAAATAGAGTTTTCAAAACAGGCTTTCGTCTTGCTTTTATATATAAATTATATATAAAGCATCGAACAGTACACGGTCAATCTGATACAGTGTGATGAGATGACTCTCTTACAAAACATATTGAAAGAGACAACAAGAACTAGAGTTACCCTAACACCTCGCCTAGGACCAATCGAGGACACCTAAACTCCACCACAAGGTTACGGTGCAATGCGTCGCCGTTGTCGAGTCTAAGATCATGCAAGAGTTTTCATCCGGAGCCCTGACACATGAACAAGACGCACAACCACCTCTTTAAGAAGCAAATGACACCCATGGGCGTCGTGTTGGGGAACGTTGCATGGGAAACAAAAAATTTCCTATGCTTCATCAAGATCAATCTAGGAGACGCGCATCTATGAGAGGAGAGATTGGATCTATGCACCCTTGTAGATCGCTAAGCGAAAGCGTTAAAGAACGCGGTTGATGTAGTGATACGTCTCCGCGATCCAAATCGCAAGCCGTTCCACGAACTTCCGATCAAGTACCGAACGGACGACACCTCTGAGTTCAACACGTGCACCTCGGTGAAGATCTCTGTCTTCTTGATCCAGCAAGAGGGAGCGGAGAGGTAGACGAGTACTCCGGCAGCGCGACGGCGTTGCGGCGATGATGGTGGAGCAATTTCAGCAGGGCTTCGCCTAAGCACTGCTGAAAACCGATCTAGAGGAAGAAGAGGGCAACACGTGGTAATAGGGTTGGGGCTACCCTCAAAATCCTCTAGTATATATAGAAGTGAGGGGAGAGGATATATCAATAACTATACCTAATAATAAAGGGGCTATTGCTTTTTGCGATACATCATGTAAATTTCCCTTAAAGTTGTAAAATATTACTCATCAATCTCACCTGTAAGTGACAAAAAACATTTTACAGAAGAATCCCCGGCTGGGCCAACCCATGCAGTAGGGACCTCCTATACCGCGCTCTGCGTGCGGGGAGAAGACGGATCACGTCTGTTTGGGCCGGCCATGTCTGGGAGGCCTTTTTTTATTTTTTCCCTTTTTATTTTTTATTTTTCAATTTAAATAAGTTGGGGCTTAAAAAATCCGAAATTAAAATAAATGAAAATAGGAAATAAAATGTTTAATAAATTATAAAACAATTGTGGGTTGAAAAAAAGTTCATGATTTTATAAAAAAAGTTTCCTTTTCAAATAATGTTCAGAAATTTTGAAACAAATTTTCGGGAAATTATAAAATATTCATGATTTTTTAAAAAGTTTGTGCATTAAATCTTGTTATTGAGATTCAACCAAAAATTCCAATTCAGAATTTTTTCATGAATAGAAAAATATCCCAAAAATTAAAAAATGTTCATGACTTACAGAATACTTTATTCGTTCATAAAATGTTTGCTGATTCAAAAATGATGACGCGTTTCAAAATATGTTCATTGAATCAAAAAAAGTTCGTGAATTTCAAAATTTGTTCTACCAATTTCTAGAACAATGTACGTCCATTCTAGAAATGTTCCCCAATTTAAAAAAATGTTCAAAATTAAAACAAAATGGTAACAAATAGTAGAACATGTTTATGAATTCACAAAATGTTCTTGATTTTGAAAATGTTCAAAAATTTGTAAAGGTGTTCATGAATTTAAAAAAATGTTCATGATTTCAAATATGTTCATGAGTTTAGAAAATATTTATGATTTCATGAAATTAAGAGTAATAGTGTATCTCGGTGATTCAGTATAATGTGATCATGGCCATTGAAAATTATGATTTCCTTTCCCGTTAGAACGCACGAACCCTTTTGTTAGTATCAATACAATACAAACATAATTATTTGCAAAAAAGTTGAAGGGTCTGTAGAGCCAGGTCGGGTAGCAATATCATCGAGGATTTCCTATCCCTCATTGCGAAGATCAATAACAACCTTTGAAAATTGCGCCTTAACGGATACCGTACGACCAGTTTCTCCATGGTCTATGAATCCTCGGGTCCGTTTGCTTGGCTTCCTTCCACTCCTGTGGTTTTAGTTGCATTTGCACACGAACACGTCACAATGTATCCTCGACACCGGAGTGATGCACTACATCTCACGTTGAAGGAGATTCGTCCGGAAGCACGGTACGCAAGCAATCCGACAGGTGCTTTTGAGAAGCCGAAACCCCACACGCCCGGGAGGGACCCCATCTGGACGCATGGCGGTTGTGGGCTGCCGTAGGTCGGTTCGCTCGCCCCTAGAGCCTCGAGGATCGCTGCCCTTCAACACGAAGAACAAACGAAGAACGAGAGAAAGAACAAGGGAGAGATGTAAAGGCTAGGGTAAAAGTAGTATATTGATTTGTTGTTTCAATCGGCATATATCAAAATGGAAAAATTTACAGATATCCTCCGATTGAGACGAATTATATATCAAGATCGATCGGTTTGACAACACAAAACTTTTCCATGTTGTAAGTTTTTCCATTTGAGGCCGTCTTGATGGCTGAATAGCTCGCGCGACCCATCGGACACTTGTCTGGTCCCTCGCGCCACTTTTTGCCTTGTGGTATGGCTGCACTCTGATAGCTCTAATTTTTGCATACGACCTCACA
Source organism: Hordeum marinum (assembly GCA_022496015.1). Taxonomy (NCBI): domain Eukaryota; kingdom Viridiplantae; phylum Streptophyta; class Magnoliopsida; order Poales; family Poaceae; genus Hordeum; species Hordeum marinum. The sequence continues at coordinate 522,773,424 of CM039675.1, forward strand.
TTGAAACGATTTTCATATCAGAATCGGTCGTTTCGACGATACAAAGACAATCCATATCGAACATTTTATCACAGGAGGTCGTCTTGGGGGATTAATCGGCCAAACAGTACTCTGAATATGAAATCTCAGTACTTTGAGCATAGTTTCAGCCTTCGTGATGAGATCAGACAGTGATAGTCCGAACTTCAAAGATGTTCGTGCCAACGGTACGAAACTTTTTCATGTAGAGCACTTATTCAATTGAATCCATCTTAATAATGTTTTCTTCCGTGTCAAAATCTGGTGTGAACACATGCCCCTCTGTTTTTCGGGAAAGATTGTATGCCGAAAAATAATTTGCAATGTATTTGTTCTAAGGACGATGTCAACACTCCGCCGGCCATTTTATATGCTTAAGGCGATAATTCTATATCGACCATTGACTTCAAATTTTTGTTTACATCATACCTTGTAACCGATTACCACCAATCGGCTTTAAGGAGATGGGAATGGACCCGTTCCTTGTAGCACTAAGGAAATCAAACTCTGAGATGTCACGCCCTGTTAAGCAGGTAACATCAGGATGATTCTAATCCACTGATGCATCGGCCAAAGCAACACAAGCCAAATTATTCGCGTGAACAACTTCTACTTCATCATCGCCCCATTGTATTAAGAATTGATGCATGGTAGATGGCACACACTGGTTAGCATGAACCCAATCACAGCCTAATATAACAGTATAGTTACCTTGCACCTCGGCGATGAAGAATGTGGTGGCCAAAGTTTTTCTTCCTACAGTGAGTTTCATGCACATCACATCTTTGGCCTCTATCTTTTCTTTACCCTCAAATCCCTTAAGTACCATATTGGTATTCATCAATGCATCATCATATAACCCCAACTTCTTGAAGACCAAATCGGGCATAAGGTTTACCGCAACACCACCCTCAATGAGCATCTAGCAACCCGTGATCCGTTAATATGACCCTTGAGGTACAATGGCCTCAAGTGTTTCACCGGTTCTTTTGGCTTCTCAAAGATATCGTTCTTAGGACCAAAATCTAGCTCGGCCACCTCCCCTTCTTCATCTATAGCATGAAACTCGGCAAGTAAGTAATACAACATATTAATATCCATACCTTCCCGAACCGACGTAGATTTGTAATCCACCATCTCATCTTTGTCTCACAATGTGTATATTGGACTTGAAGTTTCCTCAATTGAAGGGGATATTTCCGGTGGTGTGGACAATGTAATAGGGGTCGCATCATCCTCTTTTGATGGTGTAAGTGTCGTAGCTAATGTAGAAGCATCTGCATTTTGTTTTTGTTTAGGCCTCCACACTTGTTTTGTGAGTGGCATGGGCCGGATTTCATTGAGCAATTCGTCCATTTCCTTCTCTTCTTTGCGCTCTACCTTCTCGTGGTTCCTCATGTGTTGTAATCTCATTTTCATGGTTTTAGTTAAACCAGGAGGACACCACTTAGGTTGATATATCTGGGATCCCTAGGTTTGGCCTTGCTTGTGCTAGCCTCATGATCATTTGCCATGGAACCCTGCTGAACAATAACAATATCACCATTAGAATTAGCCAGATTACCAACAATCAGCTTTTTGATCTCCTTTCGCTTGTCATATTCTGAAATTTCTACATTAGATGACATAATTCGCCACACTTTCTTATTGGCCTTGCTTGGAGAATTTTTTGTTGGCCGATTAGCACCATATCTCAAACGGGCTTGTGTAGGATAATAAAGCCTCTCGCGGGTAGGCCTTCTAGGCATGGCCCACCCCATATGAAAAGCATAAGGAGCTATTGGGGGTTGTCCCCATCCTTCATTGAAGTCTACCTTGTAATATGGCGCATAGGGTGGTAGCGACATCCATGGTGTTGGTGCCCATGACCCATATGGCCTTGTATAGCATCAGAATTATTGCTTCAGAGGTGATCTTGAATGCTTTAAATGTGATGGCCGATTAGAGCTAAAACCGGCCGCTTGATTGGCATATTTGGATAGCAACATATCAAAAATTGGCTTGACTCCCTTGCCCTCAGCTTCATTCTTTTTCCACTTGCCAACTTATGAATTCATGGGCTCGGTAGGTTTAGCATGACTACCCTCTTGTACTTGTGGCTGCCCCCGAGTGCAGGATTCTTCATGGTGATCTTCAATACTTCCTTGCCATCGGGTTGCTTCTCAAGCACCACCTCTCTTCCCAAGACTTTGCCACCCTCCTTTCTTTTCCTGGGTTCACCAATAACAATATTGTCTTTATTAGCAGCTTCGGCTATGTTAGGCCGAATTAACATTTTCTTCCCTTCTAAATCCATGGTGTTTATCGGGAAGGGTTGTTTATAAACTTGCATCTCTAAAAAATTCAATCGTCCGTCATTAATGGCCGATTGTATCTATCGTGAAAAACATTGCAATCGTTAGTAGCGTGAGAAAATGAATTATAGTACTTGTAATAAGCATGCCGTTTTAGCTCCTCAAATGATGGAATGGTGTGCGATATTCTGATCACCTTATCTTGCAAGAGAGCATCAAATATTTTATCACACTTAGATATATCAAAAGTAAATTTCATCTCCTCATCACGATTCTTTTGAATCGGCTTCAGAGCATTGCAGGTATAGGGTTTGGCTTTTGAGGACCAAATAAATTCAGTAGTATAGACATCAACCTCATTGTCCGAGTTATCATCACCATACTCAACCATATGCATTCTAGGACGATCGGTTGTAAACCTATGAATCTCTTTACTTCGAATCTTTGAGCCAAAGCCTCTTGTAGTACTTGGTTAATACTTAAAAACTCATAACTTTCTAGTCTCTATTTAATGTGAGTTTTCAAACCACTAAACACAAGATCCGCCAAGTCTCTTTCAGTTATCACTAAGCTATAACATCAGTTTTTTATATCTCTAAATCTCTTGACATAATCGGTGACCGATTCATCATGTTTCTGCCTAACCGATGTAAGATGTAACAACTTAAGCTCATTATCGCCGCTATAAAAGTGATCATGAAAATTTTGCTCTAATTGCGACCACAAGAGAATTGATCCATGTGGTAAAGCAGCAAACCATGAAAATGCGGTGCCAGTTAAAGATAAGGGAAATAAACGCACTTTCAATTCCTATATGGAACCTGCTTCACCCAACTGTGCTAGATATTGACTGATATGCTTCCAAGTTGTTTTCGTGCCCTATCCACTAAATTTAACAAAATCAGGAAGCTTGTAACCTTGAGGGTACAAAACTGCATCGAAGTGTTCAGGATAAGGCTTTTGGTACACACGACTCTTTACTTTCGGCTCGTTTCCGAAAGTTTCTTGAAACATCTTATGCAAACCCTCCCTCAATTTGGCTAAAATTGGATCCGAGGTGGATGAAGATGCTTGTGGCAATTACATAGGAGCAACTTGGGTACTATCTAGTGGTGCAGCTCATGGGATTGGTGCCAAACCGTAATTCGACGGAAGACCAAACATGCTTGTGCCTATGGGTGATGTGACAAAGTGATTCGCGTTGACGCCGAATTAGGCACACTTATAATAGGATTAGGATATGTAGGTGCAGCCACAAGCTGGTTGGTTTGACTAGGGTAAAAACTCAATGGCATATTATATTGTTGTTGCATAGGAGGTGACGATGAAATAGGTAAAGTCGGACTAGGGTTTTCAGATATACCAACAATACCACTAGATGATAGAGGCATATTTTTCTTAGCGTTAGTATTTGCCATAAAAGAATTGTACGTCATTGTTGGGGAACGTCGCATGGGAAACAAAAAATTTCCTACGCACACGCAAACCTATCCATGGTGATGAGCATCTACGAGAGGGAGAGTGGATCTACGTACCCTTGTAGATCGCTAAGCGGGAAGCGTTAAGAAATGCGGTTGGTGTAGTCGAACTTCTTCGCGATCCAAATCGCCGAGCGTCCCGCGATCCAATCACGAACCGTCCCGCGAACACATCATGATCCGTCCCGCGAACTCATCACGATCTGTCTCACGATCTTGATCATGATCTGTCCCGCGAACTCATCACGATCCGTTCCGTGATCACATCACGAACCGTCTCGCGATCTCGATCACGGTCCTTCCGATCTAGCGCCGAACGGACGGCACCTCCGCGTTCAGCACACGTGCAGCTTGATGACGATCTCCACCGTCTCGATCCAGCGAGAGGAGGTGGAGAGGAGAGAGAGTTCACCGGCAGCGTGACGGCGCTCCGGTGATGGTGGTGGAGCAGTTCCGGCAGGGCTTCGCCTAAGCGCTGCAGAAAACCGATCTAGAGGAGAAACTATGCACCGGTGTAACGGGTAGCACGTGGCCGGAAATTCTGTCCAAAAACCACCCAATCCACTAGTATATATAGGAGGAGAGGAGAGGAGAGGCATCCAAGGCCTTTGGGTCGGCCGAAATAGGAGGTGGGAAGCAATCCTACTTCACCTCCAATCCTAGTTGGAGTAGGATTGCCTCCTATTGGCTGATTTTCCACTTTTTGCTTTAGGACTTTCTCTCCTGCGCCATGGGCCTTTGTGGCTGTTTTTCCAGCCCACTAAGGGCTGGTTATTATTCTCCCACATCCCATAGACCTCTTGGGGTCGAAATACCCCTCCCGGAGGCCTCCCGGTACACTACCGGCACTCCCGGTACACTACCGACACTCTCGGTACACTACCGATGAGCCCGAAACTTTTCCGGAAACCAAACTGAGACTTCCTATATATGAATCTTTACCTCCGTACCATTCCGGAGCTCCTCGTGACGTCCGGGATCTCATACGGGACTCCGAACAAACTTCGGTCACCACCATACATAACTCTACACTACCGAAACGTCACCGAACCTTAAGTGTGCAGACCCTACGGGTTCGAGAACTATGTAGACATGACCGAGACACCTCTACGGTCAATAACCAATGGCGGGACCTGGACGTCCACATTGGTTCCTACATATTCTACGAAGATCTTTATCGGTCGAACCTCTATGTCAAGGATTCAGTTAATCCCGTATAACGTTCCCTTTGTTCTTCGGTATGTTACTTGCCCGAGATTCGATCGTCGGTATCTCCATACCTAGTTCAACCTCGTTACCGGCAAGTCTCTTTACTCGTTTCGTAATACAAGATCCCACAACTAACAATTAGTCACATTGCTTGCAAGGCTTATTGTGATGTTGCATTACCGAGTGGGCCCCGAGATACCTCTCCGTCACACGGAGTAACAAATCCCAGTCTCGATCCATGCCAACTCAACAGACACCATCGGAGATACCTGTAGAGCACCTTTATAGTCACCTAGTTACGTTGCGACGTTTGATACACACAAGGATAATCTTGACCGCTGTCCAGTGATCTACTCCTGGTTCACTCTTGTACCCCCTGACGGACTCATGGCAAGGCACACACAGGTGTGGTACACAACATGGCATAACATAGAGCCTATGGCTAAGGCATAGGGGACGACGTTCGTCCTTTCTCTTTGTTCTGCCGTTGTCGAGCTTTGAGTCTCACTCAACTTTCACACCTTACAAATCAGGCGAGAACTCTTTCTTTGACTAATCCATTTTGAACTCTTTCAAAATCTTGTCAAGGTATGCACTCATTGAAAGTCTCATCGAGCATCTTGATCTATCTCCATAGATTTTGATGCTCAACAATTAGGTAGCTTCATCCAGGTCTTCCTTTGAAAAACACTTTCCAAATGACCGTTTTATGCTTTCCAGAAACTCTACATTATTTCTGATCAACAATATGTCATCCACATATACTTATCAGAAATTCTATAGTGCTCCCACTCACTTTATTGCAAATACAAGTTTCTCGTAAACTTTGTATAAACATCAAAACTTTGATCACCTCATCAAAGCGTATATTCCAACTCCGAGATGCTTGCTTCAGTCCATGGAAGGATCACCGAAGCTTGCACACCTTTTAGCATCCATAGGCCTGACAAAACCTTCTGGTTGTATCACATACAACCTTTCCTAAAGTAAACCGTGAAGGAAACGATGTTTTGACATCCATCTGCCAGATTTCATAATTGAAAACACAGCAAGTGCTAACATAATTCCAACAGACTTCAGCACCACTACGAGTGAGAAAGTCTCATCATAGTCAACTCCTTGAACTTGTCACAAACATCTTTGCAACAAGTCGAGCTTTACAAATAGTGACATTCACCATCAGTGTCTGTCTTCATTTTAAAGATCCATTTGTACTCAACGACCTGCCGTCCAACGAGCAAGTCTACCAAAGTCTACACTTGGTTTTCATACATGGATCCTATCTTGGATTTCATGGCCTCCAACCGTTTGTCGGAATCCAGGCCCATCATCGCTTCTCCATAGCTCGTAGGTTCATCGTTTGTCCAACAACATGACCTCCAAGACAGGGTTGTCGTACCGCTTAGGAGCAGTACACATCCTTGTCGACCTACGAAGTTTGATAGTAACTTGATCCTGAAGCTTCATGATCATCATCATTAACTTCCTCTTCAACTAATGTAGGCTTCACAGAAACAACATCCTGCGCTGCGCTACTCTCTGGTTGAACAAAGTTTAAACAATCTCATCAAGTTCTATCTTCCTCCCACTTAATTCTTTCGAGAGAAACTTTTCCTCGAGAAAGGATCCGTTTTAGTAACAAACACTTTGCACTTGGATCTGAGATAGAAGGTTCACCCAACTGATCTTAGGGTATTCTATGAAGATGCATTTGTCCACCTTGGGTTCGACCTCATTAGGTGAAAACATTTTCCACACAAGTGTCGCAGCCCAAGTATTAAGAAATGACAGCTTAGGTTTCTATCAAACCATAATTCACATGGTGTCATCTCAACGGATTTAGATGGTGCCCTATTTAAAGTGAATGTAGTTGTCTCTAATGCATAACCCCAAAATTATAGTAGTAAAACGACAAGAGACATCATAGCACGCACCATGTCCAATAGAGCATAACTATGATGTTCAGACACACCATCACACTATGGTGTTCCAGGTGGCGTTTAGTTGTGAAACAACTTTCACATTGTCTTAAGTTGTATGCCAAACTCGTGACTCAGATATTCACCTCCACGATCATATCGCAGTCATTTTTATCTTCTTGTCACGATGATCTTTAAACTTCACTCTGAATTTGCTTGAACCTTTCAAACGATTCAGACTTGTGTTTCATTAAGTAAATGCACACTATATCTACTCAAATCATCAGTGAAGGTAAGAAAATAACGATATCCACTGCATGCTACAAGACTCACTAGATTGCATACATCAACATGTATCATTTCCAATGAATCACTTGCCCGCTCCATCCAACGGGGTCCTTTAGTCATCTTGCCCAAGAGGCATGGTTCGCATGTCTCAACCGATTCGAAATCGAATGAGTCCAAATATCCATCACCATGGAGTTTCTTCATGCGCTTTATACCAATATGACATTTTGCGGCAGTGCCACAAGTATGTGGTACTATCATTATTTAACTTTGTATCTTTTGACATCAATGTTATGAACATGTGTATTACTACGATCAAGATTTCAACAAACCATTCTCACTGGGTGCATGACCATTGAAGGTGTTATTCATGTAAACAGAATAACTATTATTCTCTGTTTTAAATGAATAACCGTATTGCAACAAACATGATCTAATCATGTTCATGCTCAACGCAAAACACCAAATAACATTTATTTAGGTTCGTCACTAATCCTGAAGGTAGAGAGAGCGTGCGATGTTGATCACATCAACCTTGGAAACATTTCCAACACACATCGTCACCTCACCCTTAGCTAGTTCTCCGTTTATTCCATAGCTTTTATATCGAGTTACTAACATTTAGCAACCGAACCGGTATCCAATACCCAGGTGCTACTAGGAGTACTAGCAAGGTACACATCAATAACTCGTATATCAAATATACTTCTGTCGATGTTGCCAGCCTTCTTATCTACCAAGTATCTAGGGTTGTTCCGCTTTAGCGATCTCTCACCTCATAATAGAAGCACTTGGTCTCGGGTTTGAGTTCAACTTTGGGTTGCTTCACTGGAGCAGCAACTGACTTGCTATCCATGAAGTTTCCCTCCTTGCTCTTGCCCTTTTCGAAACTAGTGGTTTGATTAACCATCAACACTTGACGCTCCTTCTTGATTTCTACCTTCGCGGTGTCAAACATCGCGAACAGCTAAGGGATCAATACTTCTATCCCTGGTGTATTATAGTTCATCACTAAGTTCTAGTAGCTTTAGTGACAGTGACTTGGAGAACTATATCAATTACTATCTTATCTGGAAGATCAACTCCCACTTGATTCAAGCGATTGGAGTACCCAGACAATCTGAGTACATGCTCAACGATTTAGCTATTCTCCTTCATCTTACATGCAAAGAATCTTGTTGGAGATCTCATATCTCGCAACACAGGCACGAGCCTGAGATCACAATCTCTGCTCCTAGAACATCTCATATGTTCCGTGACGTTCAAAACGTTTCGGAGCCTCAATTCTAAGCCGTAATGCATGACGCACTATACTATCAAGTAGTCATCGAAACGTGCCTGTCAGATGTTCACAACATCTATAGACGATGCTAGAGGGGGTGGCGCACCGAGCGGTGCATTAAGGACATAAGCCTTCTGTGCAGCAATGAGGACAATCCTCAGATCACGGACCCAGTCCGCAATATTGCTACCAACATCTTTCAAATCTATTTCTCTAGGAACATATAAAAATTTAAGGGAGCTACATCGCGAGCTAGTAATCTACAACATAATTTGCAAAGACACTTTGACTATGTTCATGATAATGAGTTCAATTAATCATATTACTTAAGAACTCCCACTCAAATTGACATCCCTCCGATCATTCGAGTGATACATGATCCAAATTCACCAACTCAAGTCCGACCATCCCGTGAGTTGAGGTGGCTGCAATGGTGAACATCATTATGTTGATCATATCTACTATATGACTCATGTTCGACCTTTCGGTCTCTCGTGTTCTGAGGCCATGTCTGTACATGCTAGGCTCGTCAAGTTTAACCCGAGTGTTCTACGCGTGCAAATCTGGCTTGCACCCGTTGTATGTGAACGTAGAGTCTATCACACCCGATCATCACGTGGTGTCTCAACACGACGAACTTTCACAACGGTGCACACTCGGGGAGAACACAATTCATCTTGAAATTCAAGTGAGGGATCACCTTATAATGCTACCGCCGTACTAAGCAAAACAAGGTGCATAAAAGGATTAACATCTCATGCAATTCATAAGTGACATGATATGGCCATGAACTTGTGTTTAAGATCTCCATCTTCGAAACACCGGCATGATCTCCATCGTCACCGACACAACACCATGATATCCATCATATTGATCTCCATCAATGTGTTGCCATTGGGGTTGTGGCGCCAGCCCTGCTTCTACTTCTATTGCTACGGCTTAGCGATAAAGTAAAGCATTACATAGCGCTTAATGATTGACACGCAGGTCATACAATAATTAAAGACAACCCTATGGCTCCTGCCGGTTGCCGTACTCAACGACATGCAAGTCGTGAAATTCTATACATCACATGATCATCTCATACATCACATATATCTCATCATGTAATTGGGCATATCACATCACAACATACCCTGCAAAAACAAGTTAGACGTCCTCTAATTGTTGTTGCATGTTTTACGTGGCTGCTACGGGTATCTAGCAAGAACGATTCTCACCTACGCATAAACCACAACGGTGATACATAGATTGCTTTTCAACCTTCTCAAGGACCGCCTTTGTTGGATCCGATCCAACTAAAGTGAGAGAAACTGTCACCCGCAAGCCATCTAGGCAACAAGTTGCGTCGAGGGAACCAGTCTCTCGTAAGCGTACGAGTAATGTTGGTCTGGGCCGCTTCATCCCACAATCCCGCTGAACCAAAATACGACCAAGGGAGGAAGCAATCTAAGCATCAACACCCACAAACCTTTTGTGTTCTACTCGAGATCTCATCGAACCATCAACCTAGCTCATGATGCCACTGTTGGGGAACGTCGCATGGGAAACAAAAAATTTCCTACGCACACGCAAACCTATCCATGGTGATGAGCATCTACGAGAGGGAGAGTGGATCTACGTACCCTTGTAGATCGCTAAGCAGGAAGCGTTAAGAAACGCGGTTGGTGTAGTCGAACTTCTTCGCGATCCAAATCGCCGAGCGTCCCGCGATCCAATCACGAACCGTCCCGCGAACACATCATGATCCGTCCCGCGAACTCATCACAATCCGTCTCACGATCTTGATCACGATCTGTCCCGCGAACTCATCACGATCCATTCCGTGATCACATCACGAACCGTCTCGCGATCTCGATCACGGTCCTTCCGATCTAGCGCCGAACGGACGGCACCTCCGCGTTCAGCACACGTGCAGCTTGATGACGATCGCCACTGTCTCGATCCAGCGAGAGGAGGTGGAGAGGAGAGAGAGTTCACCGGCAGCGTGACGGCGCTCCGGTGATGGTGGTGGAGCAGTTCCGGCAGGGCTTCGCCTAAGCGCTGCAGAAAACCGATCAAGAGGAGAAACTATGCACCGGTGTAACGGGTAGCACGTGGCCGGAAATTCTGTCCAAAAACCACCCAATCCACTAGTATATATAGGAGGAGAGGAGAGGAGAGGCATCCAAGGCCTTTGGGTCGGCCGAAATAGGAGGTGGGAAGCAATCCTACTTCACCTCCAATCCTAGTTGGAGTAGGATTGCCTCCTATTGGCTGATTTTCCACTTTTTGCTTTAGGACTTTCTCTCCTGCGCCATGGGCCTTTGTGGCTGTTTTCCCAGCCCACTAAGGGCTGGTTATTATTCTCCCACATCCCATGGACCTCTTGGGGTCGAAATACCCCTCCCGGAGGCCTCCCGGTACACTACCGGCACTCCCGGTACCCTACCGACACTCCCGGTACACTACCGATGAGCCCGAAACTTTTCCGGAAAACAAACTGGGACTTCCGGGATCTCATACAGGACTTCGGACCATTCCGGAGCTCCTCGTGACGTCCGGGATCTCATACAGGACTCCGAACAAACTTCGGTCACCACCATACATAACTCTACACTACCGAAACGTCACCAAACCTTAAGTGTGCAGACCCTGCGGGTTCGAGAACTATGTAGACATGACCGAGACACCTCTATGGTCAATAACCAATGGCGGGACCTGGACGTCCACATTGGTTCCTACATATTCTACGAAGATCTTTATCGGTCGAACCTCTATGTCAAGGATTCACTTAATCCCGTATAACGTTCCCTTTGTTCTTCGGTATGTTACTTGCCCGAGATTCGATCGTCGATATCTCCATACCTAGTTCAACCTCGTTACTGGCAAGTCTCTTTACTCATTCCGTAATACAAGATCCCACAACTAACAATTAGTCACATTGCTTGCAAGGCTTATTGTGATGTTGCATTACCGAGTGGGCCCCGAGATACCTCTCCGTCACACGGAGTAACAAATCCCAGTCTCGATCCATGCCAACTCAACAGACACCATTGGAGATACTTGTAGAGCACCTTTATAGTCACCCAGTTACGTTGCGACATTTGATACACACAAGGCACTCCTCCGATATCTATGAGTTGCATGATCTCATGGTCATAGGAACACATACTTGACATGCGGAAAACAGTAGCAATAAACTGACACGATCATATGCTACGTTTGTAGTTTGGGTCTTGTCCATCACATCATTCTCCTAATGATGTGACCCCGTTATCAAATTACATCTCATGTCCATGGCTAGGAAACCTTAACCATCTTTTGATCAACGAGCTAGTCTATTAGAGGCATACTAGGGACATGCTTTTGTCTATGTATCCACACATGCATCTAAGTCTCCAATCAATACAATTATAGCATGGATAATAAACGATTATCATGAACAAGGAAATATGATAATAACTAATTTATTATTGCCTCTAGGGCATATTTCCAACAGTCATCTCATTACTCTTACTAACAAGACTTTCAATCACAGCCACTTGCTCCGGAGGAAAAAACTTTACTCACAGTGATTTCATCTTGTTTTCCAATAAGAGGAGGGAAATTAACATTTCCAACCGGAGTGATGTTTCCTTGATGGTCCTTCTTGAAACTTGCAAGAAACGCCTCCAAATACTCCTCCTCACACTTCTTCTTGAGCGCCTCAAAAGCCTTTTCACGCTACTTGTTGTGCGCTTCATAGGCCTGGCAATGTTCATCTGATAGTTCATCAAGACTGGGCTTAATGATGTTATGAGCGTTAACTTGTGAGGGTTAGGGGAGATTAGACATGGTTGATGATGATTCTTGATCTTTCATCCCCAGTGGAGTCGCCAAAAAGTGTGTTCGCACACGAAAACGTCACCGTGTACTCTCGATGCCGGGGGTGATGCATCGCAACTCACGTCAAAGGAGACCCGTCCGGAAGCGCAGTACGCAAGCAATCCGACAGGTGCTTTTAAGAACGCGAAACCCCACGCGCCCAGGAGGGACCCTGTCTGGATGCACGGTGGCCATGGGCTTCCCTTGGTCGGTTCGCCCGCCCCTAGAGCCTCGAGGATCTATGTCCTTCAGCACGAAGAATGAACGAAAAATAAGAGAGAAAGAACAAGGGAAAGATGTAAATGCTAGGGTAAAAAGAAGTAGATTGATTTGTTCGATTGTGTGTTGTTTCAATCGGCCGTCACCTCCAATATATATAAGAGGCGGCTGGACTTCCCGTACAAGCAAATAATTCATCTAGGTTTTCCTTACAAGAAAATTACACCAAATCACGTCCTAGAGTCCTAGTTCTAGTTAAACTCGGATTCAGCCCAAATCTGGCCCACACTTCTGTCTTGATGTCCTTTGATTGAGATGAATTATATATCAAATCGGTTCAATGACACAAAACTTTTTTATGTTGTAAGTTTTTCCATTCAATGCCGTCTTAAGGGCCGAATAGCTCGCGCGACCCAGACACTTGTCTGGTCCTTCGCGCCCCTTTTTGCCTTGTGGTATGGCTACACTCTGATGGCTCTAATTTTTGCATACGACCTCGGATTGAGACGATTTTTATATCAAAATCAGCCGTTTCGACGAGACGAAGACAATCCATATTGAACATTTTCTCACACGAGGTCTTATTGGGGGATTAATCGGTTGAACAGTACTCTGAATATGAAATCTCAGTACTTTGAGCATAGTTTCAACCTTTGTGATGAGATCGGACGGTGATAGCCCGAACTTCAAAGATGTTCATGCCAACAGTACGAAACTTTTTCATGTAGAGCACTTATTCATTTGAATCCATTTTAATAATGTTTTCTTCCGTGTCAAAATCTGGTGTCAACAAGTTGGTGCTCACTAATAGAAAACAGGGCATTGGTTCGGGCCTCCTAATCCCATTAGTCCCGATTCAGTCACGAACAGGGACCAATGGGGGCAACGGTCCCGGTTCGTGAGGCCAGGGGGGCGGCCGGGCCATGTGGGGCATTGGTCCCGGTTCGTCTGGAACCTTTGGTCCCGGTTCCAGACACGAACTGGGACCAATGTGCTTCGCTCCTGGCCCACAACCATTGGTCCCGGTTCGTGGCTGGATCCGGGACCAAAGGGGGTCCTTTAGTCCCGGTTCCAGTCACGAACCGGAACCAATGAGATGCCTATATATACCCCCTCGCCAGCGAGGAGAGCACTTCACATTGCTCTGTTTTTCAGGCCGGCGAGGGGAGAGCTTTGTGGTGCTCTAGCTCACCTCCTATGCACATGAGGTGTTTGATGAAATGCCCAAACCAAACTTAAGCTTTCTTCTCTCGAAGCTCCTTGTCCAAACTCCATTTTTGTCAAGATTTGTCTAGGTTTGGCGGTCTGTCCTGTCCCATCCCCGTCCTGAAACTGCCGTCGATCGCCCACGCGTGGTGAACCTCTTGATCTTATCTTCTTGCTAAAAGAAAATATACTTACTCATATGATTTTATTACTTTTATTATTGTTTGTTATTATATAGTGCCACGGTTATGGTATCCGCCCACATCGGCCCTCGTCCAGTCTATGATTCAGATGTGGTATATTATCTTTTATATAACTATTTCACACATCTAATGTCTATGACTATTAATTATGCCACCAACTTGACGTAGATGTTTTTATCTATAGGAAGTAGTTGAACCAGAGATGGATACCGACTATGCAATTCTGCTCGACAAGTTAACTAAAGCTGAAAAAGAAATCGATCATTTGAAATAAAAATTAAAAAGAACTGAAGATGACAAGATGGGATTGGAGTTGCTTGTTGCCGATATCGTCGACGATCACAAGATCAAGATAGATGCAATGCGCTTGAATCTTAGAAAGATTAGAAAATATGCCATTCATACCGAGGCTTGGTATCATTATGTCGTTGGATCAATTGGTACCTTACTAGCGGTTATGATTGCATTTGTTGTTGCATTTAAATTTTTTACATAGTTTCGTTGTATGTTTTAATTAGATGCTCTAGAGAGCTATATGTTGTTCAATAATGACAACTATTTATGAACTGTACGTATTTATTTTGGTCATTATTGTACTTTGGCTTTAATGTGATGATGAATTTTTATTAATTTGGTCACTTCTCTATTCATGATATGTTGTAATGGTTTTTAATACACTTTATTATATAACGCACGCAGATGAACCGGCAATGGATGTACGGTGACCGACGCACCTCCGAGTATATTAAGGGCCTGCATAATTTTCTCGAAGCGGCTGAGGCAAACAAGCAGAATGGTTTTATGCCTTGTCCATGTACTGTCCGTGAGAATACGAAGTCTTTCTCCAACTCTAAAACCCTTCACTTCCACCTGCTTCAGAAGGGTTTTATGCCACACTATAATGTTTGGACCAAGCACTGAGAAAGAGGGGTTATGATGGAAGACAACGAAGAAGAAGAGGATGACGACAACTATCCTCCCCCTAAATACGGTGATGCTGCAATGGGGGAAGCTGAAGATCAAGAGGAACTAGACGATGTGCCCGATGATGATCTTCGTCGGGTCATTGTTGATGAACAGAGAGAATGCGAAAGTGAAAGGGAGAAGTTGAAGTTCGATCGCATGTTAGAGGATCACAAAAAAGGGTTGTATCCAAATTGCGAAGATGACAACAAAAAGCTCGGTACCACACTGGAATTGGTGCAATGGAAGGCAGACAATGGTGTATCTGACAAGGGATTTAGTTTGCTACTGAAAATAATGAAGAAGAAGCTTCCAAAGGATAACGAATTGCCCGACAGTACGTACGCAGCAAAGAAGGTTGTATGCCCTCTAGGATTGGAGGTGCAGAAGATACATGCATGCCCTAATGACTACATCCTCTACCGCGGTGAGTACGAGGAACGGAACACATGCCCGGTATGCGGTGCATTGCGATATAAGATCAGAAGAGATGACCCTGGTGATGTTGAGGGCCAGCGCACTAGGAAGAGGGTTCCTGCCAAGGTGATGTGGTATGCTCCTATAATACCACGGTTGAAACGCCTGTTCAGAAACAAAAAGCATGTCGAGTTGATGCAATGACACAAAAAAGACCGTAAGAAAGACGGGAAGTTGAGAGCACTCGCTGACGGGTCGCAGTGGAGAAAGATCGAGAGAAAGTGGAGCGACTTCATAGGTGACCCGAGGAACGTATGGTTTAGTTTAAGTGCAGATGGCGTTAATCCTTTTGGGGAGCAGAGTAGCAAGAATAGCATATGGCCTGTGACTTTATGTATGTATAACCTTCCTCCTTGGTTGTGCATGAAGCAGAAGTTCATTATGATGCCAGTGCTCATCCAAGGCCCTAAGCAACCCGACAATGACATTGATGTGTACCTAAGGCCATTAGTTGATGAACTTTTATAGCTATGGAATGGAAGAGGTGTACGTGTGTGGGATGAGAACGAATAGGAGGAATTTGACCTACATGCGTTGCTGTTTGTAACCATCAACGATTGGCCTGCTCTCAGCAACCTTTCAGGATAGACAAACAAGGGATACCACGCATGCGCACACTGTTTAGATGACACCAAAAGTATATATTTGGACAAATGCAGGAAGAATGTGTACCTGGGGCATCGTCGATCTCTTCTGACCAACCATCAATGTCGAAAGAAAGGAAAGCATTTCAAAGGTGAGGCAGATCACCGGAAGAAGCCCGCCCTCCGTACTAGTGATCACATACTTGATATGATCAATGATTTACAAGTAATATTTAGAAACGGTCCTGGCGGACTATCTGTTTCGACTGACGTTGACAAACGCGCACCCATGTGGAAGAAGAAATCTATATTTTGGGACCTACCCTATTGGAAAGACCTAGAGGTCCGCTATGCAATCGACGTGATGCACGTGACGAATAATCTTTGCGTGAACCTGCTAGGCTTCTTGGGAGTGTATGGGAAGACAAAAGATACAATGGAGGCACGGGAGGAACAGCAACGTGTGCATGAAAAGACGGCATGCATCCAAAGCAGTATGAAGGTCCTGCTGTTGGAAATATGCCCTAGAGGCAATAAATAAAGTGTTTATTATTATATTTCTTTGTTCATGATAATCTTTTATTATCCATGCTAAAATTGTATTAATTGGAAACACATTACATGTGTGGGTAAATAGACAACACACTGTCCCTAGTATGCCTCTAGTGAACTAGCTCGTTGATCAAAGATGGTCAAGGTTTCCTAGCCATTGACATGAGATATCATTTGATAACGGGATCACATCATTAGGAGAATGATGTGATGGACAAGACCCAAACTACAAATGTAGCATATGATCATGACAGTTTATTGCTACTGTTCTCTGCATGTCAAGTATATCTTCCTATGACCATGAGATCATGCAACTCACGGATACCGGAGGAGTGCCTTGTGTGTATCAAACGTCGAAACGTAACTGGGTGACTATAAAGGTGCTCTACAGGTATCTCCGAGGGTGTCTGTTGAGTTGGCATGGATCAAGACTGGGATTTGTTACTCCGTGTGACGGAGAGGTATCTCAGGGCCCACTCGGTAAAACAACATCACAATGAGCCTTGCAAGCAATGTGTCTAAGTGTTACTCACGGGATCTTGTATTACAGAATGAGTAAAGAGCCTTGCCGATAACGAGGTTGAACTAGGTATGGGGATACCGACGATCGAATCTCGGGCAAGTAACATACCGAAGAACAAAGGGAACATCATACGGGATTAACTGAATCCTTGACATAGAGGTTCAACCGATAAAGATCTTCGTAGAATATGTAGGAACCAATATGGGCATCCAGGTCCTGTGTAGAGGTGTCTCGGTCATGTCTACATAGTTCTCGAACACGCAGGGTCTGCACACTTAAGGTTTGGTGATGTTTCGGTAGTATAGAGTTATGTATGCTGGTGACCGAAGGTTGTTCGGAGTCCCGGATGAGATCCGTACATCACAAGGAGCTCCGAAATAGTCCGGAGGTAAAGATTCATATATAGGAAGTCCTGTTTTGGTCGCCGGAAAAGTTTCGGGCTCATCGGTAGTGTACCGGGAGTGCCGGTAGTGTACCAGGAGACCTCCGGGAGGGGTATTTCGACTCAAGAGGCTTCATGGGCTGTGGGATAGTAAATACCAGCCCTTTGTGGGCTGGTGAAAACCCCCACACAAGGCCCATGTGGCTAGAGAAGAAAATCCAAAGAGAAAAGGTGGAAAAAGGCAAAAATTGGGTGAATCCTAGTCCAACTAGGATTGGAGGTGGATTCCACCTCCACACCCTGGTTCGGCCGACTCCTTGTGGCTTGGCCCTTGGGCCAAGCCTCCTCCTCTCTTCCTCCTATATATATTGGTGGTTTTAGGGTTTTTGCACAGAACTTTTCGCCACGTGCCGCCCGTTCCTCCAGTGCATAGTTTCTCCTCTAGATCGGATTTCTGCAGTGCTTAGGCGAAGCCCTGCCAGAATAGCTCCACCACCATCACCGGAGCGCCGTCATGCTGTCGGAGAACACTTCTTCCTCTCCGCACCCTCTTGCTGGATCAAGACGGCGGAGATCGCCATCAAGCCGTATGTGTGCTGAACGCGGAGGTGCCATCCGTTCGGCGCTAGATCGGAAGGACCATGATCAAGTTCGCGGGACGGATCGTGATTGGATCGCGGGACGGATCATGATTGGATCGCGGGATGCTCGGCGATTTGGATCGCGAAGATGTTCGACTACACCAACCGCGTTTCTTAACGCTTCCCGCTTAGCGATCTACAAGGGTATGTAGATCCACTCTCCCTCTCGTAGATGCTCATCACCATGGATAAATCTGCATGTGCAAAGGAATTTTTTTTGTTTCCCATGCAACATTCCCCAACAGTGGCATCATGAGCTAGGTCTATGTGTAGATGAGATCTCGAGTAGAACACAAAAGGTTTGTGGGCGTTGGTGCTTAGATTGCTTCCTCCCTTGGTCGGATTTTGGTTCAGCGGTATTGTGAGATGAAGCATCCCGGACCAACATTACTCGTACGCTTACGAGAGACCGGTTCCCTCGACCGCAACTTGTTGCATAGATGGCTTGCGGGTGCCATTTTCTCTCACTTTAGTTGGATCGGATTCGACAAATGCGGTCCTTAAGAACGTTGAAAAGCAACTAATGTATCACTGTTGTGGTTTATGCGTAGGTGAGAATTGTTCTTGCTAGATACCCGTAGCAGCCACGTAAAACATGCAACAACAATTAGAGGACATCTAACTTGTTTTTGAAGGGTATGTTGTGATGTGATATGGGCAATTACATGATGTGATATATGTGATATATGAGATGATCATGTGATGTATAGATTATCACGACATGCATGTCGATGAGTACGGCAACCGGCAGGAGCCATAGGGTTGTCTTAATTATTGTATGACCTGCGTGTCAATCATTAAGCGCTATGTAATGCTTTATTGTATTGCTAAACAGTAGCAATAGTAGTAGAAGCATGTTGGGCGCGTCAACCCCGATAGCGACACGTTGATGGAGATCAAGATGATGGAGATCATGGTGTCTTGCCGGTGACGATGGAGATCATGCCGGTGCTTTCTAGATGGAGATCAAAAGCACAAGTTCATGGCCATATCATGTAACTTATTAATTGCATGTGATGTTAATCCTTTTATGCACCTTGTTTTGCTTAGGATGACGGTAGCATTATAAGGTGATCCCTCACTTAAATTTTCAAGATAAATTGTGTTCTCCCCGAGTGTGCACCGTTGCGAAAGTTTGTCGTGTTGAGACACCACGTGATGATCGGGTGTGATGGACTCTACGTTCACATACAACGTGTGCAAGCCAGTGTTGCACATGCAGAACACTCGGGTTAAACTTGACGAGCCTAGCATGTACAGACATGGGCTCGGAACACAAGAGACCGAAAGGTCGAACATGAGTCATATAGTAGATATGATCAACATAATGATGTTCACCATTGAAGCCACCTCAACTCACGTGATGATCGGACTTGAGTTGGTGGATTTGGATCATGTGACACTCAGATGACCTGAGGGATGTCAATTTGAGTGAGAGCTTTAGTAATTTGATAAACTAAACTCATTATCTTGAACAATAGTCTAAGTAAACTTTGCATATTTATGTTGTAGATCAATGGCTCGCGTAGTAGCACCCTTGAATTTTAATGCGTTCCTAGAGAAAGCTAAGTTGAAAGATGATGAAGTAACTTTGTTGACTAGGCCCGTAATCTGAGGATTATCCTCATGGCTTCCCAGAAATCATATGTCCTTGATGCACCGCTCGGTGACCAGCCAGAAGACATGACCTCCGAAGACGTTAAGAACGCTTGGGAGGCACGTACTGGAGATTACTCAATAGTTCAGTGTGCAATATTGTATGGCTTAGTATCGGGACTTCAAAGACGTTTTGAACGTCATGGAGCAGATGAGATGTTCCAGGAGTTGAAGTTTATCTTTCAGAAGAATGCCCGGATCGAGAGGTATGAAACCTCCGGTAAGTTCTATGATTGCAAGATGGAGGAGAACGGGTCTATCAGTGAACATATACTCAGAATGTCTGGGTATTCAACTCGTCTAGCGGAGTTGGGAATTGCCCTTCCGCTAGAGGCGATCACTGACAGAGTTCTTCAATCACTACCACCTAATTACAAGAGCTTTGTGATGAACTATAGCATGCACGGGATGAACAAGTCAGTCGCCGAGCTGTTTGCGATGCTAAAAGTCGCTGAGTCTAAAATCCAGAAAGAACATCAAGTGTTGATGGGCAATAAAACCACTAGTTTCAAGAAAAATGGCAAGGGCAATGGCAAGAAGGGTAAAACCAAGAAGGATGGCAAAGCAGTTGCTACTCCTGTAAAGAAGCCTAAGCATGGACCTAAGCCAGAAACTGAGTGCTTTCATTGCAAGGGAACTGGTCACTAGAAGCGGAACTGCCCCAAGTACCTGGCTGACAAGAAGGCGGCCAACGACAAACAAGGTATATATGATATACATGTTATTGATGTGTACCTTACTAGCTCTCGCTGTAGTACCTGGGTATTTGATACCGGTTCGGTTGCTCACATTTGCAACTCATAACAGGAACTATGGAATAGACGAAGGCTGGCAAAGGATGAAGTGACGATGCGCGTGGGAAATGGTTCCATGGTTGATGTGATCGCCGTCGGCACGCTCTCTCTTCGATTACCATCAGGATTAGTGATGAACCTGAATAATTGTTATTTAGTGCCTACGTTAAGCATGAACATTATATCTGGATCTTGTTTATTGCGAGATGGTTACTCATTTAAATCAGAGAATAAAGGTTGTTCTATTTATATGAGTAATATCTTTTATGGCCATGCACCCAATGTGAGGGGTTTATTCATATTGAATCTTGATAGTGATGACACACATGTTCATAACATTGATGCCAAAAGATGTAGAGTTGATAATGATAGTACTACTTTCTTGTGGCACTGCCGTTTAGGTCATATTGGTGTAAAACGCATGAGGAAGCTCCATGCTCATGGACTTTTGGAGTCACTTGATTTTGAATCACTTGACACATGTGAACCATGCCTCATGGGAAAGATGACTAAAACGCCGTTCTCTGGAACAATGGAACGGGCGAGTGACTTATTGGAAATCATACATACTGATGTGTGCGGTCCAATGAATGTTACAATGCGTGGTGGATATCATTATTTTCTCACCTTCACTGATGACTTAAGTAGATATGGGTATATTTACTTGATGAAACACAAGTCTGAAACGTTTGAAAAGTTCAAGCAATTTCAAAGTGAAGTTGAGAATCATCCTAACAAGAAGATTAAATTCCTGTGATCTGATCGAGGAGGTGAATATCCGAGTTATGAGTTTGGCAGTCACTTAAGACAGTGTGGAATTGTTTCACAGTTGACACCGCCCGGAACACCACAGCGTAATGGTGTGTCCGAATGTCGTAATCGAACCTTATTAGATATGGTGCTTTCTATGATGTCTCTTGCTGATTTGCCACTATCATTTTGGGGTTATGCATTAGAGACAGCTGCATTCACTTTAAATAGGGCATCATCGAAATCCGTTGAGACGACGTCATATGAACTGTTGTTTGGCAAGAGGCCAAAATTGTCGTTTCTTAAAGTTTGGGGATGTGATGCTTATGTCAAAAAGTTCAGCCTGAAAAGCTGGAACCCAAAGCGGAAAAATGCGTCTTCATAGGATACCCGAAAGAGACAGTCGGGTATACCTTCTATCTCAGATCCGAAGGCAAAGTGTTTGTCGCTAAGAACGGAACATTTCTTGAGAAAGAGTTTCTCTCGAAAGAATTGAGTGGGAGGAAAATAGAGCTTGATGAGGTTATTGAACCTTTACTTCAACCAGAAAGTAGCACAACACAGAAAGATGTTTTTGTGGAACCTACGACGGTAGAAGAGGAAGTTAATGATGATGATCATGAAGCTTCGGATCAAGCTACTATTGAACCTCGTAGGTCGACAAGGCCGCGCACTACTCCTGAGTGGTATGACAACCCTGTCTTGGGGGTCATGTTGTTGGACAACAATGAACCTACGAGCTATGGAGGAGCAGTGATGGGCCCGAATTCCGAGAAATGGTTAGAGGCCATGAAATCTGAGATGGGATCCATGTATGAAAACAAAGTATGGACTTTGGAAGTATTACCTGAAGGGCGAAAGGCCATTCACAACAAATGGATCTTTAATAAGAAGACAGACGCGGACGGTAATGTCACCGTCTATAAAGCTCGACTTGTGGCAAAGGGTTTTTCACAAGTTCAAGGAGTTGACTACGATGAGACCTTCTCACCCGTAGCGATGCTTAAGTCTGTCAGAATCATGTTGGCAATAGCTGCTTATTTTGACTATGAAATTTGGCAGATGGATGTCAAAACAGTGTTCCTCAACGATTTCCTTCAGGAAGAGTTGTATATGATGCAACCAGAAGGTTTTGTCGGTCCAGAGAATGCTGAGAAAGTTTGCAAACTCCAGCGATCCATTTATGGGTTGGTGCAAGCATCTCGGAGGTTGAATAAGCGTTTTGATGAGGTGATCAAAGTGTTTGAGTTTATACAAGTTTATGGAGAAGCTTGTATTTACAAGAAAATGAGTGGGAGCTCTATAGTGTTTCTAATATTATATGTGGATGACATATTGCTGATTGGAAACAATATAGAAATGCTGGAAAGCGTGAAGGAATATTTGAACAAGAGTTTTTCAATGAAGGACCTAGGAGAAGCTGCTTTCATATTAGGCATTAAGATCTATAGAGATAGATCGAGACGCTTAATAGCACTTTCACAGAGCACATACCTTGATAAAGTTTTGAAGAAGTTCAAAATGGATCAGTCCAAGAAGGGGTTCTTGCCTATGTTACAAGGTGTGAAGTTGGGTAAGACTCAATGCCCAGTGACTGTAGAAGATAGAGAAAAGATGAGTGTCATCCCCTATGCTTCAGCCATAGGCTCTATCATGTATGCAATGTTGTGCACAAGATCCGATGTCAGCCTTGCCATAAGTATGGCTGGAAGGTTTCAAAGTGATCCTGGAATGGAACACTTGGCAGCGGTCAAGAATATCCTTAAGTACTTGAAAAGGACTAAGGAAATGTTTCTCGTTTATGGAGGTGGTGAAGAGCTCGTCGTAAAGGGTTATGTCGATGCAAGCTTTGACAATGATCCGGATGACTCTAACTCACAAACCGGATATGTATTTATACTCAACGGGGGAGCGGTAAGCTGGTGCAGTTCCAAGCAAAGCGTGGTAGCCGATTCTACATGTGAAGCGGAGTACATCGCAGCCTCGGAGGCAGCGAAGGAAGGTGTCTGGATGAAGCAGTTCATGACAGATCTTGGAGTAGTGCCCAGTGCACTGAATCCAATGAACCTATTCTGTGACAACACTGGTGCCATTGCTGTGGCCAAGGAACCAAGGTTTCACAAGAGGACCAGACACATAAAGTGACACTTCAACTCCATCCGCGATTACATCGAGGAGAAGGACATAAATATTTGCAAAGTGCACACAGATCTGAATGTTGCAGACCCATTGACTAAACCTCTTCCAAGGGCTAAACATGATCAACACCAGAACTGCATGGGTGTTCGATTCATTACAATGTAAATCACATAGTGATGTGAGCTAGATTATTGACTCTAGTGCAAGTGGGAGACTGTTGGAAATATGCCCTAGAGGCAATAAATAAAGTGTTTATTATTATATTTCCTTTTTCATGATAATCATTTATTATCCATGCTAAAATTGTATTAATTGGAAACACATTACATGTGTGGGTAAATAGACAACACACTGTCCCTAGTATGCTTCTAGTGAACTAGCTTGTTGATCAAAGATGGTCAAGGTTTCCTAGCCATTGACATGAGATGTCATTTGATAACTGGATCACATCATTAGGAGAATGATGGGATGGACAAGACCCAAACTACAAACGTAGCATATGATCGTGTCAGTTTATTGCTACTGTTTTCTGCATGTCAAGTATATGTTCCTATGACCATGAGATCATGCAACTCACGGATACCGGAGAACTGCCTTGTGTGTATCAAATGTCGCAACGTAACTAGGTGACTATAAAGGTGCTATACAGGTATCTCCGAGGGTGTCTGTTGAGTTGGCATGGATCAAGACTGGGATTTGTTACTCCGTGTGACGGAGAGGTATCTCAGGGCCCACTCGGTAATACAACATCACAATGAGCCTTGCAAGCAATGTGTCTAAGTGTTAGTCATGGGATCTTGTATTACGGAATGAGTAAACAGACTTGCCAATAACGAGGTTGAACTAGGTATGGAGATACCGACGATCGAATCTCGGGCAAGTAACATACCGAAGAACAAAGGGAACATCATACGGGATTAACTGAATCCTTGACATAGAGGTTTTACCGATAAAGATCTTCG
The DNA here is from genome assembly GCA_022496015.1 of Hordeum marinum. Taxonomy (NCBI): domain Eukaryota; kingdom Viridiplantae; phylum Streptophyta; class Magnoliopsida; order Poales; family Poaceae; genus Hordeum; species Hordeum marinum. Next base: position 522,797,809 of record CM039675.1, read on the forward strand.
TAGAATATGTCGGAACCAATATGGGCATCCAGGTCCCGCTATTGGTTATTGACTGTAGAGGTGTCTCGGTCATGTCTACATAGTTCTCAAACCCGCAGGGTCTGCACACTTAAGGTTTGGTGATGTTTCGGTAGTATAGAGTTACGTATGGTGGTGACCGAAGGTTGTTCAGAGTCCCGAATGAGATCCCGGATGTCACGAGGAGCTCCGGAATGGTTCGTAGGTAAAGATTCATATATAGGAAGTCCTGTTTTGGTTGTCGAAAAAGTTTTGAGCTCATCGGTAGTGTACAGGGAGTGCCAGTAGTGTACCGGGAGACCTCCGGGAGGGGTATTTAGACCGAAGAGGCTTCGTGGGCTGTGGTAGAGTAAATACCAGCCCTTAGTGGGCTGGTGGAAACCCCCACACAAGGCCCATGCGGCTAGAGAAGAAAATCCAAAGAGAAAAGGTGGAAAAAGGCAAAAATTGGGTGAATCCTAGTCCTACTGGGATTGTAGGTGGATTCGACCTCCACAACCTGGTTTGGCCGACTCCTTGTGGCTTGTCCCTTGGGCCAAGTCTCCTCCTCTCTTCCTCCTATATACACTGGTGGTTTTAGGGTTTTTCCACAGAATTTTTAGCCATGTGCTGCCCGTTCCTCCAGTGCATAGTTTCTCCTCTAGATCAGATTTCTGCAGTGCTTAGGCGAAGCTCTGCCGGAATAGCTCCACAACCATCGCCGGAGCACCGTCACGCTACCGGAGATCTCTTCTTCCTCTCCACTCCCTCTTGCTGAATCAAGACGACGGAGATCGCCATCAAGCCGTACGTGTGCTGAACACGGAGGTGTCGTCCGTTCGGCGCTAGATCGGAAGGACCGTGATCAATTTTGCGGGACAGATCGTGATCAAGTTTGCGGGACAGATCGTGATTGGATCGTGGGACGCTCGGCAATTTGGATCTCAAAGACGTTCGACTACACCAACCGCGTTTCTTAACGCTTCCCGCTTAGCGATCTACAAGGGTATGTAGATCCACTCTCCCTCTCGTAGATGCTCATCACCATGGATAGATCTACGTGTGCGTAGGAATTTTTTTGTTTCCCATGCAATATTCCCCAACACCTGCCAGCTACGCTCTTACCAAAGAAGAGAAGGAAATCTTCTTTGAATGCCTGCTGAGAATGAAGGTCGAGTCTGGCTTCTCGTAGAATATAAAGGGAATAATAAATATGGTAGAGAAAAAGTTCCAGAACCTAAAGTCTCATGACTACCACGTGATTATGACGCAACTGCTGCCGGTTGCATTGAGGGGGCTTCTACCGGAAAACGTTCGATTAGCCATTGTGAAGCTATGTGCATTCCTCAATGCAATCTCTCAGAAGGTGATCGATCCAGAAATCCTACCAAGGTTAAGGAGTGATTTGGTGCAATGTCTTGTTAGTTTCGAGCTGGTGTTCCCACCGTCCTTCTTCAATATCATGACGCACGTCCTAGTTCATCTAGTCGACGAGATTGTGCCCCGAGGAGTACATGTCTATGGCCGAAGGAGTACATCAAGCTTCCAAACTGGACGCCTCCACCTCCTCCTTCTCCTCAGGCGAATCAGGGCACTCCGCCTCCCCCTCCTCCTCCTCCTACGGCGAGTGATCAGGGCACACCGCCTCCTTCTCCGGCTCCTCTGACGTGTGAGGGCACTCTGCCTCCTCCTTCCCCTACTCCGGCACATCGGAGCAGTACACCTCCTCCTCCTCAGCCTCGTCGACAATGACGGAAGACAGCCGTCGCCGCTGCGGCTCCTCCGGCGCCTAGTAACCAACGACGGAAGGGAGCCGCCGCCACTATGGCGGCTAACACTACAAGCATAGGCAGGAGGGGATACAGATACGGTCCATCTCTGAAGCCTCTGGAAAAGTTACCATATGAGAGGACCGAGTCTGAAAACGAGGAGATATGTTAGGCTGAATTGAGGGCCCATTTTGCAAAGAAAACTCCACCTCTGAAGGAGAAGATAGATCCGGTGAAAGCGATGCGCACTATTAATGCCCTGAAGCGACCACCACTGCCTCCGCCGGATTCCAACTTTGACCGCTGTATTAAAAAGACATATCAAGATGCGTGGCGGTCGGGAAGTACTTCCAGTGATGCAAGGTTAGCAAAACGAAGAAGTGGGAAAAAATTCCCTAGCTCGGTGAATAGGCGAACCAATCGTGCCCCCCGCTCATGATGTCTAGCGATATCATTGCTAATCGTCCGGGGATGGTGCCCGGTACCAAACCTGGTGATTACCTGAGCGATGATGTACAGTTTAAGCCGTTGGAGGTGGATGAATTTTGTTATTGGCACGGGCGGCCTCTCGTCAAACCTGATCATCCTCCTCTAACCACGATGATGCGAAAATTCCATGAATGGTACATGAAAACCTGTCGCGAGTCTGGGAAGGATTCTTTGATGATGTTAGTTAAAGAGGAGCACGACCTCGTTGGAATGGAACCGTTGAATGTTGAATTTGAGGAGATATTCCAGTTATACAATCAAAAGGCCCTCGACAAAACAATCATGACTTGCTACTGTCTGTAAGTACTACTTTTGTAATTAAGTCTCTCTATGTATATAGCTCAGCTCTTTCATTGCATGTATATATAATTTTCCTCACTATATTATGCAGATTGAAGATCGTCGAATGCAGAAAAGCACAAATCTATGACATTGGGTTCATTAACCCAAGTATACGGTTCAAAAGAATGCCACACAAACCGAGGACAACTTGTTACAATCGTTGTTTAAAAATCATAACAAAGGGACAATACTCTTTTCTTACAACTTCAAGTGAGTGTTACTGCCTTGTGCATATTCGGTTTCCCTTATTACTTGAGGTTTATAGTAATGTAATTGATGAGTTATGCATGCGTGCGTAGTTTCCACTTTATTCTGCTAGAGATTAAGCTTGAGCGGGAAGTAGTAATCGTCTTAGACTCGAAACAAAAAGATCCCCAGGAATATGTGAGCATGACTGAAATGCTTCAGAAGTAAGTTTAATCGATCATTATCGCATCATATCGGCAACTTTGTTCATTTCCTGATATCAAGTAATTATTTTCTTTGTCTGGCAGGGTTTGGAAATAGTTCACACCAATTGTTCCGGCACTGCCGGGGGAGCTACGATTTACATACCCGAAAGTAAGTACTACTAGCTAGTTCCGCGCATCTCTCATTGATTCTAGTTTCATCAATACCATTTATCATGCTTGATTATCAGTTTGATTGAATTCTATTTCTCGTAAAGTGCTTGTGGCAGGAAACCGGGAATGATTTTTGTGGATACTACGTTTGCGAGTTCATCTACAATGCGACGATCCCCAAGCGGGGCTACTTTGAAAAACAATTTCAAGTGCGTAAGCAATAATATTCACAATTTTATTTTATTACCATATATATGTATTGACCCACTTCTTCAAATTAGATGTGGCAGATGCGAGATGAACTCCTACCACATGACCGCATACGAGCAATTCAAGAAGAATCGGCAGGATTCTTTCTTGACCACGTCATAAATAAAGCCGGAGAATACCATCTGGAATTGGACATTAGATGTTAGGGATTGTAAGAGATCTTATATTGTATATATGTATCTAGTAGCATCGGATATATATACGAAAACTTATTATACGACCAATCTCTCGAAGAAAGAGAGGTCAATCACTTCTATCTCTATATGTTCATGATGATCTTCTGTACTTAATGGTTCCTTCATTTGCTTACTAGCTAGCATGTCGAGTTCTCTCTATAGTAGCTAGCGTGTCGAGTTCTCTCTATAGTATCTAGCGTCGACCAAGCACGGAGAAAGAGAGAACACTTCTCTCTATTAATTAGCTAGCTAAAACAATATAAAACCCCTAAATTAACCGTCCAAAACCCCTAAACCCCTCCTCCTTTTCAAAACAAACAGCAACTGCTAGATGCTGACGTGTGGATGCCTTTTGGTCTTGGTTGGTGTTACCACCCGAGACTAAAGGTCCTCCTGCCTGGGCTCCCAGCACCGGCCACGTGGAGTCCCTTCTGTCCCGGTTGGTAAGCGAACTGGGACTAAAGGTTTTGGGCTTTAGTCCCGACCCTTTAGTCCCGGTTCCAGAACCGGGACAAATGGGCCTTACGAATCGGGACAAATAGGCCTTTTTCTACTAGTGGCTGCTTTTTGTTCACCATAACACTCCTTTTATTTTGACGCGATAACAGACTCCTTTCTTGAGGCTGCTTGCTAGCGGACCAGTGCAAACACATGGACCAAATATCATATGACATTGTGCACCCGTTATAGCCCAAATACTCAGACTTGATTATAGGCATGCTAGAAATAGAATGTTTTGATCTATATACATTACATGACAAATAGGGCTAAAAAGGATATTATTAATCGATGACATAAACATGATCACTAAAAAGAGATATTATTAATTGATGACATAAATATACGCATAACTATCTTCTCCCTCTCTATATATATATGGACAACGTCCAACAACACTAGTAGAAAACTGGCCTTTAGTCCCGGTTCCAGAGGGCCTTTAGTTCCGGTTCTGGAATCGGGACTAAAGGGTCGGGACTAAAGGCTCCACCCTTTAGTCCCGATTGTGTTACGAACCGGGACTAATGGCCCTCCACGTGGCAGCTTTCTGGAGCGGGACCTTTAGTCCCGGTTGGTGTTACAAACCGGGAGTAAAGGTATTTTTTAATATATTTTTTTCGTTTTTCAATTATTTTTTCTGATTTTCAAAAATGTGAATTATTTGGCAATTTAATCTCTAATCACCACTCATTCCAAATCGTCTAACTTTCCAGCCGGTCACCCATCCTCTCACCGCTCTAACCTAAGCACACTTAACTTTTGAGTTCTATCATCCTTTGTTTCCAAGTCTGCACTTGTTGTTTTCTTAATAATAATAAGCTATCAGTCCTATTAACCCTTAGGTCTTGATGTCACATTGTTTAATTTTTTGAATTCCAAACAATTATTAAAATGTACAAAATAAGTAATAATAATATTGAATTTCTATGAAAATAAAATAAATAATATTATTATTTTATTCATTTTTTGTCATATATTCAATTCATATGGCATAATTAATATATTTAAATCTGTAAATGGAATTCAACAAATAATAGATCCATTGTTATCAGAAAAATGTGAGGAATCCAAATATGACATCATTTATTTATTTTTAAATAAAATTATTTTTTTAATTTTGTAGGAAAAAATCTTCTTTTTGAAATAACTTTTTTTACTTTTGGAATTTCGAAAATCTGAGAAAACTTCACCGGTTAAACCCGGGTGAGATTGAGTCCCAAATTTTCTCTAGTTTTTTTGATATATTAAACTTTTTTTTCAACGTCGTATGCAAAAGTTATGCCCGTTTTACATTTTTTTTCATTTTTTCGCAAAAACAGTCAAAATTCATATTTCAAAATTTCTATACCAACTAGACACTAAAACCTAACTACATCTCAAAGGATTTTATTTTTTGAAGATTTTATCATTTTTGTTTATTTTCTGGAAAACTCAAAAAGGCGGTCCACCGGGGGGTAGAGTTTGAAAATTTCAGAACCCTTTAGTCCGGGTTGGTGTCCATCCAATCATACCGTCGACTACAAATGCTAGCATCGTCCCAGCCAGAGTCACAACTAAGGTTAACCAAGTCAGATTTAACCCATTTCTAATTTCATTTGCTATTTTTCATGCATTTAATGATTTTTTGAGCTAAATGACCATGAAATTGAAAAGCACTACAAATGAACTCTGAAAAGGTTGAAACTTGGCATGGTATCATCATTTCACCCACAAAGTTTGTGCTAAAAAGTTGGGAGGGTTACGGCAAAAACTGGATGCACTTCGTGTACAAATTGGACCATCTCCTTCAAAGTATCAATGTTTCCGACGAAAACCCATCTGTTATAAAGGCATTTTATTTTTATTTATTTATTTCAACTCCAGACTTTTTGTGCATTCAATATGCACCATACTACAACATGTTAAAATCTACGGAAAGAACTAACTAAAAAAATAAAAAACAACAATTAAATGACTAAAACAACTATATAAGCAAAACAATAATGTTTTAATTAAAATCCTAATTTAAATTATTCTAAAAATAACCCAATAAATCTTACTGTGACAACAATCTAACACGTGACTAGGATAAGAAAGAATTAAATTTAAAACTTTTTGTAAACTCAAGTTATTCACAATCTAGTGTTTGAAGCAAATTTGAACAAATTCAAATTTAAACTATTCAAATTTGAAAAATAATGGCACAAACATAAATTAGACAAAAATTTGAATCTAATGCAAAAAGAATCACTCAAAATCATCAAATATCCTAAAAGATATAAGTAATTTAAAACAGAAACTAAAAACAGAAAACAAATATAAAAACAGAAGAAAAAAAACTTTCAAGGACCCCTTTATTTCCGGTTCGTGTCTCCAACCGGGACTAAAGGTCTAACCTTTACCAACCAGAACTAAAGCCTCAACCCCCTTTAGTCCCGGTTGGTGTCTCCAACCGGGACTAAAGGTCTCATTTGAACCGGGACTAAAGGTCCCATTTGAACCGGGACTGATGCCCTAGCCGCTCGAACCGGGACTAATGCTCATATTAGTCCCGGTTCGTAATGCAACCGGGACTAATGTGTACATCGAGCTGTGACGAAAGCCACGCCCTGTTTTCTACTAGTGCAGGCAGCAAAACACCGATAAAAGTATACAACTTGCAGCCGAAATGGGGAAGCGCGTCCACACGATGTTGCTTTTTGTTCTTCTCCTATGCTTTATGCTTTGGTATTCATGGGCAGTGTAAGTATTGTTCTTCTCGTGTCCTTCATTTGGTTCTTCATGTGTTTTCGATCACTTGGTTTTTTTTTTGAAACAAGGTTTTCGATCACTTTGTCTATTTGTCTTGAACACTATATTAATCGAAATTGTGTGATATGTATCAATCAATATATGTACAGGTGGACGCTTAGGCATGGAGAAGGATCATCCTGGGTGCTACAGAAGCAGCACTTTCCCACCCTGCAATCCTGATAAAAATAGATGCTATTGTTGCTTATACAACTGGACTTGCTACAAGTCGTTTACTGAATGCGGGCCTGCTTGCCATCCTCGCCCCTCTTCCTCCTCTGTACCGCCGTAAAATTGGATTCTTGTATCGATTGAAAATATGAATGAATAATAAGCCAATAAATTAACAAGTTTGCATCTTTGTAGTCGAGCCATTTCCTTTTTCCGCACAACTCTCGGTGCCATCTCTTATAGAGAACTAATAGTATGCCTCGATGTGTCGGTTGTGTCCCCTATGCCATGTGTGTGTTCCCAATCTTGCTCCTTCCGGTTTGCTAGCTGGACCCTCTTTCAAATCTCAAAGTTTTCAGTTTGTATGGTTCCTCGCTTTGCAAATAGGTACGAGCGTTTTATTGTCTATCTAGTTTTTGTTCTCAACTATGAATCAACCAAACCAATACATGGTTCGGTAGAAATGTTCTAGCCATAACAAATAAAAGATGACTAATGTTAGTCAAACAACCTGGATTTCTAGTTCATTAAGAGATAAAGGTTAACAAAAATCATTGTAAGACTTAACATACAAACTCATGTATAAAAAATATTTCCTGTGCATGATACATACATGGAGCTTAATTGTTTCCACTTTTAATTAATATATAGCAAAAAAACATGAATTTAGTAGATGCAGTTCGCTCCTACTTTTTTTTAATAGGTTTTGCTCTATTTGGTACAGGGTCAAAACAAAAACATAAACCATATATTTAGGACCTTGAGAAGTGACACACATCAAGTACCAGCACATGGCAACTCCGAACGTTTTTGAAAACAAGTTTGTTAAGGGAGAATGGCAACTTTAGTTTAAGTGCATGACAACTTTCGTACTCCAGTATATTTTTTAAGAATTTGTTTGTTAAAATAGTCTTAAGAGTTACCCTTTGCACTAGTCACTTTACAACATCTCCAAAAGACGCGCGACCGCGCGACATGCTTTTTTTTGCAACGTCGAAATAGCATTTTAACGCGCATGGTTGTGTGGTAGATTTAGCTGCAACTGCAAAATTTAGCGTGCCATTGTAGGTAAAATACAGCGCGCGTCCAGAACAAACTCATTTTCCACTCAAACATGGAACCAAGAAGATCAAACACACACAAAGTAAATCAACAATAAATAGTTCATCGGGAAACATTAAAATTCAAATTCAAATTCATAACAAGCAAGTTCATACGATGCTAACATAAAAAAATACATAATCCTAGACTACTCCTCGACCTCCTTGGTGGTGTAGTCCGACGACGTAAACGCGTCGGTCCATCAAGGATCATCCGAGTCCCAGCTCGACGCCTTCGGGTTGTCTATCTGGGCTTCTGCCGGTTCCTTGCGTGCATGCTTGTCCTCCGGACGCGCAACTTGCTACGTCCTCCTCTGTGCCCAGAACTTGTTCTCGGCGACGACGTCCAGCGGGAAGCGCTCGCCCCACGCCGTTATGGCGGCCTCGTCCGCCTCGATGATGAGGAGGCGGCGCTCCCGCTTCTGCTGGATGCCGTGGTCCTCCTCGGTGACTAGACGCGGGGGAGACGGGAGATCCTATGCCCGTTGGCGCGTCCATACGTCATTGAAATTCATCCGCGCCCGAGGCGCCACGCTGCCGCATCGTACGCACGGGCGGCCTCGTGAGCAGTTTCAAACGTTCCATGCCCGATGCATGTGTCACCGGAGCGGATCTCTGCGTAATACACGCCAGAGGGATGGAGGTAGACATCGCGGTAGCACGAGATGCTCCGGTGGCGCTGCGGTGACGGGGCGCTGGAAGAGGCGAGGGAGAAGGGGCGACAATGGTGGGGCGCAGAAAGAGGCGGGGGAGAAGAAGCGGGAGGGAAACTAGACGGTTGACGAGCACGGAGGCTTGCAGGTTTTATAGCGCGCTGGGCGTCGTGTTGGAAATATGCCCTAGAGGCAATAATAAATTAGTTATTATCATTTTTCCTTGTTCATGATAATCATTTATTATCCATGCTATAATTGTGTTGATCGGAAACTCAGATACATGTGTGGAGACATAGACAACACCATGTCCCTAGTATGCCTCTAATAGACTAGCTCGTTGATCAAAGATGGCTAGGGTTTCCTAGTCATAGACATGAGATGTCATTTGGTAACGGGATCAACACGTAGCATATGATCGTGTTAGTTTATTGCTACTATTTTCTGCATGTCAAGTATATGTTCCTATGACCATGAGATCATGCAACTCACTGACACTTGAGTAGTACCTTGTGTGTATCACACGTCGCAACGTAACTGGTGACTATAAATATGCTCTACAGGTATCTCCGAGGGTGTCATGCCGGTGACGATGGAGATCATGTCGGTGCTTTTAAGATGGAGATCAAAAGCACAAGTTCATGGCCATATCATGTTGTTGGGGAACGTTGCATGGGAAACAAAAAATTTCCTACGCACACGCAAGATCTATCCATGGTGACGAGCATCTACGAGAGGGAGAGTGGATCTACGTATCCTTGTAGATCGCTAAGCGGGAAGCGTTAAGAAACGCAGTTGGTGTAGTCGAAACTCTTCGCGATCCAAATCATCGAGCGTCCCGCGATCTCACCACGATCCGTCCCATGATCCAATCACGATCCGTCCCACAAACTCATCACAATCCGTCTCGCGAACTTGTCACGATCCGTCCCGCAATCTCATCACGATCCGTCTCATGAACTCATCACGATCCGTCTCGCGAACTCGTCATGATCCGTCCCGCGATCTCATCACGATCTGTCTCGCGAACTCATCACGATCCGTCTTGCGAACTCGTCACGATCCGTCCCACAATCTCATCACGATCCGTCTCGTGATCTTGATCACGGTCCTTCCGATCTAGCGCCGAACGAACGGTACCTCCGCGTTCACCACACGTGCAGCTTGATGACGATCTCCACCGCCTTGATCTAGCAAGAGGAAGTGGAGAGGTGAAAGAGTTCACAGGCAGCATGACGGCGCTCCGGCGATGGTGGTGGAGCAATTCCGGCAGGGCTTCGCCTAAACACTGCGGAAATCCGATCTAGAGGAGCACCGGTGGAACGGGTAGCACGTGGCCATAAAATTTTTGTGCGAAACACCCAATACCACCAGTATATATAGGAGGGAGGGATAAGGAGGGCTGGCGCAAGGGCCAAGGCCCCATAGGGTCGGCCGAATCCACTAGGATTGGAGGACTCTCCTCCAATCCTAGTAGGACTAGGATTCGTCCCTTTTTTTTCCTTTTTCCACCTTTTCCTATTGGGTTTTCTTCTCCAGCCACATGGGCCTTGTGTGGGAGTTTCCACCATCCACTAAGGGCTGATATTCACTCTCCCACAGCCCATGAAGCCTCTTGGGTCGAAATACCTCTCCCGATGGTCCCCCGGTACACTACCGACACTCCCGGTACACTACCGATGAACCCGAAACTTTTCCGGCGACCAAAATAGGACTTCCTATATCTGAATCTTTATCTCCGGACCATTCCGGAGCTCCTTGTGATGTCTGGGATCTCATCCAGGACTCTGAACAACCTTCGGTCACCACCATGCATAACTCTATACTACCGAAACGTCACCAAACCTTAAGTGTGCAGAACCTGCGGGTTCGAGAACTATGTAGACATGACCGAGACACCTCTACGGCCAATAACCAATAGCGGGACCTGGATGACCATATTGGTTCCTACATATTCTACGAAGATCTTTATCGGTCGAACCTCTATGTCAAGGATTCAGTTAATCTCGTATGATGTTCACTTTGTTCTTCGATATGTTACTTGCCCGAGATTCGATCGTCGGTATCTTCATACCTAGTTCAACCTCGTTACCGGCAAGTCTCTTTACTCGTTTTGTAATACAAGATCCCGTTACTAACACTTAGTCACATTGCTTGCAAGGCTTGTTGTGATGTTGTATTACCGAGTGGGCCCTGAGATACCTCTCCGTCACACGGAGTAACAAATCCCAGTCTTGATCCATGCCAACCCAACAGACACCCTCGGAGATACCTGTAGAGCACCTTTATAGTCACCAGGTTACGTTGCGACGTTTGATACACACAAGGTACTCCTCCGGTGTCAGTGAGTTGCATGATCTCATGGTCATACGAACATACACTTGACATGCAGAAAATAGTAGCAATAAACTAACACGATCATATGCTACGTTTGTAGTTTGGGTCTTGTCCATCACATCATTCTCCTAATGACATGATCCCGTTATCAAATGACATCTCATGTCCATGACTAGGAAACCATAGCCATCTTTAATCAACGAGCTAGTCTATTAGAGGCATACTAGGGACATGGTGTTGTCTATGTATCCACACATGTATCTGAGTTTCCGATCAACACAATTATAGCATGGATAATAAACGATTATCATGAACAAGGAAATATGATAATAACCAATTTATTATTGCCTCTAGGGCATATTTCCAATAGTCTCCCACTTGCACTAGAGTCAATAATGTAGTTCACATCACCATGTGATTCGCATTGTTATGAATCTAACACGCAATGAGTTCTGGGGCTCGATCATGCTTTGCATGCGAGAGAGGTCTTATAGTCAACGGGTCTGCGACATTCAGATCCGAGTGTACTTTGCAAATCTCTATGTCAAACTGTAACATTGCTACCACACTCCACTTGGTACTATTCCAAATGGCTGCTCCACTATACGTATCCGGATAGCCACTAAGAGTCATCCAGATTAGTGTTAAAGCTTGCATCGACGTAACTCTTTACGACGAACCCTTTATCACCTCCATAATCGAGAAACATTTCCTTAGTATTTTAGTCACTAAGGATAATATTGACCGCTGTCCAGTGATCCACTCCTGGATCACTCTTGTACCCCTTGACGGACTCATGGCAAGGCACACACAGGTGCGGTACACAACATGGCATACTATACAGATCCTATGGCTAAGGCATAGGGGACGACGTTCGTCCTTTCTCTTTCTTCTGCCGTTGTCGAGCTTTGAGTCTCACTCAACTTCACACCTTACAAATCAGGCGAGAACTCTTTCTCTGACTGATCCACTTTGAACCCTTTCAAAATCTTGTCAAGGTATGTACTCATTGAAAGTCTCATCAAGCATCTTGATCTATCTCTATAGATCTTGATGCTCAACAATTAGGTAGCTTTATCCAGATCTTCCTTTGGAAAACTCTTTTCAAACAATCGTTTATGCTTTCTAGAAATTCTACATCATTTCTGATCAACAATATGTCATCCACATATACTTATCAGAAATTCTATAGTGCTCCCACTCACTTTATTGTAAATACAAGTTTCTCGTAAACTTTGTATAGACTCAAAAACTTTGATCACCTCATTAAAGTGTATATTCCAACTCCGAGATGCTTGCTTCAGTTCATAGAAGGATCACTGAAGCTTGCACACCTTTTAGCATCCTTAGCACTGACAAAACCTTCTGGCTGTATCACATACAACCTTTCCTCAAGTAAACCGTTAAGGAAACGATGTTTTGACATCCATCTGCTAGATTTCATAATTGAAAAATGCAGCAACTGCTAACATAATTCCAACAGATTTTAGCATCGCTACGAGTGAGAAAGTCTCATCACAGTCAACACCTTGAACTTGTTGTAAACTTCTTTGCAACAAGTCGAGCTTTACAAATGGTGACATTTACCATCAGCGTCTGTCATCATCTCAAAGGTCCATTTGTACTCGACGACCTGCCATCCAATGAGCAAGTCTACCAAAGTCTATACTTGGTTTTCATACATGGATCCTTTCTCGGATTTCATGGCCTCTAACCATTTGTCGGAATCCGGGCCCATCATCGCTTCTCCACAGCTCGTAGGTTCATCGTTGTCCAACAACATGACCTCCAAGACAGGGTTGTCGTACCGCTCAAGAGAAGTACACATCCTTGTCGACCTACGAGGTTCGATAGTAACTTGATTCGAAGCTTCATGATCATCATCATTAACTTCCTCTTCAACTAACGTAGGCTTCACAGAAACATCTTCCTGCGCTGCGCTACTCTCTGGTTGAACAAAGGTTCAACAACCTCATCAAGTTCTATCTTCCTCCCACTCAATTCTTTCGAGAGAAACTCTTTCTCGAGAAAGGACCCAGTTTTAGAAACAAACAATTTATGCTTGGATCTGAGATAGAAGGTTCACCCAACTGTTCTTAGGGTATTCTATGAAGATGCATTTGTCCGCTTTGGGTTTGAGCTCATTAGGTGAAAACATTTTCCACACAAGCGTCGCAGCCCCAAACATTAAGAAATGACAGCTTAGGTTTTTATCAAACCCTAATTCACACGGTGTCATCCCAACGGATTTAGATGGTGCCCTATTTAAAGTGAATGTAGTTGTCTCTAATGCATAACCCCAAAATTATAGTAGCAAAACGATAAGAGACATCATAGCACACACCATATCCAATAGAGTACGACTATCACATTCGGACACACCATCACACTATGGTGTTCCAGGTGGCGTGAGCTGTGAAACAACTTTCACATTGTCTAAAGTTGTATGCCAAACTCGTAACTCAGATATTCACCTCCACGATCATATCGCAGACATTTTTATCTTCTTGTCACGATGATCTTAAACTTCACTCTGAATTTGCTTGAACCTTTCAAACGATTTAGACTTGTGTTTCATTAAGTAAATATACACTATATCTACTCAAATCATCAGTGAAGGTAAGAAAAATAACGATATCCACCTCACGCTACAAGACTCATTGGATTGCATACATCAATATGTATCATTTCCAATAAATCACTTGCCCGCTCCATCCATCCGAAAAACGGGGTCCTTAGTCATCTTGCCCAAGAGGCGTGGTTCGCATGTCTCAACCGATTCGAAATCGAATGAGTCCAAAGATCCATCAGCATGGAGTTTCTTCATGCGCTTTATACCAATATGACATTTAGCGGCAGTGCCATAAGTATGTGGTACTATCATTATTAACTTTGTATCTTTTGGCATCAATGTTATGAACATGTGTATTACTGCGATCAAGATTCAACAAACCATTCTCACTGGGTGTATGACCATTGAAGGGATTATTCATGTAAACAGAATAACCATTATTCTCTAACTTAAATGAATAACCATGTTGCAATAAACACGATCTAATCACGTTCATGCTCAACGCAAAACACCAAATAACATTTATTTAGGTTCGTCACTAATCCCGAAGATAGAGAGAGCGTGTGATGTTGATCACATCAACCTTGGAAACATTTCCAACACACGTCGTCACCTCACCCTTAGCTAGTTCTCCATTTATTCCGTAGCTTTTATTTCGAGTTACTAACATTTAGCAACCAAACCGGTATCCAATACCCAGGTGCTACTAGGAGTACTCGCAAGGTACACATCAATAACATGTATATCAAATATACTTCTGTCGATGTTGCCAACCTTCTTATCAACCAAGTATCTAGGGTTGTTCCGCTTCAACGACCTCTCTCCTCATAATCGAAGCACTTAGTCTCGGGTTTGGGTTCAACTTTGGGTTGCTTCATTGGAGCAGCAACTGACTTGCCATCCATGAAGTTTCCCTCCTTGCCCTTGCCCTTCTCGAAGCTAGTGGTTTTACTAACCATCAACACTTGATGCTCCTTCTTGATTTCTACCTTCGTGGTGTCAAACATCACGAATAGCTCAGGGATCATTATTTCTATCCCTGGCATTTAATAGTTCATCACCAAGTTCTAGTAGCTTAGTGACAGTGACTTGGAGAACTATATCAATCACTATCTTATCTAGAAGATCAACTCCCACTCGATTCAAGCGATTGTAGCACCCATACAATTTGAGCACATGCTCAATGCTTGAGCTATTCTCTTTTATCTTGCAGGCAAAGAATCTTGTTGGAGATCTCATATCTCACAACACGGGCACGAGCCTGAGATCCTAATTTTAGCTCTTAGAACATCTCATATGTTCCGTGACGTTCAAAACGTTTCGGAGCCTCTATTCTAAGCCGTAATGCATGACACACTAAAATATCAAGTAGTCATCGAAACACGCCTGTCAGATGTTCACAACATCTACAAATGATGCTAGAGGGGGTGGCGCACCGAGTGGAGCATTAAGGACATAAGCCTTTTGTGCAGCAATGAGGAAAATCCTCAGATCACGGACCCAAGTCCGCAATATTGCTACCATCATATTTCAACTCTATTTCTCTAGGAACATATAAAAAACTCAAGGGAGCTACAACGTGAGCAAGTAATATACAACATAATTTGCAATGACACTACTGGCTATGTTCATGATAATGAGTTCAATTAATCATATTACTTAAGAACTCCCACTCAAATTGACATCCCTCCGGTCATTCGAGTGATACATGATCCAAATTCACCAACTCAAGTCCGATCATCATGTGAGTTGAGGTGGTTTCAATGGTGAACATCATCATGTTGATCATATCTACTATATGACTCATGTTCGACCTTTCGGTCCCTTGTGTTCCGAGGCCATGTCTGTACATGCTAGGCTCGTCAAGTTAAACCCTAGTGTTCTACATGTGCAACACTGGCTTGCACCCGTTGTATGTGAACGTAGAGTCTATCACACCCGATCATCACGTGGTGTCTCGACACGACAAACTTTCGCAACGGTGCACACCCGGGGAGAACAAAATTCATCTTGAAATTTAAGTGAGGGATCACCTTATAATGCTACCGTCGTCCTAAGCAAAACAAGGTGCATAAAAGGATTAACATCACATGCAAATCATAAGTGACATGATATGGCCATGAACTTGTGCTTTCGATCTCCATCTTGAAAGCACCGGCATGATCTCCATCGTCACCGGCATGACATCATGATCTCCATCATCTTGATCTTCATCAATGTGTCGCCATCGGGGTTTTCGCGCCCACCATGCTTCTACTACTATTCCTACCGTTTAGCGATAAATTAAAGCATTACATAGTGCTTAATGATTGACACGCAAGTCATACAATAATTAAAAACAACCCTATGCCTCCTGTCGGTTGCCGTACTCATCGACATGCAAGTCATGATATTCTATACAACACATGATCATCTCATACATCACATATATTACATCATGTAATTGGCCATATCACATCACAACATACCCTGCAAAAACAAGTTAGACGTCCTCTAATTGTTGTTGCATATTTTATGTGGCTGCTACGGGTATCTAGCAAGAACAATTCTCACCTACGCATAAACCACAACGGTGATACATAAGTTGCTTTTCAACCTTCTCAAGGACCGCCTTTGTCGAATCCGATCCAACTAAAGTAGGAGAAACTGCCACCCGCCAGCCATATTTTGCAACAAGTTGTAGTTGAGGGAACCAGTCTCTCGTAAGCGTATGAGTAATGTTGGTTCGGGCCGCTTCATCCCACAATACCGCTGAACCAAAACATGACCAAGGGAGGAAGCAATCTAAGCATCAACGCCCACAAACTCTTTGTGTTCTACTCGAGATCTCATCTACACATAGACCTAGCTCATGATGCCACTGTTGGGGAACGTTGCATGGGAAACAAAAAATTTCCTACGCACACGCAAGATCTATCCATGGTGATGAGCATCTAAGAGAGGGAGAGTGGATCTACATACCCTTGTAGATCGCTAAGCGGGAAGCGTTAAGAAACGCGGTTGGTGTAGTCGAACATCTTCACGATCCAAATCGCCGAGCGTAAAGCGATCTCATCATGATCCGTCCCGCGAACTCATCACGATCCGTCCTGCAAACTCATCACGATCCGTCCTGCGATCTCATCACGATCTGTCTCGCAATCTTGATCACGATCCTTTCGATCTAGCACCGAACGGACGGCACCTCCGCGTTCAGCACACGTATAGCTCGATGACGATCTCCGCCTTCTTGATCTAGCAAGTGGGAGCGGAGAGGTAGATGACTTCTCCGGCAGCGCGGCGGTGTTGCGGCGATGGTGGTGGAGCTATTCCAGCAGGGCTTCGCCTATGCACCGCTGAAAACCGATCTAGAGGAGAGGTAGCACATGGCTATTAGGGTTAGCTTTTTCCTCTAAATCCTCTACTATATATAGGAGGGAGGGAAGGGAGGAGGCAGCTTCAAACCCTCAAGGTTTGGTCGAAATTGGAGGTGGAGGAGTCCTACTCCAATCCTATTAGGAGTAGGATTCCTCCTTTCCACTTGGAAACTCTTTCCACCTCTCCACCTTTGGATTTTTTTCCTTCTCAAACCACTCCAGCTACATGGGCCCTTAGAGGAGGCTTCGGCCAGCCCACCAGGGGCTGGTTTAACTCCTCCCAAAGTCCATGTAGCCTCTTGGGTCGAAATACCTCTCCCGATGGTCCCCCGGTACACTACCGGCACTCCCAGTACACTACCGATGAGCCCGAAACTTTTCCGACAACCAAAACAGGACTTCCTATATATCAATCTTTACCTTAGAACCATTTCGGAGCTCCTCATGATGTCCGGGATCTCATCCGGGACTCCGAACAACCTTCGGTAACCACCATACATAACTCTATACTACCGAAACGTCATCGAACCTTAAGTGTGCAGACCCTGTGGGTTCGAGAACTATGTAGACATGACCGAGACACCTCTACGGTCAATAACCAATAGCGGGACCTGGATGCCCATATTGGTTCCTACATATTCTACGAAGATCTTTTATCGGTGGAACCTCTATGCCAAGGATTCAGTTAATCCCGTATGATGTTCCCTTTGTTCTTCGGTATGTTACTTGCCCGAGATTCGATCGTCGGTATCTCCATACCTAGTTCAACCTCGTTACCGGCAAGTCTCTTTACTCGGTATCTCCAATTTATTACTTGTATTACAGAACGAGTAAAGAGACTTGCCGGTAACGAGGTTGAACTAGGTATGAAGATACCGACGATCGAATCTCGGGCAAGTAACATATCGAAGAACAAAGTGAACATCATACGAGATTAACTGAATCCTTGACATAGAGGTTCGACCGATAAAGATCTTCGTAGAATATGTAGGAACCAATATGGGCATCTAGGTCCCGCTATTGGTTATTGACCGTAGAGGTGTCTCGATCATGTCTACATAGTTCTCGAACCCACAGGGTCTGCACACTTAAGGTTCGATGACGTTTCAGTAGTATAGAGTTATGTATGGTGGTGACCGAAGGTTGTTCGGAGTCTCTGATGAGATCCCGGACGTCACGAGGAGCTCCTTAATGGTCCGTAGGTAAAGATTGATATATAGGAAGTCCTGGTTTGGTCGCCGGAAAAGTTTCAGGCTCATGAGTAGTGTACCGGGAGTTCCGGTAGTGTACCGGGAGACCATCGAGAGGGGTATTTCGACCCAAGAGGCTACATGGGCTATGGGAGAGTGTATACCAGCCCTTAGTGGGCTGGTGGAAGTCCCACACAAGGCCCATGCGGCTAGGAGAGAAAACCCAAAGAGAAAAGGTGGAAAAAAAGCAAAATAGGAAGGAATCCTAGTCCTACTAGGATTGGAGGAGGAGTCCTCCTCTCCTCCTTGATTCGACCAAACCAAGGGCTGACCCCTTGAGGGCCAAGCTCCTCCTCTCTTTCTCCTATATATACTAGAGGTTTTAGGGTTTTTGGCACTAGATTTTCAGCCACGTGTTACCCGTTCCTCTAGTGCATAGTTTCTCCTCTAGATCGGATTTCTGCAGTGTTTAGGCGAAGCCCTGTCGGAATAGCTCCACCACCATCGCTGGAGCGCCGTCACGCTGCCGAAGAACTCTTCTACCTCTCCGCTCCCTCTTGCTGGATCAAGAAGGCGGAGATCGTCATCAAGCTGTACGTGTGCTGAACGCGGAGGTGCTGTCCGTTCGGCGCTAGATCGGAAGGACCATGATCAAGATCGCGAGACGGATCGTGATGAGATCGCGGGACAGATCGTGATGAGTTCGCGGGACGGATCGTGATTGGATCGCGGGACGGATCGCGATGAGATCGCGGGATGCTCGACGATTTGGATCGCGAAGACGTTCGACTACACCAACCGCGTTTCTTAATGCTTCCCGCTTAGCGATCTACAAGGGTATGTACAGCCACTCTTCCTCTCGTAGATGGTCATCACCATGGATAGATCTTGCGTGTGCGTATAATTTTTTTTGTTTCCCATGCAACGTTCCCCAACACGTCGTGCGTCAAAACTAAGGCGCGTTGTCGCTTTTTCACATATTTGTCTATTAACAGAGGAAAAAAGACACCGCCCAACATTCCTTCCCCAACGTTTTCTCTTTGCAGCTCATGCGCCACCACCAGTGTCCTCTATCTCTCCCGTCCCATTTATGTTCCAACGCGTAGAGGGAACGACTGCCCTCGTGCTTCATAGCAGGGGCCACCTCGGATGTGAGTGTTGGGATGGCGCCCCTACGAGCACCCGCCACATACATTGTTGCGATGTAGTGGTGACGACACACTACCACAGGAGCTACTGGAGGAGGCCGACTGCAACTGACTGTTGCGTGGAGCGCATCTAGGGGCATCCGTCACGAGCTGCGACCCAGGGTCTAACGATGCTGGTACCAGAGTCCGACCATGCTGGAACTAACGGCAATGGTTGCTGCAACCAACGTTTGTTGACGGTGGATACGGCAGGCTGTGGTGCTACAACCAGAGAGATTTTTTTGGTGAAACTACCCGTTGAAAAGCTGCACCACTATTGACCGATGTTGGAACCAGTGTCGGGATCGCTTTGCTGGGATAGACAATAATTTTTGCTGGAATCGACAATTTTGTTTACTCGGGACATGTGAGTTTTTTTTTGTGGCCGACAGTGATGACACAATTTTTTTGAATCAGGGATAATTTTATAGAAACCAGTACATTTCTTGTTGCGGTCGACAACTACTGGAGTTTTTTGTATGCTGAGATGATGGTGGCAAGCGAAGGCGGTGATGCCGGGATGCTGCAACTACGATGGCCACACACTAGAACTGACATGTGGAAGAGCTGTAACCACGAACACAGAAGCATGGGTTATCGAGGAACAAACACGGTTGTCACAGGTGGATGACGAGCACAAGCATCAAAGGGCGAGCCCAAGTGGCTTGAGTGGGCAACAAGGGGGTGAAGAAATAGTGGTGCGAGCATAGTGACCGACCAGCGAACATAAGGCTCCTTTTTTTGCTCGTGTGTGTTGACGAAAGAGGAAACGAGAAAATCACATCTTACGATTATAAATGATCCAAACTAACGTGGCAACCGATGAAAATTTGAGTCATCCGTCGACATCGCCGTATTTTGAAGCCAATAATGTTCAAATTTTTAATGTGAAGCCAATGTTGAAAAAGTGGCAATTTTGAGAAGCCACATATTCAAAGTGGGCAAACATCTGATTTTCTTTTTTTTTTCTCTTCTCCCCTTCTTGGTCTACCACGCGCCCAACTGCTGCCATCGTACCGTACCTGAGCGCCGCCGCCGGCGCCTCCACCGCCCGGGAACGCCCCCGCCTTTCCGCCTACTACGCGCGTCGCCGCTCCCGTACACCATCATCAGGACACCGCTTTCCTCTGCCGCCGCCGCCACGGCGCCCGCAGTCTGGGGCTCGAGGTATGACCTAGGTTTGTCCCCATCCAGCGATTCTCCTAGTGAAATCCCCACTGACCTTCCCGATTTCCAGGCGCACGCCGGGCCGGCGCGCCGTCTAGATCCGCCCCTGAAGCCGATGGAGGCGCCAATCGAGGCCGACGGGAAGAGCTCAGAGCTACCGGGGAATGGCTCATTGCCGAAGATTGCCGAGAAATCCCAGGTTAGCAACTGTTTTGGGCTACTCCAGGTGTCAAATTCCCGATGTTTGCTTGCTGAGGGAGCGATTTTTTTGGCGCTTTGCTATTTTTGGCTAGGATTTGGGAGGTGATCCAGGGAGGGAACTGCCGCCGTTGCATCAGGGCAAAGAGGTCATCCTCGTCGATGACAATGACAGTGGCCAGGAAGATGGTGGCAGTGGCAAGGTAGACGAGAACGCGCCTCGCATCGGGTTGCGGTTCAAGACCTATGACGATGCGCTCAAGTACTACAAGCAGTATGCGGTGGATTCCGGCTTCTCGGCGATCACTCTCAAGTCGTCGTACCTGAAGTCGGGTGTGTGCCGGAGGCTGGTGCTCGGATGCAGTCGGTCGGGCAGAGGCAGAGCAAATGCGTGCTATCTGTCTAGAGAAACAGCAAAGATAAACTGCCCGGCTAGGATCTCCTTGAAGTTGAGGCAAGACAGGTGGCTTCACATTGACGACGCCAAGCTCAATCACAACCATCCGCTCAACCAGTCCTCAGACTCGCCCATGAGCTGTTACAAGAAACTGACGGATGCCAAGAGTGTGGAAAATGCTTCACGGCTTAAAGGGCGAAGGAATGTTCCGATAGCTGACAAAGAGCAGGGGAACTTTACCGAGATAGGAAGGCTTAAGTTTGGGGAAGGAGATGATGAGCAAATCCAGAAGTTTTTTGGGAGCATGCAGAATAAGAATCCAAATTTCTTCTACCTGGTGGATTTGGACAAACAGGGGCGTCTAAGGAACTTGTTTTGGAGTGATGCTAGGTCACAGGCAGCACATGAATACTTTGGTCATGATGTTGTTTACTTTGACACTTCATACCTGACTGAGAAATATGATCTGCCACTCGTTTTCTTCACTGGGATGAATAATCATGGCCACCCTGTTTTGTTTGGTACTGGCTTGCTTTCGGATCTAAGTGCTGAGAGCTATACCTGGCTATTCAGAGCATTTTTGGCATGTATGAAGGGTTGTTACCCAGACACAATCATCACCGAGCACTACAATGCTATTCTAGATGCGGTTAGAGAAATATTTTCCCAAGTTAAACACCGCCTTTGTCTGTATCGCATTATGAGAGACGTGGCCGAGAACTTGAAAGCACATGCAGAATTCAAAACAATTAAGAGAGCACTGAAGAAAGTAACATATGGGTCTTTGAAGGACTCAGAGTTTGAGGCTGATTGGAAGAAGATTATCGAGGAACATGGACTTGCAGGAAATGAATGCCTCAGTTCCCTACATGAGCATCGGCGATTATGGGCACCTGCTTATCTTAAAGACAAATTCTGGGCAGGTATGTCAGTTTCACAGCGTGGGGAGTCTGTTGCTTCATACTATGATGGATTTGTGTACCCAAAAACTTCTTTGAAGCAATTTTTCAGCAAATATGAGATGATATTGGAGAGCAAATACAAGAAAGAGTTGCAAGCAGATGAAGAATCTTCCCATAGGACTCCATTGACTGTAACAAAGTTCTACATGGAAGAGCAACTGGCCAAAGCCTACACAATCAACATGTTCAGGAAATTTCAGGAAGAGTTGAAAGCAACAATGTATTGTGATGGTATGCCAAGTAAAGTTGATGGCCAGTTTGTTACTTTTGAAGTGAAAGAATGCTCATACATGGAAGATGGAAAGGAGACGGAGAGCAGGATTTATGAAGTTTATTTTTGTAAAGAAGGGCTCATTGTTGAGTGTGAATGTGGTTTCTTTCAGTTCACTGGCATACTATGCAGACATGCGTTGTCTGTGTTTAAGTTGCATGACATGTTTGAGATCCCTTCAAGATACGTCCTTGATCGCTGGAAAAGAGACTATAAGAAACTGCATGCTTTGGCACATTATCCTAATGAGATGCTCCTTGGTGACACAGTGGAGCGCCATGATTATTTGTCTACACAGTGCCGTCAGGTTCTCAATTTAGGCTTTATATCTGAGAGTAGGTACCTTGTTGCTCTGAAGTTACTGAGAGAAGCAGAAAGGGCTCTTCTGGATGATGGTCAACCTGCTAGAGACAGGCAGCCGAGGCTTCTCTCATTCGAAGCTGATGGACCTGAAAATGACCAAGGCCTTTTTAGTTCTCAATTTCCAGAGGGTGCAAAGAATTCCGTGCCCACAAATGCAAAGCGTCCTGGTCGGCCAGCAAAGAAAGTGGTTGAAACTAGTCCGGATGCCGTATTACGGTCAAATAAAGAACAGGTTCATCTCTTCTCAGTATCTGGGGGCGTAAAGAGCCTCAGGCAGTCATACATCAGTTTTACCGTAAGACTACACCTTTATTGATTTATTTATGTTGTTCTTAGCAGGATTTTCTACGGTCATCATTTCTGCCAACTGAAACTAATATGATTCAAGGGACACCGTCGGCTTCCCATCTTGAAAGTCCTGACATGGGAGTGCAAGGAAGCATTCATCTAATGGTATGCACTCTAGTACTTTTGGTCTGCTTCTGCTACTATCGTTTTCATGTATGCGAACATTTCTGTTGCGAACTTAAACAGGAAGGGATATCTCCAAACCTGACATTTGGACCTCATTTTGGAATGGATGCTGGTCACCAACATCAACTGCCTAATCAACCAAGGATGATGCCGAACAACTTTATGCAGGTTTTTGCTATGCACAGATCTTCATAATATTCTATATTCCTCTTTGTTTTCAACTTTTTAGTTACTATGAACAACCGTGTTGATTTATATGTTAACCATCTTCTCCCTGTGCATTTCTGACCTGTGCGATCAATGTCTTTCTGTTTAAAACGTTTCAGGTACAAGCAGATCCCCATGTTTTCGGAAATCAGTGGGCTTACAACCCAACGATGCAGGTCTGTCCGCACACAGATGACTATCCCTTTTTTCTTGCGACCTCGAAACTTATTATCCTATGTTTTAAGATGCATGCTAGTTCACATTTTCTTCTTCACGGTCCATGCTTATTGTCTCTGTTCTGATTTGGAACCTCGTCCTTTGGTCCCACTCTTTCAGGGAATTCCATGCTTATGCAAATGCACATGAGATAGGATATTTAATTTGGTCCCACTCTTTGAGGGATTCTATTGCTTGTCGTTTTCCAGCCTGATATGTTATGATTTCCAACAAATGTATACAATCATTAATCTCTGTAGCTTATCAAATGTTGTTTTTCACACATTGAACACCTAAAAAACCTACTGTCCTCCCCGTTTTACCATTTTAGCATTTAAAGTTACTAGTGTATAATAAAATGACTGGTGTGACTATATTGCAGGATAATCCAATGCTAAGAACTCCTACTCGAAGAGCAGAGTAGATTATGTTAATTGCTGTAAATGTGGCAGTAGAATTTTAGGTATGCTGTCTATTTCTCCAAATCCGTCGTATCATGCTTTTGACATATTCTTAATGTAACTGTGAACTTATGATCGTGTCTGGGGCATCTCTCTCTCTCTGTTTTTGTTACTCCATCTCTCAAGAGTTATTCTTATGTGAGATAGCAACTTATTTCTTTGATGATGCTTTTGTTTGCTCATACCCATTTACTGTCAGGAATGCTATTTCTTATTTTACTTTGATATGTACATGTAATATTTGTCACCATCCATATATTCTTTTGATACTGCAGTGTCCTTCTGTAGATACTGAGGTACATGACTGTCATTCCATTCCCCCTGTTAGAAGGACCTTGATTCTTGATTTTTGTTTCTGGCTTGGGATTGACAGGGTGGCGACTTCTGATGCCTGGATCCCACGCACAAGGGATGTGAAGTGGAGGTAGAGATGCTTAGAGTTTCTGCATCTTCGACTTAGGGTAACAAGCTTTACATATTTGAAGACACAGGTTCTCCAGGCATAAATCTTGGAATAGCAGCAGGGAGTTTTTTTTCCCCGAGAATCAGCGTATAACGTGGCAAATCTAGGGAAGTACCCCCTCCTTTCCGAATTAGCTGACTCATATTTGTTTAGATACGGATGTATCTAGACATTTTTTAGTGTTAGATACATCTGTATCTTGACAAATCTAAGACAACTAATTTGGGATGGAGGTAATACTGCAGAGTACGCGGATGCTGGTTAGAAAAAAGGAGTATGCAGATGCTAGCATACAACAAACCTCTTTTTTCTTCGCACCCTGCTCCAGTAGTCCAGTTCCTGCCCTCACTGATATCTCTTCTGCTCCCCCACCAAGCCTACCCTTCGCGCTTATCATTGCTCTATATTTCTTCTCAAGGGTTGTTCAATACTCTTCGATTTTGTTCATCTGTATTTTTTCTCTTTGGTCATGATCAAGCATGGTTGTGGTTTCCTTCGATATTGTGGTTGCAGTGCCTGCTCTCCTTTCTTTGACATGCCGTGAATTTCAGTGGTTTCGGTTTTCAGGCCAAAGGATCGAAATATTCACTTGCATTCAATCGTAAATCCAATCACATGTTTCAATTATTTGGGATTTAAAAAAAAAATCTGAACTTGTGTGTGCTGGCTGAAATAATTTGATTGAAAGACAACTACTTCAGTATCTACTAGAATGACTGAAATTTCATTGAAAATGATCCATATCCATTTGCATGTGCAATTTTGGAAGCATTCTTTATTTCGGAGTCAATTGATATTTTTTAGAAACTTTTTTATTCCAATGTGCTCCATTTTGTCAAGATTCACAGATAGGACCTCTTAGGAACCAAAAAAAAGAACAAACGAATTTCGGAGGAAAAAGGGAATATCCCAGTCCTAAAGAAATCATCCTACACATGCCCTTTTTATTTGAGGGATACTATACGCATGCCCTTCGGATCATAAGGATTATGTTATACGGGAGCTCCTATTTAGTGCACTATGCGGTGGGAAACCAGCCGTGCGCACACCCCCAAGCTCTGCGGTACGCTCTTTTGGGCCGGTCCAGGTGTGGGCGGGATGCCCCTGTTTCCTCCTTTGTTCCTATTATTTTCTCAATAATTCGTGATATAGAAAACTTCTCAATTTCAAAAAAGTTGCAATTTTCGAAGAAAATATTCATGAATACAAAAAATGTTCTCAATTTGAAAAAATTGTTTGGGAATTCAAAAAGTGTTCAGGGTTTAAGAGAATGTTCATGAATTTAAAAATTGTTCCGGAATTGAAAAAAATGTTCACGATTTAAGCGAATGTTTATCAATTTTAAAAATGTCCACAATTACCAAAATATGTTGTGAATTTAAAAAATGTTCTTGATTTCTAAAAATGTTCACGATTTAAGAGAATGTTCGTAATTTTTAAAAATGTTCCGAATTTAACAGATTTAGGGAATAAAAAGCAAGAATAAAAATGGAAAAACAGAAAAGAAAAACGAAAAACAAAAAATAAAAAAAGATAAGAAAAAACCGAAAGAAAGAATAAGTAAAAACAAAAAAATTGCTTGAAACCTGGAAATGATCTTGCCCATATAAAAACACCCACCTGAGTGGGGTACGCGCGCAGTCGCTAACCGGCGCCCCGCGCGCCAAATGGGGGATATGATGGATATGGGCCATGCGTGCTAACTGGCGACCCATGTGCCGAGATATGATGGATACGGGCCATGCGCGCCGAATAGGGGATATGATGGATACGGGCCATGCGCGCCAAATAGGGGATATGATGGATACGGGCCATGCGCGCCAAATAGGGGATATGATGGATACGGGCCGATGGCCTGTGGGACTGGGCTGGGGCGTGGCTCCGCTAGCTAAGTGAGATAGTGCCCCTAAAAATGGATAGTTAGTTTTATGCCTCTAATTGTGTCCCACTTGGCTGTTTTACCCATAATTTTAGAAACTCATTTGTTCTGTCCAAGCCACTTTGTAATTCTTATGCCTTTGCCCTTTGACCATTTAATTGTCACTTTGCAAAACTCATAACAAATTCATACTAAATCATAAAAATGGTGGTATGATAAGAGCTAAAACTCGGATGTGCACTTTCCGACACTTTTGTCATGAGTGGAAATGACATTGACATATATGTGATGTTTTTCCAAACATTTTGGTATCTTATTTGCATTTTTCTGATGTAGTATCAATTTGTTATGAATTTTTCTAAGTGATGGTCAAACGATCAATGGGCAAAAGCATAAGAATTGCAAAGTGGCTTGGACAGAACAAGTGAGTTTCTAAAAGCCGAGTGGGACACAACTAGGGGCATAAAACTATTTATCCCCCAAAACATGGAGCTAAGGGAGAGCAGCTTCAGGTGAGCGACACATCGAACAAATGAACTGAAGAAATTCGGCTATCTCCTGATTGCTTCTTCTACCTCTGAACATCTTCTTCCTTTGCCTAAAGTTAAATTATTACTTCATGGACACCATCGAACCATCGTTGTACATGTCCCATTTCATACATAGAATTATGGATTCTCTACTCCTAATCATGAAAGCTAAAGTTATGAAAAATGTTATGTGTGAAAGCTTCTCTCAATCCCTCCCTAATCAACATATCACCAATTGTTCTTCATATGTTTCCCACTTACTCGCACAGTTAAAATAATAATTGAAGTTCTAGGTTTTTTCTAAGTCAAATTTGTTTAGTGGAAAGGGATGGAGAATAACGGAGGAAGGGATGCAGCCGGAAGGGAGAGATTTACGAAGGCCTGCAAATGTTTGATGCAATATATATTTCACTCAGTGTTGGGGTCTTCAGATATTAACCCAATAAAGTTTAGCAAGTTCTAGACTTTGGATTTTTTTATTTTTATTTTTAGAAAAGAAGGATGATCCCCGGCCTCTGCAGGGGTCTTCAGATATTAACCCAATAAAGATCAGCAAGTTCTAGACTTCAGAAATATATATTGTGTATGTATCACTTACATTTATTTGCACACAAATCTAAAACATAACAAATTTGTAACTTTAGCTTTCATGATGACGAAGAGAGAATAAATGATTCTATGCAGCGCGGGTCTCGGCGTGAGATGAGGTCAAAAGTTATAAAACACGATTGAGGGGGGTAATTTACATATGACCAATCGTAAAGATTGGACAAAATCATGGATTCACTATTAGTCGTCATGAAATCTAGTGTTACAAAATGTTTCATATATATTTAATGTTTAAATTAGTGTGCATATAAGCTGTAAGTGTTATATAAACAAAATATATTTTGGAATATTAGGCAAATTTGTGAATAATTCCAGTAAATAATTCATGACGAGAACACTAATTAGAATGCAACACTACTAGATGAACAGAAAAATGTGCAAAGTAGCATCACACATATAACAACAACTACAAAACAGAGATATGAACAGATCTTTGTTGTTGACAGTTTTGAAGACGAGGACGAGTAGGGCCGCTTGACATGGATGGAAGACGGCCCGTGGTGACGAACTTGAATAGTTGCGTGCAACGCTTTTTCTAATTCGTCCTCTCTAAGACGCACCATGACTATCTGAATGAACGTTTGGTAATTGATGCCCTACTATGCAGCGCCTCGTCATACCAGACTTAAGATTTGCCATCCAGAGTCTTGAAACAGGTATGATACCGGCGTACACTGCCCACTGCCCATGCTTTGAATTGAATTGCTAGAATACTATGATATCAATCCTACCTACATAACAGTTTTGGTGAGACAAATAGAAATGCTAGACTATATTGACATGGTTTGTTTTAATGTGTGCTTGCTCTGTGGATGTGACAGAACTCAGATCGTACCCCTCATTGGCATGGTTTGACTATTGATTGAGATGATTAGAGTTCAGTTAGCTAGGCTGCCATATTCCATTTGTGCAGACATGTTTCTCGACTACTAACGAGGATATGTATCTAGGGTAGGGTCCTAGGCCTGACCTACATACCCTACCTAAGGACACTACATTGAAGGATTTGAAGATCACAAGTAAGATTTCGATTGGATTCCCGATGACGCCTAGGACACTCAATAGGCAATCCACTTGGAGACTTCTTCCTCCACTCGACGGTCGACTGTCACTCGAAAGACCTCATTTCCACTCGACGTCACAAGACCAGAAGCCACCCCAGGAGGCCAATGGGCAGGCGTTAGGCCTTTCGTCATTAGTAGCTTTTATTATGTACGTTACCAGTAACGCCAGTCTTTAAACTCACGACCGGACCCTTGGATGCCGGACAATTATGAGGGGCAGCAAACTCTATATAAGCCGCCCCTCCCCTCTCGCACAAGGGTTCGCAACCATTGTAATCTCAACATTCCACACGACAAAACTCCCGAGCACTGAGACGTAGGGCTGTTACCTCCACGAGAGGGGCCTGAACTCATACATCCGTGTGTACACCCTCGCCGTAGCTAGGACTCTGTCCTCTCCTTTCGTACCCCTACCTTCTACTGTCAGGCTCATTCCCACGACAGTTGGCACCCACCGTGGGGCAGGCGTCTAAGTGACTTCCGGCGAGGTTGCGTTTTTCATTTTTCGACATGTCTTCCGGCGGCGTTTTTGCTCTGGGCCACGAGATCCGTTTCAGAGTGCTCACCTTCATCGCCGACGATTCGGCATGGCTTCAGGAAGCGCCTCTCGACATTGAGGCGCTCTCGATCCGCGGGGCCGCGCACTTCCACGTGAGTTCCTGCGGCGTGCTGCTGCGTCAGCCGTCAACTCCCTATGCGTCGGCTCCCCTCGCAGTCCGTTGTCGCACGCGGTCCGGTCGCTCACGACTCCAGCGTTGGGTCAAGCAAGCAGTGGCGCGTCAAATTGCTTCTCCGTAGATCGCAACACTTGAGCCCGTCGAGTCCCTTCACGGCGCGTTCGAGTCGGATTCTGATCCGTCCGATGTCCCTTCCGAGTGCAAGAGCTGCGATCTAGCAGCGGAGGTCCTTATGGCGGGCTCTCACCAAAGCCCGCCGCCGGGCTTTGGCCACGGCAAGCGTGATGCTGGCGGCGCATCGAGTGAACAACCCCGTCATGATGGTGAAGTTCTTCATACTCCCATCGTCGGTACAACCGCCGAGGCTCAGGCTTTGGAGGCCACGCGTATACAGTTGGAAGAGCTCCAGAGGGAACTCGACGAGTGCGCTCATCAACTCCCACCAGCTGCCGGTCGACGACAACGACAACTGTTCCCGACTGGATCCCACAACAACGTTGAGGTATATCGTACCCTTGTGTTAAATGTTGCAGCTGCTGCTAGGATAGCAGATTCCATTCAGCCGTCGCGGTCAGAAGCTGGAAGAGGGTTGATGCAAATCAAAGCCTTGCTAGATGCAGCGCAGCGTTAGAATTCTGTTGTTTCGCAATCCCGCAATAGGATACACAACAACTCACCCAGGGCGGAAACCGTTCAGTCGGCACACAGCCCTGGATCGCCCTTGCATCGTAGGGGTGGAGGCTTTCATGAAGAGCATGTCAGAGATCAGTTCCACCGTGAAGACCGCCGTCGAGTGCCCACTCCTCCGCAGGGTGGTCCGCACGTGCCCTGGCACCAGGACGAAAGGCGCTCGTTCGGTGATGAGTGGAATGCAGGTTTTGATGCTCGTGATATCCTCACCCAGAAGTGGATTGACAGGGGCAGAGCTCACAGAGAAGGACAACACAGAGATTTTCCGAGTGGCAGCTCAGCTGTAATTTCTGGTCCTGAGTGTTTTAGCAGAGCCATCCGTTCTGCAGAGATTCCCCTAACTTCAGGTTGGCAGCTGGGATCGGGAAGTTTTCTGGCGAGTCAAAGCCAGAGACTTGGTTGGATGATTATCGAGTGGTTGTACAAATTGGTGGCGGCAATGATAACGTCACAATGAAGCACCTGTCCTTGATGTTGGATGGTTCAGCTCGTGCTTAGCTGAATCGCTTGGCTCCATCCAGTATATATTGCTGGGAGGATCTTGCCCGAGTGTTCATCCGAACCTTTGAGGGTACTTGCAAGCGTCTTGCCGGCCTGGTCGACTTACGTCATTATGTCCAGAAGCCCAATGAAACCTTGAGAGCCTATATTCAACATTGGTCCACTCTACATCATACAGTGGAGAATGTTTCAGAACACCAAGCTGTGTGTGCCTTCAAGGATGGTGTGAGGTACAGAGAGCTTTATTTGAAGTTTGGTCAAACGGGTGACATTTCACTCGACAATATGATGGAGATCGCCACTCGGTACGCCAATGACAAAGAGGAAGACCGCCTCCGTAGAGGCAAAGGAAAAGCAGTCGTCAGTGATACTGGCGGTAACTCCAATCGGAAACAGAAGCGGAAAGCTGAGGGTCCGGTCCAAGCAGAGGCAGCCGCACTGGCGACCCAAGCAAAGAATAAGGGGAAGGCTAAAGCACAGTATGCCCCTAAGAAAGGAAAGAATCAGTCAGGGACCGATATTATGGATCAGCCATGTGTAATTCACACGAGGAAAGATAAGGAGCGCAATGTGATTTTACCCAAGCACACCACTTGGCAGTGTCGGACACTTATTCAGCAGTTCAAAGAGACTCCGCCGAGTGACAAGACTCCTGAAAAGGATGAAGATGAAGATAAAGAAACATTCCCAGATGTCAGTGCTACACTTGTGATTTGTGCTGATGTAGAGAGCAAGAGTCGACTGAAGGTCATCAACAGAGAAGTGAACATGGCCGTACCTGCTACCCCCACCTACCTCAAGTGGTTCCAGTATGCCATCACATTCGAGCAAATAGACCATCTTGCTCATGTGGCCACTCCTGATCGACATGATCTGGTGGTTGATCCGGTGGTGGGGGGCACTCGACTCCGAAAGGTCCTCATGGACAGTGGCAGTGGTCTGAACATCCTCTATGCAGATACCCTAATTAAAGGGATTGGCATTCCAATGTCCCGACTGAGTGAAAGCAACATGCAATTTCACGGAGTCATCCGAGGGAAGAAGGCCAAGTCACTCGGTTAGATTGCATTGGACGTGACATTCGGGAACGATAGAAATTTTCAAAAGTAAAAGTTGACGTTTGAAGTCATGGATTTCCAGAGTGCCTATCATGCCATTTTGGGTCGACCCGCGTATGCTCGTTTCATGGTCCGTCCATGTTACATGTATCTCAAGTTGAAGATGCCGGGCCCTAAGGGTGTGATCACAGTCACTGGCAATCTACAACGGGCTAAAGAATGCCTCCAGCAAGGCTCCAAGATCGCCGATCATTAGATGGCCATGGTCGAGCTGGAAGAGTACAAGAAGAGCGCTAACCCTGCCGATTTGCTCCGCGCAAAGAAGCCCGCTTCTGAGTCGGCATTTCAGTCGGCAAGGGAAGTGAAGAAAGTGCACATTCACCCGACGGAACCAACTGCTGCCCCGACCAATATATCATCAACACTCGACAGTAAATAGGAAGCCGAGCTCATCCAGTTCCTCTGTGAGAACTAGTATATCTTCGCATGGAAGCCTGCTGACATGCCGGGGGTTCCCAGGGGACTAGCTGAGCACCGTCTGAGAGTTGGTCCTAAAGCTAAACCCATCACGGAGCATTTGCGTCGATCGACAGCGCAGAAGCGCAAACCAATCGGTGAAGAAGTGGCCTATCTCTTGCAAGCCAAGTTCATTCGGGAGATTTACCACTCCGAGTGGCTCTTGAATGTCATGATGGTGCCCAAGAAGAATAAGTCGTTGCGTATGTGCATTGACTTCAAACATCTCAATCGGGTCTGCCCGAAGGATCATTTTCCGCTCCCCCGCATAGATCAGATTGTTGACTCGACTGCGGGATGCAAGCGTTTATCGTTTCTAGATGCTTACTCTGGGTACCATCAGATCCGTCTGTATGGCCCAGATGAAATAAAGACAACCTTCATCACCCCATCCAGGTGTTTTTGCTACATCACTATGCCATTCGGTCTGAAAAATGCTGGCGCTACTTTTATGCGCATGATTTAGAAGTGTTTACTCGACCAGATCCCTCAGAATGTTGAGGCGTACATGGATGATATAGTGGTCAAGTCCCGCAAAGGTTCCGACCTGCTGGCTGACTTGGCCGAAACATTTGCCAATCTGAGGAGATACAACATGAAGCTGAATCCAGCCAAGTGTACTTTTGGCGTCCCTGGCGGCAAGTTACTCGGTTTTCTTGTTTCCGAACGAGGGATCGACGTCAACCCTGAGAAAATCAGCGCCATTACCCAAATGAAGACTCCTGTGCGAGTGCACGATGTTCAGAAACTCACAGGTTGCTTGGCAACATTGAGTCGATTCATTTCTCGTCACGGTGAGAAGGCGCTGCCTCTGTACCAATTGATGAAGAAGTACGACATGTTCAAGTGGACTCCAGAAGTCGAAGCAGCGTTTGTTGAGCTCAAAGCCCTGCTCTCCACCCATCCGGTGCTTGCTGCTCCTTGCAGCAAAGAGCCCTTGATCCTGTACATCGCGGCCACTAATTAGGTTGTCAGTACAGTGCTAACTGTCAAGCGAGAAGAGGAGGGTAAAGCTTACAAAGTCCAACGGCTAGTTTATCATGTCTTTGAAGTTCTGCCCCCCTCGAAGCAAAGATATCCACACTACCAGAAGCTGGTTTATGGTATTTACCTATCAGCCAAGAAGGTGGCTCATTATTTTTAGGACCACTCGATTTCAGTCGTCAGTGATGCTCCATTGTCCGAGATTTTCAACAATCGAGACGCATCTGGTCGAGTGGCTAAGTGGGCAATTGAATTCGGACATTTTGACATTAAGTTTGAAGCCAAGAAAGCAATCAAGTATTAGGCACTTGCTGATTTTATTGCCGAGTGGATTGAACAACAACAGCCAACTCAGATTCACTCGACACACTGGACCATGTTCTTCGACGGCTCTAAAATGTTGAATGGATCCGGTGCTCGTGTTGTCCTGATATCTCCCAAAGGCGACAAGCTCAGTTATGTCTTGCAAATTCACCTTGATTCCTCCAACAATGAGGCATAATATGAAACACTTTTGTATGGGTTACGCATGGCTATCTCACTCGGCGTCAAGCACCTGATGGTTTATGGTGACTCAGATTTGGTGGTGAATCAAGTGATGAAAGAGTGGAATGTTCAAAACCCCGCTATGACTGGATACTGCAATGCTGTCAGAAAGTTGGAAAAGAAATTCGAAGGCCTGGAACTTCATCATGTTCCCCGACTGAAGAATCAAGTGGCCGACAAACTAGTAAAGATTGGGTCCACTCGACGACCTGTCCCCAATGATGTGTTTTTAGAGCACCTGCATACTCCTTCGGTGCAAGAAGATCCTTTCACCAAAGAGCCCCCGCAAGCTATGAGCTCCATTGATCCGACTGAAGTTGATGTCCCTGCAGTAATTGATTTGGTCATGGAGATTCTGGTTTTCATTCCTGATTGGACGGTGCCTTACATTGCCTATATCCTCAGACAAGAACTCCCTGAAGATGAAATAGAAGCTCGACAGATTGTGCGTAGGTCAAAGGCATTTACTATGATGGGGGATCAGTTGTTTAGAGTAAGCACGACTGGCATGACGCAGCGATGCATCTCCCTCGAAAAAGGTCGAATGATTCTGGATGAGATCCACTCGGGAACATGCGGCCATCATGCGTCCTCTAGGACAATCGTCGCTAAAGCATACCGAGCTGGTTTCTTCTGGCCACGGGCTAATGAGATAGCTAAGGACATTGTTGATCATTGTGATGGATGCCAGTTCTATGCAAACTTGTCACACAAGCCGGCCTCTGCTCTGAAGACGATTCCCCTCGCCTGGTCATTTGCTGTTTGGGGACTCGACATGGTTGGTCCCTTTCATACCGAAAAAGGCGGGTTCACTCATTTGGTGGTTGCAGTCGACAAGTTTACAAAGTGGATAGAAGCCAAGCCCATCAAGAAGTTGAAATCCCGCACGACGGTCACATTCATGAGAGAAATAATTTTTCGATACGGCGTTCCTCACAACATTATCACGGATAACGGCACCAACTTTGACTTGGAAGAATTCAGAAACTTCTGCACCTCTCAGGGCACTCGGGTGGACTATGCGTCTGTTGCACATCCTCAAACCAATGGGCAAGTCGAGCGAGCTAATGGCCTCATCCTGCAAGGTCTGAAGCCTCGTCTCATTCACGATCTGGATCATGCCGCCGGTGCCTGGGTGACTGAGCTGCCGTCAGTTTTATGGGGCCTGAGGACGACGCCTAATCGGTCGAATGGACAGACTCCTTTTTTCCTGGTCTATGTTGCCGAGGCTGTCTTGCCGAGTGACTTGTTTCACAATTCTCCTCGAGTGGAACTTTATTCTGAAGCTGAAGCTGAATAAGCTAGGAAGGATGATGTCGATCTCCTAGAGGAAGAGTGAGAGATGGCTCTGATCGGGACTACAACTTATCAGCAGGATCTACGGCGCTTCCATGCGAAAAATGTCAAGAGTCGATCGTTTCATGAGGGAGACTTGGTGCTTTGAGTGGATCAACAACGACCCCATAAGCTTGCTCCAGCGTGGGAGGGTCCCTTCATCGTCACCAAAGTGCTGAACAATGGAGCTTATCACCTGTACAACCTCAAGAAATAGATGGACGAGCCACGAGCTTGGAATGCAGATTTGCTCCGATGCTTTTATACTTAGAGACAGAAGAGTTTTTGATGTAATAAGAATACTTCATCTATGCAAATCATACTTCCACAATATATTGTCGATTCCGATCGTACAATTTCACTCTTGGGAATACTCCGAGTGTTGAGCAATCTTCACACTCGGGAGCTTAGCTGCGAACATGCTTTCGCCTAAGTTAAAAAACCCATCGGGTGGATAGCAGTCCATTCACTCGACAACTTAGCTACGAACCAGCCTTCGTCTAAGTTCCAAATTCTTCTCCGAGTGTCAAGAAATCCTCACACTTGGGGGCTTGGCTGCGAACATGCTTTTGCCTAAGTTAAAAAAACGTCGGGTGGATAGCAGTCCATTCACTCGACAACTTAGTTATGAACCAACCTTCGTCTAAGTTAAAAATTCTTCTCCGAGTGTCGAGTAATCCTCACACTTGGGGGCTTAGCTGTGAACATGCTTTCGCCGAAGTTAAAAACCTAGTCGAGTGAATAGCAGTCCATTCACTTGACGACTTAGCTACGAACCAGCCTTCGTGTAAGTTCAAAATTCTTCTCCGAGTGTCGAGCAATCCTCACACTCAAAGGCCTCAGTTGCGAACATGTTTTCGCCAAAGTAAAAATTCCTGCCGAGTGGATAGTAATTCATCCACTCGACCTCCTAGCTACGAATAAATCTTTGCCTAGGTTCAAAAATACTCTGAGTGTTGAGCAATCCTCACACTCGGGGGCTTAGCTGCGAACATGTTTTCTCCTAAGTAAGAATTCCTGCCGAGTGGATAGTAATCCATCCACTCGACGTCCTAGCTGTGAATAAATCTTTGTCTAGGTTCAAAAATACCCCGAGTGTTGAGCAATCCTCACATTCGGGGGCTTAGCTGCGAACATGCTTTCGCCTAAGTTAAAAATCCCGTCGGGTGGAAAGTAATCCATCCACTCGACGTCCCAGCTGCGAATAAGTCTTCGCCTAGGTCGAAAAAATATTTCGAGTGTCGAGCTATCCTCACACTCGGGGCTTAATTGCGAACCAACTTTCGCTTAAGTCAAAAAACAAACTCAGTCGAACAAACGATTGAAAGCCAAATATGGATAAATCCAAAGGTTTAATCGCAGATAAATATTTCGCGAGAAAGCAAACATGCTCAGGCTTAAGGCCTGAATGAAGTTTTAAGCTGATACAGTCTCACTCGGCATACCAAGGCAAATAAAGTTTTTCTCTCAAAGATCAAGTTTTCAAGCGCCCGATGGGCTAGCTGGCTCGACGAACGTGTCCAAGTCGATGCCGTCCGCGATCTTGGTGGCTGCTGTTGGAAATATGCCCTAGAGGCAATAATTAAATGGTTATTATTGTATTTCCTTGTTCATGATAATTGTCTATTGTTCATGCTATAATTGTATTAACAGGAAACAAGAATGCATGTGTGAATACATAGACCACAACGTGTCCCTAGTGAGCCTCTAGTTGACTAGCTCATTGATCAATAGATGGTCACGGTTTCATGACCATGGACATTGGATGTCGTTGATAACAGGATCACATCATTAGGAGAATGATGTGATGGACAAGACCCAATCCTAAGCATAGCACAAGATCATGTAGTTCGTCTGCTAAAGCTTTTCTAATGTCAAGTATCATTTCCTTAGACCATGAGATTATGCAACTCCTGGATACCATAGGAATGCTTTGGGTGTGCCAAATGTCACAAAATAACTGGGTGGCTATAAGGTGCACTACAGGTATCTCTGAAAGTGTCTGTTGGGTTGGCACGAATCGAGACTGTGATTTGTCACTCCGTATGACGGAGAGGTATCTTTGGGCCCACTTGGCAAGACATCATCATAATGAGCTCAGTGTGACTAAGGAGTTAGCCACGGGATGATGTGTTATGGAACGAGTAAAGAGACTTGCCGGTAATGAGATTGAACAAGGTATAGAGATACCGACGATCGAATCTCGGGCAAGTATCATACCGGTAGACAAAGGGAATTGTATACGGGATTGATTGAATCCCCGACATCGTGGTTCATCCGATGAGATCATCGTGGAGCATGTGGGAGCCAACATGGGTATCCAGATCCCACTGTTGGTTATTGACCGGAGAGATGTCTCGGTCATGTTTACGTGTCTCCCGAACCCGTAGGGTCTACACACTTAAGGTTCGATGATGCTAGGGTTATAGGGAAATGGTATACATGATTACCGAAGGTTGTTTGGAGTCCCAAATGAGATCCCAGACATCACGAGGAGCTTCGGAATGGTCCGCAGGTAAAAATTGATATATAGGAAGTCCTGTTTTGGCCACCGGAAAGTTTTCGGGCTCATCGGTAGTGTATCGGGAGTGTCGGGAGGGTGTCGGTGGACCCCGGGAGGGGTGTGACGACCAAAGGACTTCATGGGCTGTTAGAGGAGGTGTAGCAGCCCTTATTGGGATGGCCAAGTCCTTCTGGAAAGGCCCATGCGGCTAGGGATAAAGAGATAAGGCTAAAGGAGATTCAAAAGGAAGAGATCCACCTCCCTTGTGGGAGGTGGACTCCTCCCTAGCTTCGGCCGAACCTCTCCTCCTTGGAGGAGGGGCCAAGGCAGATCTCCCTCTCCCTCCTCCTATATATACTTGAGGTTTTGGCTGTTTTAAGACAAGATTTGATCTCTCTCCCATTGCGCAGCCCTACCTCTCTTCTTCCTCCTCCGCAGTGCTTAGGCGAAGCCCTGCTGGAATACCTTGCTGCTCCACCACCATCACACTGTCGTGCTGTTGTTGGAGATCTTCCCCAACCTCTCCCTCCTCCTTGCTGGATCAAGGCGCAGGAGACGTCACCGGGTTTATGTGTGTTGAACGTGGAGGCGCCGTTGTTTGGCGCTTAGATCGGAATCCATCGTGATCTGAATTGCTGTGAGTATGACTCCACCAACCGCGTTCTTGTAACGCTTCCGCTTAGCGATCTTCAAAGGTATGAAGATGCAATCTCTCCCCACTCATTGTTGGTTTCTCCATAGATAGATCTTGGTGATTGTAGGATTTTTTTTGATTTACTACTACGTCTCCCAACAGCTGCGTCAATGAAGGTCTCCATGAAATCTTCAAACTGAAGTTTCTTCGTGTTAACCACTCGGAGCTCCTTCAACTTGTCTTTCCTCACCTCCTTGCAATGGACCCTAACAAGGGAGAGTGCCACGTTAGCGCCGCAACGAGTATCAGATTTCTTCCAGGCTTGCACTCGACTGGGGAGGTCATTCAGGCGTGCCATAACAGATGTGAGGTCGAGCTGAAGAGAGTCTTCAGGCCACAGCTCCTTGTCGATCCTCTCCATCGCAGTTTTCAATCAGAGAACATACGCTTGAACACCCTGGAGCCTGAAGTTGAGTTTGAGCATGTTCATGGCCACCGCATCTCCAACAGGCGACTTGGTGGGATCCAAATTGGGCTCGATATCCTCAATCTCTTTTTCAAACTCTTGGCAGAATTCTGTTGGGAAGAAAGAATGAGAGAAAGTTGGATGAGATGCAATCGTCAAATATTTTATACAGTTCAGTCGACAGAGATACTCACCGTCGAGCATGATATACATCTTCCTCGAGAACTCTCCCAAGTGCTTCTCCAGGCCGTTACTCCTCTTGGTTAGCTGCTCAGTCTTCTTGATAAGGTCCACACGCTCTTGCTTCAGCTTCGAGTTCTCTTCCTCCATCCTCTTCACAACACTTCAGTTTTCTTCTTCGCCACACGCTGGGCGTCAGCGAGCGCTTTGTCCTTGTCCTCCAGC
The DNA here is from genome assembly GCA_022496015.1 of Hordeum marinum. NCBI lineage: Eukaryota > Viridiplantae > Streptophyta > Magnoliopsida > Poales > Poaceae > Hordeum > Hordeum marinum. Next base: position 522,836,824 of record CM039675.1, read on the forward strand.
GCTTTCTTCATGGAATCTAAAGAAACAACATTGTTGAGTCGCGCTTGGAGTCGACGATTTTCATTGCGTACATCTGTTCGAGTGAAAGCACTCGGTTCAAAGCATGGAAAGTGAAGATGAGAATGCAGTGGGTCGACGAAAGTTACCTCCTAGAGTTTTCAGCTCGGCCCGCACTATCTCCAAAGCATTGTTGAAGGCTTCCAAGTCTACGCGCAACCGGTTCCTTTCATCTTCAAGATCCTTGTACTGCGTTCCAAGTTCACACGCCCTTTGAAATCAACAAAGAAAGAAATTCAATCGACAAGAAATATCAGCACTGAAGTGCAGAAGACCAAAAACGGTCGACTGGGCAGCGCACATCACCCCACCCCACTATCCTGAAATAGCGTCATATCATGGTTGATCAATGATGTCCATGGAACCTGCGTCCAAGGGAAAGAGAATTCAACCAAAAGTACTGTGATAGCCTGGCTCATTAGGATTGATAGACTACTCATATCAATAAGGAATTCCTTCTTTTCCGGGAGCCCATTCAAACAGAACTCCCAGGTTGAGCGTGCTTGGCTTGGAGTAGTTCTAGGATGGGTGACCTACTGAGAAGTTGGTCCCGCGTGCGCATGAGTGAGGACAAAGTGCGCAGAAAAAACTAATATTGATCTATGAGGCCAATCTAGATCCTGCCAGGAGTAACGATTACCGGCAGGTGTGTCTGGAGCGTTACAAGTTGGTATCAGAGCCGACCCTAGCGGTTAGACGGATGTTTGCTGACAGGTGCGCGGTCATGTTGTTCATGAAGTTTGTGACCCGTCGTGGCACACGGAATGACACATGTGTTGGACTAAAAGCACAGACATTTGTGCCAAGAGGGAACGTTCCTGTGACCCGACGAGGACGTCGGTTCCTCTGAGTGGTGGTGTATGTGATAGCCTGGCTTATTAGGGTTGATAGACTACTCATATCAATAAGGAATTCCTTGTTTTCCGGGAGCCCATTCGAACAGAACTCCCAGGTTAAGCATGCTTGGCTTGGAGTAGTCCTAGGATGGGTGACCTACCGGGAAGTTGGTCCCGGGTACGCATGAGTGAGGACAAAGTGCGCAGAAAAGACTAGTATTGATCTGTGAGGTCAGTCTAGATCCTGCCAGGAGTAACGACTACTGGCGGGTGTGTCCGGGGCGTTACAAGTACACTCGACATGTCGAATGGCTCGTGTACTCTGCGTACCGTAAACAAGTTCAAGACAGACTCTATCAGAGCCCCACCAGTGTAAGCATTTGACGATGGTCTCGGGGACTACACCCAGTGGGTGCACAAAGAGTGCCCCCACTGGAACGGTTAACAGTCGATCTGTTGAGTGTTTCGTCGACCCCGTTCCGCACCTTTGAAGTAGCATCATATAATGGTTGATCAAATGATGTCCACAAAACCTACAAGATAGCTTCGAAGCAGGACGGCCAAGAAAAATATATATACAACTCGACATGTCGAGTGACAATCGTACTGCGCGTACGACAGAAATTTCGATTTCAAGTTTTCAAGACTACTGCTTATCGTCTTTGATAAACGGTAGCCTCGGGGACTACACCCAGTAGGTGCACTTAGCGTGTCCCCATTGGTTATTAAACAGTCTACAAGGTCTGCCCTATGAGAACATTCAACGGTCTCTATCAGACCCCCGCCGGTGCAAGCACTCGACGACGATCTCGGGGACTACACCCAGTGGGTGCACTTAGCGTGTCCTCACTGGTTCTGCCAACTCTTGACCTATCGAGTGGCAGAAAATATTCATCATTGGTACATTTATCACTCGACCTGTCGAGTGACATGCCACCCCACTCACACCCTTGGGAAGGTTCACACTGACAATTGTGAAGTGCAGTCTATCCTTATGTAGCGTCATATCATGGTTGATCAATGATATCCATGAAACCTACGAGGTAGCTTCAGAGTGGTGCGGTCAAGTGCAAACGTATCCCGTATATGACAAAAGACCCCTGCCGCTGCAAGCACTTGACAACGGTCTCGGGGACTACACCCAGTGGGCGCACTCAGAGTGCCCCCACTGACCTAAAACCTACTCGAGCAAGACATGATCTATTCAAGTGGAAGACTTTCAAACATTCTACAAGTTGTAAACAAACACCCAGTGGGTGTGCAGTCAAAGAAGACAGGAATTCAATCAGAAATGTACTTACAATCGAACTTACTCAGACATTGGTGCGAAGAGCTGCGCTAGCATCATAGGCCAACTTGCTGGCCTTGTATGCTTCCTTGGTGCGCAACACATCTGCTCCGCCTGGATCATGGCCTCCTTTGCAGCCCCGGTCTTGTCTTCCAGAACGCGATGTAGAGGGAAACCCGTCACCGGCGGGATCGGCGTTATGGTTGGCGCAGTCAAGGTGGTGCGAGCAGGTTTGGTTGGAGTTGATGTCACGATAATCGAAGCAGCTAGAGGGGCACTCGACAGAGGCACTGCGGGTTCGGCCATGACCCGTGTCGAGTCGCTTATCCTCCGGGAAGATCCGGCGGTCGACCGCTGAGGCGTTTGCGCAGATGAAGTTTTTCGAGTGCGTATGCGCAGGATGCTTAAGGTCTCGCCTCTGCCTCCCGTACCCCCAGGGTGTTCTTCATCATCTTCCAGCTAGATGATTTCTGCAATTATCAATCGACAGAATTAGCTTTGGCAATGGACAAACCGTATTCAAGAAGCAGAACTGAAGAGTCGATTACCTCTATGAGAAGTGGCTGCATCGGCAGTGTCTACGTCCATTGCATCCCCTCCGTCATGTTGAGGCGACGTCACTGAAGTAGTAGCTCTGATGGATCAAATAACATTCAGTCAACAAGGATTCAAACTCACAATCGATAATGAGAATCCAAAAGTAAACACTCACGTGGAGACGACATGCACAGCCATCTTCATGCGAGGCAGGGCTTTGCAAGGTTTGGCCACATTTGGTTGGGGTTGCTTCGCTGATCGTTCACTCGACTCAACAGTCGAGGGTCGGCTCCGCTTCGGGTTCTTCTCGCTTGGGCCCGGGGCCCTGTCCTCAGCAGTCGCAGCGTCTTGGCAAGACTTGGAGCGGCGTTCGGAGCGAGGAGGGGACTCGACTTCTTCCTCATTCTCGTCCAAGTTTTCGTACTCGTCCTCGGAGTCTTCTGAGCCGTCTCCGTCCACACTGCCACCCTCGCTCACCACACCATCTTCAGTTTGGTTCCCGTTGGGAACCGGCGAATACATGTTGGTCCACTCCTGCATGATTTAAACAAGTCAGTCAATAAATCAATTGATCACTCGACAGTACAAGTACTTCAGTCGACAAAGTGTAGCTTACAATATTCTTCGGCGGGTTTCGTCCGAGTAGGGTCGGATCCTCTTGGCTCCTAAGGGGTTGTCACATGCCTCGGTGATGCTACGAAGCCACTGCTCGACAGTCTTTTGCGAAACCTCCTCTGGGTGCGTCTAGGTCGAGTCCTCAGGGCCTGCATAGTGCCACATGGTGTGATCCCTGGCCTGGAGCGGCTGAATCCCTCGTCTGAGGATGGTCTCCAAAAGATCCATGCCAGTCACTCCACCCCGAATCAGTTTCACCATGGGGTCTACCAAGATTCCCACTTGGACCTGTTCCTGTTCAGTCACCCTCAGAGACTTGGGGACAGTTGGTCGGTCAGTTGTATAGGGGGAAAGACCAGTCGACATGTTAGGAGAAGCAACATCTTTGCAATAGAACCAAGTCCATTGCCAGCCTCTAACAGATTCAGGAAAGGTCATAGAAGGGAAAGAACTACGAGATCTCTTCTGAAGTCCTAGACCCCCACACAACTGCAACACATGAGTTTTCTGTTGGAAATATGCCCTAGAGGCAATAATCAAATGGTTATTATTGTATTTCCTTGTTCATGATAATTGTCTATTGTTTATGCTATAATTGTATTGACCGGAAACCGTAATGCATGTGTGAATACATAGATCACAACATGTCCCTAGTGAGCCTCTAGTTGGCTAGCTCATTGATCAATAGATGGCCACGGTTTCATGACCATGGACATTGGATGTCGTTGATAACGGGATCACATCATTAGGAGAATGATGTGATGGACAAGACCCAATCCTAAGCATAGCACAAGATCGTGTAGTTCGTCTACTAAAGCTTTTCTAATGTCAAGTATCATTTCCTTAGACCATGAGATTGTGCAACTCTCGGATACAGTAGGAATACTTTGGGTGTGCCAAACATCACAACGTAAATGGGTGGCTATAAAGGTACACTATGGGTATCTCCGAAAGTGTCTGTTGGGTTGGCACGAATCGAGACTGGGATTTGTCACTCCATGTGACGGAGAGGTATCTCTGAGCCCACTCGGTAAGACATCATCATAATGAGCTCAATGTGACTAAGGAGTTAGCCACGGGATGATGTGTTACAGAATGAGTAAAGAGACTTGCCAGTACGAGATTGAACAAGATATAGGGATACCGACGATCGAATCTCGGGCAAGTGTCATACCGATAGACAAAGGGAATTGTATACGGGATTGATTGAATCCCCAACATCGTGGTTCATCCGAAGATATCATCATGGAGCATGTGGGAGCCAACATGGGTATCCAGATCCCACTGTTGATTATTGACCGAAGAGGTGTCTCGGTCATGTCTACTTGCCTCCCGAACCCGTAGGGTCTACACACTTCTGGTTCGATGACGCTAGGGTTATAGGGAAATAGTGTACGTGGTTACGGAAGGTTGTTCGGAGTCCCGGATGAGATCCCGAACGTCACGAGGAGTTCCAGAATGGTTCGGAGGTAAAGATTCATATATAGGAAGTGAGGTTTTGGTCACCAGAAATGTTTCGGGCATCACCGGTAACGTACCGGGACCACCAGAAGGGTTCCGAGGGTCCACCGTGTGGGGCCACCGGCACCAGAGGGCTGCGTGGGCCGAAGGTGGAAGGGACCAGCCCCAGAGTGGGCTGGTGCACCTCCCACCAAGGCCCAAGGCGCAACACAAGGAGGAGAGGGGGCAAACCCTAGCACAGATGGGCCTTAGGCCCACCTAGGGCGCCGCCCCTCCCTCTCCCTTTCTGTCCGCCGCACCAGGAGCCATCTAGGGCTGCCACCGGCCCTAGGGTGGGAACCCTAGGGGCTGTGCACCCTCCTCTCCTCCTCCTATATATAGTGGAGCCCTTGGCGCTGCCGAAGACACGCATCTCTCTCTCTCTCTCTCGGCGCAGCCCTACCCCTCCCCCTCCTCGTCCTCCGTAGTGCTTGGCGAAGCCCTGCCGGAGTACCACGCAGATCCACCGTCACCACACCGTCATGGTGCCGGAGCTCTCCCTCAACCTCTCCTTCCTCCTTGCTAGATCAAGGCATAGGAGACGTCATCGGGCTGCACATGCGTTGAACGCGAAGGCACCGTTGTTCGGCGCTTAGATCGGAATCCACCTCGATCTGAATCGCTGCGAGTATGACTCCACCAACCGCGTTCTAGTAATGCTTCCGCTTTGCGATCTTCAAAGGTATGAAGATGGACTCCCCCACTCGTTGCTGGTTTCTCCATAGATAGATCTTGGTGACACGTAGGAATGTTTTTGATTTACTACTACGTCTCCCAACATCTTCCTATCCGCAGGGAGGGCTTTCTTCACAGTCTGAGATCTAACCGTAAAGATATGCTTGAACAGCCCCCAATGAGGAGGACAACCCAGAAAGCACTCGCACAAGGTATTGATAGCAGACAAGTAGGAAATTGCATTCGGTGGGAAGTGATGGAGGTGATCGCCAAAGAAGTTCAGAAACCCTCTAATGAATGGGTGGGGAGGCAAAGAAAAACCTCTTTCAACATGGGAGAGGAGGACTCGCTCTCCATCGCGCGGCTCTGGTTCACGCTCTCCCTCCGGCAACCTCCAGGCATCATCCGACACGAGCCCGTCGGCAACCAAGCCGTCCATGTCCACTCGAGTGATCACCGAGGTGAGAAAGTCTCCCTGCATCCATCCCGGCGGCACGGTGAACCGAGCGTTCGAGGGCTTCTTGCCTTTGCTTTTCACCGCCCCCTTCTTGACGCGCTCCAGTTTCTCCGTGAAGCCCTTCGTCATCGCGGCGACTGCTCTCGTCAGAGAAGAATGGAGTGTGGTGCTAGAGACATGGGAGGCGGAGGAAGAGAGGAAGTTTGGGGAAAGAGTACTGTGCAATCCACGATGCTTCGGGATTTATACCCCGCCGAGTGCCTCACTGACTGGTGGGCCCGCGAGATCACCACGCACGCCAACCGCAGACGATGCCCTGTACGTGGTGAAATGACTGGTGCGAGAATCGAGGTGTCATGCCCCCACTTGCTTCGATTGTGGCATCATCATCGCATGCGCGCGCGCTTCCTAAATTTTTGTATCCCGTGAAATCCGGGTCTGACAGACCGATCCGTCGCCTCAAAAGATTCCTTCAGATCACTCGAAACAAAATCGACGTTGAACATTCACTCGGGCACTTTCAAGGCTGAATTGATCCGGGCGAATGATGAAGAGTTCAGTCGACGCAAGTTTCTTTGAAGCCCCGAACATCATTCGGAAGATTTGGTGTCTTGTTCTGAACTGACATCGATATCCCCCATTCATCACTCGAACCCTGATCCATTCGGGGGCTAATGACGAGGATATGTACCTAGGGTAGGGTCCTAGGCCTAACCTACATACCCTACCTAAGGACACTACATTGGAGGACTTAAAGATCACAAGTAATATTCCGACTAGATTCTCGATGACTGTTGGGGAACGTCGCATGGGAAACAAAATTTTTCCTACGCACACGCAAACCTATCCATGGTGATGAGCATCTACGAGAGGGAGAGTGGATCTACATACCCTTGTAGATCGCTAAGCGGGAAGCGTCAAGAAACGCAGTTGGTGTAGTCGAACATCTTCGCGATCCAAATCGCCGAGCGTCCCGCGATCTCATCACGATCTGTCTCACGATCTTGATCACGATCTGTCTCGCGAACTCATCACGATCCGTTCCGCGATCTCATCACGAACTGTCTCGCGATCTCGATCACGGTCCTTCCGATCTAGTGCCGAACGGACGACACCTCCGCATTCAGCACACATGCAGCTTGATGACGATCTCCACCGTCTTGATCCATCAAGAGGAGGTGGAGGGGAGAGAGAGTTCACCGGCAGCATGACGGCGCTCCGGTGATGGTGGTGGAGTGATTCCGGCAGGGCTTCGCCTAAGCGCTGCAGAAATCCGATCTAGAGGAGCACCGGTGAAACGGGTAGCACGTGGCCGTAATTGTAAGCCAAACCCTAGCTATTCCACCAGTATATATAGGAGGAGAGGAGAGGATAGGCAGCCAAGGCCTTTGGTTCAGCCGAACAGGAGGTGGGAAGCAATCCTACTTCACCTCCAATCCTAGTTGGAGTAGGATTGCCTCCTATTTGCTGATTTTTCACCTTTTCCTTAGCCTTTTTCTCTCCCTGCGCCATGGGCCTTTTGTGGCTGATTTACCAGCACACTAAGGGTTGGTTAATACTCTCCCACAGCCCATGGTCCCTCTAGGGTCGAAATACCCTTCCCGGAGGCCTCCCGGTACACTACCGGCACTCCCGGTACACTACCGATGAGCTCGAAACTTTTCCGGAAACCAAACCGGGACTTCCTATATATGAATCTTTACCTCCGGACCATTCCGAAGCTCCTCGTGACGTCCGGGATCTCATACAGGACTCCGAACAACCTTCGGTCACCACCATACATAACTCTACACTACCGAAACGTCACGGAACCTTAAGTGTGCAGACCCTGCGGGTTCGAGAACTATGTAGACATGACCGAGACACCTCTACGGTCAATAACCAATGGTGGGACCTGGATGTCCACATTGGTTCCTACATATTCTACAAAGATCTTCATCGGTTGAACCTCTATGTCAAGGATTCAGTTAATCCCGTATAACGTTCCCTTTGTTCTTCGGTATGTTACTTGCCCGAGATTCGATCATCGGTATCTCTATACCTAGTTCAACCTCGTTACCGGCAAGTCTCTTTACTCGTTCCGTAATACAAGATCCCGCGACTAACACTTAGCCACATTTCTTGCAAGGCTTGTTGTGATGTTGTATTACCGAGTGGGCCCTGAGATACCTCTCCGTCACACGGAGTAACAAATCCCAGTCTCGATCCATGCCAACTCAACAGACACCATCGGAGATACCTATAGAGCACCTTTATAGTCACCCAGTTACGTTGCGACGTTTGATACACACAAGGCACTCCTCCGATATCCATGAGTTGCATGATCTCATGGTCATAGGAACATATACTTGACATGCAGAAAACAGTAGCAATAAACTGACACGATCATATGCTATGTTTGTAGTTTGGGTCTTGTCCATCACATCATTCTCCTAATGATGTGATCCCGTTATCAAATGACATCTCATGTCCATGGCTAGGAAACCTTAACCATCTTTTGATCAACGAGCTAGTCTACTAGAGGCATACTAGGGACATGGTTTTGTCTATGTATCCACACATGCATTTAAGTCTCCGATCAATACAATTATAGCATGTATAATAAACGATTATCATGAGCAAGGAAATATGATAATAATTAATTTATTATTGCCTCTAGGGCCTATTTCCAACAGTCTCCCACTTGCACTAGAGTCAATAATCTAGTTCACATCACCATGTGATTCGCATTGTTATGAATCTAACACCCAATGAGTTCTGTGGTTCGATCATGCTTTGCATGTGAGAGAGGTCTTATAGTCAACGGGTCTGTAACATTCAGATCCGTGTGCACTTTGCAAATCCCTATGTCAAACTGTAAACACTGCTACCACACTCCACTTGGTACTATTCCAAATGGCTGCTCCACTATACGTATCCAGATTGCTACTACGAGTCATCCGGATTAGTGTTAAAGCTTGAATCGACGTAACTCCTTACGATGAACTCTTTATCACCTCCATAATCGAGAAACATCTCCTCAGTCTCTTAGTTACTGAGGATAATCTTGACCGCTGTCCAGTGATCCACTCCTGGTTCACTCTTGTACCCCCTGACAGACTCATGGCAAGGCACACACAGGTGCGGTACACAGCATGGCATAATATAGAGCCTATGGCTAAGGCATAGGGGACGTCGTTCGTCCTTTCTCTTTCTTCTACCATTGTCGAGCTTTGAGTCTCACTCAACTTTCACACCTTACAAATCAGGCGAGAACTCTTTCTCTGACTGATCCATTTTGAACTCTTTCAAAATCTTGTCAAGGTATGCACTCATTGAAAGTCTCATCGAGCATCTTGATCTATCTCCATAGATTTTGATGCTCAACAATTAGGTAGTTTCATCCAGGTCTTCCTTTGAAAATCACTTTCCAAATAACCATTTTATGCTTTCCAGAACTTCTACATTATTTCTGATCAACAATATGTCATCCACATATACTTATCAGAAATTCTATAGTGCTCCCACTCACTTTATTGCAAATACAAGTTTCTCGTAAACTTTGTATAAACATCAAAACTTTGATCACCTCATCAAAGCGTATATTCCAACTCCGAGATGCTTGCTTCAGTCCATGGAAGGATCACCGAAGATTGCACACCTTTTAGCATCCTTAGGACTGACAAAACCTTCTGGTTGTATCACATACAACCTTTCCTCAAGTAAACCGTTAAGGAAACGATGTTTTGACATCCATCTGCCAGATTTCATAATTGAAAACACAGCAACTGCTAACATAATTCCAACAGACTTTAGCACCACTACGAGTGAGAAAGTCTCATCGTAGTCAACTCCTTGAACTTGTCACAAACATCTTTGCAACAAGTTGAGCTTTACAAATAGTGACATTCACCATCAGTGTGTGTCTTCATTTTAAAGATCCATTTGTACTCAACGACCTGCCGTCCAACGAGCAAGTCTACCAAAGTCTACACTTGGTTTTCATACATGGATCCTATCTCGGATTTCATGGCCTCCAACTATTTGTCAGAATCCGGGCCCATCATCGCTTCTCCATAGCTCGTACGTTCATCGTTGTCCAACATAATGATCTCCAAGACAGAGTTGTCGTACCACTTAGGAGCAGTACACATCCTTGTCGACCTACGAAGTTCGATAGTAACTTGATCCTGAAGCTTCATGATCATCATCATTAACTTCCTCTTCAACTAACGTAGGCTTCACAGAAACATCTTTCTGTGCTGCGCTACTCTCTGGTTGAACAAAGGTTTAACAACCTCATCAAGTTCTATCTTCCTCCCACTCAATTCTTTCGAGAGAAACTTTTCTCGAGAAAGGACCCAGTTTTAGCAACGAACACTTTGCACTCGGATCTGAGATAGAAGGTTCACCCAACTGTTCTTAGGTATTCTATGAAGATGCATTTGTCCGCCTTGGGTTCGACCTCATTAGGTGAAAACATTTTCCACAAAAGTGTCGCAGGCCCAAACATTAAGAAATGACAGCTTAGGTTTCTATCAAACCATAATTCACATGGTGTCATCTCAATGGATTTAGAGGATGCCCTATTTAAAGTGAATGTAGTTGTCTCTAATGCATAACCCCAAAAATTATAGTAGTAAAACGATAAGAGACATCACAGTATGCACTATATCAATAGAGCATGACTATGATGTTCGGACACACCATCACACTATGGTGTTCCAGGTGGCGTTAGTTGTGAAATAAATTTCACATTGTCTTAAGTTGTATGCCAAACTCGTAACTCAGATATTCACCTCCACGATCATATCGCAGTTATTTTCATCTTCTTGTCACGATGATCTTTAAACTTCACTCTGAATTTGCTTGAACCTTTCAAACGATTCAGACTTGTGTTTCATTAAGTAAATATACACTATATCTACTCAAATCATCAGTGAAGGTAAGAAAATAACGATATCCACTGCACACTACAAGACTCACTAGATTTCATACATCAACATGTATCATTTCCAATGAATCACTTGCCCGCTCCATCCAATGGGGTCCTTTAGTCATCTTGCCCAAGATGCATGGTTCGCATGTCTCAACCGATTCGAAATCGAATGAGTCCAAATATCCATCAGCATGGAGTCTCTTCATGCGCTTTATACCAATATGACATTTAGCGGCAGTGCCACAAGTATGTGGTACTATCATTATTAACTTTGTATCTTTTGACATCAATGTTATGAACATGTGTACTACTACGATCAAGATTTCAACAAACCATTCTCACTGGGTGCATGACCATTGAAGGTATTATTCATGTAAACAGAATAATCATTATTCTCTAACTTAAATGAATAACCGTATTGCAATAAGCATGATCTAATCATGTTCATGCTCAACGCAAAACACCAAATAACATTTATTTAGGTTCGTCACTAATCCTGAAGGTAGAGAGAGCGTGCGATGTTGAGCACATCAACCTTGGAAACACTTCCAACACGTAACGTCACCTCACCCTTAGCTAGTTCTCCGTTTATTTCGTAGCTTTTATTTCGAGTTACTAACATTTAGCAACCGAACCGGTATCCTATACCCAGGTGCTACTAAGAGTACTAGCAAGGTACACATTAATAACTCGTATATCAAATATACTTCTATCAATGTTGCCAGCCTTCTTATCTACCAAGTATCTAGGGTTGTTCCGCTTCAGCGACTGCTCACCTCATAACAGAAGCACTTAGTCTCGGGTTTGAGTTCAACTTTGGGTTGCTTCACTGGAGCAGCAACTGACTTGCTATCCATGAAGTTTTCCTCCTTGCTCTTGCCCTTCTCGAAACTAGTGGTTTGATTAACCACCAACACTTGACGCTCCTTCTTGATTTCTACCTTCGCGGTGTCAAAACATCGCGAACAGCTTAGGAATCATTATTTCTATCCCTGGCAATTTATAGTTCATCACTAAGTTCTAGTAGCTTAGTGACAGTGACTTGGAGAACTATGTCAATCACTATCTTATCTGGAAGATCAACTCCCACTTGATTCAAGCGATTGTAGCACCCAGACAATCTAAATACATGCTCAACGATTGAGCTCTTCTCTTTCATCTTGCAGGCAAAGAATCTTGTTGGAGATCTCATATCTCGCAACACGGGCACGAGCCTGAGATCCTAATTTCAGCTCTTAGAAACATCTCATATGTTCCGTGACGTTCAAAACGTTTTGGAGCCTCAATTCTAAGCCGTAATGCATGACGCACTAAACTATCAAGTAGTCATCGAAACGTGCCTGTCAGATGTTCACAACATCTACAGACGACGCTAGATGGGGTGGCGCACCGAGCGGTGCATTAAGGACATAAGCCTTATGTGCAGCAATGAGGACAATCCTCAGATCACGGACCCAGTCCGCAATATTACTACATCATCTTTCAATTCTATTTCTCTAGGAACATATAAAAATACAAGGGAGCTAGAACGTGAGCTAGTAATATACAACATAATTTGCAAAGACACTTTGACTATGTTCATGATAATGAGTTCAATTAATCATATTACTTAAGAACTCCCACTCAAATTGACATCCCTTCGATAATTCGAGTGATACATGATCCAAATTCACCAACTCAAGTCCGATCATCACGTGAGTTGAGGTGGCTGCAATGGTGAACATCATTATGTTGATCATATCTACTATATGACTCAGGTTCGACCTTTTGGTCTCTCGTGTTCCGAGGCCATGTCTGTACATGCTAGGCTCGTCAAGTTTAACCCGAGTGTTCTGCATGTGCAACACTGGCTTGCACCCGTTGTATGTGAACGTAGAGTCTATCACACCCGATCATCACGCGGTGTCTCAACACGACAAACTTTCGCAACGGTGCACACTCGGGGAGAACACAATTTGTCTTGAAATTAAGTGAGGGATCACCTTATAATGCTACCGTCGTCCTAAGCAAAACAAGGTGCATAAAAAGGATTAACATCACATGCAAATCATAAGTGACATGATATGGCCATGAACTTGTGCTTTTGATCTCCATCTAGAAAGCACCGGCATGATCTCCATCGTCACCGGCATGACACCATGATCTCCATCAACGTGTTGCCATCGGGGTTGTCACGCCCTGCATGCTTCTACTACTATTGCTACCGCTTAGCGATAAAGTAAAGCATTACATAGCGCTTAATGATTGACACGCAGGTCATACAATAATTAAAGACAACCCTATGGCTCCTGCCGGTTGCCGTATTCATCGACATGCAAGTCATGATAATCTATACATCACATCATCATCTCATACATCACATATATCACATCATGTAATTGGCCATATCATATCACAACATACCCTGCAAAAACAAGTTAGACGTCCTCTAATTGTTGTTGCATGTTTTACGTGGCTGCTACGGGTATCTAGCAAGAACAATTCTCACCTACGCATAAACCAAAACGGTGATACACTAGTTTGCTTTTCAACCTTCTCAAGGACCGCCTTTGTCGAATCCGATCCAACTAAAGTGAGAGAAACTGTCACCCGCAAGCCATCTAGGCAACAAGTTGCGTCGAGGGAACCGGTCTCTCTTAAGCGTACGAGTAATGTTGATCCGGTCCGCTTCATCTCACAATCCCGCTGAACCAAAATACGACCAAGGGAGGAAGCAATCTAAGCATCAACGCCCACAAACCTTTTGTGTTCTACTCGAGATCTCATCGAACCATCAACCTAGCTCATGATGCCACTGTTGGGGAACGTCGCATGGGAAACAAAATTTTTCCTACGCACACGCAAACCTATCCATGGTGATGAGCATCTACGAGAGGGAGAGTGGATCTACATACCCTTGTAGATTGCTAAGCGGGAACCGTTAAGAAACGCGGTTGGTGTAGTCAAACATCTTCGCGATCCAAATCGCCGAGCGTCCCACGATCTCATCACGATCCGTCTCACGATCTTGATCACGATCTTTCCCGCGAACTCATCACGATCCGTCCCGCGATCTCATCACGAACTGTCTCGCGATCTCGATCTCGGTCCTTCCGATCTAGCGCCGAACGGACGACACCTCCGCGTTCAACACACGTGCATCTTGATGACGATCTCCACCGTCTTGATCCAGCAAGAGGAGGTGGAGAGGAGAGAGAGTTCACCGGCAGCGTGACGGCGCTCCGGTGATGGTGGTGGAGTGATTCCGGCAGGGCTTTGCCTAAGCGCTGCAGAAATCCGATCTAGAGGAGCACCGGTGAAACGGGTAGCACGTGGCCGTAATTGTAATCCAAACCCTAGCTATTCCACCAGTATATATAGGAGGAGAGGAGAGGAGAGGCAGCCAAGGCCTTTGGTTCAGCCGAACAGGAGGTGGGAAGCAATCCTACTTCACCTCCAATCCTAGTTGGAGTAGGATTGCCTCCTATTGGCTGATTTTTCACCTTTTCCTTAGCCTTTTTCTCTCCCTGCGCCATGGGTCTTTTGTGGCTGATTTACCAGCCCACTAAGGGCTGGTTAATACTCTCCCACAGCCCATGGTCCCTCTAGGGTCGAAATACCCTTCCCGGAGGCCTCCCGGTACACTACCGGCACTCCCGGTACACTACCGATGAGCTCGAAACTTTTCCGGAAACCAAACCGGGACTTCCTATATATGAATCTTTACCTCCGGACCATTTCGGAGCTCCTCGTGACTTCCGGGATCTCATCCAGGACTCCAAACAACCTTCGGTCACCACCATACATAACTCTACACTACCGAAACGTCACGGAACCTTAAGTGTGCAGACCCTGCGGGTTCGAGAACTATGTAGACATGACCGAGACACCTCTACGGTCAATAACCAATGGCGGGACCTGGATGTCCACATTGGTTCCTACATATTCTACGAAGATCTTCATCGGTTGAACCTCTATGTCAAGGATTCAGCTAATCCCGTATAACGTTCCCTTTGTTCTTCGGTATGTTACTTGCCCGAGATTCGATCATCGGTATCTCTATACCTAGTTCAACCTCGTTACCGGCAAGTCTCTTTACTCGTTCCTTAATACAAGATCCCGCGACTAACACTTAGCCACATTTCTTGCAAGGCTTGTTGTGATGTTGTATTACCGAGTGGGCCCTGAGATACCTCTCCGTCACACGGAGTAACAAATCCCAGTCTCGATCCATGCCAACTCAACAGACACCATCGGAGATACCTATAGAGCACCTTTATAGTCACCCAGTTACGTTGCGACGTTTGATACACACAAGGCACTCCTCCGATATCCATGAGTTGCATGATCTCATGGTCATAGGAACATATACTTGACATGCAGAAAACAGTAGCAATAAACTGACACGATCATATGCTATGTTTGTAGTTTGGGTCTTGTCCATCACATCATTCTCCTAATGATGTGATCCCGTTATCAAATGACATCTCATGTCCATGGCTAGGAAACCTTAACCATCTTTTGATCAACGAGCTAGTCTACTAGAGGCATACTAGGGACATGGTTTTGTCTATGTATCCACACATGCATTTAAGTCTCCGATCAATACAATTATAGCATGGATAATAAACGATTATCATGAACAAGGAAATATGATAATAATTAATTTATTATTGCCTCTTGGGCATATTTCCAACAATGACGCCTAGGACACTCGACAGGCAATCCACTCAGAGACTTCTTCCTCCACTCGACGGTGGACTGTCACTCGGAAAACCTCATTTCCACTCGACGCCAAAAGACCAGAAGCCACCCCCAAGAGGCCAATGGGCAGGCGTTAGACCTTTCATCATTAGTAGCTTTTATTATGTACGTTATCAGTAACGCTAGTCTTTAAACCGACGATCGGACCCTTGTATGCTGGTCAATTATGAGGAGCAGCGAACTCTATATAAGCCACCCCTTTCCTCTGGCACAAGGGTTCGCAACCATTGTAATCTCAACATTCCACATGACAAAGCTCCCGAGCACTGAGATGCAGGGCTGTTACCTCCACGAGAGGGGTCTGAACTCATACATCCGTGTGTACACCCTCGCCGTAGCTAGTACTCTGCCCTCTCCTTTCGTACCTCTACCATCTATTGTCAGGCTCGTTCTCAGGTGACAACTATCATATTCATTTTGGTTTTAATTTGGTGATCCTTGGAGAGATCTAGAATTACTTGCATCGCCATGTGACTTTTCCTTGTGCATGTGAAACTCATAGCTTTGTGACATGGTTGGCTATGGTGTCTGCAGTTTGGTACTGGCTAGCTAGCTAGCTTTGTTTATATGCTTTTATTTGTTCAGTACAAGAAGGGCAGTCTCTCTAGCTGTTTGGTTTAAGTTTATTTTGGAAGTAGTCATGGTGAGGAAAAAGGAAGAGAAAAACATGGCATTTTCATCATGATTAGGCTCTTAGCTGGTAAAATGGTTGGATATGTTGTCTAGTTAGGCTCCGCCTAATCGTTGGCTGTGTGGTAAACATTAACATGCGTGGTTGGGTTGCCGATTTTCAAAAGCATATGACTTAAATATTTGTATTTTCGGAGTTCTCTGCGTACACGTCTTAAACTGTTATTGTTGCTTCGATCAACAATTTACATATGTAAATAAAATGCACTTTATTTCCTCATCCCTGGAAAATTCTCTTTTCTTTAAACGGAGGACTATGCCCGTCCTCTGCATCAAGTGAAGCACACATTCATTCGTATTTGCTGTTTGTCGACGTCTTCAGGGAGTGCATTTCGTGTTTGCCAATTGTCGACGTCTTTGCGGAGTGCATTTCATCTGGCACTCGATAAAGAAGGTCTTTACCTATAGTATTCCTTCCGGTCATTTTTACTTCGCGTATTAGATTTTAACTTTAATCAAATTTATATGAAAAATAATATAAACATGGCATTGTGAATGTTGATATTTTTTTCTATAAGTCTGATCAAAATAAAAAATACTTCGATTTCAAACAAAATTTATATGCAGATTGAAAAAGACCGGAGGAAGGACCGTGCACGGGCCGTGCTCTTCTCGCTTGCTCTGTTGCACGTACAGTTTTTGGATTCACGCGACACGGGAAACACAAAACGTACCGCTGTGCAGTAGGTGGAATTTCTCACTTTACTGTATCACGCCTAGAGAGGAAACTGGAGTGGACCAGAAATCAGAAATCGATCCGTTTTGGTGAAGGAAATCCATGCCGCAGGAGTTAACTTAGCTGGAAGGTGGGTCGTTGGCGCACTTACAAATTTGTGCTTGTATTTTTTCAATACAACCCGCACTTCACGTCTTAGTGCCCCATCACTTTTTTTTGAGGGGGGGGGGGGGGGGTCTAGACACAAAAAGGGTTTTGTATTTTTGACCGAACGTCCGATTTCGAATCCGTTTGGTCTATAACCTTTCGAGCAAGGCCAATATTGAATAAGTTATTTATTTGACTTGGAACTTGTAAATGTTATGACCAAGTTTAAAAAAATACAACATTAATTAGTCTTGATTCGAACATATCATCGAAACAAAGATGATGTTCAAACCACGTGCACGCTGCACGGAGAGTGATCAGCATGCAGTCGACCAGCTAGCTTAATTAGTTGATGCATATCAAGATCAAGATGCATGCATGGGCTAGTGAGTGCGTGCAACCTAATTAATTAATCCCCCTTTGTTGTTTAAGATACTGGTACTGGTATTAGCTAGCTAGCTAGATATGATATGTGTAGTAGATATGTTCGTAATCTCCAAAAAACTTGATTTTATTAACCGCCGGTCGGTAGCTCATTTTGTTTGATTACTATCATCTCGACCGTGTTATATGGTATGATTACCAACGTGTGCTTTCTTACATTTCACAGCGAGTCTGTTTGGACGATCACCACGATCTGCATGAGCACGCTTCGTTGTTGTTAACAAGCTGATGAATTAATTGATTGCGTCTCGAATCAAATTTGGAACCCGGGACAAATACGAGCAAATTCAGTTTACAAAACCACTGCCTGTGTCTTGTCGCTACAAATTATCCCTCCTCTCATGGACGCATCCGGACATGTTCGATGTGTCCGTTTTGATGAACCGTGTTCGAGTTGCCCCTACAGCCGCCTCGTGATTCGTGAATGATACATGATCAACATGCAAGTGTCATGTGTGTGAGTGCGACCAAAACTATCATGCCTGGACTATGGACAAATTCGATGTCGATGTGTCGTCGTTTACTCATGACAGATGCCATAAGGTGGCTTATCGTGGGTAGTTGGGATCGGAGGATGTCGACGGGCTCCGGGTGCGAGGTTGGACACAAGCGGTGATGACACACGATGTATCCAGGTTCAGGACCCTTCGAGGGAGGTAACGCCCCTAATCCTGTTTGGTTTAGTTGGACGGATGAGTATGTATACAAGGACGCTTCTGGAGTTGTGTTTGGAGGAGGAAGAAGGAGCAGCCGGCTCGTCTTCCTCTACTGCTAGAGGGGGTTTGAGAGCTCAGTGTGTGTGTGCGGGGATGATCGTCCGTCCCCATTGCATGGGGGCTCGGAGGGTTTTATAGGCCAACCCCGGCTCTTATAATATGTTCTAAGTACATGGGCGGAGGACCCGGCTGGCAGTCTCTCCGGCTGGTCATGGGGTCCCACCATTCGTGCCGTCTCGTCGTTGGTGGGGTCCGCCGGCTGAGCGGTTCCATCTTCCATCGGGGCCCGCCAGCCGGCTCTGCGATTGGCCCTCTCCCACCTATCGCGGCACGGGTCGCCCGGGGGGGCGTCGCCTAGCGCCAGCCGGCCGAAGTCTCCGGTACGACCGGTCGCGCTGTAGCCACGCCGAGGCAGGTAATCGAGTCGGCGAGGGCGTGCCGACACTGTTCCCTCGCCCGGTCGCGCTTGCCGAGGTCAGCGACTGGGTCGGCCGGACTGTAGCCACGTGCTGCAGTGCGTCAGCGGCCATTGTAGCCATAGGGCCGCCCGTCGTGCCGGTCGCGTCGTGTCGTCGTACCCGCGCGCAGAGGGATGGGATGTCGCATATCCGTCCTAGGGTCAACAGAAGGGGCGGCCCAGAGGCAGCCGCCGTGCCCAGCCGGTTGAGAATCGGGCCGGCGCCTTGACAAGCCATCCAGGGTGCCAACCGGCACCATCTCGAGCCGGACGTCCTCCAGCCGGCCTCGACCAGCCAGCCGCGTAGTTTTTCTTCGAAGCGAAAGGGGGAGGATCCCGTCGCTTTGGCCTACCCAGGGGTAATAACCCTGTCAGTAGTCCCTGAAGCCGGCGGGGGCCGCGTTTGGCAGACGGAGGGGAGCCGAAAGGGCAGCCGGGTCGGCCGTTGGACCCGACGCATCGGGTACCGGCGCGCCGCCCCGAGACCTGCGCCGGCACGCAGCGCGCCATGCGGCGAGTGATGATGCGACAGGTCCTGCGCACGTGGGGAGACGGGACGTCGCCTGGGTCTAGCCTGCTAGGCCCCAGGCGTAGCCCAGTGAGCCTCGGGGCGCAGGCCGGGATCCTCTGCGCCCCAAAGCGGCCGTTACGGCCCGGGGCCACCCACGCATGCGCGGAGTTCCTGGGGGAGTGGGCGTAGTTAATCCCACGTCCCCCGGTCGTGGCCTCCCCTATAAAAGGAGAGGAAGGGCAGGGGGCGGACATACCCGCACCTCACTCGCCCCCTCGCTGCCCGTCTTCCTTGCTTCCTTGCCTTCCCCGCGCGACACCACGCCCACACACCGCACCGCCGCCGCGATGGCCGATGGATGCGGCGGGAGCTGGGCTGGCTCCATTGTGGCCGAGTCGGACATCGCCGAGCTCCATCGCGCGCGCATGCTGCTGCCGGAGGAGCGGGTCTTCGGGCTCCCAGTGAGTCTCTTCTTCCGCTTTCTCCTCGATACCTTCGACCTCCAGCCGCATAATCTTGGCCCCAACTCGATCTTGTATCTTTCCTCTTTTGTGACGCTGTGCGAGGGGTACCTCGGCGATCTTCCCTTCATCGATTTCTTCAATGCGCTTTTCTATCTCAAGCCATTGAAAAGCGACGCCTGCGGGGGCATGGTGGTGTGTTGCCGCGGCGTCGCGCGCTTCCCCCCTCTTTCTCTCATCAACTCCGTTAAGGGGTGGCACCGGACGTTCTTCTACATGAAGAACGCAGACCCAAAAACGGACTACATTCGGCTGCCACCATTTGTCGATAGGCAGTCCACCTAGATAAACTGGTTATTGCCGCGCTGTGGCCGGGTCATGGGGGAGCTCCGACGAACCGTGTGGCCTAGTGGCTGGAGCACGCCGTCCCCCGCCTCGAAGCCTGGAAGGTGTCGGCCGCCCGAGCCGGGGCGCAGATGGCGCTCCGGTTCGTTACATCGTGGTATCACGGCATGGATCTGGGCCGGCTGGCGACCATGCAAGACGTGCCGGCCGCGGAGTGGGAGGCTCGTGAGCCGTCCCTTATCCACCGGGCCAACGAGCTCGCGTCATATATCGACGCGGATGAGTTCCTGCCGGCCCTTGGCAAGGACGGCGAGCCGTTACCCGAGGACTCCTTCGGCATCCCTCAAGGCCCGACGGATGATGAGGTTGCCGACGAGAGCACCAACTCGAGCGGTGAGACGGCTGAAACCGAGGAGCCCGCCTCGAAGGCCAAGGAGGCTGACCCGAAGGCCGCGGCGACCTCCGAGGCAAGAGCCAAGCCGCCCAGTGACGCGTCGGCTGGGGGCACGCCGGCTGGCAAGGCGCAGGTGGCCTGAGCCCTCAGGCGTTTTTATCTTTCTCTTTTCTCTCCCTGCAAGTTAGGCTCGAATCCACCCACTGGGGGTGTTTTATGTAATGAACTATGCTCGCCATGAGCCGCTTTTGTCTTAACATTTATGCTATGAATATTTAGCGTGTTTTCCTTGTTACTCATGCCGACTCGTCCTTATCCTTTTTTGCCTGCTTGATTTTTTTCGGTCCTTCTCCTTTTCTCCTTTGGTTTCGGCCCCGCCAGCCTGACAGCCGGGAGCCGGTCTGTAGCTGGGTCGAGGCGTCTGCCTCAGGGGAGCCGGATCAAAACTTAGGAATCGCGAGGGCCTTTCGGGATAAGTAGAGTGGTAGAGACGCGGCAATGGTCCGGCTGGTCCTAGACGGGGTCTTCCTTCGTTTGACCTTCCGTGTGAGCCAAACCTTGCCGGCACAAGGCCCCGTCAGCCAGACAGTCGGGAGCCGGATCTGTAGCTGGTAAGGGTGGGAAGGTTTGGCCGGCTCACATTACCTAGCCAGTTTTTGGAGAAGCGTTCTAGGTCCAGCCGGCTAGCCCCCGGGCCCGAGAGCCGAGTCGGGGGGCCGGTGGGCGAGGAATCTTTTGGAGGAAATGAAACAGGGCGTGCCCCAAGAGCCGGCCTGGGGCACCCATTGCATTCATAAGCCCAAAAGGGTAGGAATACATACGTACATCGTTTTTTTTTCAGTAGTAGAACGTGCGAAGGAGCGGCGCGTTCCATGGGCGCTCCGTCTCCTCGCCAGAGGCATCTCTCTTGCGTTTCTGTGGCTTCTGGGCATCTATCAGGTAGTACGCATTGTTGTGTAATGCCTTGCGATGATGAACGGGCCCTCCCATGGGAAGGACAGCTTGTGTTGTCCAGCTGTCCGCTGGACCCGCCTGAGGACCAGGTCCCCTTCGCGAAAGGAGAGTGGACGGATTCGCTTGCTATGGTAATGCCGAAGCTTCTGATGGTAGATCGCCGCCCGGCTCAAGTCCAGTTCGCGAACTTCCTCGAGTAGGTCGACGTCGTCTTCTCTTGCCTCCTTTGCGTCCTTCTCCGTGTATAGGGCGACCCGAGGCGAATCGAACTCGATGTCGGTGGGGATGATTGCCTCGGACCCATACACAAGGAAGAAGGGAGTGTAGCCTGTTGAACGGTTCGGGGTGGTCCTGAGACTCCAAAGGACGGCCAACAGCTCGTCGATCTAGCAGCCGGCCGACCTCACCAGCGGCGTCACAAGCCGGGGCTTGACGCCAGACAAGATGAGGCCGTTCGCCCTCTCGACCTGGCCGTTTGACCGCGGATGAGCGACGGAGGCCAGGTTGAGCCGGATTCCTTGCTTGGAGCAGAAACGCGCGAGTGCACCCTTGGGGAAGTTCATGTCGTTGTCGGTGATGATGCTGTGGGGAACGCCGTAGCGTATCGTGATGTCATCGATGAACAGGATGACCGTGGGACCGTCCAGCTTCTTGATTGGCCGCGCCTCAATCCACTTGGTGAATTTGTCGACAGCCACCAGCAAGTGCATCATGCCGCCTCAAGCGGTCTTGAATAGGCCCACCATGTCCAGCCCCCATACGGCGAAGGGCCACGAGAGGGGGATGGTTTGGAGGGTTGTTGCCGGCAGGTGGCTCTGCATGCTGAAGCGTTGGCAGGCCTCGCATTCGTTGACCAACTTCTTGGCCGCCTCGAGAGCAGTCGACCAAAAGAAACCGTGGTGGAAAGCCTTGGCCACCAGGGTCCTAGAGGCAGCGTGGTGCCTGCACTCACCCTGGTGGATGTCGAGGAGGATCTCCAGACCCTTTTCCGTCTCGACGCATCGCTATAAGATGCCGGTAGTGCTACGGTGGATGAGCTCGTTGTTGATGATGTCGTAGGCCGTGGCACGGCATTGGATTTGCCTTGCCAAAGCCTCATCTGGGGGCAGCTCGCCCCGTAGAAGAAACGCCAGGATGGGTTGGGCCCATGAGAGGGCCGTGATGGGGACCGGCTCGGGAGCCCCTGGGGCCGGATGACCAGCCCTCGGGACCGGCTCAAGAGCCCCCAGGACTAGATGATCAGTCCATGGGACCAGTTCGCCAGCCCCCGGGGCTGGCCGGTCGATGGTCATCGTGACGGTCGCGTCATTGGAGCCGGCCGCCTCGGACGCCGCCGGCTCGATTGGTGCCGGCTGGGCGGCCGATGGTTCGGGAGCCGGTGGCGAAGGTGCCGGAGAGGCGGTCGGAGCCGTCGATAGGCCGGTGACACCCGCCAGCACGAAGATTGACTCTGATTCTAGGGAAGGCTTGATCGACGGCTTGAGTAGCCGTTCGAGGAAGACGCCGTCTGGGATGGCCTGCCGGGTGGAGCCGATCTTTGCTAGCGCATCCACCGCCTCATTGTCCTCCCGTGGGACGTGATGAAACTCACAGCCCTCAAAGGAGCCGGTGAGCTGTTGTACGAGGAAGCGGTAGCTAGCCATGTTGGCATCCCTGGCGTCCCATTCGCCAGAGACATGCTGCACCACGAGGTCGGAGTCGCCGAAGCAAAGGATGCGCCTGATGCCGATCTCCTTAGCGAGTCGGAGGCCATGGAGGATGGCCTCGTACTCGGCCACGTTGTTGGAGGCGGCAAAGTGGATCTGGAGGGCGTATTTGAGCTGGTCACCCTTCGGGGAGGAGAGGACTATGCCGGCACCCAAGCCGGTCCTCATTTTCAAGCCGTCGAAGTGCATGCGCCAATGCGTGGACTCTGGGGGAGGTGGCACGAACTCTGTCTCCGCCCAATCGACGAGGAAGTCACCCAACGCCTGTGACTTGATGGCAGTTCTTGGCTTGTACCGGATCTCGTGATCGGCAAGGGCGATGATCCATTTGGCGATCCGGCCGGTGGAGTCCCGGCCGCTCATGATTTCGCCGAGCAGGGCCGTACTCACCACGGTGATGGCATGTTCTTGGAAGTACTGCTTGACCTTCTTGGCGACGAAGTATATGCCGTAGCACATCTTCTGGTAGTAGGGGTAGTTCTGCTTGGACGCGGAGAGGACCTCGCTGATGTAGTAGACAGGTCGCTGGACCGACAGGGACTTGCCCTCCTCCGGCCGCTCGACCACCAGGACGACGCTGATGACATGGGTTGTCGCCGCGATGTAGACGAGCAGGGGTTCCTTCTCAGCCGGCGCGGCCAGGATGGGCGCGTGGGTGAGAGCCTTCTTGAGGCCGCGGAAAGCCTCGTCCGCCTCATCGGTCCAGTCGAAAATGCCCGACTTCTCAGTTTGGCCCGGCTCGGTTAGAGCTGTCTTGCGAAGGAGCCCGTAGAGGGGCAACGCCTTCTCCCCCAACCAGCTAATAAACCGGTTGAGCGAGGCGAGGCAGCCGGTGAACTTCTGGACGTCACGGAGCCGGGTCGGCTTGGGCATGTGCTCGATCGCACTGATCACACTGATCGCTCGATCGCACTGAGCTTGATCTTGTACTTGTGCAAGTTCGCGAAGGTTTCCCGGAGGTCGTCGAGGAGGCTGAAATGCTTCTTGGTTTTGACGATGATGTCGTCGACATAGACGTGGACATTCCTTCCTATCTGAGCCAGGAGGCACTTTTGCATACACCACTGGAAGGTGGCGCCTGCGTTCTTCAGGACGAAAGACATGGTGATGTAGCAGTAGGCCCCAAAGGGCGTGATGAAGGAGGTCATGAGCCGGTCTTCCAGGTCCAGCTTGATCTGGTGGTAGCCGGAGTAGGCGTCCAGGAAGGACAGCAAGTCACAACCGGCTGTGGAGTCGATGACTTGATTGATCCGCGGCAGAGCGAAGGGGTCCTTGGGACATGCCTTGTTCAGGCTAGTGTAGTCGATGCACATGTGCCAGGTCTTGTTCTTCTTCAGCACCAGGATTGGGTTGGCCAGCCAGTCCGGGTAAAACACTTTCATGATGAATCCGACTGCGAGCAGCCGGACGATCTCTTCGCCTATAGTACGCCGCTTCTCCTCGGATAAGCGGCACAGGGGTTGCTTGACCGGCTTGTCGTCCGACCAGACGTGGAGTTTGTGCTCGGCGAACTTCCTCGGAACACCCGGCATGTCCTTGGGGGACCATGCAAAGATGTCCCGATTCTCACGGAGGAAGTCGACGAGCTCGCCTTCCTATTTGCTATTGTGGCGGGAGCCGATGGTGACGCACTAAGCCGGATTGGCCGGTTTGAGCGGGATTTGCTTGGTGTCTTTGGAAGGCTGGAAGGAGGCCTCATCGGCAAATTGCAAGGGAGGAGCCAGCACGGCTGTGGCTAGCAGCAAGGGCCATGAGCCGGTCGAGTTGTCGTTTCTCCTCGGCGATCTCCAGGACCTCAGCCAGCCGACTGCCGTCTCGAGCGCACTCGAGCGACATCTTGTAGTCACCCGTGATGGTGATGATTCCCTTGCGGCCCGACATCTTGAGCTTGAGGTAGGCATAATGGGGGACCGACATGAAGCTGACAAGAGCCGGTTGGCCCAATAGCGCGTGGTAGGGGCTCGCGAGGTCCGACCTCGAACAACACCGACTCGCGGCGAAAGTGGCCGGGTCCGTCGAAGAGGACGTCGAGTGTGATCTTGCCGACAGGGGAGCAGGACTTTCCAGTCCCGATGCCATGGAAGACCGTCCGGCTCGCCTGCAGGTCTTCTATCTTCAGCCCTAGCTTGTGCATAGTGTCGAGGTAGAGGATGTTGATGCTGCTGCCACCATCTATCAGCACCCGTGAGAAGCGGCAAGTTCGTTCCTTACTGGCGATGGTGGGGTCAAGGACCAGGGCGTAGCTGCCGAGATTCGGCATCACTGCGGGGTGATCGGCCTGGCTCCAAGTGACCGGCTTCTCCGACCAGTGCATGAACTGGGGAGTTGCCGGCATGGTGGCGTTCACCTCACGTCAGAGCTGGCGTTGAGAATGTTTGCCCGTCTCTTCGTTGGTGAAGACGACGTAGCAACCGTCCTGGTTGGGGAACTGGTCAATCAAACGACCGTCGTAATGGGCCGGAGTTGGAGCCGGTGCCGGGGCGGCAGCTTGGGCTGGAGCCGGCGCACGGGCTGGCGGCGCGGGAGGAGCCGGAAGGCCGTCCCCCCGGGCCAATCGCTGTGCGAAGCTGCACTCACGGAGTGTGTGCGTAGAGGGTTTGGACCATGAGTGGTTCTTGCAGGGGAGGTCGAGCATCGTCTTGAAGGTGAGCTTCGGCTGCCAGGCAACCTTGCTAGTGCACTGACGCTGGCTGGAAGACTGGGCAGCCGACTCCTTCTCCTCGATTGTGTTAACCTGCCGGCTCCCGTAGTGGGGATCCGGCTGGTCATTCTTCCGTTTGTTGTTCTGTGGCTGCTGGTTGTCGACAGCCGATCGGGATGTTGCCGACGTTGCCGTTGCCTTGGAGGGCGGGGTCTTCTTGACCCGGATGGCTGAATCAGCCATGGTGTACATGTCTGCCTTGGTCATGAGATCGGCAAGCGTGGCCAGCTCGGAGCACAAAAGCTTATGCTTGAGAGGGGTGCCATCTCGGCAGCCTTCAATGAAGTACTGCACGGCTTGTACTTCGTGCACCCCCTCGCGAGAGTTGCGGAGCTCGGTCCATCGAGTGAGGTAGTCACGGAGGGATTCGTCGGCCCCAGAATGCACATAGCGAGTTCACGGGGACGACCCGACCGCTTGTAGGTACCGGTGAAGTTGCGGACGAAGGCCTCCTTGAAGTCCGTCCAATTGTTGATGTTGCCGGCCACCAGGCTGTTGAGCCAGGTGCAGGCCGAGCCGATCAACATGAGGGGGGCGTTGCGAATGGCTACATGCTTGTTCCCCCTGGCGATGCCAACCGCAGTGGTGTAGTCGATCAGCCAGTCTTCGGGCTTGGTTGCCCCGTTATATTTCGGGGTGTCCCGAGGAAGCGTGAAGCCGGTTGGAAAAGGCTCGGTGTGGATCCGTGGCCGAAGCAAGCCGAACCAATCGAGCCCTCCTCCTCAAGGAGGGCGGATTGCGCGAGTTTGTTGATGCGGTTGCGGGCGTCATTCTTGCTACGGGGGACGCGTGGTCCGAGCCGAGAGCTCGGGGCGGATGGCAGGTGGAACCGATTGTCCCGACTCACGCCGCGGGGGCGGCGTGTGTCCGCGGCTGCGCTAGCTGCCAGATGCCGGCGGTTCGTGATGGCGGCCGCTTCGAGGAGGATTGTTGGTGCGCCAGCTGTTAACAGCCGACTGCTCGCTCCCCGGCGGCGGAGAGGGCCGGGGGTAGTTCATCTCGTCCTGGTGGCCGAAGACGCGAGGGGAGCAGGAGTACTGGGCCGCTTGGCGGCCGGCAGTTCCCGTGCCCTCGCCCCGGGCCGGGGGCCTTCAGTGGCAGCGCCGCCCGTCACGAGCAGATGCTACTTCATCAGCAGCATTGATGAGATCCTTGATGTGGCGCTCGTGGGCGGTACGCTCTTCGCCCTCCAAGGTGTCCAATTCCTCATAGTCCACCTTGAGAGACCGCATGTTGGCTGTGGGGGTGCCGTAGATGGGCATCTTGCCGCCGACGATTTCGGCGACCACGCGACCACGGTCGTGCATAGCCCCATGCCGGCTGGGCTCGGTGCCAGCCGGGGTGAGTCCATAGGCAGAAGCGTACTCCCGCTGGGCCGCCTCCATGCGGCGCCGCGTGGCCGTGAGGGCAGTGGCCTTCTCAAACAGGACGCGACGAGCTGCCTCGAGATCGGCCACATCGGTGTCGGGGTCCGCCGTTGGGGCGATAGGAGTACTCAAGCCCCGGAGGGCCGTGCCGAGCGGGTCGGACATGCCGACGCGGGCAGCGGCAGTGCTAGCCACAGCCCGCGCCTGTCCGGAAGCGATGGAGGAAGTGATGGCCATTACTCCCACGCGATCGTGAGAGCCGCTAGACTGAGTCACAACGAGTGCGCCCACGGCCGTGGGCGGACTGACGCAGACGAGCACCTGCACGGGGTACTCATCAGCGGCCGGAGTCTCGGCGAGGCTGAGCGTGCCGAAGCGCTCGGTGAGCGCGTCGATGTCGGCCGTGAGGCCGACGGAGTTGCCCGCAGGACGTGCCGGAGCAAGCCCCACGAGCCCGCGGTGTTGCCTGGACGTGCGGCGATGACGGGGAATGGTGAGGTGTCCCGCCCGGAGCATGAATCCAGCCGGCGCCGCATACGGCCCCACGGTGGACGCTAACTGTCGTCGTTTTCTCACGACAGATGCCATAGGGTGGCTTATCGTGGGTAGTTGGGGCCGAAGGACGCCGACGGGCTCCGGGTGCGAGGTTGGGCACATGCGGTGATGACACATGATGTACCCAGGTTCAGGGCCCTCTGAGGGAGGTAACACCCCTAGTCCTGCTTGGTTTAGTTGGATGGATGAGTATGTATACAAGGGCGCTCCTGGAGCTGTGTTTGGAGGAGGAAGAAGGAGCAGCCGACTCGTCTTGCTCTACTGCTAGAGAGGGTTTGAGAGCTCAGTGTGTGTGTGCGGGGATGATCGTCTGTCCCCGTTGCATGGGGGCTCGGGGGGGGGGTTATAGGCCAAGCCCCCGGCTCTTATAATATGTTCTAAGTACAGGGGCGGGGGGACCCGGCTGGCAGTCTCTCCGGCCGGCGAGGGGGTCCCACTATTCATGACGTCTCGTCGTTGGTGGGGTCCACCGGCTGAGCGGTCCCATCTCCCGTCGGGGCCCGCCAGCCGGCTCTGTGATTGGCCCTGCCCACCTACCGCGGCACGGGTCGCCCGAGAGGGGGGGGGCGTCGCCTAGCGCCAGCCGACCAAAGTCTCAGGTACGGCCGTCCGTGTTGTAGCCACGCCGAGGCAGGTAATCGAGTGGGCGAGGACGTGCCAACACTGTTCCCTCGTCCGGTTGCGCTTGCCGAGGTCAACGGCTGGGTCGGTCGGACTATAGCCACACGTTGCAGTGCGTCAGCGGCCACTATAGCCACAGGGCCGCCCATCGTGCCGGTCGCGTCGTGTCGTCGTACCCGCGCGCAGAGGGATGCGACGTCGCATGTCCATCCCAGGGTCAACGGAAGGGGCGGCCCAGAGGCAGCCGACCACGCCCAGCCGACCGAGAATCGGGCCGGCGCCTTGACCAGCCGTCCGGGGCGCCAGCTCGAGCCGGACGTCCTCCAGCCGGCCTCGACCAGCCGGCCGCGTAGTTTTTCTTCGAAGCGAAAGGAAGAGGACCCCGTCGCTTTGGCCTACCCAGGGGTAATAACCTCGTCAGTAGTCTTCGAAACCGGAGGGGGCCGCGTCCGGCAGACGGAGGGGAGCCGGCGGCTTCCCCCTAGCTAAACCCGCTTCCGGATCGGAGTCGAAAGAGCAGCCGGGTTGGTCGTTGGACCCGACGCCTCGGGTACCGGCGCGCCGCCCCAGGACCTATGCCGGCACGCAGCACGTCACGCGTCGAGTGATGATGCCGCGGGTCCCGCACACGTGGGTAGACGGGACGTCACCTGGGTCTAGCCCGCTAGGCCCCAGGCGTAGCCCAGTGAGCCTCGGAGCGCAGAATGGATCCTCTGCGCCCCGAAGCGGCCGTTAATTTTAGATTATTTATATTTACAGTAAATAACAACAGTAAATAACCTTCTAATGTTCTCTAACTTCCCTTCTAATCTTACCCTAGACTAGCACCCTAGCAATGTGATCCATTCCCGTCGATGGGATGAGCTAGTACTAGTACGTACCAGTGGCTTCCCCTTGCTGTGACTGAAACAGAAACGAACAATTGTGCACTACGTACATCTTGTCGCTTTATCTTATCACGCGTTGTTGCCTGGGATTCTGAGTGAGGGAGTTTGTGAGTGGGTGAGAAGCAAAGTTTTAAATAGCGCGTTAAGCCTCTTAGCGACAGCTCAGCCAAAAGCTATGAAACGCTATAGCGCAGCTATAGCGTGCTAAACCCTATTTAGCGTTTCAGTATAAATCAATAAAATATGATAAAATAGACATAGAATCAGTCATCAATTCAACATATAAATACTTGAAAATTGACATATATCAACTAGCATATAACCAAATCAATAGAAGAATGATACTATATTGTGTAGTTCAGAACATACTCATGCAAAAAACAACCACATAATTCACTAACAAAGCAAAGTTCAGCATAATGTAAAGAATAGACGCATAACAAATTAACAATACATCCTAACATAGTGCAGTTCATTACGTAACAGAGAATAGTCCCATATTGTACAATACATAACAGGGGCATATATCAGGAGATGGTCCATTTCATTACTTAGAGCAAAGTTTGGCATAGCAACTACCAACATACCACGAACACACTTTGAAACTACAAAAGTGGTACACCAACAATAGGAGATGGTTGAAATCATAAGTTCAGCCAACTAACTTGACATAGAAACATACCAGCATACCACCATCATACTTCGAAACAACAAAAGTGGCATATCCGACCATGCAATTAATACGAGTCGACAAGGCTGGAGGGAGACTCATCTTCTGATTCCGACGAAGAAGAATCGGAAGAGGCGGAAAGTATGGCTTCCTCATAATGCTATTAAGGAGAGATTGCACACTCTTCTTCCTCTTCTTTCTAGGGTGTGCAGTAGGTCTCTTCTTCTTTTTCTTTCGTGCTTGTGATGCTGAAGCTAGCATGCTGTGACACCACAATTCGTTATTTGTGAAAGGTGAAACTTTATCCTTGTAATGCCAGCTGTGCATATCTTGCCACAATAGTTGCATTTCTGCCAATGCTTTTTGTTCACTCTGGAAGAGTGCAATGCTTCCATGCAGGATCATTCGAGTCAACAACTTGAGAGAGTGGAGGTTCTGTTACTGAGGCTGTGTTGGAGCCACCAACAGCTATGCAAAAAGAAGCAATCAAGTAAAATTAGATATTGTTTAGGCAGATTTACATGCAATCTGTTTTTTGCAAGCTACAAAGATGTTCAGATTTTGCAATGGTTGCAGGATAATATAGTACCACTTCATTAGATTTTGCAAGCTACAAAGGATAGTAATTCTGCACAAGCAGTACACTATTAATACTGGTGAATGCTTCTGATTATCAACTAGCAGGCAACTGCAGCATGTTCTAGCGGCAGTTCGGAGTCGAGACTTGACACACATGACGAACATTGAAGCATTCACTCCCGCAGGCTGTTCAGGATCTGCAGAGTCAAGCCAATATGTAGAAAAGCATTCACTCTGCAGTATATCTAAATGCATCCAAAATACGTGATAGAAAAATGTACGAGAGTATCAAATAGACTTCCAATATATTTGTGATTCTGTATTATAACTGAAACTTCAGCAGCATTTGTTTTTGTTGCGAATCGGGAGAATTCAGTCCCTGACATACTTCTGTAGCAGTACAAGCATTCAGAAGAAGAGATAATAGAGGATAAATAAGCTTACCTGCTGATGGGATTTGCTGGCTCATGGTCGACTGGTGGACACCGTCGCCGCGGGGAGCACCATCGCGCCGGGAGCTTCGTCGCCCTGTGGATGCGGTCGTCGCCGCAGCAGAGAGGAAGTGGCGAGGAGGGAGCAGCCGAGAGGAAGTAGCCAGGAGCAGCCGTCTCTGAGAGGCAGTGGCGAGGAAGGTCAGTCGCCGGAGTCACAGCTCGAGGCTGCCGCCATGGTTGGTCGTTGGTTGGCCCCGCCGTTGTTCCTGCTTGGGAAGAGGACGGGAGTGAGGATAGGGTCTGGCTCGAGAGGAGAGTTGGGGACTTCGACTTGGTAGGCTTGGGCTTTGGCCCGCGTAGCGTATTCAATTTTGGACCAAAATTTTTAGGCCAGAGACGCGGGACGCTAACACTAGAGGCCCAATTTTAGCGCTAAGTGACCTTTAGCGCGCTAACCCGTCGTAGGTGAAATCGATCTTCGCGTAGCGCGGCGTATGTCTTGGACGCTATAGCGACGCTATAGCGCCACTTTAGCGCACTATTTAAAAGTTTGGTGAGAAGTTATGCTGTTGTTGCATGTATCACTCTCTAGGTGTGTGCGGGCCAGTCTCTGCTCTTGCTCTTGGTGGAGATTGTTCCACAGAGGAAAGTAGAGTGGACCAGTGTTAGTGTTTCTCTCTTGTTGTCATCGTCTAGTTTGTTTTTGAAACCTTACATGTATGTACAGAGAAGCCATGTTGCTGTTATATTTTCATTAAAATAAAACAAATATGCACAGAGAAGCATTACAAACAGTCTGCAACTGCTTCTACCGAATACCAGTTTTTCCCAACATGAATATGGTTCAAGTGTCTAACGTTTCTTCTATCCAGAGAAGGAAGTGGATCTATAAACTTTGCTTTAGTTCTGTGCTGACTAGCATGAGGTCTTGTTTTAACTTGAATTTCCAGCTTCTGGTACTTGATCTTTCATTCCCGAATATTGCATCCAGGTGTTCCAACACTAGTAGAAAACAAGACTTTGGTCCAGGCCTGAAAAGCCCATTAATCCCGGTTCGTGAGTGAACCGGGACCCATGGGGGCATCGGTCCCGGTTCGTGAGGCCAGGGCGCTGGTCGGGCCTCGTGGGCCATTGATTCCGGTTTGTCTGACCTCTTTGGTCCCGGTTCCAGACACGAACCGGGACCAATAGGCCTCGCTCCTGGCCCACAACCATTGGTCCCGGGTTTTTTGGCCGACCGTGGAAGAGCTTTGTGATGATCTAGCCCACCTCCTATGCACATGAGATGCTCGATAAAATGCTCGAGCCACACTTAAGCTTTTTCCTCTCGAAGCTCCTTGTCGAAGCTCCATTATCCTCAAGATTTGTCTAGGTTTGGCGATCCGTCCTATCCCGTCCCCGTACTCACCGCCGTCGATCGCCCGCGCCGTTCTCGGCGCCGGCACCACCGTGGTTAGCCTCTTCTTCTTATCTTCTTTTTAAAAGAAAAAAGTTCTTACTTGTATGATTTAGATAGATACTTGTGTAATTTTCTTATTTTTATTATTGTTTGTTATCATATAGTGCGATGGTTTTGGTATCCGCCTCCTTCGCCCTCGTCCTGTCTATGATTCGGATGTGGTATATATTATCTTTTATAACTATTTGTTTTATTTAGTGTTTATGACAATTATGCCGACCAACGTGACATAGAGTTTTTAATCTAGGAGGTATGTGAACCGGAAATTCCAATCGACATAGAAATTCTTGTCGACAAGTTAAATTTGCATGAAAAAGGAAACAATTACTTAAAAGAAAAATTACAAAGAGTTGAAGAGGAGAAAATGAAATTAGAGTTGCATGTTGCGGATGTCGTCGACGATCACAAGATCAACATGGATGCAATGCGCATGAAGATTAGAAAGGTTAGAAAATATGTCATTCATACTAAGGCTTGGTATCATTATGCCGTTGGATCAATTGGTACCTTAGTTGCGGTTATGATCGTATTTGTTGTTGCATTTAATTTTTTCACATAGTTTCAATGTATGTTTAGTTAGATGCTCTAGAGAGCTATATGTTGTTCAATAATGAGAACTATGTATGAACTTTATGTATTTATTTTGGTCACTGCTGTACTTTGGCTTTAATGTGGTGATGAATTTCTATTAATTTGGTCACTTCTCTATTCATGATATTCTTTAATGGTTTTTAATACACTTTATTATATAACGCATGCAGATAAACCGACAATGGACGTATGATGACCGATGCATCTCCGAGTATATTAAGGGCCTGCATAATTTTCTTGAAGCAGCTGAGACAAACAAGCAGAATGGTTTTATGCATTGCCCATGTACTGTCTGTCAGAATACGAAGGCTTTCTCCAACTCTAAAACCCTACCCTTTTACCTGCTTGAGAAGGGTTTTATGCCACACTATAATGTTTGGACCAAGCACGGAGAAAGAGGGGTTCTGATGGAAGACAACGAAGAAGAAGAGGATGATGACAACTATGTGCCTCCTGAATACGGTGATGCTGGAACGGGGGAAGCTGAAGATCAAGAGGAACCAGACGATGTGCCCGATGATGATCTTCGCCGGGTCATTGTATATGCAAAGAGACAATGCGAAAGTGGAAAGGAGAAGTTGAAGTTTGATCGCATGTTACAGGATCACAAAAAAGGGTTGTACCCCAATTGCGAAGATGGCAACACAAAGCTCATTACCACACTGGAATTGCTGCAGTGGAAGGTAGAGAATGGTGTACCTCACAAAGGATTTGAGAAGCTACTGAAAATATTGAAGAAGAAGCTTCCAAAGGATAACGAATTGCCCGACAGTACGCACGCAACAAAGAAGGTTGTATGCCCTCTAGGATCGGAGGTGCAGAAGATACATGCATGTCCTAATGACTGCATCCTATACCGTGGTGCGTACGAGGATTTGAATGCATGCCCGTGTTGCAAATATGTCCTAGAGGCAATAATAAATTAGTTATTATCATATTTCCTTGTTCATGATAATCGTTTATTATCCATGCTATAATTGTATTGATCAGAGACTTAGATGCATGTGTGGATACATAGACAAAACCATGTCCCTAGTATGCCTCTAATAGACTAGCTCGTTGATAAAAGATGGTTAAGGTTTCCTAGCCATGGACATGAGATGTCATTTGATAAACGGGATCACATCATTAGGAGAATGGTGTGATGGACAAGACCCGAACTATAAACGTAGCATATGATCGTGTCAGTTTATTGCTACTGTTTTCTGCATGTCAAGTATATGTTCCTATGATCATGAGATCATGCAACTCACGGATACCGGAGGAGTGCCTTGTGTGTATCAAATGTCACAACGGAACTGGGTGACTATAAAGGTGCTCTACAAGTATCTCTGAGGGTGTCTGTTGGGTTCGCATGGATCAAGACTGGGATTTGTTACTCCAAGTGACGGAGAGGTATCTCAGGGCCCACTCGGTAATACAACATCACAACAAGCCTTGCAAGCAATGTGACTAAGTGTTAGTCACGGGATCTTGTATTACAGAACGAGTAAAGAGACTTGCCGGTAACGAGGTTGAACTAGGTATGGAGATACCGACTATCGAATCTTGGGCAAGTAACATACCGAAGAACAAAGGAAACATCATACGGGATTAATTGAATCCTTGACATAAAGGTTCGACCGATAAAGATCTTCGTAGAATATGTAGGAACCAATATGGGCATCCAGGTCCCGCTATTGGTTATTGACCGTAGAGGTGTCTCGGTCATGTCTACATAGTTCTCGAACCCGCAGGGTCTGCACACTTAAGGTTTTGGCACATATTTTTTTAGCCACGTGCTGCTCGTTCCTCTTGTGCATAGTTTCTCCTCTAGATCGGATTTCCGCAGTGCTTAGGCGAAGCCCTGCTGGAATTACTCCACTACCATCGCCGGAGCGCCGTCATGCTGCCGGTGAACTCTTCTTCCTCTCCACTTCCTCTTGCTGGATCAAGACGGTGGAGATCATCATCATGCTGCACGTGTGCTGAACGCGGAGGTGCCGTCCGTTTGGCGCTAGATCGGAAGGACCGTGATCAATATCGCGAGACGGTTCGTGATGAGTTCGCGGGATGGATCGTGATGAGTTCACGGGACGGATCATGATGAGATCGCGGGACGGATCATGATGAGATCGCGGGATGGATCGTGATGAGTTCGCGGGACGGATCGTGATTGGATCGCGGGACGGATCGTGATGGTATCGCGGGACGCTCGGCGATTTGGATCGTGAAGATCTTCGACTACACCAACCGCGTTTCTTAACGCTTCCCGCTTAGCGATCTACAAGGGTACGTAGATCCACTCTCCCTCTCGTAGATTCTCATCCCCATGGATAGATCTTGCGTGTGCGTGGGAAATTTTTTGTTTCCCTTGCGACGTTCCCCAACAGTGGCATCATGAGCTAGGTCTATGTGTAGATGAGATCTCGACACAAAAGGTTTGTGGGCGTTGATGCTTAGATTGCTTCCTTCCTTGGTCGGATTTTGGTTCAGTGGTATTGTGAGATGAAGCGGCTCAGACCAACATTACTTGTACACTTACGAGAGACCGGTTCCTTCAATCGCAACTTGTTGCATAGATGGCTTGCGGGTGCCAGTTTCTCTCACTTTAGTTGGATCGGATTTGACAAAGGTGGTCCTTGAGAAGGTTGAAAAGCAACTAGTCACCGTCGTGGTTTTTGCGTAGATGAGAATTGTTCTTGCTAGATGCCCATAGCAGCCACGTAAAACATGCAACAACAATTAGAGGACGTCTAACTTGTTTTTGCAGGGTATGTTGTGATGTGATATGGCCAATTACATGATGTGATATATGTGATGTATGAGATGATCATATGATGTATAGATTATCACGACTTGCATGTCGATGAGTACGGCAAGCGGCAGGAGCCATAGGGTTGTCTTTAATTATTGTATGACCTACGTGTCCATCATTAAGCGCTATGTAATGATCTACTTTATCGCTAAACAGTAGCAATAGTAGTAGAAGCATATTGGGCACGACAACCCCGATGGCGACACGTTAATGGAGATCAAGATGATGGAGATCATGGTGTCTTGCCGGTGACGATGGAGATCATGCCGGTGCTTTCAAGATGGAGATCAAAAGCACAAGTTCATGGTCATATCATGTCACTTATGATTTGCATGTGATGTTAATCCTATTATGCACCTTGTTTTTCTTAGGACGACGGTAGCATTATAAGGTGATCCCTCACTTAATTTCAAGATAAATTGTGTTCTCCCCGAGTGTGCACCGTTGCGAAAGTTCTTCATGTCGAGACACCACGTGATGATCCGGTGTGATAGACTCTACGTTCACATACAACGGGTGCAAGCCAGTGTTGCACATGCAGAACACTCGGGTTAAACTTGACGAGCCTAGAATGTATAGACATGGCCTCGGAACACAAGAGACCGAAGGTCGAACATGAGTCATATAGTAGATATGATCAACAAGATGATGTTCACCATTGTAACCACCTCAACTCACGTGATGATCGGACTTGAGTTGGTGAATTTGGATCATGTATCACTCGAATAACCGGAGGGATGTCAAATTGAGTGAGAGTTCTTAAGTAATATGATTAATTGAACTCATTATCATGAACATAGTCAGTAGTGTCTTTGCAAACTGTCTTGTAGATTACTAGCTCACGCTGTAGCTCCCTTGTATTTTTATATGTTCCTAGAGAAATAGAGTTGAAAAATGGTGGTAGCAATATTGCAGACTGGCTCCGTGATCTGGGGATTGTCCTCGTTGCTGCACAGAAGTCTTATGTCCTTAATGCACCGCTTGGTGCGCCAACCCCTCTAGCGTTGTTTGTAGATGTTGTGAACATCTGACAGGCACGTTCTGATGACTACTTGATAGTTTAGTGCGTCATGCATTACAGCTTAGAATTGAGGCTCCGAAACATTTTGAGCGTCACAGAACATATGAGATGTTCTAAGAGCTGAAATTAGGATCTTAGGCTCATGCCCGTGTTGCAAGATATGAGATCTCCAACAAGATTCTTTGCCTGCAATATGAAATAGAATAGCTCAATCGTTGAGCATGTGCTCAGATTGTCTGGGTGCTACAATCGCTTGAATCGAGTGGGAGTTGATCTTTCAGATAAGATAGTGATTGATATAGTTCTCCAAGTCACTATCACTAAGCTACTAGAACTTGGTGATGAACTATGAAATGCTAGGGATAGAAATAATGATCCTTGAGCTGTTCGCGATATTTGACACCGCGAAGGTAGAAATCGAGAAGGAGCGTCAAGTGTTGATGGTTAGTCAAAACCACTAGTTTCAAGAAGGGCAAGAGCAAGGAGGGAAACTTGATGGATAGCAAGTCAGTTGCATCTCCAGTGAAGCAACCCAAAGTCTAACCCAAACCCGAGACTAAGTGCTTCGATTATGAGGAGAACGGTCGCTGAAGCGGGACAACCCTAGATACTTGGTAGATAAGAAGGCTGGCAAAGTCGACAGAAGTATATTTGATATATGTGTTATTGATATGTACCTTGCTAATACTCCTAGTAGCACCTGGGTTACCGGTTCGGTTGCTGAATGTTAGTAACTCAAAATAAAAGCTACGGAATAAACGGAGAACTAGCTAGGTGTGAGGTGACGATGTGTGTTGGAAATGTTTCCAAGGTTGATGTGATCAACATCGCACGCTCTCTCTACCTTCGAGGTTAGTGACGAACCTAAATAAATGATATATGGTGTTTTTTGCATTGAGCATGAACATGATTAGATCATGTTCATTGCAACACGGTTATTCATTTAAGTTAGAGAATAATGGTTATTCTGTTTACTTGAGTAATACCTTCAATGGTCACGCACCCAGTAAAGAATGGTTTGTTGAAACTTGATCGTACTAATACACATGTTCATAACATTGATGCCAAAAAGGATACAAAGTTAATAATAATAGTACCACATACTTGTGGCACTGCCGCTAAATGTCATATTTGTATAAAGCGCATGAAGAAACTCCACGCTGATGGATCTTTGGACTCATTTGATTTTGAATCGGTTGAGACATGCAAACCATGCCTCTTGATCAAGATGACTAAGGACCCCGTTTTCTGTTTTGATGGAGGGCAAGTGACTTATTGGAAATGACACATGTTGATGTATGCAATCCAATGAGTCTTATAGCGTGCGGTGGATATCGTTATTTCCTTACCTTCACTGATGATTTGAGTAGATATAGTGTATATTTGCTTAATGAAACACAAGTCTGAATCATCTGAAAGGTTCAAGCAAATTCAGAGTGAAGTTTAAGATCATCGTGACAAGAAGATAAAAAATGTCTACGATATGATCGTCGAGATGAATATCTGAGTTGTGAGTTTGACGTACAACTTTAGACAATGTGAAAATTGTTTCACAACTCACGCCACCTGGAACACCATAGTGTGATGGTGTGTCCGAATGTCATAGTCGTGCTCTATTGGATATGGTGCGTGCTATGATGTCTCTTATCATTTTGTTACTATAATTTTGGGGTTATGCATTAGAGACAACTACATTCACTTTAATTAGGGCACCATCTAAATCCATTGAGATGACACCGTGTGAATTATGGTTTGATAGAAACCTAAGCTGTCATTTCTTAATGTTTGGGGCTGCGACGCTTGTGTGGAAAATGTTTTCACCTAATAAGCTCGAACCCAAAGAGGACAAATGCATCTTCATAGAATACCCTAAGAAGAGTTGGGTGAACCTTCTATCTCAGATCCAAGCATAAAAATGTTTGTTGCTAAAACTAGGTCCTTTCTCGAGAAAAAGTTTCTCTTGAAAGAATTGAGTGGGAGGAGAATAGAACTTGATGAGGTTATTGAACCTTTGTTTCAACCAGAGAGTAGCGCAGCGCAGGAAGTTTTTTCTGTGAAGCCTACGTTAGTTGAAGAGGAAGTTAATGATGATGATCATGAAGCTTCGAATCAAGTTACTATCGAACCTCGTAGGTCGACAAGGATGTGTACTTCTCTTGAGCGGTACGACAACCCTGTCTTGGAGGTCAAGTTGTTGGACAACGATGAACCTACGAACTATGGAGAAGCGATGATGGGCCCGGAAACCAACAAATGGTTAGAGGCCATGAAATCTGAGAAAGGATCCATGTATGAAAACCAAGTATAGACTTTGGTGGACTTGCTCGTTAGATGGCAGGTCGTTAAGTACAAATGGATTTTTGAAATGAAGACAAACGGTGATGGTAAATGTCACCATTTGTAAAGCTCGACTTGTTGCAAAGAAGTTTATGACAATTTCAAGGAGTTGACTGCGATGAGACTTTCTCACTCGTAGCGATGCTAAAGTCCGTTGGAATTATGTTAGCAGTTGTTGCATTTTTCAATTATGAAATCTGGCAGATGGATGTCAAAACATCGTTTCCTTAACGGTTTACTTGAGGAAAGGTTGTATGTGATACAACCAGAAGGTTTTGTCAGTCCTAAGGATGCTAAAAGGTGTGCAAGCTTCAGTGATCCTTTTATACTGAAGCAAGCATCTCGGATTTGGAATGTACACTTTGATGAGGTGATCAAAGTTTTTGAGTCTATACAAAGTTTATGAGAAACTTGTATTTGCAATAAAGTGAGTGGGAGCACCATAGAGTTTCTGATAAGTATATGTGGATGACATATTGCTATTTGGAAATAATGTGGAATTTCTGGAAAGCATAAACGGTTGTTTGAAAAGTGATTTTCAAAGGAAGACGTGAATAAAGCTACCTAATTGTTGAGCATCAAGATCTATAAAGATAGATCAAGATGTTTGATACGACTTTCAATGAGTACATACCTTGACAAGATTTTGAAAGGGTTCAAAATGGATTAGTCAGAGAGAAGTGTTCTCGCCTGCTTTGTAAGGTGTGAAGTTGAGTGAGACTCAAAGCTCGACCACAGCAGAAGAAAGAGAAACGACAAATGTCGTCCCCTATGCCTTAGCCATAGGCTCTGTATAGTATGCCATGCTGTGTACCGCACCTGTGTGTGCCTTGCCATGAGTCCGTCAAGGGGTACAAGAGTGATCCAGGAGTGGATCACTAGACAGCGGTCAAGATCATCCTTAGTAACTAAAATACTAAGGAGATGTTTCTCGATTATGGAGGTGATAAAGAGTTCGTCGTAAAGAGTTACGTCGATGCAAGCTTTATCACCAATCTGGATGACCCGTAGTAGCAATCTGGATACATATAGTGGAGCAGCCATTTGGAATAGTACCAAGTGGAGTGTGGTAGCAGTGTTTACGATTTGACATAGAGATTTGCAAAGTACACACGGATCTGAATCTCGCAGACCCGTTGACTATAAGACCTCTCTCACATGCAAAGCATGATCGAGCCCCAGAACTCATTGGGTGTTAGATTCATAACAATGCGAATCAAATGGTGATGTGAACTAGATTATTGACTCTAGTGCAAGTGGGAGACTATTGGAAATATTCCCTAGAGGCAATAATAAGTTAGTTATTATCATATTTCCTTGTTCATGATAATCGTTTATTATCCATGCTATAATTGTATTGATTAGAGACATAGATGCATGTGTGGATACATAGACAAAACCATGTCCCTAGTATGCCTCTAATAGACTAGCTCGTTGATCAAAGATGGTTAAGGTTTCCTAGCCATGGACATGAGATGTCATTTGATAAACGGGATCACATCATTAGGAGAATGGTGTGATGGACAAGACCCGAACTACAAACGTAGCATATGATCGTGTTAGTTTATTGCTACTGTTTTCTGCATGTCAAGTATATGTTCCTATGACCATGAGATCATGCAAATCACGGATACCGGAGGAGTGCCTTGTGTGTATCAAACGTCACAACGTAACTGGGTGATTATAAAGGTGCTCTACAGGTATCTCTGAGGGTGTCTGTTGGGTTGGCATGGATCAAGACTGAGATTTGTTACTCCGTGTGAAGGAGAGATATCTCAGGGCCCACTCGATAATACAACATCACAACAAGCCTTGCAAATAATGTGACTAAGTGTTAGTGACGGAATCTTGTATTACGGAACGAGTAAAGAGACTTGCCGGTAACGAGGTTGAACTAGGTATGGAGATACCGACGATCGAATCTTGGGCAAGTAACATACCGAAGATCAAAGGGAACATCATACGGGATTAACTGAATCCTTGACATAGAGGTTCGACCGATAAAGATCTTCGTAGAATATGTAGGAACCAATAGGCATCCAGGTCCTGCTATTGGTTATTGACCGTAGAGGTGTCTCGGTCATGTCTACATAGTTCTCGAACCCGCAGGGTCTGCACACTTAAGGTTTGGTGACGTTTTGGTAGTGTAGAGTTATGCATGGTGGTGACCGAAGGTTCTTCGGAGTCCCGAATGAGATCCTGGACGTCACGAGGAGCTCCAAAATGGTCCAGAGGTAAAGATTGATATATAGGAAGTCCTATTTTGGTCGTCGGAAAAGTTTTGGGCTCATCGGTAGTGTACCGGGAGTGCCGGTAGTGTACCGGGAGACCATCGGGAGGGGTATTTCGACCCAAGAGGCTACATGGGCTGTGGGAGAGTGAATACCAGCCCTTAGTGGGCTGGTGGAAGTCCCACACAAGGCCCATGCGACTGGGAGAGAATGCCCAAAGAGAAAAAGGTGGAAAAAGGCAAAAAAGGGAAAAATAAGGAGGAGTCCTAGTCCTACTAGGATTGGAGGAGGAATCCTCCAATCCCGCTAGGTTAGGCCAACCCAAGGGCTGCCTCTTTGGCAGCAAAGCCTCCTCCTCCTCTCCTCCGATATATACTAGAGGATTTTAGGGGTTTCGCACATATTTGTTTAGCCACGTGCAGCCCGTTCCTCTAGTGCATAGTTTCTCCTCTAGATCGGATTTCCGCAGTGTTTAGGCGAAGCCCTGCCGGAATTGCTCCACCACCATCGCCAGAGTGCCGTCACGCTGCCAGTGAACTCTTCTTCCTTTCCACTTCCTCTTGCTGGATCAAGACGGTGGAGATCGTCATCAAGTTGCATGTGTGCTGAACGCGGAGGTGCCGTCCGTTCGGCGCTAGATCGGAAGGACCGTGATCAAGATCGCGAGATGGTTCGTGATGAGTTCGCGAGACAGATTGTGATGAGTTCAAGGGACGGATCGTGATGAGATCGTGAGATGGATCATGATGAGATCGCGGGACGGATCGTGATGAGTTCGCGGGACGGATCGTGATTGGATCGCGGGACGGATCGTGATGTGATCGCGGGACGCTCGGCGATTTGGTTCACGAAGATGTTCGACTACACCAAACGCATTTCTTAACGCTTCCCGCTTAGCGATCTACAAGGGTACGTAGATCCACTCTCCCTCTCTTAGATGCTCATCACCATGGATAGATCTTGCGTGTGCGTAGGAAATTTTTTGTTTGCCATGCGACGTTTCCCAACAGCCCGGTATGCGGTGCATTGTGGTATAAGATTAGACGAGATGACCCTGGTGATATTGACGGCGAGCACCATAGGAGGAGGTTCCTGCCAAGGTGATGTGGTATGCTCCTATAATACCACGACTGAAACGTCTGTTCAGAAACAAAGAGCATTCCAAGTTGATGCGATGGCACAAAGAGGACCGTAAGAAAGACGAGAGTTGAGATCACCCGCTGACGGGTCGCAGTGGAGAAAGATCAAGAGAAAGTGGCGCGACTTTACAGCCAGGTGACCCAAGCAACGTATGGTTTAGTTTAAGTGCAGATGGCCTTAACCCTTTTGGGGAGCAGAGCAGCAAGCATAGCACATGGCATGTGACTCTATGTATGTAGAACCTTCCTCCTTGGTTATGCATGAAGCGGAAGTTCATTATGATGCCAATGGTCATCCAAGGCCCTAAGCAACACGACAATGACATTGATGTGTACCTAAGGCCATTAGTTGATGAAATTTTACAGCTATGGAATGGAAGAGGTATACGTGTGTGGGATGAGAAAGAACAAGAGGAATTTGACCTACATGCGTTGTTTTTTGTAACCATCAACGATGGGCCTGCTCTCAGTAACCTTTCAGGACAGACAAACAAGGAATACCACGCATGCACACACTGTTTACATGACACTGACAATATATATTTGGACAAATGCATGAAGAATGTGTACCTGGGGCATCATCGATTTCTTCCGACCAACCATCAATGTCGAAAGAAAGGAAAGCATTTCAAAGGTGAGGCAGATCACCAAAAGAAGCCCGCCCTCCGTACTGGTGATCACGTACTTTATATGGTCAATGATTTACAAGTAATCTTTGGAAAGGGTCCTGGCGGACTATCTGTTCTGACTAACGATGCAGGACGCGCACCCATGTGGAAGAAGAAATCTATATTTTGGTTCCTACCCTATTGGAAAGACCTAGAGGTCCGCTCTGCAATCGACGTGATGCATGTGATGAAGAATCTTTGCATGAACCTACTAGGCTTCTTGGGAGTGTATGGGAAGACAAAATATAGACCGGAGGCATGGGAGGAACAACAACGTGTGCATGAAAAAGACAGCATGCATCCAGAGAAGTATGAAGTTCGTACCAGCTATGCTCTTACCAAAGAAGAGAAGGAAATTTTCTTTGAATGCCTGCTCAGTATGAATGTCCCGTCTGGATTCTCGTCGAATATAAAGGGAATAATAAATATGGTAGAGAAAAAGTTCCAGAACCTAAAGTCTCATGACTGCCACGTGATTATGACGCAACTACTTCCGATTGCATTGGGGGGGCTTCTATCGGAAAACGTTCGATTGGCCATTGTGAAGCTATGTGCATTCCTCAATGCAATCTCTGAGAAGGTGATCGATCCAGAAATCCTGCCAAGGTTAAGGAGTGATTTGGTGCAATGTCTTGTTAGTTTTGAGCTGGTGTTCTCACCATCCTTCTTCAATATCATGACGCACGTCCTAGTTTATCTAGTCAACAAGATTGTCGTTTTGGGCCCTGTATTTCTACGCAATATGTTCCCCTTTGAGAGGTTCATGGCAGTCTTAAAGAAATATGTTTGTTACCGTGCTAGGCTAGAAGGAAGCATCTCCGTGGGCCATCAAACAGAGGATGTAATTGGGTTTTGTGTTAACTTCATTCCTGACCTTAAGAAGATTGGTCTCCCTCAAGCGCGGTATGAGGGGAGACTGACTAGAAAAGGCACGCTAGGAGCGGACTCAATAAAATGTAGGGACGGGCATTCTTGGTCTCAAGAACACTACACAGTTCTACAGAATTCTACCTTGGTGACCCCGTATGTCGATGAACACAAGAATATTCTATGCTCCAAACACCCGGAGCAGTGTGACGACTGGATTACATATGAACACATCAGGACATTCGGCAGTTGGTTGCAAACACGTCTCATGGGTGACAACACTCTTTCTGATGAGCTGTACTCGTTGTCCAGGGGACCATCTTCGACTATATTGACTGACAAAGGATACGACATAAATGGTAATACATTTTACACGATCGCCAAGATCAAAAGA
The DNA here is from genome assembly GCA_022496015.1 of Hordeum marinum. Taxonomy (NCBI): domain Eukaryota; kingdom Viridiplantae; phylum Streptophyta; class Magnoliopsida; order Poales; family Poaceae; genus Hordeum; species Hordeum marinum. The sequence continues at coordinate 522,881,269 of CM039675.1, forward strand.
GCACCAACCAAAACAGCGGTGTTCGCTTTGATGTAGCAACCAAGAGGGGAAAGGACACATATTATGGTTACATAGTGGACATATGGGAACTTGACTATGGACATGATTTCAAGGTCCCTTTGTTTCAGTCCAAATGGGTCAATCTCTCAAGAGGCGGGGTACAGGTAGACCCACAGTACGGAATGACAACAATGGATCTAAACAATCTTGGGTACACAGACGAACCATTCGTCCTAGCCAATGATGTGACACATGTTTTCTATGTGAAGGACATGTCTAACAAACCAAGAAAATGAAAAGATAAGGAAGCAAATACATCATACGATGAGCCAAAGCGCCACATAGTTTTTCAGGAAAAAGAGACAGCATGGGATTGGAGGGCAAGATAGACATGTCTGAAGATTATGAAAAGTTTCATGAAATTCCTCCCTTCAAAGTCAAGGCTGGCCCAAGCACCCTGTTAAACGATGAAGATTATCCATGGTTACGGTGCAATAAGCAAAGGACACAGGCGAAGAAAAAGTGAAGAATTTCTCTCCACAACTATTATGATGATGCCTTTGATCTAGAATATCACTGCAGTTACATGTGAAGAAATGAAATACCTTTGTAACAGATGAGTTTTGTACACGAAATGCATCCAGTTTTTTCCGTAACCCTCTCAACTTTTTAGCACATGCTATGTGGGTGAAATGACTATACCATGCCAACTTTCAACCTTTTCAGAGTTCATTTGTAGTGCTTCTCAATTTCATGGTCATTTAGCTCAAAAAAATCAGTAAATGCATGAAAAATACCAAATGAAGTCAGAAAGGGTTGAAAATTGATGATGTGGCTTTGAATGGTACATTTTGAACACACAAAATTCTGGAGTTCAAATAAGTTCAAAAAAAATGAAATCCCTTTGTAACATATGAGTTATCGTCCCAAACCCTGATACTTCGAAAGAGATTGTCCATTTTGTACACGGAATGCATCCAATTTTTGCCGTAATCCTCTCAACTTTTTAGCACATGCTATGTGGGTCAACTAATGATATCATGCCAACTTTCAACCTTTTCAGAGTTCATTTGTAGTGCTTTTCAATTTTAGGGTCATTTAGCTCAAAAAATCAGTAAATGCATGAAAAATACCAAATGAAGTCAGAATGGGTTGGAAATTGATGATGTGGCTTCAAAAGGTGCATTTTGAACACACAAAAATTCTGGAGTTCAAATAAGTTCAGAAAATGAAATCCCTTTGTAACAAATCAGTTTTCATCCGAAACCGTGATACTTCGAAAGAGGTTGTCCATTTTGTACACGAAGTGCATCCAGTTTTTGCCGTAACCCTCTCAACTTTTTAGCACATGCTATGTGGGTTAAATGATGATACCATGCCATCTTTCAACCTTTTCAAAGTTGATTTGTAGTGCTTTTCAATTTCAGGGTCATTTAGCTCAAAGAATGAACTAATAGCAAAAAGAATGAACTAGAAAACTTTTATGAAACTCTAATAGAAAAAAGAATGAACTAAAAATAATCAATTAAAATATTCTGTTTTGTTCAACTAAAACAAAACTACAATATTTTTCAATAGCAAAAAGAATCAGCTAAAAAGCTTTTATAAAACTTTAATAGCAAAAGGAATCAACTAAAAAGCTTTTATAAACCTCTAGTATTTTTGAAACTAAAATTATATAAAATTTATGCAACTAAAAAGTATTTTTTGTTGAAAACATTAATAGCGAAAACAATTTTCATAAATAATTTTTTTGTTATAAACTTTAATAGCAAACTAAAATAACCAAATCTGTTTTTGATCAAAACAAACATTTAAAATAACCTAAAACTTACCAAATTGAATATAATGATAAAACACAGTAATATTAAATAGCAAGAAAAAGAATCACTCAAAAATCTATTTTTTAGTAAAGTTGTTCACAAACTAGTGATTCACACAAATTTCAAAAAAGTCAAATTTAAATTATTCAAATTAAAAAACTAATGCACTAACAGAAAGTTTATAATGTTTGTGACCTAAAAGCAAAAAGAATCACTGAAAACCAGTAAGTAGGAACAAAATAAAATAAATAAAGCAAAAAACAAAAGAAAAAACTGGTTTAAAAAAAATGCCACCTACTGGGCCACCATGGCGTGAATATGACTAGAAACCCAACCAGCTTGTTGGCCCAGGATTCAGGCCCGCATAAGTCCCAATAGGCCCACAGGCAGTGACAGATTAGGCCCGGAAGCCTATAGTTGAGAGAAGCTCGAGAGGGCGTGCGTAGCAACGCTTATAAACCACTCCCGAGCTCTCTCGGCTAGCAAGGTGGGACTAAAAATTTGGCCTCGGGCAGCACCACCCTTTGGTCCCGGTTGGTGGCACCAACCAGGACCACTACACCCCTTTAGTCTCGGTTGGTGGCACCAACCGGGACCAAAGGTCCCTGTTTCCCGCCCTTTGGGCTGCTGAAAACTAACCTTTGGTCCTGGTTGGTGGCACTAACCGGGACCAATGCACCCCTTTAGGACCAATGTTCTCCGTATATAAGCCAACACTTAGGAATTTTCAGCATTCTCATCTCGCCCCCGATGATGCCGACGAAATCGACGCCGCCAGGCTGCTCGCATGTCACCCGTCGTCGCCGTTGCCGTCACCCCAGCCGTCGCCGCTGCCCGCCGCCCCCGTCGTTGCCATCGCCCGCCGCCCCCGTTGTCGCCTTCGCTCGCCGCCCCCGTCGTCTGCCGCCACCCTTGCTATCGCTCTCCGTTATCACCCTCGCCCGCCACCCCCGCCGTCGTTGCTCGCAGCATCACCCTCGCCTACGCCTCTTCTGGACTCGAGGTGACCCCCCGCCGTGCTTGATTTCGTCCTCTAGCCGCCGTCCCCATCGACGCGGAGCTCCGGTCGCCGCCTCTGCCGTCGCTGTGCTCAGCTCCCGCCACCTCCGGTGTAGCCGACCACATAGATGAACGCGTGCGAGTCCCAGCTCGTCGTGAAGCCTCTCCGCCATCATTTTGGTCACCGAAGGACCATTTCTGAGCCCCTCCACCGTCTCAGGCCTCGCCGGCGACAAGCCGCGGGTCAACTCCGATGGGTTTGACCCTGTTAATTAGCTGAGACACTGACCAGTGGGTCCCACTGATCAGGTTTGACATGGACTGCCCCTGTTTACCTGTTGACGCAATGCTGACGTGTTGCTAGCGCATTAATTGAATTTCTAGTAATAAAGTAATTCAGGATTTCCCAGAAAATGTTATAAACTTTGAAAAAAAATCATAGAAATTCAATCATAACTCAGATGAAAATAAATTATATATGAATGATCAGAAAAATCCAATGAATCTTTTTATGCCATGTTAATGCATGTTTGAGCAAGTTAACATACCCAAGTACGACATTTCATGATTAGGATAAAGTAATAAATAGTGTTGAAGTTGGAATTTAGCATATATTTGAATTCCACTTCACTTAATATGACTATCTATTGCACTGGGTCAATTCAATGCTTTAACATGCCATAGCATACATCGTGTTTGGTGCATTACATTGAATGTGTTCATTTCTCTGTTTGTCGGTGTTATTCCTTCCCGGTAGACGATGATTCCGACGTTGAGATCGGGGCATTACATGAATTAGTTAAAATGAGGGGGGACGTCGGACATGACATGAGGGGGGACGTTGTTCGTCGGACATGAGGGGTGAGCGTCGATGTCATCTACCCCCTCCCCAATAACTTCGACATGAGGGGGGACGTCGAACATGACATGAGGGGGTCGTCGAACATCTTACATGAGGGGTGAGCATCGTTGTCGTCTACCCCCTCCCCAATAACTTTGACATGAGGGGGTACATCGGACGTCGGACATGAGGGGTGAGCGTCGTTGTCATCTACCCCCTCCCCGATAACTTTGACAAGAGGGGGGACGTCAGACATGACATGAGGGGGGACATCGGACATGAAGGGTGAGCTTCTTTGTCGTCTACCCCCTCTCCGATAACTTCAATATGAGGGGGGACATCGGACATGACATGAGGGGGGACGTCGGACGTCGGACATGAGGGGTGAGCGTCGTTGTCGTCTACCCCCTCCCCGATAACTTTGACATGAGGGGGGACATTCATATAGAAAACTCCGGTAGCATAGATTTATCAAGAATGTCCCCATTATGGATGTGCACAAGTTGATCCAATTTTTTTATGATCTCATCTATATATATATTCTTCTAGATGTCATGTTGTCTGTCAAAGTATTGCAGAAATCCATGGCTTCATCATTAGCCGGAAGTAACAGGCGTATGATGCTACGAAGCTCTTGAAAGTTGTTTTGGAATAGAGTTCCGGATAGAATAATTCGCTTTTTGGTACGAATTTTAGCAAAGGCCTTCCAAATAGCGATGTTTGTATGGCTCTTGCTAAACTTCGTACCAAAAACCTAATTATCTTATCCGGGACTCCGTTCCAAAACAATTTTGGAGAGCTTCGTACCATTATGCGCATGTTACTTCCGGCTAATGATGAAGCCATGGTTTTCTTGAATCCTTTGGCACTACACAACGTGACATATAGAAGGGTAGATGAGATCAAGAAAAATATGAACCATTTTCTGCACATCCAGAATGGCACCATTTTATCAAATTCCTTAAAGGTTAAGAGAATCCCTTGTTTGACATTCATGAGAGAGGCGGTCCGGACGTCGGACATTCATGAGAGAGGCGGTTCGGACGTCGGACATTCATGTTTGTATATTAATTTCCATGTTGTAATATTTGCAGAAACTATGGATCAAAGAGACTTGGAACAAGAACAGTTGTTGGGGGAGATAATCCTCGCTGGACGTGATGTCTTGTTGTTTCTCAACGACACCGATGGTCTGGAAGGAGAGGATGAAGGCTCCGGTGATCGAACAATGGAGGAGGAAGGACATGATCATGATGGCTCCGGTGACATAATGCCAAAGGAAGAAGGAGACAATGTTGACGGCTCCGGTGACCGAACGGAGGAGGGAGCTGTTGCAAAATCCGGTGAGGTATATATATTAATTAAGCCTGTGCTGACTAACTAATTGATGCATTAATTGTTTTGGTATGTACATATATTAACTCTTGTTTCTTCTTTTATAGCCCTCCGAATCGAGCCAAACTTCGGTAATGAGACGAAGCCCGAAGAAAAGATTGCGCAAGGATGAAAGGTTCAAGATCACAGCACTCGCGGATGATGGCCTACCGATTGAACCAAAGCGGACCAAGGACACATTTGCTGCTCAATGCGGAGCTATTATTAGGGATAGCATCTTGATCAGCATCAACCAATGGAATAAGCCTAAGGACTATGACCCTGAAGTTTCTTATGTCACGATAGACAGAAAGATGATCTTTGGACCTCGCTGAAGGCAAATTTCACCCTACCGCCTGAGGAGAATCCGAATAACCTAGTTATAGAGCCACTGGTCAAGGCGTGTGCTCTTAAGAAGATGGCAGATCTATTCAGGAGGTGGAAGAATGAGTTGAAATCAAATTTTGTCAACAAAGGGAAGATTCCAGAATTCATCGACCGATTTGAGAAGATAAGAGATTATTGGCCCGCCTTTGTGGTCTACGAGAAATCGGACAAGAGTAAGAAAATGTCAAAGACAAACAAGAACAATGCTGCAAAGAAGCAGTATCACCATCACATGGGGTCAGGTGGCTACCTCAAAGCCCGACCGTTGTGAGACAAAGCTGAGAATGACCTGATTGCTAAAGGGGTCGAACCAGAGACATTGAACTGGCCAGGCCGTTCAAGGACTTGGTTCTTCGGGGTTGGGGGAACTTTGGACCTTGAAATAGGGAAGTGCCATTGGACGGGCGAGCAACTTGCAATACCCGTCAAGAAGCTTTGGAAGTATATCACGACGGCGCAGGAAGGGACGTTCATTCCTGACAAAGAGAAGGATGAGCTGGCTAAGGCCCACGGGAATCCTGAGCACCCTAGATGAACACGAGGCACACCAGGCTCCGTTCCATGGAAGGTTGGGTTTCCCGACGCAGGCGGTTACAGAAGCCGGGATAGAAAGAGGAAAGCGGAGCTGAGCGACATGCAGAAGCTCAATGCAAGACTACAAAAGCTAGAGGAACTTGAGAGCCAGCGAGCTGCCGACCAACATTCTCAGCGGCACGAAGCTACCCGAGAAGCTACTCCGGCATCTCAGCGGAGAAGCAGTGTGGCTTCCACGGAGCTTGTTCAGCCTGACTTCACGGCTCCTAGCTACCCCGTGGATACCGTCACGGAGGCTCAATATTGCGAGCTTATGACGAAATGCCGGAACCTCACTTTCAAGGCGGTTGTCGGTTCTATTGCACCTCCTCAATCCAACGGAACTTTTCATTGCCTTCCGATTCCACATGGCTATGTTGTTGTGATGGTGGATGAAGTAATGGAGGGATTTGAGGAGCTCGAGCTTGACCACCCTATAGGTGAAGGGGAGAATCAGCTGGTTCATGCTCTGAGGAGTACATGTCTATGGCAGAAGGAGTACATCAAGCTTCCAAACTGGATGCCTCCGCCTCCTCCTCCTCATCTGACAAGTCAGGGCACTCCGCCTCCTCCTCCTCTGGCAAGTCAGGTCACTCCGCCTCCTCCTCCTCCTCCTCCTCCTCCGGTGAGTGATCAGGGCACTGCGCCTCCTTCTCCGGCTCCTCCGTCGCGTGAGGGCACTCCACCTCCTCCTTCGCCTACTCTGGCGCGTCGGAGCAGTCCGCCTGCTCCTCCGGCTTGTCAACAACGACGGAAGACAGACTCCACCGCTCCGACTCCTCCGGCGCGTCAGAGCACTCCGCCTCCTCCACCTCATCAGCAACGACGAAAAAGAGACACCGCCGCTCTGGCGTCTAGCAGTACAAGCAGAGGCGGGAGGCAATTCAGATACGGTCCATCTCTCAAGGCTCCGGAAAAGTTACCATATGAGAGGACCGAGAAGGAAAACGAGGACATCTGCCGTGCCGAAGTGAGGGACCATTTTGCAAAGAAAACTCCACCTTCGAAGGAGAAGCCAGATCCGGTGAAAGTGAAGCGCACTATCAATGCCCTGAAGGGGCCACCACCGCCTCCGCCGGATTCCAACTATGTCTGCTGTATTAAAAAGGCATATCAAGATGCACGGCAGTCGAGAAGTACTTCTAGTGATGCAAGGTTAGCAGAACGAAGAAGTGGGAAAAAATCCCCAGCTCGGCGAACAAGCGAACCAATCGTGCCCCCCGCTCAAGGTGTCTAGCGATATCGCCGCTGATCATCCCGGGATGGTGCCCGGTACCAATCCTGCTAATTACATGAGCGATGCTGTACTGTTTGAAGCTATGGAGGTGGACGAATTCAGATACCGGTATGGGAAGCCTCTCGTCAAACCTGATCATCCTCCTCTTAAAACGATGATGCAAAGATTGCATGAATGGTACATGAAAACCTGCCATGAGTTTGGAAAGGATACTTTGACGCTGAGAATTAAAGAGGAGCACGACCTCGTTGGAATGAATCAGTTATCTGTTGAATTTGACGAGATATTCTAGTTCTACAATCAAAAGGCCATCGATAAAACAATCGTGACTTTCTACTATCTACAAGTACTACTTCTGTAGTTAAGTCTCTATATATAGCTCAGCTCTTTCATTGCATGTATATATAATTATCCTCACTATATTATGCAGATTGAAGATCGTCGAATGCAGAAAAGTACAAATCTATGACATTGGGTTCATTAACCCAAATATCATGCATGAATGGACGATTAAACACAGAGTCACAGAAACCAAGGATAACTTGCTACAATCGTTGCTTATAAATCAAAACAAAGAGAGAATACTCTTTCCTTACAACTTCCAGTGAGTGTTACTGTCTTGTGCATATCCGGTTTCCCTTATTACTCGAGGTTATATTAATGTAATTGATGAGTTATGCATGCATGCACAGCTTCCACTTTATTCTGCTAGAGATTAACCTTGAGCGAGGAGTAGTAATCATCTTAGACTCGAGACAAAAAGATCCCCAAGAATATGCGGACATGACTGAAATGCTCCAAAAGTAAGTTCAATCGATCATTATCGCATCATATTGGAAACTTTGTTCATTTCCTGATGTCAAGTAATTATTTTCTTTGTCTGCGAGGGTTTGGAAAGAGTTCACCAGAATTGTTGTGGCACTGCTGAGGGAGCTGCGATTTACACACCCAAAAGTAAGTACTACTAGCTAGTTCCGCGCATCTCCGATTAAATCTAGTTTCATCAATACCAATTATCATGCTTGATTATCAACTTGATTGAACTCTATTTCTCGTAAAGTGCTTGTGGCAGGAAGAAGGGACTGATTTTTGTGGATACTATGTTTGCGAGTTCATCTACAACGCGACGACCTCTAAGCGGGGCTACTCTGAAAAACAATATCAAGTGCGAAAGCAATAATATTCACAATTTTATTTTATTACCATGATTTGTGTTGAGTTTCATTCATATATATGTATTGACCTACTTCTACAAATTAGATGTGGCATATGCGGGATGAACTCCTACCACATGATCGCATATGAGCAATTCAAGAGGAATTGGTGGGATTCTTTCTTGACCACGTCATAAATAAAGCCGGAGAATACCATCTGGAATTTGACATTAGATGTTAGGGATTGTAAGAGATCTTATATTGTATATATGTAGCTAGTAGTGTCGGATAGATATACGAAAACTTGTTGTTCGACCAATCTCTCGAAGAAAGAGAGGTCGATCACTGCTCTCTGTATATGTTCATGACGATCTTGTGTACTTAATGGTTCCTTCATTTGCTTACTAGCTAGCGTGTCGAGTTCTCTCTATAGTAGCTAGCGTCGACCAAGCATGTAGAAAGGGTCCTGCCAGATGCTGATGGAGAAATTAACCCTCCAAAACCCCCTACCCCCCTTTCAGAAAAAACAAAACCCCCAGCTCATGTCAGATGCTGACGCGTGGATGCCATTTGGTCCTGGTTGGTGTTACCAACTGGGACTAAAGATTTTTGGAAATATGCCCTAGAGGCAATAATAAAATGGTTATTATTGTATTTCCTTATTCATGAAAATTGTCTATTGTTCATGCTATAATTGTGTTAACCGGAAACCGTAATACATGTGTGAATACATAGACCACAACAAGTCCCTAGTGAGCCTCTAGTTGGCTAGCTCGTTGATCAATAGATGGTCACGGTTTCATGACCATGGACATTGGATGTCATTGATAACAGGATTACATCATTAGGAGAATGCTATGATGGACAAGACCCAATCCTAAGCATAGCACAAGATCATGTAGTTCGTCTGCTGAACCTTTTCCAATGTCAAGTATCGTTTCCTTAGACCATGAGATTGTGCAACTCCTGGATATCATAGGAATACTTTGGGTGTGCCAAACGTCACAACGTAACTGGGTGGCTATAAAGCTACACTACGGGTATCTCCGAAAGTGTCTGTTTGGTTGGCACGAATCGAGACTGGGATTTGTCACTCCGTGTGATGGAGAGGTATCTCTAGGCCCACTCGGTAAGACATCATCATAATGAGCTCAATGTGACTAAGGAGTTAGCCACGGGATGATGTGTTAAGGAACGATTAAAGAGACTTGCCGGTAACGAGATTGAACAAGGTATAGGGATACCGACTATCGAATCTTGGGCAAGTATCATACCAGTAGACAAAGGGAATTGTATACAGGATTGATTGAATCCCCGACATCGTGGTTCATCCGATGGGATCATCGTGGAGAATGTGGGAGACAACATGGGTATCCAGATCTCGCTGTTGGTTATTGACCGGAGAGGTGTCTCGGTCATGTCTACATGCCTCCCGAACCCATAGGGTCTACACACTTAAGGTTCGATGACGCTAGGATTATGGGGAAATAGTGTACATGGTTACCGAAGGTTGTTCGGAGTCCCGGATGAGACCCCGGACGTCACGAGGAGTTCCGAAATGGTCTAGAGGTAAAGAATGATATATAGGAAGTGAGGATGTGGTCACCAGAAGTGTTTCGGGAATTACCGGTAACGTACCGGAACCACCGAAAGGGTTCCGAGGGTCCACCAAGTGGGGCACTAGCACCAGAGGGCTGCATGGGCCACAACTGGGAGGGAACCAGCCCCTAGGTGGGCTGGTGCGCCCCCCACAAGGGCCCAAGGCACAGCTGAAGGTGGGAGGGGGGCAAATCCTGGGCCGATGGGCCCTAAGGCCCACCCTAGGACAGCCGCACCCCTCTCCCTCCGTGGCCACCAGCCAGATGGGATCTGGGGGCTGCCGCACCACCCTAGGGTGCAGCCGTCCCTCCTCCTCCCCCTATATATAGTGGAGCCCTTGGGGCAGCCAGAGACATGCATCTCTCTCTCACACAGCGCAGCCCTACTCCTCCCTCTCCTCATTCTCCGTAGTGCTTGGCGAAGCTCTGCCGGAGACCACGCAGCTCCACCGTCACCACGCCGTTGTGCTGCCGGAGCTCTCCCTCAACCTCTCCTTCCTCCTTGCTGGATCAAGGAATAGGAGACGTCACCGGGCTACACGTGTGTTGAACGCGGAGGCGCCGTTGTTCGATGCTTAGATCGGATCCACCGCGATTTGAATCGCTACGAGTACGACTCCACCAACTGCGTTCTAGTAACGCTTCCGCTTTGCGATCTTCAAAGGTAGGAAGATGCACTCTCTCCTTACTCGTTGCTGGTTTCTCCATAGATGGATCTTGGTGATCGTAGGAATTTTTTTGATTTACTACTACGTCTCCTAACAGTGGCATCATGAGCTAGGTCTATGCATAGAATCTATGCACGAGTAAAACACAAGTTGTTGTGGGCGTCGATCTTGTTAATTTGCTTGCTGTTACTACTCTCGATTCAACGGTATTGTGGGATGAAGCGGCCCGGACCAACTTTACACGTACGCTTACGTGAGACCGGTTACACCGCCTGACATGCACATATTGCATAAGGCGGCTGGCGGGTGTCTGTCTCTCCCACCTTAGTCGGATGGATTCGATGAAAAGGGTCCTTATGAAGGGTAAATAGCAATTGGCATATCACGTTGTGGTTTTGGCGTAGGTAAGAAATGCTCTTGCTAGAAACCTATATCAGCCACGTAAAAACTTGCAACTACAAATTAGAGGACGTCTAACTTGTTTTTGCAGCATATGCCTTGTGATGTGATATGGCCAAAGGATGTGATGTGATGCATTGTGATGTATGAGATTGATCATCTTCTTGTAATAGGATTCACGACTTGCATGTCGATGAGTATGACAACCGGCAGGAGCCATAGGAGTTGTCTTATTTTATTGTATGACATGCGTGTCAATCAAGATCGCCATGTAATTACTTTACTTTATTGCTAAACGTTAGCCATAGTAGTAGAAGTAATAGTTGGCGAGACAAGTTCATGAAGACACGATGATGTAGATCATGGTGTCGTGCCAATGACAGTGATGATCATGGTGCCCCGAAAATGCAGATCAAAGGAGCAAGATGATATTGGCCATATCATGTCACTATATTGATTGCATGTGATGTTTATCATGTTTACATCTTATTTGCTTAGAACGACGATAGTAAATAAGATGATCTCTTAATAAAATTTCAAGAAATGTGTTCACCCTAACTGTGCACCGTTGCTAAGGATCGTTGTACCGAAGCACCACGTGATGATTGGGTGTGATAGGTTTTAATGTTCGCATACAACGGGTGTAAGCCAGGTTTACACATGCGATACACTTAGGTTGACTGGACGAGCCTAGCATGTACAGACATGGCCTCGGAACACGGAAGACTGAAAGGTCGAACATGAATCATATAGAAGATACGATCAACAAGGAGATGTTCACCATGGATGACTAGTCTGTCTAACGTGATGATCGAACACGGGCTAGTCGACGTGGATCATGTGTCACTTGGATGACTAGAGAGATGTCTATCTAAGTGGGAGTTCATTAAATAATTTGATTATGTGAAATTAATTGTCATGAACTTAGTCTAAAATTTTCTTTACAATCTATATTGTAGATCCAATGGCCAACGAGAATGTCACCCTAAACTTCAACGCGTTCCTAGAGAAAACCAAGCTGAAAGACGATGGAAGCAACTATGCGGACTCGGTCCGTAGCTTGAGGATCATCCTCATAGCTTCCAAGAGATTGTATGTCCTTCATCACCGCTAGGTGACCCACCCATTTTCTCAATAGATCAAGATGTTATGAACGCTTGGCAATCACGCTGTGATGATTACTCCCTGGTTCAGTGCAGCATTCTTTACAGTTTAGAACCGGGGCTCCAAAAGTGTTTTGAGCAACACGGAGCATATGAGATGTTCCAAGAGCTGAAACTGGTTTTCCAAGCTCATGCCCGGGTCGAGAGATATGACGTCTCTGACAAGTTCTTTAGTTCTAAGATGGAGGAAAATAGTTGTGTCAGTGAGCACATACTCAAGATGTCTGGGTTGCACAACCGCTTGACTCAGCTGGGAGTTAATCTCCCGGATGCTCGGTCATTGACAGAATCCTCCAGTCGCTTCCACATAGCTACAAGAGCTTTGTGATGAACTACAACATGCAAGGGATGGGGAAGTCCATTCCTGAGTTGTACTCGATGCTGAAATCAGTGGAGGTCGAGATCAAAAAGGAGCATCAAGTGTTGATGGTCAATAAGACCACTAGTTCCAAGAACGGCAAGGGTAAGAAGAACTTCAAGAAGCACAGCAAAACAGTTGCCGCGCCGAGTAAGCAAGTTGCCGGGAAGAAGAATAAGAATGGACCCAAGCCTGAGACTGAGTGCTTTTATTGCAAGGGTACTAGTCACTGGAAGCGGAACTGCCCCATGTACTTAGCAGATAAGAAGGCCGGCAACATTAAAGGTATATGTGATATACTTGTTATTGACGTGTACCTTACCAGAGCTCGTAGTAGCTCCTTGGTATTTGATACCAGTGCAGTTGCTCACATTTGTAACTCCAAGCAGGAGCTGCGGAATAAGCGGAGTTTGGCAAAGGACGAGGTGACGACGCGTGTCGGGAATGGTTCCAAGGTCGATGTGATCGCCGTCGGCACGCTACCTCTACATCTACCTTTGGGATTAGTTTTAAACCTCAATAATTGTTATTTAGTACCAGCTTTGATCATGAACATTGTATCTGGATCTCGTTTGATGCGAGATGGCTACTCATTTAAATATGAGAATAATGGTTTTTCTATTTATATGAGAGAAATGTTTTATGGTCATGCCCCGCTGGTCAATGGTTTATTTTTGATGAATCTTGAATGTGATGTTACACATGTTCATAGTGTGAGTACCGAAAAGTGTAAGGTTGATAACGATAGTCCCACTTACATGTGGCACTGCCGCCTTGGTCATATTGGTGTCAAACGCATGAAGAAGCTCCATGTTGATGGACTTTTGGAGTCTCTTGATTTCGAATCATTTGACACGTGCGAACCATGCCTCATGGGCAAGATAACCAAGACTCCGTTCTCCGGAACAATGGAGCGAGCAACTGACTTGTTGGAGATAATACATACCAATGTATGCGGTCCAATGAGCGTCGAGGCCCGTGGTGGCTACCGTTATGTTCTCACCCTCACTGATGACTTGAGTAGATATGGGTATGTCTACTTAATGAAACACAAGTCTGAAACCTTTGAAAGGTTCAAGGTATTTCAGAGTGAGGTAGAGAATCAACGTGACAGGAAAATAGAGTGCCTACGATATGATCGTGGCGGAGAATATTTGAATCATGAGTTTGGCACACACCTAAGGAAATGTGGAATTGTTTCACAACTCATGCCGCCTGGCACACCTCAGTGAAATGGTGTGTCTGAAAGTCGTAATCACACTCTATTGGATATGGTGTGATCTATGATGTGTCTTACCGACTTACCGCTATCATTTTGGGGATATGCATTAGAGACTGTCGTTCACTTTAAATAGGGCACCGTTTAAATCCATTGAGATGACACTGTATGAATTATGGTTTGGAAAGAAACCTAATCTGTCGTTTCTGAAAGTTTGGGGATGCGATGCTTATGTGAAGAAACTTCAACCTGGGAAGCTCGAACCCAAAGTGGCAAAGTGCGTCTTCATAGGATACCCCAAGGAAACTATTGGGTTTACCTTCTACCTCAGATCCGAAGGCAAAGTCTTTGTTTCCAAGAATGGATCCTTCCTAGAGAAAGAGTTTCTCTCGAAAGAAGTAAGTGGGAGGAAAATAGAACTTGATGAGGTAATTGTACCTCCACTCGAACCGGAGAGTAGCATAACACAGGAAGTTGTTTCTGTGGAGCCTACACCGGTTGGAGAGGAAGTTAATGATGATGATCATGAAACTTCAGATCAAGTTACTATTGAACGTCGAAGGTCCATTAGGACACGTTTCGCACCAGAGTGGTATGACAACCCTGTCCTGGAGATCATGTTGTTGGACAACGGTGAACCTTCGAGCTATGAAGAAGCGACGGCGGGCCCGGATTCCAACAAATGGCTTGAAGCCATGAAATCCGAGATAGGATGCATGTATGAGAACAAAGTATGGACTTTGGTGGACTTGCCTGATGATAAACGAGCCATAGAAAATAAATGGATCTTTAAGAAGACGACAGACGCGGATGGTAATGTGACCGTCTATAAGGCTCGGCTTGTCACTATGGGTTATCGACAAGTTCAAGGAGTTGAGTACGATGAGACTTTCTCACCCGTAGCGATGCTGAAGTCTGTCCGAATCATGTTAGCAATTGCCGCATTTTCTGATTATGAGATCTGGCAAATGGATGTCAAAATGGCATTCCTTAATGGTTTCCTTAAGGAAGAACTGTATATGATGCAACTAGAAGGTTTTGTCGGTCCTATAGATGCTAACAAGGTATGCAAGCTCCAGCGCTCCATCTATGGGCTGGTGCAAGCATCTTGGAGTTGGAACATTCGCTTTAATGAGGTGATTAAAGTGTTTGGATTTATACAGGTTTATGGAGAACCCTGTATTTACAAGAAAGTGAGTGGGAGCTCTGTAGCATTCCTCATATTATATGTAGACGACATATTGTTGATGGGAAATGATATAGAAATCTTGGAAAGTGTAAAGGCCTACTTGAAAAATGTTTTTCAATGAAGGACCTTGGAGAAGCTTCTTACATATTAGGCATCAAGATCTATAGAGATAGATCGAGACGCCTCATAGGTCTTTCACAAAGCACATACCTTGACAAGATATTAAAGAAGTTCAATATGGATCAGTCCAAGAAGGGGTTCTTGCCTGTGTTACAGGGTGTGAGATTGAGTACGACTCAATGCCCGACCACGACAAAGGATAGAGAAGAGATGAGTGTCATCCCCTATGCTTTAGCCATAGGCTCTATTATGTATGCCATGCTGTGTACCAGACCTGATGTGAACCTTGCCATAAGTTTGGTAGGGAGGTACCAAAGTGATCCCGGAGCGGAACACTGGACAGCGGCCAAGAATATCCTAAAGTACCTAAAAAATGACAAAGGACATGTTTCTCATATATGGAGGTGCCGAAGAGGTCGTCGTAAAGGGTTACGTCGATGCTAGCTTCAACACAGATCCGGATGACTCCAAGTCACAAACCGGATATGTGTATATTTTGAACGGAGGGGTAGTCAGCTGGTGCAGCAGCAAGCAAAGCGTTGTGGCAGCATCTACATGTGAAGCGGAGTATATAGCTGCTTCGGAAGCAGCAAAGGAAGGAGTCTGGATGAAGGAGTTCATCACCGACCTAGGAATAATTCCCAATGCGTCGGGCCCGATGACTCTATTCTCTGACAACACTAGAGCTATTGCCCTTGCCAAGGAGCCCAGGATTCACAAGAAAGACAAGACACATAAAGTGCCGCTTCAACTCCATCCGTGATTACATTCAGGAGGGAGATATAGATATTTGTAAAGTACATACGGATTAGAATGTCGCGGATCCGTTGACTAAACCTTTCTCACGAGTGAAACATGATCAACACCAGAACTCTACGGGTGTTCGATTCATCACAATATAACTAGATTATTGACTCTAGTGCAAGTGGGAGACTGTTGGAAATATGCCCTAGAGGGAATAATAAATTGGTTATTATTGTATTTCCTTGTTCATGATAATTGTCTATTGTTCATGCTATAATCGTGTTAACCGGGAACCGTAATACATGTGTGAATACATAGACCACAACAAGTCCCTAGTGAGCCTCTAGTTGGCTAGCTCGTTGATCAATAGATGGTCACGGTTTCATGATCATGGACATTGGATGTTATTGATAACAGAATCACATCATTAAGAGAATGATGTGATGGACAAGACCCAATCCTAAGCATAGCACAAGATCGTGTAGTTCGTCTGCTAAAGCTTTTCCAATGTCAAGTATCGTTTCCTTAGACCATGAGATTGTGCAACTCCCGGATACAGTAGGAATACTTTGGGTGTGCCAAACGTCACAATGTAACTGGGTGGCTATAAAGGTACACTACGGGTATCTCCGAAAGTGTCTGTTGGGTTGGCACGAATCAAGACTGGAATTTGTCACTCCGTGTGACGGAGAGGTATCTTTGGGCCCACTCGGTAAGGCATCATCATAATGATCTCAATGTGACTAAGGATTTAGCCACGGGATGATGTGTTATGGAACGAGTAAAGAGGCTTGCCGATAACGAGATTGAACAAGGTATAGGGATAACGACGATCGAATCTTGGGCAAGTATCATACCGGTAGACAAAGGGAATTGTATAGAGGATTTATTGAATGCTCGACATCGTGGTTCATCCGATGAGATCATCGTGGAGCATGTGGGAGCCAACATGGGTATCCAGATCCCCTGTTGGTTATTAACTGAAGAGGTGTCTCAATCATGTCTACATGCCTCCCGAAGCCGTAGGGTCTACACACTTAAGGTTCGATGACGCTAGGGTTATAGGGAAATAGTGTATGTGGTTACCGAAGGTCGTTCAGAGTCCCGGATGAGATCTGGACCTGACGAGGAGTTCCAGACTGGTCCATAGGTAAAGAATGATATATAGGAAGTGAGGATTTGGTCACCGGAAGTGTTTCGAGAATTACCGGTAATGTACCGGGACGACCGAAAGGGTTCCGGGGGTCCACCAAGTGGGGCCACGAGCACCAAAGGGCTGCATGGGCTGCAAGTGGGAGGGAACCAGCCCCTAGATGGGCTGGTGCGCCCCCCACAAGGGCCCAAGGTGCAGCTGAAGGTGGTAGGGGGCAAACTCTAGGGCAGATGGGCCCTAAGGCCCCCCCTAGGGTGGGAACCCTAGGGAGCAGCCCTCCCTCCTCCTCCCCCTAAGTATAGTGGATCCCTTGGGGCAGCCGGAGACATGCATCTCTCTCTCCCATGGCGCAGCCCTACTCCTTCGTCTCCTCGTTCTCTGTAGTGCTTGGCAAAGCCCTGTCGCAGATCACACAGCTCCACCGTCACCACGCCGTCGTGCTGCTGGAGCTCTCCCTCAACCTCTCCTTCCTCCTTGCTAGATCAAGACGTAGGATACGTCACCAGGATGCACGTGTGTTGAACGCGGAGGCGCCGTTGTTCGGCGCTTAGATCAGATTCCACCGCAATCTGAATCATTGCGAGTACGACTCCGCCAACCGCGTTCCAGTAACGCTTCCGCTTTGCGATCTTCAAAGGTATGAGGATGCACTATCCCCTTACTCGTTGCTGGTTTCTCCATAGATGGATCTTGGTGATCCTAGGAATTTTTTTGATTTACTACTACATCTCCCAACAAAGGTCCTCCTGCCTGGGCTCCCCGCAGCGGCCACGTGGAGCCCCCTGTGTCCCGGTTCGTAAGAGAACCGGGACTAAAAGTTTTGGGCTTTAGTCCCGACCCTTTGTGTCGTCGGTTTCTCACGACAGATGCCATAGGGTGGATTATCATAGGTGGTTGGGGCTGAAGGACGTCGACGGGCTCTGGGTGCGAGATTGAGCACAAGCCGTGATGACACATGATGTACCCGGGTTCAGGGCCCTCTGAGGGAGGTAAAACCCCTAGTCCTGCTTGGTTTAGTTGGATCGATGGATATGTGTACAAGGGTGCTCCTGGAGCTGTGTCTAGAGGAGGAATAAGGAGCAACCGCTTGTCTTCCTTTGCTACTAGAGGGGTTTTGGGGAGTTCTGCGAGTGTGCGGGTGTGATCGGTTATCCGTCCCCGTTGCATGGGGGGCTCGGGGGGTTTTATAGGCCAACCCCCGCAGCTCTACAATATAGCTAAAGTACAGAGGTGGGGGGACCCGCCTGGCAGCCTCTCCGGCTGGCCAGGGGGTCCCACCCTTTGCGTCGTCGCATCGTCCATGGGGTCCATCGGCTGAGCAGTCCTGTCTCGCACTGGGGCCCGCCAGCCGGCTCTGTGATTGGCTCTCGCCTACCTGCCACGGCACGGGTCGCTCAGTCTAGCACCAGCCGACCGAGGTCTCTGGTATGGCCGGCGGTACTGTAGCCATGCCGAGGCAGGTAATCGAGTGGATGAGGGCGTGCCAGCACTGTTCCCTCACCCGGTCGCGCTCTTCGAAGTCAGCGGCTGGGACAGCCAGACTATAGCCATGTGCTGCAGTGCATCATCAGCCACTGTAGCCACAAGGCCGCCAGTCATGCCGGTCGCGTCGTGTCGCCGTACCCGCGCGTAGAGGGATGGGACGTCACATGTCCGTCCTAGGGTCAACGGAGGAGGTGGCCTAGAGGCAGCCGGCCGTGCCCAGCCGGCCGCGGGTTGAGCCGGCTTCTTGACGAGCCGTCCGAAGCGCCAGCTGGCGTCGTCTCGAGCCGGACGTCCTCTAGCCGGCCTCGACCAGCTGAATCGCATTGTTCGAACCGGGAGGGGAATGACCCCGTTGCTTTGGCATACCTGGGGGTAATAACCCCGTTAGTAGTGCCCGAAGTCGGCGGGGGCCGCGTCCGGCGGACGGAGGGGAGCCGACGGCTTCCCCCCAGCGATACCCGCCTTCGGCACGAGGCCACCTCCGGCACGAAGCCGAAAGGGCAGCCGGATCGGCCATTGGATCCGACGCCTTGGTTACCAGTGCGTCGCTCCGGGACCCATGTCAGCTTATCGCACGCCATGCAGCAAGTAATGATGCGGCAGGCCCAGCGCACGCGGGGGAGACGGGACGTCGGCCTGGGCCTAGCCCACTAGGTCCTGGTCGTAGCCCGATACACCTCGGGGCGCAGGTCGGGATCCTCTGTGCCCCGAAGAGGCCATTACTGCGCGGGGCCATCCACACACGCGGGGTTTCCATGGAAGTGGGCATAGTTAATCCCATGTCCCCCGGTCGTGGCCACCCCTATAAAAGGGGAGGGAGGGCAGCGGGCGGAGGCACCCATGCCCCACTTGCTCTTTGCTATTCATATTCTTGCTCCTCTTTGTTCTTGTTGCTCCCTCGCATGTCACCTTGCCCGAGCCCGCATTTGCGCCCACGAGCCGCCCGGCCGCCGAGATGGCTGACGGACGCGGAGGGAGCTGGGTCGGCTCCGTTGTCGGAGAGGTCGATATCGCGAAGCTCTGCCACGCGCGCAAGCTGCCGTCGGTAGAGCGGGTGGTGGCGTGCGCGCCAGGCGATGAGCTGGTGCTGGCGCCACAGCTAGGGGAACATGTCGTGTTCCTCTGGCACTTCTCCTGGGGCTTCAGGCTCCCGGTGAGTCTCTTCTTCCGCCTTTTCTTGATACCTTCAAACTCCAGCCGCACCATCTCGGCCCCAACGCGATCTTGTATCTCTCTGCATTCGTAACACTGTGTGAGGGGTACCTTGGCATTCTCCCCTTCATTGATCTCTTCAACGCGCTCTTCTACCTCAAGCCGTGGAAAGTCAGTGCCTGCGGGGGCACGATGGTGTGCTGCCGCGGCATCGCGCGCTTCCCCCCTCTATCTCTCATCGACTCCATCAAGGGGTGGCACCGAACATTCTTCTATGTGAAGAACGCCAACACGAACACGGACTACATTCGGCTGCCGCCGTTCGTCGACATGCAGTCCAGCCAGATGAACTGGCTGGGGGCTGCCCCGCGCGGCGTGGCCCTGGAGGAGTTTGGCTAGCTTGCACTGCTGAAGAGCTCCGAGGGACTGGTGGCGGTGTTCATCTCGCGTCGGGTGTTGCCCCTCCAGCTCAGGCCGCACCAGATCTGCGACATGTCCGGCCGGCGCGACCCCTGCCGGTTGTCCACTGTCGACCTGACGCCAGCTCAGGTGACGAAGCGGGTGAACGTCCTCACGACGTTCAAGCTGAGCCCGCGTCATGGTCCTTCGGCATGGAGTCGTACGACCGCATCCACCGCCCCCCTGGTAAGTCTTTCGTCGAGGCGGTCCTTCCTTCATTTGATGCTTCCCAGCCGGTAGCCGGCTGGAGAACTTACTTAGTCGCGCTGGCCGCAGCTTCTGGTGCGACAGAACACACCGGACGGCCCACACCCTCAGATCTTCGAGGCGGAGCGTGAAAATTCTGACTCTGAAGACTATGAGATGGGAGGCCGTCTGGAGGAGGAGGTGGACTCCTCCGGAGGAGCTGACGAGCCGGCGGACCCGCGAGCCGGTGCCCCCAGTAGGGCCGGAGGATCTAGCATGGTCGGGGAGCCCATCAAAGCGGGTGAGTTCCCTCTTGCCCCTTCGATCAGGGACTGGACAGACGACGGCGATGACGATGACATAATGATTCTGAATGAGCCTCCTCCCTCAGGGCGCCAGGGTCAGAGGAGCAAGGAGTGGCCGGCTCAAGACCCGGCGACCGGAGTAGCCGGCCGGATGAAGAGGCTGGCCCAGGAGGTGCTGGTAGCCCCGCCGCCAGTTCCCAAGGGGGTGAAGGTGGTGGCACGGAAGTCGCCACCGCGTGGCAAGCGGGCCTTGCCCCTTGTCACCAGGTAATTCTACCTTCCTTTGTTTGTTCTTTTCTGGGTCGCGAGCCAGTAAGTGACCAGTCCTTGGGCGTTGCAGGGACCCCATCGAACCCACGAGGGGGAGCCAGCGGGGGTTGCAACGGGGACCGCCAGCCAACTAGCCCGCGAGCACGCGGCCACCCAGCGGGAGAAGAAGAGGAGGCTCCCGGAGCTGCGAGCCTCTAAGTCCAGCACGCGAGGTGGAGCCTTGCACTCTGGAACCTCGAGCAGTCGGAGGTGGAGGGGGTCTGTGGATCCTCCGCGAGCGTCTGACTCGGCGGCGGAGTCGACCTGGATGTCGCGGCCTCCGTCGAGCGAGCCACGAGGGGCGGCCATCAAAACGTCCGTGCCTCCGTCCACGGAGGAGGCGGCCCAAGGGAGGGCGATGACAGCAGAGTTGGCTCCCGAGGCGGCCCGGACCGAGGTGTCGGTCGTGACCCCGTCGGCGACCGAGCTGGCTCGGGCTTACGTGCTGGAAGCCCTGATGGCCCCGGAGGTAGCGTCGGAGGTGGCGTCGGAGCCGGCGGCCACGGAGGCGGAGGCGCCCTCCGTTGCGATCATCGCGCCGGAGCGGTAGGAGGCAGAGGTGGCGATAGCGTCGAGCGGAGGGCCAGCGGGAGGCGACTCCCAGACCCTTGTCGTTATCAACCCGCCCCCGGTGGCCAGCGCTACAGCGAGCCCAAGTGGCAATAGCGGCCGAGCCTGGAGCGTCCTGCGAACAATGCAAGAGGTACTCCAAGATTGGTAAGCGCTGGCGTGTGTGCTGGTCCTGCCGGCTTCCCAGGCGGGCAGACCGATCCCCTCCTTCAGAGATCTGGGGAGCGTCCTGGACCGGTGCCGGCAGGAACTGGCCCGGTTCACGGAGGCTGCAGATGCCGCCCTGGAGCGTGTCGAGGTAAGAACGGTCGTTTTGCGTTGTCTTAGGATTCTCATTGGGGGCACGCAAGCGCACCCACTGGGTGTAGCCCCCGAGATGCGGGCCGGCTGACCGGCTGACGGACAGTCGGGCCGGATCTCTTTTGAGCATGCCCTGATCTTTGCCTCCTCGTGACAGGAGGGAACCTCCCTGTGGCAGAAACTATTCGAGGAGGCGGTCACCATCAACGACCGTCGCGAACACGGCCTCCACCACTTGGAGGATGAGCTGACACGCGTGCGAGGTTAGTTGAACTTCGTAGGAGGGGTGCCTTTCTTTCTTCTTCTCCTTCTTTTCCTTTGCTGCTTCTTGTGTTTTGATTTGCCTTTCTTTCTTCTTCTTCTTCTTTCCCTTAGGGCATTTCCTAGAGACTCAGCGTCGTGCTGTGCGCACCGTCAAGGAGCATCGGGAGTACCTTCGGGAGCAGGGTCGCTCCATTGAGCAGGAGGTCCCATGGGACATGGACGAGATTGGGGCCGCCATTGAGTGTCGGCTAACCCATCTCGAACGAAGCATGAACCGGCTGAAGACGGCCGGAAAGGAGGTCATCGCCGCTCTGTGGCCGAGCCACGGGGGAGCTTCGGCAACGCGCGTGGCCTTGTGGCTGGAGCAGGCCGTGGCCCGGCTCGAGGAAGGTGTCGGCAGCCCGGGCCGGTGCACAAATGGCGCTCCGGTTCGTCACCTCGTGGTATTAAGGTGTCGATCTGGGCCGGCTGGCCACCATGCGCGACGAGCCGGCCGTGGAGCGGGAGGCCCGTGAGCCGTCCCTCGTCCTCCAGGCCAACGAGCACGCGTCGTACGTCGACGCGGACGAGTTCCTGCCGGCGCTTGGTGAGGACGGCGAGTCGCTGCCCGAAGACTCCTTCGGCATCCCTCAAGGCCCGGCGGACGAGGAGGTCGCTGACGAGAGCACCGACTCGAGTGGCGAGACAGACGGGACCGCGGAGGCCTCTTTGAAGACCGTGACCACCTCCGAGGCGAGAGTCGAGCCGCCTAGCAATGCGTCGGCTGGCGACGTGCCGGTGGCCTGAGCCCCCAGGCGTTTTTGTCTATCTCCTTTTTTTCCTGCAAGTTATGCTCAAGTCCACCCATTGGGGGTGTTTATGTAATGAACCATGCTGGTCGTGGGCCATTTTTGTCTTAAGGTTTGTGTCGTGAAATCTAGTGTGTTTGCCTTATTGCTCCTGCCGACTCGTCCTTATCGCTTTTCGCCCTCTTGGTTTTTTGGGTCCTTCTCCTTTTCCCCTTAGGTTTCGGCCCTGCCAGCCCGACAGCCGGGGGCTGGTCTATGGCTGGGTCAGGGAGTCCGCCTCGCAGGAGCCGGTTCGGGACTTAGGAGTCACAAGGTTTCTTTGGGATAAGTAGAATGGTAGAGGCGAGGCGGTGGTCCGGCTGGGCCTAGCCAGGATCCCCTTTCGTTTGACTCTTCGTGTGAGCAAAACCTTGCCGCCCCAAGGTCCCGTCAGTCGGATAGCCGGGAGCCAGTTCTGTAGCTGGTAGGGGTAGGGAGGTTTGGACGGCTCACACTACTTAGGCAATTTCTGGGGGGAAACATCCGAAGACCAACCGGTGAGCCCCCAGGCCCGAGAGCCGGGTCGGGGAGCCGGTGAGCGAGGAATCTTTTGGAGGAAATGAAACAGGGCGTGCCCCAAGAGCCGGCCTGGGGCACCTTTTGCATTCATAAGCCCAAAAGGGTAGGGATACATACATACATCAGTTTTTTCAGTAGTAGAACGGGCGGAGGAGCACCGTGTTCCATGGGCGCTCCGTCTCCTCGCCGGAGGCATCTCTTTTGCATTTCTGCGGCTTCTGGGCATCTATCAGGTAGTACGCATTGTTGTGTACTGCCTTGCTGACGATGAACGGGCCCTCCCATGGGGAGGACAACTTGCGTTGTCCGGCTGTTCGTTGGATCCGCCTGAGGACTAGATCCCCTTCGCGAAAGGAGAGTGGTTGGATCTGCTTGCTATGGTCATGCCGGAGCATCTACTGGTAGATTGCCGTCTGGCTCAAGGCCAGTTTGTGAGCTTCCTCGAGCAGGCCGACGCCGTCTTCTCTTGCCTCCTTCGCATCCTTCTCCGTGTATAGGGCGACCCGAGGCGAATCAAACTCGATTTCGGTGGGTATGATCGCCTCGGACCCGTACACAAGGAAGAAGGGAGTGTAGCCAGTTCAATGGTTCAAGGTGGTCCTGAGACTCTAAAGGACGGCCGGCAGCTCATCGATCTAGTAGTCGGCCAATCTGACCAACGGCGTCACGAGTCGGGGCTTGATGCCGTTCGCCTCTCGACCTGGTCGTTTGACTGTGGATGAGCGACGGAGGCCAGGTCAAGGCGGATTCCCTGCTTGGAGCAGAAACGCGCGAGTGCGCCCTTGGCGAAGTTCATGCCGTTGTCGTTGATGATGCTGTGGGGGACGCCGTAGCGCATCGTGATGTCGTCGATGAACCGAACGGTTGTGGGGCCTTCCAGCTTCTTGATTGGCCAAGCCTCGATCCACTTGGTGAATTTGTCGACAGCCACCGGCAAGTGCGTCATGCCGCCTCGAGCGGTCTTGTACGGACCCACCATGTCTAGCCCCCAAACAGCGAAGGGCCACAAGAGGGGGATGGTTTGGGGGCTATTGCTAGCAGGTGGCTCTACGTGCTGAAACGTTGGCAGCCCTCGCACTCGTCGACCAACTTCTTGGCCGCCTCGAGGGCAGTCGGCCAGAAGAAGCCGTGGCGGAAAGCCTTGGCCACCAGGCTCCTGGAGACGGCATGGTGCCCGCACTCACCCTGGTGGATGTCGAGGAGGATCTCTAGACCCCTTTCCGGCTCGACGCAACGCTGCAAGACGCCATGGTGCTGCAATGGACGAGATCGTGGTTGATGATGCCATATGCCGTAGGCCGGCGTTGGATTTGCCTTGCCAAAACCTCGTCCGGAGGCAGCTCGCGCCGTAGGAGAAACGGCAGGATGGGCTAGGCCCATCAGGGGGTCGTGACGGGGGCCGGCTCGGGAGCCCACGAGGCCGGATGATCAGCGCCTAGGACCGGCTCGCTAGCCCCCGAGACTGGATGATCAGTCCCTGGGACCAGTTCGCCAGCCCCCGGGCCGGCTGGTCGACGATCATCATGACGGCCGCATCGTTGGAGCCGGCCACCTCGGACGCTGTCGGCTCGATTGGTGCTGACTGGGCGGCCGATGGTTCGAGAGCCGGTGGCGAAGGTGCCAGAAAGGCGGCCGGGGCCGTCGATGGGCCGGCGATGCCTGACAGCACGAAGATTGACTCTGATTCTGATGAAGGCTTGATCGATGGCTTCAGCAGCCGCTCGAGGGAGACGCCGGCTAGGATGGCCTGCCAGGTGGAACCGATATTCTCCAACGTGTCCGCCGCCTCGTTGTCCGCCCATGGGACGTGATGAAACTCACAACCCTCAAAGGAGCTGATGACCTGTTGTTCGAGGAAGCGGTAGCTAGCCATGTTAGCATTCCTGGCGTCCCATTCGCCAGAGACTTGCTGCACCACGAGGTCGGAGTCACTGAAGTAGAGGATGCGCCTGATGCCGATCTCCTTGGCGAGCCGGAGGCCATGGACGATGGCCTCGTACCCGGCCACGTTGTTGGAGGCGGCAAAGTGGATCTAGAGGGCATATTTGAGCTGGTCACCCTTCGGGGAGGAGAGGACTATGCCGGCACCCAAGTCGGTCCTCATTTTCGAGCCGTCGAAATGCATGCGCAAGTGCGTGGAGTCTGGGGGAGGCGGCACGAACTCCATTTCCGCCCAGTCAACGAGGAAGTCAGCCAACGCCTACGACTTGATGGCGGTTCTTGGCTCGTACCGGATCTCATGACCGGCGAGGGTGATGACCCACTTGGCAATCTGGCCGGTGGAGTCCCGGCCACTCATGATATTGCCGAGCCGGGCCGTGCTCACCAGAGTAATGGTATGCTCCTCGAAGTACTGCTTGACCTTCTTGGCGGCGAAGTAGATGCCATAGCACATCTTCTGGTAGTGGGGATAGTTCTGCTTGGACGCGGAGAGAACCTCGCTGAGGTAGTAGATGGGTCATTGGACCGGCAGGGACTTGCCCTCCTCCAGTCGCTCGACCACCAGGACGACGCTGATGACGCGTGTGGACACCGCGATGTAGGCGAGCAGGGGTTCCTTCTCAGCCGGCACGGCTAGGATGGGCGCGTGGGTGAGAGCCTTCTGGAGGCCGCGAAAAGCATCGTCCGCCTTATCGGGCCAGTCGAATATGCCCGGCTTCTTGGTTTGACCCGACTCGGTTAGATCCTTCTTGCGAAGGAGCCCGTAGAGGGGCAAGGCCTTCTCCCCCAGCCGGCTGATGAACCGGCTGAGCGAGGCAAGGCAGCCGATCAACTTCTGGACATCGTGGATCTGGGTCGGCTTGGGCATGCGCTTGATCGCACCGATATTCACGAGGTTAGCTTCGATACCGCGGGCGGACACGAAGAAACCCAAGAGTTGATGGGCCGGGACGCGAAAGACACACTTCTCCGGGTTGAGCTTGATCTTGTACTCGCATAAGTTCGCGAAGGTCTCCTGGAGGTCGTCGAGGAGGCTGAAGTGCTTCTTGGTTTTGACGATGATGTCGTCGACGTAGACATGGACATTCCTGCCTGTCTGAGGCACGAGGCACTTTTGCATGCACCATTGGAAGGTGGTGCCTGCGTTCTTCAGGCCAAAGGACATGGTGATGTAGCAATAGGCCCCAAAGGGCGTGATGAAGGAGGTCTTGAGCCGGTCTTCCAGGTCCAGCTTGATCTGGTGATAGCCGGAGTAGGCGTCCAGGAAGGACAGCAAATCGCAGCCGGCCGTGGAGAAGATGACTTAATCGATCCGCGACAGAGCAAATGGGTCCTTGAGACATGCCTTGTTCGGGCTAGTGTAGTCGATGCACATGCGCCAGGTCTTGTTCTTCTTCAGCACTAGGACTGGGGTGGCTAGCCAGTCCGGGTGGAACACTTCCATGATGAACCCGACTACGAGCAGTCGGGTGATCTCTTTGCCTATAGTACGCGGAGAAGCTGCGTAGGGGTTGCTTGACCGGCTTGACGTCCGGTCGGACGTGGAGTTTGTGCCTGGCGAACTTCCTCAGAACACCCGACATGTCCTTGGGGGACCATGCGAAGATGTCCCGATTCTCACGGAGGAAGTCGACGAGCTCGCCTTCCTATTTGCTATGGAGGCGGGAGCCGATGGTGACGCATTGAGCCGGGTTAGCCGGGTCGAGCGGGATTTGCTTGGTGTCTTTGGATGGCTGGAAGGAGGCCCCGCTGACAGACTGCGAGGGAGGAGCCAGCACGGCCGGGTGGCTGGCAGCAAGGGCCACGAGCCGGCCGAGCTGCCGTTTCTCCTCGGCGATCTCCAGGGCCTCAGCCAACCGGCTGCCGTCTCGAGCACACTCCAGCGATATCTTGTAGTCACCCGTGATGGTGATGATTCCCTTGCGGCCCGGCATCTTGAGCTTGAGGTAGGCATAATGAGGGACCGCCATGAAGCTGACAAGGGCCGGCCGGCCCAACAGTGCGTGGTAGGGGCTCGCGAGGTCCACGACCTCAAGCAGCACCGGCTCGTAGCGGAAGTGACCGGGTCCGCCGAAGAGGACGTCGAGCATGATCTTGCTGACAAGGGAGCAGGACTTCCCAGGCACGATGCCGTGGAAGACCGTACAGCTCGCCTGCAGGTCTTCTATCTTCAGCCCCAGCTTGTGCATAGTGTCGAGGTAGAGGATGTTGATGCTGCTGCCACCATCTATCAGCACCCGCGAGAAGCGGCAAGTTCGTTCCTTAGTGGTGATGGTGGGGTCGAGGACCAGGGTGTAGCTGCCGGGATTCTGCATCACCGCGGAGTGATCATCCTGGATCCAAGTAACGGGCTTCTCCGACCAGTGCATGAACTAGGGAGTTGCCGACATTGTGGCATTCACCTCACGTCGGAGCTGGCATTGAGCATGTTTGCCCATCTCTTCACTGGTGAAGACGACGTAACAGCCGTCTTGGTTGGGGAACTGGTCGATCAAACGACCGTCGTTCTGGGCTGGAGCCGGAGCCGGTGCCGGGGCGGCAGCTTGGGCCGGGGCTGGCGCATGGCCTGGCGGCGCGGGAGGAGCCAGAAGGCCGTCCCCCCGAGCCAATCGCTGTGAGAAGCTGCACTGCTAGAGCGTGTGCATAGAGGGTTTGGCCCATGAGTGGTTCTTGCAGG
This sequence comes from Hordeum marinum, assembly GCA_022496015.1. Classification (NCBI taxonomy): domain Eukaryota; kingdom Viridiplantae; phylum Streptophyta; class Magnoliopsida; order Poales; family Poaceae; genus Hordeum; species Hordeum marinum. The sequence continues at coordinate 522,909,262 of CM039675.1, forward strand.
GGAGGTCAAGCATTTGCTCGAAGGTGAGCTTCGGCTGCCAGGCAGCCTTGCCAGTGCGCTGGCGCTGGCCAAAAGGTTGGGCAGCCGGCTCCTGCTCCTCGATGGTATTGACCTGCCAGCTCCCGTAGCGGGGATCCGGCTGGTCGTTCTTGCGCTTGTTGTTTCGTGGCTGCCGGTTGTCAGCAGCCGTCCAGGTCGTGGCCGGTGTCGTCGTCGCCTTGGCAGGCAGGGACGTCTTGACCCGGATGGCCGAATCGGCTGTGGCATACTTGTCTGCCTTGGTCATGAGCTCGGCAAGCGTGGTCGGCTCGAAGCACAGAAGCTTGTGCTTGAGGGGGGTGCTGTCTTGGCAGCCTTCAATGAAGTACTGCACGGCTTGTACCTTGTGCACCCCCTCACAGGAGTTGCGAAGCTCGGTCCACCAAGTAAGGTAGTCGCGGAGGGATTCGTCCGGCCCTTGAACGCACATGGCGAGTTCGTGGGGGCGGACAGGCTTCTTGTAGGTGCCGATAAAGTTGCGGACGAAGGCCTCCTCGAAGTCTGTCCAAGTGTTGATGCTGCCGGCTGCTAGGCTGTTGAGCCAGGTGCGGGCCGAGCCGATCAACATGAGGGGGGCATAGCGAACGGCTACGCGCTTGTTCCCCCTAGCTATGTCGACCGCGGTGGTGTAGTCGATCAGCCAGTCCTCGGGCTTGGCAGCCCCATTGTACTTCCGAGTGTCTCGAGGGAGCGTGAAGCCGGTCGGGAACGGCTCGTTACTTATCCGAGGGACGAAACACGCCGACCAATCGAGCCCTCCTCCTTGAGGAGGACGGACTGCGTGAGGTGGTCGATGCGGTTGCGGGCGTCGTTCTCGCTGTGGGGGACACGCGGCCCGATCCGGGCTGAGAGCTCGGGGCGGATGACTGGCGGAGCTGTCCGTTCCCACTCGCGCCGCGGAGGCGGAGTGTGCCCGTGGCTGCGCCGGCTGCCGGATGCCGGCGCTTCTTGGTGGCAATCACTGTAAGGTGGGTCGTTGGTGCGCCGGCTGCTCGCTCCCCGGCATCTGGGAGTGTTGGGGGTTGTTTATTTTGGTCCGGCAGCTGGAGACGCGAGGGGAGCTGGAATGCTGAGCCGGCTGACGGCCAGCAGTCCCCGTGCCCTCGCACTCGAGCCGGGGGCCTCTGGTGGCGGCGCTGCCCGACGCGAGCAGGCGCTGCTGCACGTCGGCGGCGTCGATGAGCTCCTCGGTGTGGCGCTCGTGAATGGCACACTCTTCACCCTCCAAGGTGGCCAAATCCGTGTAGGCCACCTTCAGGGCCCGCAAGTTGGCTGCAGGGGTGTCGTAGACGGGCATCTTGCTGCCAAGGATTTCGGCGACGACACGGCCGCGGTCGCGTACGGCCCCATGCCGGCTGGGCCCGGTGCCATGCAGGGTGAGACTGTAGGCGGAAGCATATTCTCGCTGGGCGGCCTCCATGCGGCGCCGCGAGGGCGGTGGCGTCCTCGAATAGGACACGATGAGCCGCCTCGAGGTCCGCCGCGGCGGTGTTGGGGTTTGCCATCGGGGCGATAGGGGTGCTCAGGACCCGGCGGGCGGCGCTCATGTCCTGCTGCGTGTCGATATCGGCCATGAGGTCGACAAAGTCGCCCGCAGGACATGGCGGAGCAAGCCCCATGAGCTCACGGTTTTGCCTGGACGTGCGGCGACGGCGGGGAATGGCGAGGGGTCCCGCCCGGAGCATGAATCCGGTCGGCATCGTGTACAGCCCCACGGTGGGCGCCAACTATTGTCGTTTTCTCATGACAGATGCCATAGGGTGGCTTATCGTAGGTGGTTGGGGCCGGAGGATGCCGACGGGCTCCATGTGCGAGATTGAGCACAAGCGGTGATGACACACGATGTGCCCAGGTTCAGGGCCCTCCGAGGGAGGGAAAACCCCTAGTCCTGCTTGGTTTAGTTGGATGGAGGGATATGTGTACAAGGGTGCTCCTGGAGTTGTGTCTAGAGGAGGAAGAAGGAGCAGCTAGCTTGTCTTCCTCTGCTACTAGAGTGGTTTTGGGGAGTTCTGTGGGTGTGTGGGTGTGATCGGTTGTCCGTCCCCATTGCATGGGGGGCTCGGGGGTTTTTATAGGCCAACCCCCTAGCTCTACAGTATATCTAAAGTATAGGGGTGGGGGGACCCGGCTAGCAGCCTCTCCGGCTCGCCAGGGGGTCCCACCCTTTGCGTCATCGCATCGTCCATGGGGTCCATCGGCTGAGCAGTCCTGTCTCCCATTGGGGCCTGCCAGCCGGCTCTATGATTGGCTCTCGCCTACCTGCCACGGCACGGGTCGCTCGAGAGGCGTCGTCTAGCGCCAGCCGGCCGAGGTCTCCGGTAAGGCCGGCGGCACTGTAGCCACGCCGAGGCAGGTAATCAAGTGGGCGAGGGCATGCCGGCACTGTTCCCTCGCCTGGTCGTGCTTGCCGAAGTCAGCGGATGGGACGACCGGACTGTAGCCATGCATTGTTGTGCGTCAGCGGCCACTGTAGCCACAGGGCTGCCCATCGTGCCGGTCGCGTCGTGTCGCCATACCAGCGCGCAAAGGGACGGGACGTCGCATGTCCATCCCAAGGTCAATGGAGGAGGCGGCCTAGAGGCAGCCGACCGCGCCTAGCTGGCCGCGGGTCGAGCCAGCTCCTTGACCAGCCGTCCGGAGCACCAGTCGGTCGGCTCGAGCCGGACGTCCTCCTGCCGGCCTCGACCAGCCGAACCGCGTTGTTCTTCTTTGAACCGGGAGGGGAATGGCCCCGTTGCTTTGGCATACCTAGGGGTAATAACCCCGTCACTTTGGTTCCGGTTCCAGAACCGGAGATAATGGGCCTCTGGAACCGGGACAAATGGTCCGTTTTCTACTAGTGCAACATCCTAACAATTATAATGTCCTTAGCACTTCCTTTTGGCAAAATCTAATGCAACATCACCACCTCATCATAGAAAGAAAATCGCTTTTCTTCGAGGGGCAGATTTCAGCCCAACATTGCTGAGCAAAAGGGCAGTCCCAAAGCAGATGAAGAATGGTTTCCTCACAATTTTCACTACAAAGAGCGGAGCTATATGATGGTATGAAGAAGAATTTTCTCTTGAGTAGACTTCTTCTACTTACTCTATCATAAAAGAGGCACCCAGAAGAAGATCTTGTGCCTGATTCTGCTTGCACTTTGCCACAACCAATTGAAGATGCAGTGAGTGTTAGAGTTCCATGTGAGCAACTTATATACTTGCCTGGATGAGTAGAGATTTTTGTTCCAAGAATATGACCAGGTATCATTGTCATCTGATAGAACGATCTGATTGATAGCTTGTTGTAGGGCAGTGAATTGGGTATGTGCCTAGATGGACAATGGTCTGTGGAAACTCCCTTCAAAATCTTGTGCATTTATCATAGTTGCGATAGTTGTGCCATTAGAGATAGCAAAAGAGTGAAGCTCTGGATATTGTGATGCCAATGGTTGTTCTTTCCACGAGTCTCCCCAAAAGAGAACAAGTTTCCCAGATCCGAGTGTGTATTTGGAAAATTCTTTGAATTCAAGGATAAGTTTAATGAGAGATTTCCAACAGAATGAGCCCTCGGCTTTACCAGTGGGGGGGAGGGTCTCCATAGTAAGTTTCCTAAATGAGGTTAACCCAAGGCATATTGTGCTTGTTGAAGAATTTTTTGAGGTTCTTAAGAAGCAGTGCTTTATTCTAAGTGGCTAGATCAAGAAGACCCCCAGACCTCCTTGGGTTTTTGGCTTGCACACTATATCCTAAGATATCATTGCTTGGACCATTTGATCTATACCATATTTCCCCCCAGAAACAGTGTTTTAGGTATTTGTTAACCTGCTCCAGTAGCCCCAATTGAGAGGGCCAGACTGCACATGAAGTAAGTGGACAATGGGCCACTAGTGCAGAAAAGCCTAGCTATGGTGTGGCAAAAATGGAATTGCTGGCATAAACACCCGACGCCACTAATATGGCGCCACTATTAGAATTTAGTGGCAGTACTAGAGATGATGGCAGCATTATTTTGAATACATATGGCGCTGGACGGAGTTGCATGCCGGTACTGTCATATTTAGCTAATAAAAAAATACACAACAGTGGAAACTTCACTAGCTACACATTTAACAATTCACAAAAGTTACCAATTTCACAAACTAAACATTCCAGCAATTCACAAAAGTTACCAATTCACAAAAGAAAGTACTAACTTTGATCACAATGTCTATCGATCTTCCCCTCTCACTACCTTTTTCCCAAGGACTAACTTAACCTTAGGGAGCATATTCCTATGCATTTGTCCCTCCATGATGTAATGGGCTTTCTCCGCATTCAATTGACTCCTCTCAGACTTGAGGATTTGTATGTCATTCTTGTAATTACTTATCTCGAGGTTCAGTGAATCGATCTGACGTTCGAGAATGTAAATCTTATCATAGACAATAGCATTGTCATTGATAATCTTATCCCTATCCTTCGCCAGGGAAGAATTCAACTCCTCCATGGCCTTGACGGTACTACTATGTGACGCGATCATCTCATGATTGAGCACGTCCACGTCACGTCTGCTGCTCAACCGGTGCTGGAGAAGGCGGACTCATATGTATGCGTGGCAACGGTTTTAAAACATCAACAATTGATTAATGGTAATATATATATTCAATCTCACTGATTTCTATGGGATGTTGCATCTAGAAATCATGAAAGCATAGAACAAAACACTAATCAATCATTTGCACACATATGCTACCAAACTATCAGGAAGCACACCGTAAAACAAAAAAACTGGTATTATACAGTTATGAATGAAGAACTGCACTAACAAAACAAAAAAATCCAATCTGGACAAACATTTGCTACCAAACTATGTAGACTTAAAAACACCTACTTTTTCTCCTTTGCATTTTCTAAAAGAAACCTAGAACCCTAAGAAACACCTACATTTTCACAAGCGGTCACGAGAGAGTGGGCGCTAAAAGAGGGAGCGACAGAAGTGCTACAACATTTTTCTTATTGACCGAGATATCGACCAGTAAAAGAGAATATTAAAACAATTTACAGGCAGACACAGAGAATTGGTGTTAAAAGAGGGGAGAAGTGGAAGCATTACAACGGTTTGCTTGTGGACACGAAGATCAACGGCTAAAATAGGGAGTTACAACAATCCGTAGGTGGACAAAAAGAGTGTGTGTTAAAAGAGAGGACGAAGAAGGATTATAAAAATTCACACGTAGACACGAAGAGCAATCTCTTGCGACTTCATATCCATCAAAGGGAGATGTGGGAATGATGTGCAAATGTCGGCTTGTCCACACTCGCGAGTCTGTAAAGTCACCCAAGACACACTCCTTCTCAGCTACCGGGTTTCTATCAAAGGGGCAGACATACCAACACGGAGGGAGGGAGTATAACAAATCCGCCTTCGAAAATCCAACGGATCGGCAGATTGTTTTGATTACCCTACCAATAGGTTTCAAGGGGAAAAAAGGGCACAAACAAAATAAGATCTTACCAATCATGCATATCTATGTTAGTCATAGCTGGTAAATTCCAGATATTTGCTTCAGTTATTGTGTAGCATAGGTAGATGCCAGGGTGGCTCTCCGAGTTTGACACTGCGTTGAAGCAACACCACTGATTTGGCTAGAGCACACTTGTCTATTAAGAAACCGAATGAACTCCGCATTGAACCATATATTTGGTAGATCTTGCAAAGAATCAAAATCTAAATGGGTGACCATTAACTATAACATCGGTGTGTTTTTAGTAGTCAATGGTCACATTGTGTGAACTGTTATCTAAAATGGTTTATCAACTTATGATAAATACATATTGGCTGATTTTCAATACAAATTTGCATCGTTAATTATTTGCTCCATACATTATGTCAAGCAATTTCATATATAATAACCTAACTAGTAGATCCTTCTTGTGAAGAACTCAAATATCAAGGATAGATCATTTAATTATTAATACAATTTCACTTCAAGACCTCAAATACCCAATACAAAGTCTAAAAAAGCAGCACAACTTTGTTTACCGGTAACATAACAGAGAATAACAATGTTATTTGAACCATGATATTGGTCACAAAATTGTGCATTAGTTGGAAAGACGCCGCTTAAATATGTTTTCGGGGATTTTAATTCATCAAACATGAAGATATAAGTTAAAGGAGACAAAGATGGGAATGAGAGGCATGATACATTCTCAAATAATGAATGGACACTGGATTTGTACCCAAATCTAAAAGATTCCTTATTGCAAGCTCTCCTTAGTGATTCCGCCGCCAGATCGGAATGCTAATTAATGCAGGGGAGGCACAAACATGTGGAGATGCACACCATTTGTTGTTCTTGGAAATCTCAATATCGCGGTTGATTGGGCATGCATGACAATGCCCTTGTGTGTGCGCTCGTGGGAGGTAGGATCAAATCATGGGAGAGTTAAAAGAGTGAAAAACAGAAATGGTTGCAATGATTCACATGCAGATAGATAGAGTGAACGCTAAAATAGGGAGGGGAAGAGGAACGGAAGGGTCACAACAATTCACACCTAGATAGTGAGAGCGAGTGGTAAGGGGTGAGGGAGCGGAAGGGTTACACCAATTTGTAGGTGGACACACAAAGAGCATGCATTAAAAAGAGGGGGGAACGGAAGCGTTACAACATCGCACCTTCGGAAGGGGTACAACATGCACCCGTCGGCCGATTCCAAGATCGTGAAACCGTGAAACCAACCCACAACATTTCTATTGTGGACAGAGATATCAACCTTTAAAAGAGAGGGTCACCACAATTCACAGGTAGTCACGAGAGGGCTATGTTGCTAGAAAGAAAGGAAGAGTTCGATGTCCATCAGTTCGTGGTTTTGGAGATTGCTTACCGACTTTCATTCATATCTGAAAAGATCAAGGGTGTCGAAGTCTTCATTGATCAAAAGAAAGAACCTGGATGATCGAGTTATCATACTGACTTGGGTTATGCCAACTTGTGTTGTGTTTTGTAATCAGAGCTACTTGTCCTTGTGTTTCCCAAGAGAAGTCATCTTTGCTAGGCTTTTTTCAGTTGCCTAGCCATGCGTGGGAGTGAAGATAACTCCAATCTTGTTCTGGTAGATGAGGGGCATTAAAAGAGGGGGAAGTGGAAGTTTTACAACATTTTTCTTGTGGACCAATTTACATACAGATTAGAGAGTTGGCATTATAAGAGGGTGAACTGGAAGCATTACAACATTTTGCTCGTGAACATAAAGATCAACTACTAAAAGAGTGTTACAATAATCCGTAGACGCATAGAAAGTATGTGTTAAAATAGGGGGGAGCAGAAGGGTTACAAAAATTTACACGTAGACACGGAGAGTTCCAGCCTCATATGCCATCAAATAGAGGTGTGGGAACGAAGTGCAACAATAGGCTTGTTCCACACTCACGAGTCCATGAAGACACCCACCACATGTCCCTTCTCAGCTACCGGATTTCTATCAAAGGGACGACATACTAACACGGAGGGAGGGAGTACAACAAATCCACCTTTGAAGATCCAATGCAGTAGCGGCTTGTGTTTGGTTACCCTACCAATAGGTTTCAAGGGTCAAAAAATGGTAGACACAAAATGAGATCTAGCCAATCATACTAGTATTGGCACTAGTGGAAAAAGGCTCATTTGTCCCGATTTAGAGGCCCATCTATCTCGGTTCTGGACCCGGGACTAAGGGTCGGGACTAAAGCCCATGACCTTTAGTCCCGGTTTGCTTACGAACCGGGACAGATGGGGCTACATGTGGCCGCTCCACCGAGCCCAGGCAGGAGGGCCTTTGGTCCCGGTTGGTAACACCAACCGGGACCAAAGAGCGTCCACGCATCAGTAGCTGCGGAGCTATTTTTTTAAAGAGGGGGGGTTGAGGGTTTTGGAGGGTTAATTTAGGGGTTTCATATATTTTGTTAGCTAGCTAATAGAGAGAAGTGACATCTCTTATCGTCGTGCTTGGTCGCGACGCTACGTACTATACGTATAGAGAACATATAACACTATTTAATCATCATTTTCGTCAATGAGACATCATATAACAAGTTGGTCACTAGTCATAATCACAACTCCTCCTCATCATCATCAACAACTCTAACACATTGTAGCACATAATAACACATTGTACCTAGGACCTAGTCCTCTCTCATAGGACCTACTCTACCCTCTCTTAAGTACAATATCATAAAACAAGATAGGCCCTGACTCTCCATTATGGAGAATGGAGATCATCCTGTCTCCAATTCTTGGCCTACGCACAATGTTGCTTCCAAGTAGCTCTCTATGATTGACCATACATTTTTTCCAATCTTTGATTGTCATGTCTTCATCGGTTTTAGAAATCCGATATGGACAGGAGTGATGCGTAGGCTGACCTGGCCATGGTGGCCCTAAGCTCATAACAACAACGTGACCTCTAGGAAACATCAGATGAGGCACACAATCCTTCGGGATTTTCTATTGAAAAACATAGTAATAACTTTGTAGTTAGCAATGTAGTTTAGTTTTAGAAGAATTTATACAAAAGATGCACGGATGTCGTAATAGTAGAAAATTCTTACCATGCAATCTCCATGGATGTTACCGTAGTTCACCACGTGCACTAGTGGCACGTATTGAACATAATGTGGAGGAGTTTGATAATAGCTATTGTAATTCTCAAGATGATTAAGAAATGCGGTAAGACGATCTTTCTCCTTATAAGTTAATTCTGCTTCATCATTGTAGTAGTAGGTTCTGTCTACCATCTTCCGTACATTTTTTAAAGAATGAAAATAAGCTGTCAATGTAAATAAGTTGTCAACTATTTTTAAATAAACAATATAAATTACTTAATAAATATGGTTGAGAAACTCACATAATGGTAGAACTGGAGGCGTCTGCACATCGACCCAGATGTCGATATTACCTTCAATTTGATCTTCCGGACGAATATAAAAGGTGATAAGCATATTAGGCTCAAATGCATAAGCCTTGCATAGTGCTCTCCAACTTTTGCATTCAAAATAGCAGTAGGTGTCTACATTGTACAATTTTACCGCAAAAGTATAACCATGCTCGGTCCTCAAGTGAACTATCTTTACCTCCATAGTTTTTTTAGTATTGAAACCAATCTTATGCAAGACAGTAATTCTTGCATGGCAGGGGATACGCTAGTAGAATCGTAAAAAATTAAAATTATACGTTGAAGCAAAAGAAGCAAAAGTCATGCTTAATTATGAAAAAAGACTTGTCATTGTGACTTACTGTATCCACTTCGAAGGTCTCATCCAGCATGATGCTGAAGCGCCTACCATCAACTAGGAAAGGCTTGTCACACAGGCCGCGCTCGTCTTCGCAATATTCGCACATAGCGAATTCTCTTTTGTCGTCACACATTTCCTATGTTCATAGTTGAAACATTTAAAATCGATTGAAGGAAACTACGAGAAAACTGATCAACACACAGATCACTATTACTCAATATGCAACGGATTGACTTTAGGTCTACCGAGTCTTTCCTTCCTAAACTCTCATCTCACATATATGGTCTACCGAGTCTTTCTTTCCTTATGTTTTACAGAAATGACTTGCAAATCACAAATACATTTATAATGAACTCGAATATAATATCACTAATACGTCATCCCAAATAATCCAGTTCAAGAATTACGACACGCTTTGGATCCTAATACGTGTGTGACTTTCGGTCCGTCGAGGCTTTCCTTAAATAACTCTCATATCTCATGGTGTGCTGGTGCGCTCTCTCTCACACTGATATGGTGGTGTATATATGTTGGTGGGCACTCTCTCACAATAATAGTTCGATCGTCTGTGATGGACGCCCCCCCTCTTCTCTTCTTGCGCAATATATTGACGATTATATCACAAAGAAGAGAAAAAAGAGGAGGCTCCCCCCACCACAACAGTCGGGATTCCTCCATCAAGAACACACATGAAAGTCACACAAGGAGCAACGACAGACCGAAAGTCACACACGCATTATACCGATAAAATGCCACAAATACATTAATATTTATAATGAACTCGAATATAATATCACTAATACATCATCCCTAATAATCCAGTTAATGCATCATCAGATATTAACTAATACATCTCGAATATTATCATATAAGATCACTAATATAGATCGAATATCCTAGAATCCAAAGTGGAGGACGGTGAACTCGGTTCACTAGCGGTCTCTGAGTCGCCGGCGGTGGACACCCAAAGATAAGGAACCATCACGGGATCATAACTCGGGTGAGGTCCCTGAAGGATCTGCCAGGTATTGTCAAACCGGGTGTCCAACGCCGCCATGTAGTGACAGACGTGCTTGTCCTCCTCCCTGACACGGTGACGTACCACCTCCGCGGGGACCCGCTCCCTTCACACCGAAAATGTCCCGCGTGACCGCCACCACAGAAGTTCCGGGTCGATGACGAGACCTGGATTCCTCACCAACCTCCGAGCCCGGGAAGATGGCACCTCCTAGTGCCAGCCCGACGGAGCCCAGTCCCGGACATGGCGCCTATCAAGCAGGCTCTCGCGAACTACTCGACGACGAGGATGCGGATCGGGCAACATCGACGTCGAGACAAATTCCTATGAGAACGTTTTCTTATCGTTTAATCACATTTTTTTCATAAAACCCAAAACTTTTCTGTAATCTAACATACACATACTAATTTTAACTAAGACTCCTAAAAATTAAATAAAACATAAAACAACTAAAACATAAACATTCATCACATAAACATAAACATAAACATAAACATAAACATAAACATAAACATAAACATAAACATAAACATAAACATAAACATAAACATAAACATAAACATAAACATTCATCACATAAACATAAACATAAACATAAACATTCATCACATAAACAGAAACATAAACATAAACATAAACATAAACATAAACATAAACATAAACATGTATAAACATTCATTAAATAAAACGTAAATCTAGAGCAGGGGCGACGACGGCTCACAGCGGGGGCGGCGGCGGCGACATGGAGGCGACGGGGCGGTGACGGGGGCAGGGCGGCGACGGAGAGGCAACGGCGAAGGGGAGGCTACGGGGGCGGCGGGGGAGGCAACAAGGGAGGGGCGGCGAAGGGGGCGACGGGGGCAACGAGGGACGGGGGCCAGCAGTGGCAACGGCGGCGACGGTGACGGCGACGGGGGCGGCGGGGGCGGCGACGGGAGGCGATGCGAGAGGGGTGGCAAAGGGGGTGGCGGAGGCGGCGATGAGGGACGGCGGACGGCGGCGGCAACGGCGACGACAACGGAGAGCGTGCGAGATTCGGGCAGCCTGACGGCGTGGGTGGGGATCTGGCCTTCGGGGGAGAGAATGGGTCGAAAACTGCTAAGTGTTTGCTTATATACAGGGAGCATTGGTCCCGGTTCGTAGCACCAACCAGGACAAATGCCAACCTTTGGTCCCGGTTGGTGCCACCAACCGGGACCGATACCCTGTTTTCAGCAGCCCAAAGGGCGGGAAATAGGGACCTTTGGTCCCGGTTGGTGCCACCAACCGGGACCAATGGTCCCTTTTCGTTAGCCGACAAGAAACAGGGACCTTTGTGTTGGAAATATGCCCTAGAGGCAATAATAAAATGGTTATTATTGTATTTCCTTGTTCGTGATAATTGTCTATTGTTGATGCTATAATTGTATTAACCAGAAACCGTAATGCATGTGTGAATTCATAGACCACAACATGTCCCTAGTGAGCCTCTAGTTGGCTAGCTCGTTGATCAGTGGATGGTCACGGTTTCATGACCATGGACATTGGATGTCATTGATAACAGGATCACATCATTAGGAGAATGATGTGATGGACAAGACCCAATCCTAAGCATAGCACAAGATCGTGTAGTTCGTCTGCTAAAGCTTTTCAATGTCAAGTATCGTTTCCTTAGACCATGAGATTGTGCAACTCCCGGATACCGTAGGAATGCTTTGGGTGTGCCCAACGTCACAACGTAACTGGGTGGCTATAAAGGTGCACTACGGGTATCTCCAAAAGTGTCTGTTGGGTTGGCACGAATCGAGACTGGGATTTGTCACTCCGTGTGACGGAGAGGTATCTCTGGGCCCACTCGGTAAGACTCATCATAATGAGCTCAATGTGACTAAGGAGTTAGCCATGGGATGATGTATTACGGAATGAGTAAAGAGACTTGCCGGTAACGAGATTGAACAAGGTATAGGGATACCGACGATCGAATCTCGGGCAAGTATCATACCGGTAGACAAAGGGTATTATATACGAAATTGATTGAATCCCCGATATTGTGGTTCATTCGATGAGATCATCGTGGAGCATGTGGGAGCCAACATGGGTATCCAGATCCCGTTGTTGGTTATTGACCGGAGAGGTGTCTCGGTCATGTCTACGTGTCTCCCGACCCCGTAGGGTCTACACACTTAAGGTTCGATGACGCTAGGGTTATAGGGAAATGGTATACGTTATTACTGAAGGTTGTTCGGACTCTCGGATGAGATCCCGGACATCACGAGGAGCTCCGAAATGGTCCGGAGGCAAAGATTGATATATGGGAAGTCCAGTTTTGGTCACCGGAAAGTTTTCGGGCTCATCGGTAGTGTATCGGGAGTGTCGGGAGGGTGCCGGAGGACCCCAGGGAGGGGTGTGACGACCAAAGGACTTCGTGGGCTGTTAGAGGAGGTGTACCAGCCCTTATTGGGCTGCCCACGTCCTTCCGGAAAGGCCCATGTGGCTAGGGATAAGGAGATAAGGCTAAAGGAGATTCAAAAGGAAGAGATCCACCCCCTTGTGGGAGGTGGACTCCTCCCTAGCTTCGGCCGAAGCTCTCCTCCTTGGAGGAGGGGCCAAGGCAGACCTCCCTCTCCCTCCTTCTATACATACTTGAGGTTTTGGCTGTTTTGAGACAAGATTTGATATCTCTCTCCCACGGCGCAGCCCTACCTCTCTTCTTCCTCCTTCGTAGTGCTTAGGCGAAGCCCTGCCGGAATACCTTGCTACTGCACCACCACCATGCCATTGTGCTGCTGTTGGAGCTCTTCCCCAACCTCTCCCTCATCCTTGCTGTATCAAGGAGTGGGAGACATCATCGGGATGTACGTGTGTTGAACGCGGAGGCACCGTTGTTCGGCGTTGAGATCGGAGTCCACCGCGATCTGAATCGCTACGAGTACGACTCCACCAACCGCGTTCTTCTAACGCTTCCGCTTAGCGATCTTCAAAGGTATGAAGATGCAATCTCTGCCCACTCGTTGCTGGCTTCTCCATAGATAGATCTTGGTGGCGCGTTGGAAATTTTTTAATTTACTACTACGTCTCCCAACAGTGGCATCATGAGCTAGGTCTATGCGTAGAATCTATGCACGAGTAGAACACAAAGTAGTTGTGGGCATCGATCTTTTTAATTTTCTTACCACTACTAGTCTTATCTTGATTCGGCGGTATTGTGGGATAAAGCGGCCCAGACCAACTTTACACGTACGCTTACATGAGACTGGTTCCATCGCCTGACATGCACTTGTTGCATAAGGTGGCTAGCGGGTGTCTGTCTCTTCCACCTTAGTCGGATTGGATTCGATGAAAAGGGTCCTTATGAAGGGTAAATAGCAATTGGCATATCACATTGTGGTTTTGGCATAGGTAAGAAACGTTCTTGCTAGAAACCTATAGCAGACACGTAAAAACTTGCAACTACAAATTAGTGGACGTCTAACTTGTTTTTGCAGCATGTGCCTTGTGATGTGATATGGCCAAAAGGATGTGATGTGATGCATCATGATGTATGAGATTGATCATGTTCTTGTAATAGGATTCACGACTTGCATGTCGATGAGTATGACAACCGGCAGGAGCCATAGGAGTTGTCTTATTTTATTGTATGACCTGCGTGTCAATCATAAATGCCATGTAATTACTTTACTTTATTGCTAAACGTTAGCCATAGTAGTAGAAGTAATAGTTGGCGAGACAACTTCATGAATACACAATGATGGAGATCATGATGATGGAGATCATGGTGTCGTGCCGGTGACAGTGATGATCATGGTGCCCCGAAGATGGAGATCAAAGGAGCAAGATGATATTGGCCATATCATGTCACTATATTGATTGCATGTGATGTTTATCATGTTTACATCTTATTTGCTTAGAACGACGGTAGTAAATAAGATGATCTCTCAATAAAATTTCAAGAAAGGTGTTCACGCTAACTATGCACCGTTTCTAAGGATCGTTGTTCCGAAGCACCACGTGATGATCGGGTGTGATATGTTCTAACGTTCGCATACAACGGGTTAGTTGACATGGATCATGTCTCACTTGGATGACTAGAGAGATGTCTATCTAAGTGGGAGTTCATTAACTAATTTGATTATGTGAACTTAATTATCATGAACTTAGTCTAAAATTGTCTTTACAATCTATATTGTAGATCCAATGGCCAACGCTAATGCCAACCTTAACTTCAACGCGTTCCTAGAGAAAACCAAGCTGAAAGATGATGGAAGCAACTATGCGGACTGGGTCCGTAGCTTGAGGATCATCCTCATAGCTTCCAAAAGATTGTATGTCCTTGATGCACCGCTAGGTGACGCACCCGTTCTCCCAGCAGAGCAAGACGTTGCGAACGCTTGGCATTCATGCTACGATGATTACTCCCTTGTTTAGTGCGGCATGCTTTACAGCTTAGAACCGGGGCTCCAAAAGCGTTTTGAGCAACACGGAGCATATGAGATGTTCCAAGAGCTGAAACTGGTTTTCCAAGCTCATGGCCGGGTCGAGAGATACGACATCTCCGACAAGTTCTTCAGCTGTAAGATGGAGGAAAACAGTTCTGTCAGTGAGCACATCCTCAAGATGTCTGGGCTACACAACCGCTTGACTTGGGTGGGAGTTAATCTCCCAGATGACTCGGTCATTGACAGAATCCTCCAGTCGCTTCCACCTAGCTACAAGAGCTTTGTGATGAACTACAACTTGCAAGGGATGGAGAAGTCAATTCCTAAGTTGTACTTGATGCTGAAATCAGCGGAGGTCGAGATCAAAAAGGAGCATCAAGTGTTGATGGTAAATAAGAACACTAGTTTCAAGAAAGGCAAGGGTAAAAAGAACTTCAAGAAGGACGGCAAAACTATTGCCGCGCCTGGTAAGCAAGTTGTCGGGAAGAAGAATAAGAATGGACCCAAGCCTGAGACTGAGTGCTTTTATTGCAAGCCTACCGGTCACTGGAAACGGAACTGCCCCAAGTACTTAGCGGATAAGAAGGCCGGCAACGTTAAAGGTATATGTGATATACTTGTCATTGATGTGTACCTAACCAGCACTCGTACTAGCTCCTGGGTATTTGATACCGGTGCAGTTGCTCACATTTGTAACTCCAAGCAGGAGCTGCGGAATAAGCGGAGACTGGCGAAGGACGAGGTGACGATGTGTGTCGGGAATGGTTCCAAGGTCGATGTGATCGCCGTCGGCATGCTACCTCTGCATCTACCTTCGGGATTAGTTTTAAACCTTAATAACTGTTATTTAGTACCAGCTTTGAGCATGAACATTGTATCTGGATCTCGCTTGATACGAGATGGCTACTCATTTAAATCTGAGAATAATGGTTGTTCTATTTATATGAGAGAAATGTTTTGTGGTCATGCCCCACTGGTCAATGGTTTATTTTTGATGAATCTCGAACATGATGTTACACATGTCCATAGTGTGAGTACCAAAAAGTGTAAGGTTGATAACGATAGTCCCACTTACATGTGGCACTGCCGCCTTGGTCATATTGGTGTCAAACACATGAAGAAGCTCCATGCTGATGGACTTTTGGAGTCTCTTGATTTTGGATCATTTGACACGTGCGAACCATGCCTCATGGGCAAGATGACCAAGACTCTGTTCTCCGGAACAACGGAGCGAGCAATTGACTTGTTGGAAATAATACATACCGATGTATGCGGTCCAATGAGCGTCAAGGCTCGTGGTGGCTACCGTTATGTTCTCACTATTACTGATGACTTGAGCAGGTATGGGTATGTCTACTTAATGAAACAAAAGTCTGAAACCTTTGAAAGGTTCAAGGAATTTCAGAGTGAGGTAGAGAATCAACGTGACAGGAAAATAAAGTGCCTACGATCTGATCGTGGTGGAGAATATTTAAGTCACGAGTTTAGCATGCACCTAAGGAAATGTGAAATTGTTTCACAACTCATGTCGCCTGGCACACCTCAGCGAAATGGTCTGTCTAAACGTCGTAATAGCACTCTATTGGATATGGTGCGATCTATGATGTCTCTTACCGACTTACCGCTATAATTTTGGGGATATGCATTAGAGACTGCCGCATTCACTTTAAATAGGGCATCATCAAAGTCCGTTGAGACGACACCGTATGAATTATGGTTCCGAAAGAAACCTAAGATGTCGTTTCTAAAAGTTTGGGGATGCGATGCTTATGTGAAGAAACTTCAACCTGAGAAGCTCGAACCCAAAGCGGAAAAGTGCGTCTTCATAGGATATACCAAAGAGACTATTGGGTATACCTTCTACCTTAGATCCGAAGGCAAAGTCTTTGTTGCTAAGAATGGATCCTTTCTCGAGGAAGAGTTTCTCTCGAAAGAAGTAGGTGGGAGGAAAATAGAACTTGATGAGGTAATTGTACCTCCGCTCGAACCAGAGAGTAGCGCAGCACAGGAAGTTGTTTCTGTGGAGCCTACACCGGCTAGAGAAGAAGTTAATGATGATGATCATGAAACTTCAGATCAAGTTACTATTGAACGTCAAAGGTCCACTAGGACACGTTCCGCACCAGAGTGGTACGACAACCCTATCCTGGAGATCATGTTGTTAGACAACGGTGAACCTTCGAACTATGAAGAAGCGATGGCGGGCCCAGATTCCAACAAATGGCTTGAAGCCATGAAATCCTAGATAGGATCCATGTATGAGAACAAAGTGTGGACTCTGGTGGACTTGCCTGATGATAAGCGAGCCATTGAAAATAAATGGATCTTTAAGAAGAAGACTAGTGTGGATGGTAATGTGACCGTCTATAAGGCTCGGCTTGTCGCTAAGGGTTATCGACAAGTTCAAGGAGTTGAGTATGATGAGACTTTCTCACCCGTAGCGATGTTGAAGTCTGTCCGAATCATGTTAGCAATTGCCACCAACCAGGACCAATGCCCTGTTTTCAGCAGCCCAAAGGGCGGGAAATAGTGTCCTTTGGTCCCGGTTGGTGGCACCAACCGGGACCAATGGTCCCTTTTCGTCAGCCGGCGGGAAACAGGGACCTTTGTGTTGGAAATATGCCCTAGAGGCAATAATAAAATGGTTATTATTGTATTTCCTTGTTCATGATAATTGTCTATTGTTCATGCTATAATTGTATTAACCAGAAACCGTAATGCATATGTGAATCCATAGACCACAACATGTCCCTAGTGAGCCTCTAGTTGGCTAGCTCATTGATCAATGGATGGTCACGGTTTCATGACCATGGACATTGGATGTCATTAATAATGGGATCACATCATTAGGAGAATGATGTGATGGACAAGACCCAATCCTAAGCATAGCACAGGATCGTGTAGTTCGTCTGCTAAAGCTTTTCAATGTCAAGTATCGTTTCCTTAGACCATGAGATTGTGCAACTCCCGGATACCGTAGGAATGATTTGGGTGTGCCCAACATCACAATGTAACTGGGTGGCTATAAAGGTGCACTACGGGTATCTCCAAAAGTGTCTGTTGGGTTGGCACGAATCGAGACTGGGATTGATCACTCCGTGTGACAGAGAGGTATCTCTGGCCCTACTCGGTAAGACATCATCATAATGTGCTCAATGTGACTAAGGAGTTAGCCACGGGATGATGTATTATGGCACGAGTAAAGAGACTTGCCGGTAACGAGATTGAACAAGGTATATGGATACCGACGATCGAATCTCGGGAAAGTATCATACCGGTAGACAAGGGGAATTGTATACGGGATTGATTGAATCCCCGATATCGTGGTTCATCCGATGAGATCATCGCAGAGCATGTGGGAGCCAACATGGGTATCCAGATCCTGTTGTTGGTTATTGACCGGAGAGGTGTCTCGGTCATGTCTACATGTCTCCCGAACCCGTAGGGTCTACACACTTAAGGTTTGATGACGCTAGGGTTATAGGGAAATGGTATACGTGATTACCGAAGGTTTTTCGGAGTCTTGGATGAGATCTCGGACATCACGAGCAGCTCTGGAATGGTCCGGAGGTAAATATTGATATATAGGAAGTCCAGTTTTGGTCACCGAAAAGTTTTCAGGCTCATCGGTAGTGTACCAGGAGTGCTGGGAGGGTGCCGGAGCACCCCCGGGAGGGGTATGACGACCAAAGAACTTCGTGGGCTGTTAGGGGAGGTGTACCAGCCCTTATTTGGCTGGTCAAGTCCTTACGGAAAGTCCCATGCGGCTAGGGATAAGGAGATAAGGCTAAAGGAGATTCAAAAGAAAGAGATCCACCTCCCTAGTGGGAGGTGGACTCCTCCCTAGCCGAAGCTCTCCTCCTTGGAGGAGGGGCCAAGGCAGCCCTCCCTCTCCTTCCTCCTATATATACTTGAGGTTTTGGCTGTTTTGAGACAAGATTTGATCTCTCTCTCCCACGGCGCAGCCCTACCTCTCTTCTTCCTCCTCTGCAGTGCTTAGGCGAAGCCCTGCGGGAATACCTTGCTGCTCCACCACCACCACCACGGCGTCGTGCTGCTGTTGGAGCTCTTCCCCAACCTCTCCCTCCTCCTTTCTGGATCAAGGCACGGGAGACGTCACCGGGCTGTACGTGTGTTGAATGCGGAGACGTCGTTGTTCGGCACTGAGATCGGAGTCCACCGCGATCTGAATCGCTACGAGTATGACTCCACCAACCACGTTCTTGTAACGCTTCCGCTTAGCGATCTTCAAAGGTATGAAGATGCAATCTCTCCCCAGTCGTTGCTGGTTTCTGCATAGATAGATCTTGGTGACACGTAGGAAATTTTTTGATTTACTACTACGTCTCCCAACACTTTGGTCCCGGTTGGTGCCACCAACCGGGACCAAAGGTTGGTATTAGTACCGGTTGGTTCCACCAACCGGGACTAAAGGTTGGTGCTGCCCGGGGACAAATGTTTAGTCCCACCTCGCTAGCTGAGAGGGCTCGAGAGTGGTTTATAAGCGCTGCAGTGCCAGCCCTCTCGAGCTCCCCTCAATTGCAGGCTTACGGGCCTAACCGCACACTCCACTGCCTGTAGGCCTACTCGTCCTTCTGCGGGGCTGAATCCTCGCCCAACTAGCTGTTGGGTTTCTAGTCGTATTCAGGTCATGGTGGCCTAGTAGGCGGCATTTTTTAAACTTCCTTTCCTGTTTTTTGTTTTGTTTTTTGCTTTATTTATTTTCTTTTTTTCCACTTATAGTTTTTAGTGATTCTTTTTGCTTTTAGGTCATAAAAATTATAAACTTTCTGTTAGTGCCATTAGTTTTCAAATTTGGTTTCTTTGAAATTTGTGTGAATCACTAGTTTGTGAATAACTTTACTATAAAAATAGATTTTTGAATGATTCTTTTTTCCTACTATTGAATATTACTTTGTTTTAACATTATATTCAATTTGGTTATTTTTAGGTTATTTTAAATGGTTGTTTAAATCAAAAACAGATTTTGTTATTTTAGTTTGCTATTAAAGTTTCTAACAAACAAATTCTTTATAAAAATTCTTTTTGCTATTGAAGTATATTATAGTTCATAAAATAATATTTAAATTGATTATTTTTAGTTTATTGTTTTTGCTATTAGGGTTTCATAAAAGTTTTAGTTGATTCTTTTTGCTATTACTTCATTCTTTGAGCTAATTGACTCTGAAATTAAAAAGCACTACAAATGAACTCTGAAAAGGTTGAAAGTTGGCATGGTATCATCATTTCACCCACATAGCATGTGCTAGAAAGTTGAGAGGGTTACGGCAAAAGCTGGATGCACTTCGTGTACAAAATGGACAGTATCTTTCGAAGTATCAAGGTTTCGGACGAAAACTCATCTGTTACAAACGGATTTCATTTTATTGAACTTATTTGAACTCCAGACTTTTTGTGTGTTCAAAATGCACCATTCAAAGTCACATCATCAATTTTCAACCCTTTTTGACTTCATTTTTTATTTTTCATGCAATTATTGATTTTTTGAGCTAAATGACCCTGAAATTGAAAATCACTACAAATGAACTCTGAAAAGGTTGAAAGTTGGCATGGTATCATCATTTCACCCACATAGCATGTGTTAAAAAGTTGAGAGGGTTACGGCAAAAGCTGGATGCACTTCGTGTACAAAACGGACAGTCTCTTTCGAAGTATGAGAGTTTCGAACGGAAACTCATCTGTTATAGAAGGCATTTCATTTTCTTGAACTTATTTGAACTCCAGACTTTTTGTGTGTTCAAAATGCACCATTCAGAGCCACATCATCAATTTTCAACATTTCTGACTTCATTTGTTATTTTTCCTGTAGTTATTGGTTTTTTAGCTAAATGACACTGAAATTGAAAAGCACTACAAATAAACTCTGAAAAGGTTGAAAGTTGGCATGTTATCATCATTTCACCCACATAGCATGTGCTAAAAAGTTGAGAGGATTATGGCAAAAGCAGGATGCACTTCGTGTACAAAACGGACAGTCTCTTTCGAAGTATCAGGGTTTCGGACGGAAACTCATCTGTTACAAAAGGCATTTCATTTCTTCACATGTAACTGCAGTGATATTCTAGATCAAAGGCATCATCATAATAGTTGTGGAGAGAAAGTCTTCACTTTTTCTTCGCTTGTGTCCTTTGTTTATTGCGTCGTAACCATGGATAATCTTCATTGTTTAATAGGGTGCTTGGGTCGGTCTTGGCTTTGAAGGGAGAAATTTCCTAAAACTTTTCATAATCTTTAGAAATGTTTGTCTTGCCCTCCAATCCCACGATGTCACTTTTCCCAGAAAGAACTATGTGACGCTTTGGCTCATCGTATGATGTATTCGCTTCCTTATCTTTTCTTTTTCATGGTTTGGTAGACATGTCCTTAACATAGAAAACCTGCGCCACATCATTGGCTAGGACGAATGGTTCATCTGTGTACCCAAGATTGTTGAGATCCACTGTTGTCATTCCGTAATGCGGGTCTACCTGTACCCCGCCTCTTGTAAGATTGACCCATTTGCATCAAAACAAAGGGACCTTCAAATCATGTCCATAGTGAAGTTCCCATATCTCCTCTATGTAACCATAATATGTGTTGACCTTCCCATTGGTCGTTGCTGCATCAAAGCGGACACCGCTGTTTTGGTTGGTGATCTTGGGCGATCGTGTAAAATGTATTCCCATTTATCTCGTACCCTTTGTAAGTCAATACAGTCAAAGATGGTCTCCTGGCCAACGAGTACAGATCATCAGAAACAGTGTTGTCACACCTGAGACGTGTTTGCAACCAACTACCGAAAGTCTTGATGTATTCCCATGTAATCCAGTCGTCACACTGCTCTAGGTGTTTGGAGCGCAGAATGTTCTTGTGTTCATCGACATACGGGGTCACCGAGTTAGAATTCTGTAGAACTTTGTAGTGTGCTTGAGACCAAGAATGCTCGTCCGCACATATCATTGACTTTGCTCCTAGCGTGCCTTTTCCAGTCAGTCTCCCCTCATACCGCGATTGAGGGACACCAATCTTCTTAAGGTAAGGAATGAAGTCAACACAAAACCCAATGACATCCTCTGTTTGATGGCCCATGGAGATGCTTCCTTCTGGCCTAGCACGGTTATGGACATATTTCTTTAGGACTCCCATGAACCTCTCAAAGGGGAACATATTGTGTAGAAATACAGGGCCTAGAACAACAATCTCGTCGACTAGATGAACTAGGACGTGCGTCATGCTATTGAAGAAGGATGGTGGGAACACCAGCTCGAAAGTAACAAGACATTGTGCCACATCACTCCTTAACCTTGGTAGGATTTCTGGATTGATCACCTTCTAAGAGGTTGCATTGAGGATGTTTTCTGGTAGAAGCCCCCTCAATGCAACCGGAAGCAGTTGTGCCATAATGACATGGCAGTCATGAGACTTTAGGTTCTGAAACTTTTTCTCTGCCATATTTATTATTTCCCTTTATATTCAATGAGAAGCCAGACGGGACCTTCACACCGAGGAGGCATTCAAAGAAGATTTCCTTCTCTTCTTTGGTAAGAGCGTAGCTGGCAGGCCCTTCATACTGCTTTGGAGGCATGCCGTCTTTTTCGTGAACACGTTGCTGGTCCTCCCGTGCCTCCAGTGTATCTTTTGTCTTCCCATACATGCCCAAGAAGCCTAGCAGGTTCATGCAAAGATTCTTCGTCACGTGCATCACGTCGATTGTAGAGCGGACCTCTGGGTCTTTCCAGTAGGGTAGGTCCCAAAATATAGATTTCTTCTTCCACATGGGTGTGCGTCCCTCAGCGTCATTCGGAATAGATAGTCCGCCGGGACCCTTTCCAAAGATTACTTGTAAATCATTGACCATAGCAAGTATGTGATCACCGGTACGGATGGCGGGCTTCTTCTGGTGATCTGCCTCACCTTTGAAATGCTTGCCTTTCTTTTGACATTGATGGTTGGTCGGAAGAAATCGACGATGCCCCAGGTACACATTATTCCTGCAATTGTCCAGGTATATACTTTCGGTGTCATCTAAACAGTGTGTGCATGCGTGGTATCCCTTGTTTGTCTGTCCTTAAAGGTTACTGAGAGCAGGCCAATCATTGATGGTTACAAACAGCAACGCATGCAGGTCAAAATCCTCCTGTTTGTGCTCATCCCACACGCACACACCGTTTCCATTCCACAACTGTAAAAGTTCTTCAACTACTGGCCTTAGGTACACATCAATGTCGTTGGCGGGTTGCTTAGGGCCTTGGATGAGAACTGGCATCATAATGAACTTCTGCTTCATGCACAGCCAAGGAGGAAGGTTATAGATACATAGAGTCACGGGTCAGGTGATGTGATTGCTGCTCAGTTCCCCAAAAGGATTAATGACATCCGCACTTAAACCAAACCATATTTTCCTTGCGTGACCTGCAAACTCCTTCCAGTACTTTCTCTGGATTTTTCTCCACTGCGACCCGTCAGCGGGTGCTCTCAACTTCCCGTATTTCTTACTGTCCTCTCTGTTCCATCGCATATTCTTGGCATGCTCTTTGTTTCTGAACAGACGTTTCAACCGTGGTATTACAGGAGCATACCACATCAGCTTGGTAGCAACCCTCTTCCTGGGGTGCTCGTCCTCAACATCACCAAGGTCATCGCGTCTGATCTTATAGCGCAATGCACCGCATACCGGGCATGCATTCAGTTCCTCATACTCACCGCAATATAGGATGTAACGCCCCGGACACACCCGCCGGTAGTCGTTACTCCTGACGGGATCTAGACTGGCCTCAGAGATCAATACTAGTCTTTTCTGCGCACTTTGTCCTCACTCATGCGCACTCAGGACCAACTTCCCGGTCGGTCACCCATCATAGACTACTCCAAGCCAAGCACGCTTAACTTGAGAGTTCTGTTTGAATGGGCTCCCAGAAAAGAAGGAATTCCTTATTGATATGAGTAGTCTATCATCCCTAATAAGCCAGACTATCACATACACCACCACTCAGAGGAACCGACGTCCTTGTTGGGTCACAGGAACGTTCCCTCTTGGCACAAACGGCTGTGCTTCCTGCCCGATACATGTGTCATTCCATGTGCCACGACGGGCCACCAACTTCGTGAACAACATGACCGTGCACCTGTCGGCAAACATCCATGTAACCACGAGGGTCGGCTCTGATACCAACTTGTAACGCTCCGAACACACCCGCCGGTAGTCGTTACTCCTAGCGGGATCTAGACTGGCCTCAGAGATCAATACTAGTCTTTTATGCGCATTTTGTCCACACTCATGCGCACCCGGGACCAACTTTCCGGTCTGTCACCCATCCTATAACTACTCCAAGCCAAGCACGCTTAACTTGAGAGTTCTGTTTGAATGGGCTCCCGAAAAAGAAGGAATTCCTTATTGATATGAGTAGTCTATCATCCCTAATAAGCCAGGCTATCATACATGATGCAGTCATTAGGGCATGCATGTATCTTCTGCGCCTCCAATCCTAGAGGGCATACAACCTTCTTTGTTGCGTACGTACTGTCGGGCAATTCGTTATCCTTTGGAAGCTTCTTCTTCAATATTTTCAGTAGTTTCTCAAATCCTTTGTCAGGTACACCATTCTCTACCTTCCACTGTAGCAATTCCAGTGTGGTACCGAGCTTTGTGTTGCCATCCTCGCAATTGGGATACAACCCTTTTTTGTGATCCTCTAACATGCGATCGAACTTTAGCTTCTCCTTTTCACTTTCGCATTGTCCCTTTGCATCAACAATGACCCGGCGAAGATCATCATCGGGCACATCGTCTGGTTCCTCTTGATCTTCAGCTTCCCCGGTTGCAACATCATCGTATTCAGGGGGCATAGTTGTCATCATCCTCTTCTTCTTCACCGTCTTCCATCATAAACCCCTATTTCTCCGTGCTTGGTCCAAACATTATAGGGTGGCATGAAACCCTTCACAAACAGGTGGCTGTGAAGGATTTTCTGGTCAGAGTAAGACTTCAAATTCCCACATGTAGGACATGGACAACACATAAAACCATTCTGCTTGTTTGCCTCGGCCACTTCAAGAAAATGATGCACCCCCTTAATGTACTCGTCGGTGCGTCTGTTATCATACATCCATTGCCAGTTCATCTATGTGCATTATATATAATTAAGTGTGTCAAAAACCATTACAGAACATCAGGAATACATAAGTGACCAAATTAATAGAAGTTCATCATCACATTAAAACCAAACCATGGCACTATATAATAACAAACAATAATAAAAGTAAGAAAATCATATGAGTAAGTATATTTTTTTAGAAAGAAGATAAGATCAAGGGCTCACCACGCGCGGGCGATCGACGGCGGTTTCAGGACGGGGACGGGACAGGACGGACCGCCAAACCTAGACAAATCTTGACGAAAATGGAGTTTGGACAAGGAGCTTGGAGAGAAGAAAGCTTAAGTGTGGTTCGGGCATTTCATCGAACACTTCATGTGCATAGGAGGTGAGCTAGAGCACCACAAAGCTCTAACACAGTTGTCCTGGAAAAACATAGCACTCCACGGCTCTGCCAGTGACGGACGAGGGTTTTTATAGGCAGCTCATTAATTGGTCTCAGTTCGTGGCTGGAACCGAGACAATAGGTCCCGATTCTAGCCATGAACCGGGACCAATGGTCGTGGGCTAGGAGCGAGGCGCATTGGTCCCGGTTCGTGCCTGGAACCGGGACCAAAGGGGCCAGACGAACCGGGACCAATGGCCCACGTGGACCGGCCGGCCCCCTGGGCTCACGAACCGGGACGGTTGCCACCTTTGATCCCGGTTCGTGAGCGAACCGGGATTAATGGGATTAGAAGGTCCGAACCAATGCCCTCTTTTCTACTAGTGTGGCCATAGGTGGTGAGCTCGAAATATTTGCTTCGGTTATGATGTAGCGTTGGTAGATGAGAGATTGGCTCTCCAAATTGTGCATTAATTGGAAAGACGCCGCTTAAATGTGTTTGCGAGGATTGTTATTCAGCTAATATGAAGACATAAGTTAAAGTAGATAAAGGTGGGAATGAGAAGCACAATACATTCTTAAATAATGAGTGGACACAAGACATGTTAAAAGATACCCCCTTTGTTTCAGTATTACTGGTTCGATATGAAAGCCCTCCTTAATGCTTTCCCCTCCACATTGGAACGCTAATTAACGCGGGAGACGCACACACGTGGAGATGCACGCCATTTGTTGTTCATGAAAAATCTTAATCCATTAAGTACGCAGGACAAAGCCATTGTGTATGTGCGTGAGAGGAAGGAATCAGAACATGGGAGAGTTTAAAATAGTGGGAATTGAAAAGGGTTACAAGGATTCACACGTAGGCACGGAGATTGAACGCTAAAAGAGGGAGGGGGCAGGGGAACGGAAGGGTCACAACAATTCACACCTAGACATGAAGAGCGAGTGCTAAGAGGTGGGAAGACGGAATTGTTACAACAATTCATAGACGGGCACAGAGAGCGTGCATTAAAAAGGGTGGGGAAGCGGAAGCGTTACAACGCTTCACCTTCAAAAGGGTTACAACGCACGGCCGTCGTCTGTTTCCAAACTTGTGAACCCGCGAAACCACCCCACTACATGCCCTGGCCTGCCGCTGGTACCAGGTTTTGGGAGGGGGGAGGTATTAAGGGGAAGTAGAAGGGATCCACCTCCAAAGATCCATGCCATGGTTGAGGAAAAAGGAGAGTAGAAAGAAAATTTCTGGATCTTGCATTGATCATAGGTGGTAAATTCGCAATGTTCGCTTGGATTATGACGCAGCAGCAGCAGCATAGCATAGCATTGGTCCGGGCCAACGTGCAGTGACCGCAGATTGGTCGGTTTTGCTAGAGTTTCACTAACGTTGGCTTCGCTGTTAAGAAACGGAATTTAACTCCGCCGTGACAAACGGATTCCGTTCACCAACCAACCCAACCCAACCCAACCTCTGCCTCGCTCGCATCGCATATAAACAGCGGAACAACAGTGAGAACGAGTCCATCCCACCGCACCCCAACCCCAAAGGCCCAAACAACTGCAGCCAGCGGCGCCGGCGAGCGGCCGCAGCCCCTCCCGCCGCAACCGCCCCCAACGGTCCGACCCCCCTCCATTCCTCCACCAACCAGCGACCCACCTAGGGTTCCCTTCCCTTCCCTTCCCTTCCCTTCCCTTCCTCGGCAGCAGTCACCCACTCCTGCCGCCACCGTCCGATGACCGAATCAGCAGCCCGCTTCGCCCGAATTCGTCGCCGGTTGCAGCATTAGCAGGAACCTCCGCCGCCTTCTCTTCGAATCCGCCCACATCATCCCCATTCCGAAATCCCGGAGGAGGACGAGAGGGGGGAAAAAAACAATAACAATGGGGTGCTTCCACTCCACGGCCAAGGCCAGGGCCAGGCGCCGCTACCCGGGCTACGACGACCCCATACAGCTCGCCGCCCAGACCGCATGTACGCAACCACCTCACCTCTTCCTTCCTGCCACCAACCAATTTCTTTCTACTGTTCCACCAGTCAAACCTTAATTAATTCGCTGCACTGCATCCATCAACTCACCCCTCTGTTTCTTCTCCTCCTGCTCCCGCAGTCAGCGTCAGCGAGGTGGAGGCGCTCTTCGAGCTCTTCAAGAGCATCAGCGGCTCCGTCATCGACGACGGCCTCATCAACAAGGTACGCAGCAGCACACCAAGTCATCCACCTTGCACACATGCCCTGCTTGCCATGTTCATTTCAGTTTTTTGGTACATAAACATGCTGTTTACTCAGTGTTTACTATATATACATATACAGAAAATAAAATACGAACTGCCTCTGTGGTCCAGTCTTATTTTTTAGTTAGGGTATATATGGTCCGGTCATTTTCTAAAGCCATGTTCAAGGAAGTTGTTGTTTTTGGTTACTGTCGGCCTCATAACTCTGCATGAAAGACAGGCTGCCGTGTCTCTGTCTCTGTGATGCAGTTGGAGTCTTTCTAAATGAAGATGGTTTCCTCATCTACAGTCATTAGTCTTATAATAGTTTGATACATGGTTTCGTTTTTCGTGTATAAGCATCGTGTGCGCCTGTAACCGTCATAGTACAAGCTTGTGGACTGCGCATAATGCTTACCACATAAGATTGTCATTTTTCCACCACAGGGCAGGGTTTTGCGCCACAGTACAACATATTACGCTCGGCATAATGCTTATCACATAGCATTGTTCCTCCTCATGCATGTTTTTCTTTTGTTTGTAAAACACATTATTTATTTCAGTGTTGAGAGAAAAAAATGGACCGGCTCTGTGGTCCGATCATTTTCCAAAACCCTGTTTAGGGAAACTGCCGTTTTCTGGTTGGTGCCGGCATCTTAACCCTGTATATGTAAGAAAGAACAGGCAGGCGTCCCTTTGGGGCAGTTAGAATCTTTCTAAATCAAGGGGGTGGGTGCTGTCTTTGTTCCCAGATCTGCATTCATTATTTTTCGAAAGTTTGATATAGTCTCCATTTCTGTAAGCCTCATGTGCATCTCTAACCATCATACAAGCGTGTGGACCGCGCCTAACGCCTATCACATACCATTTTCCTTTTCGACAGGATGATTTCACGGCACAGTAAAATATTGTTTTTTGCACAAACAAATGCATACCCTCCTTGCCATTCTTTATTTTTAGTGTCTAGAAAACATCTTAGTTATTACAGTGTTGAACAATGAAGGTACTCATGTGGTCCAGTCATTTTCTAATTTCCTGTTTTTTGGTCGGTGTCAGCCTCATAAATTTCTAAGACAGGCTGGCATGTATTTTATGCAGTTAGAATTTTTCTAAATGAAGAGGGTCATGTGTTCGTTTCCTGATCTGGATTCGTTTAAAAGAAAATGTTTGATACAGTCTCCATTTCTTCAAGTATCAACTGCCATTTGTATACAGGCCTGTGAACTGTGCCAAAAGCTAAGCTCATGAGGTTGTCCTTTTCGATAGGACAATTTTATGACACAATACAGTACATGTCCCTAATGTGTCCAAATATCTGTCTCTCAACCGTCATGATAGCTTACTTTCTACTCCATAATTGTGCTGGACATGAATCATGTAAAAAATTCCAAGTTATTTTTTATGCACAAGAACAGTTATGTCGTTGTTTATTCTTCTGGAGAATAACTGGAGTACTAAGTTTTTTTTAGATTGATTCATTGGAAGTAAGTGCTGTCAGTAATCTAAATTTGCAATCATGTTGAACAGCCTCTGTATTTTCTGTTATGCAGGAAGAGTTCCAGCTTGCATTGTTCAAGAGCAAAATGGACAATATTTTTGCTAATCGGGTATGTTTTAACACGCCATCCTCTTCATTTTAATATGCTTCTGAATTATAGTATTTGTCTACTATGAGTTGGCATGCTTTCACCTATACACTTGCTGAATTTACGTAACCTTTCAGATATTTGACCTCTTCGATGTCAAGAAAAGGGGGGTCATTGACTTTGCTGACTTCGTTCAAGCTCTAAATGTATTTCACCCTAGCATTCCGATGGAAGAGAAAATTGATTGTAAGTTAACATCATGATGTTTCTTTTTGTCCATTTTTTTAACATATTTCTGCTTTCTAAAAATCTCTATTACTTGCCAGTTTCCTTCAAGCTATATGATATGGACAATACAGGGTTTATCGAACGGAAGGAGGTGATGTTATAAACTCTGTTTTTGTTTATTTGCCGCATCTTTTACAAATTCTAATTTCTATTCCCAGTTAACACAATCATGAATTTTGCAATATCTTGAAACTTTACCAGAATTAATCTGGACTCTGGCGTTTAATGTTTTATTTTGCGGTGCTTCCTCCTTCTGTCAATTGATGACATAATTTCTACTGCCGTGCTGTACAGGTAAAGCAGATGCTTATTGCTCTTCTGAGTGAATCAGGAATGAGGTTATCAGATGAAACCATTGAGTCAATCCTTGACAAGGTATGAACATTTGAGCCCAAAACCTGAGCTGTTACTAAAGTTTTGATTAACTTACTTAAATTCGGAGGCTTCATAAGAGTTCAGATATTGACTGATATGGTTGCTGTTGACAGACATTTTCAGATGCCGATGTGAATCAGGACGGGAAAATAGATAGAGCAGAGTGGGAGAACTTTGTCTCACGAAATCCCTCCTTGATGAAGATAATGACTCTTCCATACCTAAAGTAAGTGTTATATATCTGCTTCTGGAGAAAAACAGAGTATATATCAAGAGGAAATGAATTCTCTGTGTTTTTATTCCTCTTCGATGAAGAGAATTAATTATTAGGTTCCGAAACAAGATAAGTACTTCCTTAAGATCATATAACACCACACACTAGCGACACAAGTAGCTGATGCAATCTATGCACCGAACATGCTATTAAAAGTGGTTACTGAACAAGAGATCGGGATTTTTGCAAAACTTGGTAATGCATTGTTGGCCTGTGCTCCATATGATTGCCAAAAGCAGATACTTAATTTATTAGTCGCCTTTTTTTCTTTTTGGCCTGCCCGCTGGGATAGTCAAGTCTTTGGCATATATTTAAGTTTAACTGCAAATCATTAAAGTTCAGTTTCAAAACGTGGTTACAAGGGGGGAGTTCCCTCCCTCAACTTTACGTCGTTAGGTAGAAATGGGGCATCCTTGCAGAGGCTGTGCCTCGAACGCGGTTGGGCTCGGTTCTCATTCATGTCCAGTTTATAATCTGTAATAAGGAGTTGAAGCATGCAGTTGGCTAATTAATGGTTGCTTCTCATCACAGGGACATAACGACCACATTCCCTAGCTTTGTTTTCAACTCGAAGGTCGACGACATCGTGACGTGAGCGCCATGGATTATGTGACGCTTACAAGGTCCACATCTTTATTAGAGTATGGAGTGCAATTTTTTTTGGTTAGAGCTAAAGCAATAATGCGAAGAGGTTAAGAGAAGGGGAGGTTGTAGTCTGTGAAATTGGCAAGTTCGTCGCGGTATAAACTGCATCCATATGCTGCTGCTGTTGTTTGTTGTGAAATGCAATGTTAGTATCTGAGTGGAAATATTTTTTCTTTTTCAAACGGCTGAGTCATGTTGATCCAAATCGTACCAATCCCGCTCCGCCCCTAAATATGAGTTCTCATATTTTTTGTCATGGGTATTGTTTGGATTGCGGCCAAAGTACACCTTACTACTACTACTACTACTACTACTACTACTACTACTACTAATAATAATAATAATAATAATAATAATAATAATAATAATACAAATATGAATACTTTTGAACCGTCAAGTATTTGTAAGGGTGTAAGTGGTTAGGATAATTTCTGTCTGAAACCATTTCCGTATCTGTTTTTGTAGGATATGGTAAGAGATTTTTGACATCCGAGCTGAATCCGAGTCCGGTTGATAGGATGTGGTATATGATATGGTATTATTAATATACGATGTAGTAGGACAATCCTTTTTTTCTAGCTAGATAATCCGACCTTTTAAATCTGAATCCGATTTATGGGTGAATTTTTAAGTATTTGCTAGCAATATGTGGATGCTATCTTTGCTTATGAGACAAGGCATATGCTTGTTAGTAATTTATTTGGCTTATTTTAATACCATCTAGTGCTTTATGTGTTCTTAATAAAGTGTCTAAGCAATAATATTTTCTCATTGATTATGTAGAATTGAAGTTTAAATCATGTATATATTCCTCATATATGAATATGGAAAATGACCGTTTCCGATCCGATGTCGTTCCGTTACCGTAACACGTCTGAATCCGTATAATCCGTTATTCGAATTGGCCTTTGTTTGGACGGTGGCTAGTTTTGTTGTTTCACCCTCCCTAGTTCAATTTTCTTGCTAGTGTTACCAGTGGCGGACCCGGGAATGAAATGGAGGGTGTGAACATTAAAAATAAAACAAGATCTATTTCAATTGATTTGGATGGCCCTTGAAAACCAGGGAATTATTAGTACATGAAAAAAAATTATTTTCCAAATGCACACCCGCTATGTATGCCACTGAGCGCTACCCAACTCATGGACAATCAAAACTTTCACCTTTTTCTTTCTCGATGCAAGATGAACTCATATTATCTGCCTCCTGACGAATAAATGAAAATGAAATTTACAGTATGTGGGCCATATTTTCTTTTGCACCACAATTGTTTTTTGAGAAACGACCTGAATTCAGCCATGGAGAAAAAGCAAGTTAGCAAGTTGTCCACTGCATGAGTGCTAAAGCGGGCACGTCCACTACATTGTCGATTTTGTTCCTAGTCCGCTTTTGGGCCGAACACGACGAATCTATCATCTCCTCCTCTCCCCACACTCTCTTCTGACAGACGAGTGACGCTCCGTTCGGTTTATAGGAATACAAAACATAACAACAAAAGAAATCATAGGGACCAAAAAGGAATGCATGTGCAAAAAACACTGGAAAGTTCTTAGAATGTGTGGTCGGTAGACCAGTGTAAAAGGGTTGCAATCATCCCAAAAACAGGCAAAATAAGAAGAGAGAAAATAGATAAATGGTTGCAATCATCCCAAAAACAGGCAGAAAGGCTCCCTAAACCAGATAACCAGACCCATATTGCTCCCAGTAATCTATGTTCGCTTTTCAAAAAATAACTCACTAACATCACAAACGGGTCAGCCCGCTACGACCGAATATTGAGTGATCACCACACTTAGCGATTGCTATAAGCCCCCCCCCCCCCCCCCCCGCCGCCGCCACCAATGACCTTGTTGTTTTATTAGCAAGATTATGGACTTGCAATTGGGTCAAAAACATCCTGGCCAATTGCAAGTCAAGGTTGGACTTACAACTGTGAAAAAAAAGGATCAAGGGTCTCATTGCATGTCAATGGTGTATTTTCATTTTGGACAAAAGAAAAGGTTTGCCCAATTAAGAGCCGATGGTTGACTTGCAACTAGGCAAAAATAAGCCCCCCCCCCTAATGGCGAGTTGAGGGTGGACTCGCAATTAGGATTAAAACAAGGTCGAGCCCAGTTGCGAGTCGAGTTTGGACTCCAAACTCGGACAAAAAAGGTTGCGCCCTAGTTGCGAGTCAACGGTGGACTTGTAAGTGGGACAAGAAAAGTTCGAGCCCTAGCACTAGTAGAAAACAGGGCTTTGGTTGAGGCTAGGATACGGGCATTAATCGCGGTTCACTTACGAACCGGGACCAAAGGATGCACCAGTCCCGGTTCGTGAGGCCAGGGCACCGGCCGGGCCTCGGGGGCCATTGGTCCTGGTTCGTTTGACACTTTTGGTCCCGGTTCCAGAAACGAACCGGGACCAATGAGCCTCGCTCCTGGCCCAACACCTTTAGTATCGGTTGGTGGTTGGAACCGGGACCAAAGGTCGGTCTTCTGTCCCGGTTCTAGCCACCAACCGGGACTAAAGATAAGCCTATATATACCCCCGCCCCTGCCCGCTCACTTTGTTTTTTGGTCGGCCGGCCTGTGCAGGTGTGTGTTGCTCTAGCTCTCACCACCTATGCACATGAGGTGTTCGATGAAATTTCCGAGCCACACTTAAGCTTTCTCCTCTCCAAGCTCGACCACCAAGCTTCATTTTTCTCAAGATTTATCTAGGTTTGGCGGTCTGTCCTATTCCGTCCTCGTCCTCACCGCCATCGATCGCGCGCGCCGATCTCGTCGCCGGCACCACCGTGGTGAGCCTCTTGTTCTTATCTTCTTTCTAAAAAAATATTACTTGTATGATTTAGATAGATACTTGTATAATTTTCTCACTTTTATTATTGTTTGTTATTATATAGTGTCATGGTTTTGGTATCCGCCCTCGTCCTGTCTATGATTCGGATGTGGTATATTATCTTTTGTAACTATTTGTTTCATTTAGTGTTTATGACAATTATGCCAACCAAC
Source organism: Hordeum marinum (assembly GCA_022496015.1). Lineage (NCBI taxonomy): Eukaryota > Viridiplantae > Streptophyta > Magnoliopsida > Poales > Poaceae > Hordeum > Hordeum marinum. The sequence goes on from CM039675.1 coordinate 522,942,825, forward strand.
ATGTCATAGATGTTTTTATCTAGGAGGTATGTGAACCGGAAATTCGAACCAACCCTCTTGTCGAGAGGTTAAATTTAGTTGAAAAAGAAACCAATTACTTGAAGAAAAAATTGAAAAGAATTGAGGAGGAGAAGATGGAATTAGAGTTACATGTTGTCGATGTCGTCGGAGATTACAAGATCAAGATGGATGCAATGCGCTTGGAGATTAAAAAGATTAGAAAATATGTCATTCATACTGAGGCTTGGTATCATTATGCCGTTGGATCAATTGGTACCTTAGTTGCGGTTATGATCGCATTAGTTGTTGCATTTAAATGTTTTACATAGTTTCAATGTATGTTTTAATTAGATGCTCTAGAGAGCTATATGTTGTTCAATGAGAACTATGTATGAACTTTATGTATTTATTTTGGTCACTACTGTACTTTGGTTTTAATGTGATGATGAACTTCTATTAATTTGGTCACTTTTCTATTCATGATGCTTTATAATGGTTTTTGATACACTTAATTATATAATGCACGCAGATGAACCAACAATGGATGTACAGTGATCGACGCACCTCCGAGTACATTAAGGGTTTGCATAATTTTCTCGAAGTGGCTGAGGCAACCAAGAAGAATGGTTTTATGTACTGTCCATGTACTATCTGTGGGAATACGAAGGATTACTCTAACTCGAAAACCCTTCACATCCACCTGTTTGAGAAGGGTTTCATGCCACACTATAATGTTTGGACCAAGCACGGAGAAAGAGGGATTATGATGGAAGACAACGAAGAAGAAGAGGATGATGACAAGTATCCGCCCCCTGAATACGGTGATGTTGCAATGGGGGAAGCTGAAGATCAAGAGGAAGAACCAGATGATGTGCCCGATGATGATCTTCGTCGGGTCATTGTTGATGCAAAGACACAATGCCAAAGTGAAAGGGAGAAGTTGAAGTTCGATCGCATGTTAGAGGATCACAAAAATGGGTTGTACCCAAATTGCAAAGATGACAACACAAAGCTCGATGCCACACTGGAATTGCTGCGATGGAAGGCAGAGAATGGTGTATCTGACAAGGCATTTGAAAAGGTGTTGAAAATAATGAAGAATAAGCTTCCAAAGGACATTGAATTGCCCAATAATACATACGAAGCAAAAAAGGTTGTCTACCCTCTAGGATTGGAGGTGCAGAAGATACATGCATGCCCCAATGACTACATCATCTATCGCGGCGCGTACGAGGATTTGAACGCATGCCCGGTATGTTGTGCATTGCGGTATAAGATCAGACGAGATGACAATGGTGATGTTGAGGGACAACGCTCTAGGAAGAGGGTTCCTGCCAACGTGATGTGGTATTCTCCTATAATACCACGGTTGAAACGTTTGTTTAGAAACAAAGAGCATGTCAAGTTGATGCGATGGCACAAGGAAGACCGTAAGAAAGACAGGAAGTTTATAGCACCCAGTGATGGGTCGTAGTGGAGAAAGATCGAGAGAAAGTGGGGGAGACTTTACAGGTGACCCAAGGAACGTATGGTTTAGTTTAAGTGCATATGACATTAATCCTTTTGGGGAGCAGAACAGCAAGCATATCACATGGCCTATGACTCTATGTATGTATAATCTTCCTCCTTGGTTGTACATGAAGCGGAAGTTCACTATGATGTCAGTGCTCATCCAAGGCCCTAAGGAACCCGACAATGACATTGATGTGTACCTAAGTCCATTAGTTGATGAACTTTTAGAACTATGGAATCGAAAAGGTGTACGTGTGTGGGATGAGCATGCACAAGAGGAATTTGACCTTTGAGTGTTGCTGTTTGTAACCATCAATGATTGGCCTGCTCTTAGTAACCTTTCAGGACAGACAAACAGGGGATACCACGCATACACGCACTGCTTAGATGACACTGATAGTATATATTTAGACAAATGCGGGAAGAATGTGTACCTAGGGCATCGTCGATTTCTTCCGACCAACCATCAACGTCGAAAGAAAGGAAAGCATTTCAAAGGTGAGGCAGATCACCGGAAGAAACCCGCCCTTCATAATGGTGATCACATACTTGATATGGTCAATGATTTACATGTAATCTTTGGAAAGGGTCCTGGCGAACTATCTGTTTCGAATGACGCTGAGGGACGCGCACCCATGTGAAGAAGAAATCTATATTTTGGGACCTACCCTATTGGAAAGACCTAGAGGTCCACTCTGCAATCGATGTGATGCACGTGACGAAGAATCTTTGCGTGAACCTACTAGGCTTCTTGAGGGTGTATGGAAAGAAAACAGATACACCGGAGGCATGGGAGGACCAGCAACGTGTGCACGAAAAAGACGACATGCATCCAAAGCAGTATGAAGGTCCTGCCAGCTATGCTCTTACCAAAGAAGAGAAGGAAATCTTCTTTGAATGCATGCTCAGTATGAAGGTCCCGTCTGGCTTCTCATCGAATATAAAGGGAATAATAGATATGGCAGAGAAAATGTTCCAGAACCTGAAGTCTCATGACTGCCACGTGATTATGACGCAACTACTTCCGGTTGCATTGAGGGGGATTCTACCAGAAAATGTTTGATTAGCCATTTGTGAAGCTATGTGCATTCCTCAATGCAATCTCTTAGAAGGTAATCGATCCAGAAATCCTATTAAGTTTAAAGAGTGACTTGGTGCAATGTCTTGCCAGTTTCGAGCTGGTGTTCCCACCATCCTTATTCAATATCATGACACACGTCCTAGTTCATCTAGTCGAGATTGGCATTCTGGGCCCTGTATTTCTACACAACATGTTCCCCTTTGAGAGCTTCATTGGATTCTTAAAGAAATATGTTCATAACCGTGTTAGGCCAGAAGGAAGCATCTCCATGGGATATCAAACAGAGGAAAGCTGATACGTCTCCAACGTATCTATAATGTTTGATTGTTCCATGCTATTATTTTATCAGTTTTGGATGTTTTATATGCATTAATATGCTATTTTATACTATTTTTTGGGACTATCTATTAACCTAGAGCCGAGTGCCAATTTCTATTTTTTCCTTGTTTTTGAGTTTTAGAGAAAAGGAATATCAAACAGAGTCCAAATGGAATAAAAATTTACGGTGATTTTTATGGACCAGAAGAGACCCACGGGGCATCGGAGTAGGACCAGAAGAGCCACGAGGCAGACACAATCCTAGGGGGCGCCATCACGAGAGGCCATCTTCATCATCCCAGTTGTCTCCATGACGAGGAGGAAGTAGTTCACCCTCGGGGCTGAGGGTATGTACCAGTAGCTATGTGTTTGATCTCTCTCTCTCTCATGTTCTTCATATGGCACGATCTTGATGTACAGTGAGCTTTATTAATATAGATGAATCATATGGAGTTTTCCCCTCTCTATCTTCTTGTGATGAATTGAGTTTTCCCTTTGAAGATTACGTATCGGATTGAGTCTTTAAGGATTTGAGAACACTTGATGTATGTCTTGCGATGGGATATCTATGATGACAATGGGATGTTCTATTGATCCACTTGATGTATGTTTTGGTGATCAACTTGCGGGTTTCGTGACCTTGGGAATCTATGTATAGGGGTTGGCACACGTTTTCGTCTTGACTCTCCGGTAGAAACTTTGGGGCACTCTTTGAAGTTCTTTGTGTTAGATTGAACATGTTGAATATGAAATTGTGTGATGCATACCGTATAATCAAGCCCATGGTTACTCGCGGTGACATTGGAGTATCTTGGTGACATTAGGGTTTTGGTTGATGTGTATCTGAAGGTGTTATTTAGTATGAACTCTAGGGCTGTTCATGACACTTATAGGGATAGCTCATACGATTGATCGGAAAAGATAACTTTGAGGTGGTTTCGTACCCTACAATAATTTCTTTTTTTGTTCTCCGCTATTTGTGACTTTGGAGTGAACTCTTTGTCGCATGTGAGGGATTTACATATGATTCAACTATGTCAGTATTGTTGAGAGAACTTGCACTAGTGAAAGTATGAACCCTAGGCCTTGTTTTCAAGCATTGCAATACCGTTTTTGCTCACTTTTGTTACTTGCTACCTTGCTCTTTTTATATTTTCAGATTACAAAAATCTATATCTACTATCCATATTACACTTGTGTCACCATCTCTTCGCCGAACTAGTGCATCCATACAATTTACCATTGTATTGGGTGTGTTGGGGACACAAGAGACTCTTTGTTATTTGGTTGTAGGGTTGTTTGAGAGAGACCATCTTCATCCTACGCCTCCCACAGATTGATAAACCTTAGGTCATCCACTTGAGGGAAATTTTCTACTGTCCTACAAAACTCTGTGCTTGGAGGCCCAACACGAGTCTACAAGAAGAAGGTTGCGTAGTAGGCATCAAGCTCTTTTTTGGCGCCGTTACCGGGGAGGTGAGTGCTTGAAGGTATATCTTTAGATCTTGCAATTAAATATTTTAGTTTCTTGTTTTTTACTAGTTTGGTTTTATAAAAGAAAACTACAAAAAATGGAGTTTAGGTTGCATCAATTGGTTCGTCTTTTTAATGTTTTTCTTGAAAATGATGGTTTGGAAAATTGTGCTCAATTGGTAGAGGAAGAATTTATTAAAATACTTAATGAGAATTCCTTAAATGATGAGAATGATTCCAATATTGCTAGTATGAATTATCTGAATATCCATGATGCTAATGATATGCAAAGCCACAAGCTTGGGGATGCTATGTTTGATGAGGATGATATTTTTGGTACCCCAAGTTTTGATGAGCAAATTTGTTATGATAATGGCATGCCTCGTATCTATGATGATTATGATGATGACATGTATGCTATAAAGAGTGATAGTGACCATGAAACTTGTCATCATGATTTAATATTGAATGTGATAATCTCAATCAAGTGTCTCATGATAGTTATTTTGTTGAGTTTGCTCCCGCTATTATAAATGAGAAGAAATTTCCTTATGTGGAGAGTAATAAATTTTCTATGCTTGTATATCATGAAAAGAAAGCTTTATGTGATAGTTATATTGTGAAATTCCTTCATGATGCTACTAAAAATTATTATGAGGGAGGAACATATGCTTGTAGGAATTGCAATAATATCAACTTTCCTCCCTATGTGTTCAAAATTTTGAATATATGCTTGCTTTGCCTTCCTATGTTAGTTAATTATTGTTCCCATAAATTGTTTCCTCACAAAATCCCTATGCATAGGAAGTGTGTCAGACTTAAATGTGCTTGTCATGAGATTCATGATGCTCTCTTGCATGTTTCAATTACTAATTTTTATGTGAGTACCATTGAAATCATCATGCCTAGCTAAAAGGCATTAAAGAAAAGCGCTTGTTGGGAGACAACCCAACACTTTTACTTTCTGTTTTTGAGTGTTCACATGATTAAACTACTGCATTAATCATGTTTTTTGTCTTTTATTTCAATAAAGTGCCAAGTAAAGCCTTTGGGATGACTCACAAGATGAGTAGAATTAATGCTGAACCAAAACAGAAACTTTTGACTACAGTAAAGAAATTTTAATTTTCTACTAGAGCGTGATAATGATTTGAAATTTTTACAAAGTCTCCATATACAAATTCTTAAGGTTGTCCTACTGTTTCAGAATTTTTAGAGACAGGGAAGTATGTCTATACTACAGATCTTCACAAACCGTTCTGTTTTTGACAGATTCTGTTTTGCATGCATAGTTTGCTTGTTTTAGTGTTTCCATAGCTTATATTTAGTGGTGTAAATTATGGGAATGATAGAATACAGTCGGTATCATGTGGGAACAATTATGAACCTTGTCTTGACAATACCTAAGGGAATGAATTATCTTTATTACACTAACCTTCTCACGAAGTTCCGTTAAGTTTTGTGTGATTGAAATTTTGAAGTTTTGGATGAGACACCAATATGAGGAGAATAAGGAGTGAAAATAACCTACCCCCAAGGTAATATCCAAGGAATACTAAAGCGCTTAAGCTTGGGGATGCCCCGAAAGGCATCCCCTCTTTCGTCTTCAACATTATCGGTATATTTTACTTAGAGCTATATTTTTATTCTTCACATAATATGTGCTTTCCTTGGATCATAATTTTATTTTGTTAGTATTATATTGATGTTATTTATAATCTTTTTTCAAAAAGTTCCAAGAATTGTCTTAGGATGCTTGCATTGCATGTTTTGATGTGTGTTGTGTAAAAACAGAAACTTTTTCTGTAGTGTTTGAATTTTCATATTTTATTGGAAGCTGCAAAGTTTCTAAAACTTTTACAAAGGGGTTTAATATAAATTATTTAGAATATCCTAAATTTTTATAATTTTTTGAGTTATAGAAGTATAGTGGTTTAATAGATTGCTATAGACTGTTTTGTTTGGACAGATTGTTGTCGTAGTTTTGTTATCTACTTATCCTATAGTTTCCATAGCTTGTATTGGTAGATATAAATTGTGGAAATGATAGTAAATAGTAGATGATTTTTGAAAATTATTGTGCAACTTGTCTTGGCGGTACATGAAGTGTTGATTTGTTCTTATGTGTACTAACCTATCTCACGAGTTCTTTTTGAGTTTTGTGTGGATGAAGTTTTTGAGAATAGGGGAAACCGTGGTATGAGAGGATTGAAAGAGATACAAAAGCTCAAGCTTGGGGATGCCCAAGGAAACCCAAGTAAATATTTCAAGAAGTCCCAATCATCTAAGCTTGGGGATGCCGCGCACCCCACCTCTCTTCATCAACAATTATCGGTTAGCCTATGTGGAGCCTAAAGTTTTATTCGTCCACATGATATGTGCTATCCTTGGAATGTCATTTTATATTGTTTTGCTGTTTGAAGAAAGTACTTAAGATATGAAATTATTAGATTAGAGAGTCTTCATATAGTTATTTAAATTTTTGACTACTCATTGATCTTCACTTATATCTTTTTGGAGTAGTTTGTCAATTTGCTCTAGTACTCCACTTATATCTTTTTAGAGCACGACGGTGGTTTTATTTTATAGAAATTGTTGAACTCTCATGCTTCACTTATATTATTTTGAGAGTATCTAAACAGCATGGTAATTTTCTTAGGTTATGAATTTAGTCCTAATATGATGGGCATCCAAGAGAGATATAATAAAAACTTTCATATAAAGTGCATTGAATATTATGAGAAGTTTGATTCCTTATGATTGTTTTGAGATATAATGATTGTGACATTAGAGACATGCTAGTGAGTAATTGTGGATTGGTAGAAATACTTGTGTTAAAGTCTGTGATACCCGTAGCATGCACGTATGGTGAACCATTATGTGACGAAGTCGGAGCATGATTTATTTATTGAATGTCTTCCTTTGTGTGGAGGTCGGGATCGCGCTATGGTTAACTCCTACCAAACATTACCCTAGGAGCATGCATGTAGTACTTTGTTTTGATAACTAATAGACTTTTGCAATAAGTATGTGAGTTCTTTATGACTAATGTTGAGTCCATGGATTATACGCACTCTCACCCTTCCACCCTTGCTGGCCTCTTTAGTACCACGCAACTTTCGCCGGTGCATTAAACCCACCATATACCTTCCTCAAAACAGCCTCCATACCTACCTATTATGACATTTCCATAGCCATTCTGATATATATTGCCATGCAACTTCCACCGTTCCGTTTATGACACGCATCATCATTGTCATATTGCTTTGCATGATCATGTAGTTGACATCGTATTTGTGGCAAAGCCACCGTTCATATTTTTTATACATGTCACTCTTGAGTCATTGCACATCCCAGTACACCGCCGGAGGCATTCATATATATTCATATTTTGTTCTAAGTATCGAGTTGTAAGTAAATAAAAGTGTGATGATCATCATTATAGAGCATTGTCCCATGTGAGGAAAGAATGATGGAGACTATGATTCCCTCACAAGTCGGAATGAGTCTCCAGACTTTACAAAAAAATAAAAGAGGCCAGATAATCCCAAATAAAAAAAGGAGGCCAAAGATGCCCAACAAAATAAAAAAATGGAAAAAATGAAAAAATGAGAGAAAAGAGAGAAGGGGCAATGCTACTATCTTTTTTCCACACTTGTGCTTCAAAGTAGCACCATGATCTTCATGATAGAGAGTCTCCTATATTGTCACTTTCATATAATAGTGGGAATTTTTTATTATAGAACTTGGCTTGTATATTCCAATGATGGGCTTCCTCAAAATTGCCCTAGGTCTTCGTGAGCAAGCAAGTTGGATGCACACCCACTTAGTTTCTTTGGGCTTTCATACACTTATAGCTCTTGTGCATCCGTTGCATGGCAATCCCTACTCACTCATATTGATATATATTGATGGGAATCTCCATAGCCCATTGATACGCCTAGTTGGTGTGAGACTAGCTCCTTCTTTCTGTCTTCTCCACAACCACCATACTCTGTTCCACCTATAGTGCTATGTCCATGGCTCACGCTCATGTATTGCGTGAAAGTTGAAAAAGTTTGAGAATACTAAAGTATGAAACAATTTCTTGGCTAAATTCGGGGTTTTGCATGATTTAATACTTTGTGTGATGAAGATGGAGCATAGCCAGACTATATGATTTTGTCGGGATAACTTTCTTTGGCCATGTTATTTTGAGAATACATGATTGTGTTATTATTATGCTTGAAATATTATTATATTTGAAAAACCAAAATGAAAACATTGATCAAAGCGACTAGCGGAACATAGAATTTTTTTTGATCAAGAGATCGGGAAAAAGACCCTAGGGCAACGGGTCAACACGACCTACGGACGAACCCTAGGTACGGGCGGCGCAGCCCTCGGCGGTGGTCATGGAGGTTGACCGCCCCGGGGGAGGCACGCGGTGAGGAAGCGGTGGGCGGCGGTTAGATCTAGGAAATTGAGGCAGATACCATGTTGGAAAGGAGAGAGGGATATTGGCGTAATGCGATGGATGTTGTATTGAGCCTCATGGGCGAGTATATGTAGAGTACAAGACTTGGAGGGCAAGGCACCTCCTAGAGATAAGATGGAAACAATTCCTATCTAATCCTGGACAATCTCTGACTACCAAATATATCTCTAATAGTTTTTATGTTAATATTAAACTTTTGTTTTGAATCTTATGGATCTTAATATTCATGCCACAATACAGAAAATTACATCGATGAATATGTTAGGTAGCATTCCACATCAAAAATTCTGTTTTTATTGCTTGGGGATGCTTGATACGTCTGCAACGTATCTATAATTTTTGATTGTTCCATGCTATTATATTATCGGTTTTGGATTTTTATATGCATTAATATGATATTTTATACTATTTTTGGGGACTAGCCTATTAACCTAGAGCCCAGTGCCAGTTTCTATTTTTTTCCTTGTTTTTGAGTTTTACAGAAAAGGAATATCAAACGGAGTCCAAACGGAATAAAAAATTATGGTGATTTTTTATGGACCAGAAGAGACCCACGGGGCATCGGAGTTGGGCCAGAAGAGCCACAAGCCAGCCACAGGCCTAGGCCCCCCTAGGGCGCCTCCTGGCTTGTCGCCGCCTCGTGGCCCACTTGACTTGTTTCCGACACCCAAATTTCTTATAAATATAGAAGCCTCCAGAAAGAATCCTAGATCGGGAGTTCCGCCGCCGAAAGCCTCTATAGCCACAAAAAACCAATTGGGAGCCTGTTCTGGCACCCTGCCGGAGGGGGAAACCATCACTGGAGGCCATCTTCACCATCTTGGCGGTCTCCATGATGAGGAGGGAGTAGTTCACCCTCGGGGCTGAGAGTATGTACCAGTAGCTATGTGTTTGATCTCTCTCTCTCTCTCATGTTCTTGAGATGACACAATCTTGATGTACCGCGAGCTTTATTAATGTAGATGAATCATATGGAGTTTCCCCTCTCTATCTTCTGGTGATGAATTGATTTTTCCCTTTGAAGTTTACTTATCGGATTGAGTCTTTAAAGGATTTGAGAACACTTGATGTATGTCTTGCGATGGGATATCTGTGGTGACAATGGGATGTTCTATTGATCCATTTGCTATATGTTTTGGTGATCAACTTGCATGTTCCGTGACCTTGGGAATCTATGCATAGGGGTTGGCACACGTTTTCGTCTTGACTCTCAGGTAGAAACTTTGGGGCACTCTTTGAAGTTCTTTGTGTTGGATTGAACATGATGAACCTGAATTGTGTGATGCATATCGTATAATCAAGCCCATGAGTACTCATGGTGACATTGGAGTATCTAGGTGACATTAGGGTTTTGGTTGATGTGTATCTTAAGGTGTTATTTTAGTACAAACTCTAGAGTTGTTCGTGACACATATAGGGATAGCTCATACGATTGATCGGAAAAGATAACTTTGAGGTGGTTTCGTACCCTACAATAATTTCTTCGTTTGTTCTCCACTATTTGTGACTTTGGAGTGAAATCTTTGTCGCACGTGATGGATTTACATAGGATTCAACTATGTCAGTATTGTTGAGAGAACTTGCACTAGTGAAAGTATGAACCCCGGGCCTTGTTTTCAAGCATTGCAATACCATTTTTGCTCACTTTTGTTACTTGCTACCTTGCTGTTTTTATATTTTCAGATTACAAAAATCTATATCTACTATCCATATTACACTTGTATCACCATATCTTCGCCGAACTAGTGCATCCATACAATTTACCATTGTATTGGATGTGTTGGGGACACAAGAGACTCTTTGTTATTTGGTTGCAGGGTTGTTTGAGAGAGGCCATCTTCATCCTACGCCTCCCACGGATTGATAAACCTTAGTTCATCCACTTGAGGGAAATTTTCTATTGTCCTAAAAACCTCTGCGCTTGGAGGCCCAACACGAGTCTTCAAGAAGAAGGTTGCATAGTAGACATCAAAAGCATTGGGTTTTGTGTTGACTTTATTAATGATCTTAAGACGATTGGTCTCCCTCAATCGCGGTATGAGGGAGACTAACTGGAAAAGGCATGCTAGGATCGAATTCAATAATATGTAGGTACACACATTCTTGGTCTCAATCACACTATACAGTTCTACAGAATTTTACCTTGGTGATCCCGTATGTCAATGAACACAAGAATATTCTGCGCTCTAAACACCCGGAGCAGTGTTACGACTGGATTACATGTGAACACATTAGGACTTTCAGCAGTTGGTTGCAAACACATCCCATGGGTAACACCACTGTTGCAGATGAGCTATACTCATTGGCCAGGGGACCATCTTTGACTTTATTGACTTACAAAAGGTACGAGATAAATGGGAATACATTTTACACGATCGCCCAAGATCAAAAGAGCACCAACCAAAACAGTCGTGTCCACTTTGATGCAGCAACCAATAGGGGAAATGACACATATTATGGTTACATAGTGGACATATGGGAACTTGACTATGGACATGATTCTAGCCTTTGTTTCGGTGCAAATGGGTCAATCTGTCAGGGGGAGGGGTACAGGTAGACCCGGAGTACGGAATGACTACAGTGGTTCTGAACAATCTTGGGTACACAGACGGACCATTCGTCCTAGCCAATGATGTGGCCCAGGTTTTCAATGTGAAGGACATGTCTACCAAACCGAGAAAAAGAAAAGATAAGGAAGCGAATACATCATACGATGAGTCAAAGAGCCACATAGTTCTTTTAGGGAAAAGAGACATCGTGGGAGTGGACGGCAAGACAGACATGTCTAAAGATTATGAACAGTTTCATGAAATTCCTCCCTTCAAAGTGAAGGCTGACCCAAGCACCCTGTTAAACGATAAAGATTATCCATGGTTACGGCACAATAATCACGGGATACATGCCAAGAAAAAGTGAAGACTTTCTCTACACAACTATTCTGATGATGTCTTTGATCTAGAATATCACTGCAGTTACATGTCAAGAAATGAAATGCCTTTTGTAACAGATGAGTTTTCATTTGAAACATTGATACTTCAAAAGAGAATGTTCATTTTGTACACGAAGTGCATCCAGTTTTTGCCGTAACCCTCTCAACTTTTTAGCACATGCTATGTGGGTGACATGATGATACCATGCCAACTTTCAACCATTTTAGAGTTCATTTGCAGTGCTTCTCAATTCAGGGTCATCTTAGCTCACAATAAATCATGAAATGCATGAAAAATAGCAAATGAAGTCAGAAAAGGTTTGAAAAGTGATGATGTGGCTTTGAATGGTGCATATTGAATGCAAAAAAAGTCTTGAGCTCAAATATGTTTAAAAAATTAAAATCCTTTTGTAACAAATGAGTTTTCGTCAAAAACCCCTATCCTTAAAAAGAGATTGTCCAGCTTGTACACGAAGTGCATCCAGTTTTTTCCGTAACCCTCTCAACTTTTTAGCACATGCTATGTGGGTGAAATTATGATACCATGGCATCTTTCAACCATTTCAAAGTTCATTTACAGTGCTCTTCAATTCAGGGTCATTTTAGCTCAAAAGAAATCATGAAATGCATGAAAAATAGCAAATGAAGTCAGAAAAGGTTTGAAAACTGATGATGTGGCTTTGAATGGTGCATATTGAATGCAGAAAAAGTCTTGAGTTAAAATATGTTTAAAAAATTGAAATCCCTTTGTAATAGACGTGTTTTCGTCTGATCAAAGTTATTTAACTTAATATTATATAAAATTTATGCAACTAAATTATCAAAGTTATTTTTGTTAAAAACTTTAATAGAAAAAAGAATATTCATAAAGTATTTTTGTTAAGAACTTTTAATATGCAAAAAATAACATAAAAAATAGCAAAAGTGAACATAGATGCACTTATAGGGAATATTCGTCCTGAAATTCAAAGTGCATACTAGCACTTTGAATTTAGGTCGAATTTCCCATATAAGGGCATCTATGTTCACTTTGAGAGGAACTCAACATGTGATGCATCTCCAACGTATCTATAATTTTTGATGATGGCATGCTATTATATAATCTGTTTTGGATGTTTTATATGCATTAATATTCTATTTTATATTATTTTTGGGACTAACCTATTAATCTAGAGCCTAGTGCCAGTTTCTATTTTTCCTTGTTTTTGAATTTTGCAGATATCGAATATAAAACGGAGTCCAAACGGAATAAAACCTTCGGAAGGAAACAAATCAACCAGGCTTGGAGTGCATGGCGGGAAACTGCTACCTCTTGAGCTTGCGTTGGTTTTCCCTTGAAGAGGAAAGGGTGATGCAACGAAGTAGATAAGTATTCCCCTCACTTGTTGAGAACCAAGGTATCAATCCAGTGGGAGGAACAAGCAAGTCACCAATGGATGCACCTACACAAACAATCAAACTCTTGCACCCAACACTACAAAGGGGTTGCCAATCCCTTCACGGTTATTTGCAAGGATTAGATCTGAAAGACATGGATGTAAATGAGAGCGGAAAGTAAAAGGTAAATAAAGTGCAGCAAGGTATTTTTGGTATTTTTGGTTTATAGATCTGAAAGTATATGATGGAAAGTAGACCCGGGGGCCTTAGGTTTCACTAGAGGATTCTCTCTTGAAGGCAAATATCATGGTGGGTAAACAAATTACTGTCAAGCAATTGATAGAAAAGCGAATAATCATGTAGTTGTCCAATGCATTGATCATGCATATAGGCATCACGTCTGTGTCAAGTAGACCAAAACGATTCTGCATCTACTACTATTACTCCACACATCGACCGACTCATGCCTGCATCTAGAGTATTAAGTTCATGAAGAACAGAGTAACGCATTAAGAAAGATGACATGATGTAGAGGGATAAACACAAGCAATATGATGGAAACCCCATCTTCTTACCCTTGATGGCAACAATACAATACGTAACTCACTACCCCTACTATGTCACTGGGTGAGGACACCGCAAGATTGAATCCAAAACCAAGCACTTCTTCCATTGCAAGAATTACCAATCTAGTTGGCCAAACCAAACCAATAACTCGAAGAGACTTGCAAGGATATGAAATCATGAAATAAGAATTCAGAGGAGATTCAAATAAGATTCATGGATAGTCTGAACATAAACTCACAATTCATAGGATCTTGACAAACACACCACAAAAGGGGATTACATCGGATAGATCTCCACGAAGATCATGAAGAACATGGTATTGAAGATCAAAGAGAGAGAAGAAGCCATCTAGCTACTAGCTATGGACCCGTAGGTTTGTGGTGGACTACTCATGCATCATTGGAGGGGCAATGGGGTTGATGTAGATGCCCTCTATGATCGATTCCCCCTCCGGCAGATTACCGGAAAAGGCTCCAAGATTGGATCTCTCAGAAACAAAGGCTTCCGATGGAGGAAAATTTTGGTGTGGATTGTTCTGGTGTTGGGGGAATATTTGGGTATTTATAGGCCAAGAATTAGGGTTAGGAGTCCAGCCAGGGAGCGACAAGCCTGTTAGGCGCGGCTAGGTGGCCGCGCCTAGCAGGCTTGTGGCACCCTGGCACCTCCCCTGACGTGCACTCCAAGCTTGATCGACGTGTTTCCTTCCAGAAAAATTCCTTTCAAAGGTTTTATTCCGTTTGGACTCCGTTTAATATCCCATATCTGCAAAGCTCAAAAACAAGGTAATAACAGAAACTGACACTTGGCTTTAGATTAATAGGTTAGTCCCGAAAATAATATAAAATAGCATATTAATGCATATAAAACATCCAAAACAGATAATATAATAGCATGCCATCATAAAAAAAGTATAGATACATTGGAGACGTATATTAGCATCCCCAAGCTTAATTCCTGCTCGTCCTCGAGTAGGTAAATGATAAAAATAGAATTTTGATGTGGAGTGCTACCTGAGGAAGTCCTGGACTAGGGGGTCCTCGGATAGCTGATCCATTGCTCATGGGCCGGACTATATGGGCTACTTGCCGAACGTAAGAAGATTTTAAGGCCCAGTCTCCAGGATGGAAGCTTCGGGAGGAATGGCTTGCGCTCCGCATTTGATGTAGTAAATAGGCATGTTTATCTCCTCGACATGTAACCGACCATGTGTAAACCCTAGGCCCCCTTAGCATGTATATAAGCCGGAGGGTTTTGGGCATAGGGACAAAACAACTCATCTAAGGTTATACATACGACCTTGAGGTAGATCAACTATGTAACCGCCCTCATCATTAATACAATCAAGCAGGATGTAGGGTATTACCTCCATAGGAGGGCCCGAACCTGGGTAAATCTGTGTCCCTTCGTCTCCTGTTACTGTCAATCCTAGTCTCACAGTTCGGGACCTCCTACCCGAGATCGGCCAGTTTTGAAACCGAAATTGGTGCTTTCATTGAGAGTTCCTCTGGGAGCGAGATGGAATCGACGCCTCGCCTTGTCATCAATGAATAGGTCCGCAACATGGACGCTTTTATCCTCGGACAGATCTTCGCCTTTGGCAGCATTGTGCTGCACGCTGATTCCGCCGGCCATCTAGGCCGCGTTGAGAGCTTCGCCCCTAATCAAGAGGTCAGATTCAGAAACTTAGAGTTCTCCGTCGACTCTCGGGGTGACTTGTCATTAGTTGGGCTCATAGTTTTGCCTATAGCCTCTGAGGACTCTAAGGCTTTAACCTCGAGACCCTTCTTCAGACTTGCCGATGGGGTCACCCATGTCCATGAGCTAATCTCTTATCCCGGTCCGGCCATTAAGCCAGATGACCGTACATGTGTTCTTGCCGAACACCCCCTATGTCTAGACATCTTGAAGGTTAACTCCACGAGTTTCGGAGAGTTGGATCCGACTGGGCCCTTAGTGGTCAACGAGGCCCTGGATCAATTCTTGTCGATGAAGATCACTAATGATCCGGCCCCGATCTATGACCAGCGGGGGTATTATCAGCCAGGACAAATTTCTTGGCCCACCCACCACCCACTTGATAGCCACTGTCGAAGATTTAACCGACATGCTAGACTATGCCTCTGAGGAGACAGAATACATGGATGAAGAGGACCGTGCCCCCACCCCCGTTAACACCGGTTTTGGACCGCCACTTCTACATATGACGTCTACATGGTAGATACTCCTACCAGCAATGACGACAACATGCCTCACAACGGCGGCGACAAATCGGGCGACGTGCCATCAAGGCGCCAGAAACCGCATAAGCGGTCCAAAAGAAAAAAGGGAAGAAAAGTATTATCAGCAATGGGGATGGTAATACCCCCGCTGATCATGGCAATCCCGATATCCCCGAGCACCCGTTAGAGGGTTCGGAAGGGCCTAAGGGCCAAAACAACCCCGATAACGTCAATGACCCCAAAGGCAATGATTACCTTCCCCCCGTCGAGGAGGAAGATATACCGGAAGCTGATGACTTGTACATCCCTGATAGCCTTGGAGATCAGGAAGAAATCAGGAAATGGCTCATAGCAATGGCTTGTAGCCTAAAGGCTAAAGAATGGTAACTCAAAGCTGAATAGGACGACCTCAATGATCGATGGACGAAAGTCCTCTCAGCCGAGGAAGTATATGGCACCGGTCTGTCAAACCAGCCCAAAAGCTACCCTCGGAGAAGGTTGTTGTCGCAATTCAATGACTAACTCACTGATACGTCGTCGTCGAACCATACTCCATATGACAAACCAGACCGCCACCCTCGCTGGCGGGACAGGACAGCTGGCCACACTAGTTATATACGGCAATGCCCCGAAGACGGCGTAAGGAGCCATTAGAGCACAATGACATGTTCGACCTGTGAGCTGACCTGGATCACAGAGCAGGCCGTACAAGATCTATTTATGGATCTAGAGAGTACTCACCCGATAGATGAGGCGGGTACATGCCATGGTTCGTCCAAAACAGCAGAGTCCGGCAACGCAACCGGGCCCATACAGGCGCCGAATACAGGCGCGACATAGCATGGGTCAGAGGCGCTGCTCACCCACTATGCTTCACAAATGAGGTAATGCGACATCAGTTCCCCGAGGGGTTTAGACCCGTGAATATAGAATAGTACGATGGGACCACCGACGCAACAGTTTGGATTGAGAACTTCCTCCTCCATATCCACATGACACGAGGAGACAACCTCCATGGCATCAAATATCTACCCCTTAAGCTTAAGGGGCCAGCTCGGCACTTGTTAAACAGCCTCCTCGAAAACTCCATTGGATGCTGGGAAGCCCTGGAAGACGCATTCCGCTCTAACTTCAAGGGAACCTATGTCCGTCCGCCAGACTCTTTTGATTTCAGCAACATCGTCCAGAAGCCCGACGAGTCTGCTCGGCAATTCTGGAATCGGTTCTTGACTAAGAAGAACCAAATTGTCGACTGTCCAGATGCCGAGTCCATAGCCTCCTTAAGGCACAACATTCGGGACGAATGGCTAACCCGCGAGCTTGGCCAGGACAAACCTCGGACCATGTCTGCCCTCACTACCCTCATGACCCGCTTTTGCACGGGCGAAGACAATTGGATGGCAAAACACGTCCATAATACCGAGGACCCCGTGGAATCTGAAGCCCGGGATGGCAACTTAAAATCAAAGCACAATAAGCATAAACGCCAGCACAATAATAGCGGTGCTAATGACACGGCTATAAATGTCGAATTCCGCAACTCCCGACCTGGGCAGCGGAAGAAGCCTCCTAAAGGCAATTGTGATGGATCCACTCAGCTCGAGAAGATCATGGAAAGGCCTTGCCAAATCCATGGTACTTCGGAAAAGCCCGCCAACCACACACACCGCAACTGCTGGGTGTTTAAACAGGCCGGCAAGATAGCACCCGAAGACCAAGGCAAAAGCTCTTGCAGTGAGGACAAGGATGAGCCTCGAGGTCCAATTGGTGGCGGACAGAAGAAATTCCCTCCCGAAGTCAAAACGGTGAACATGATATACGCCACCCATATACCCAAGAAGGAGAGGAAGCGCGCCCTTCGGGAGGTGTATGTTGTGGAACCCTGATACGTCTCCAACGTATCTATAATTTTTGATTGTTCCATGCTATTATATTATCTGTTTTGGATGTTTTATATGCATTAATATGCTATTTTATATTATTTTTGGGACTAATGTATTAATCTAGAGCCTAGTGCCAGTTTCTGTTTTTTTCCTTGTTTTTGAGAATTGTAGATAAGGAATATTAAACGGAGTCCAAACGGAATAAACCTTCGGAATGATTTTTCTGGACCGGAAGGAAACCACCAAGCTTAGAGATGAAGGTAGGAGAGCCACCGTGGGGCCACAAGCCCTAGGGGCGCGCCTAGGGGGGTAGGGCATGCCCTGTAGGCTTGTGGGTCCATGGCAGCCCTCCTAACCCTAATCTTTCGCCTATAAATTGCCAAATATTCCGTGTATATCAGAACGAGCCATGAAAACACTTTTTTGTCGCCAAAAGCCTTCATTCCTAGAGATCCAATCTTGGAGCCTTTTCCAGTAATCTGCCGGAGGGGGATTCGATCACGGAGGGCATCTACATCAACTCCATTGCCCCTCCGATGATGCGTGAGTAGTTCACCACAGACCTTCGGGTCCATAGCTATTAGCTAGATGGCTTCTTCTCTCTCTTTGCTCTTCAATACCATGTTCTTCATGATCTTCATGGAGATCGATCCGATGTAATACTCTTTTGCGGTGTATTTGTCGAGATCCGATGAATTGTGGGTTTATGTTCAGATTATCCATGAATATTATTTGAGTCTTTTATGAATTCTTATATGCAATATTTCATATATTTTCAAGTCTCTTTGAGTTATTGGTTTGGTTTGGCCAACTAGATTGGTAATTCTTGCAATGGGAGAAGTGCTTAGTTTTGGGTTCAATCTTGGTGTGTCCTCACCCAGTGACAAATTAGGGGTAGCGAGGCACTTATTGTATTGTTTCCATCAAGGATAACAATATGGGGTTTTCATCATATTGCTTGAGTTTATCCCTCTACATCATGTCATCTTACCTAATGTGTTACTCTGTTCTTCATGAACTTAATACTCTAGATGCAGGCAGGAGTCGGTCGATGTGTGGAGTGATAGTAGTAGATACAGAATCGTTTCGGTCTACTTGACACGGACATGATGCCTATATGCATAATCATTGCCTTGGCTATCTTCATAATTATTCGCTTTTCTATCAATTTCTTGACAGTAATTTGTTCACCCACCGTAATACTTGCCATCATGAGAGAAGCCTCTAGTGAAACCTATGCCCCCCGGGTCTATTTTCCATCTTATACTTCCAGATCTAAAACCAAAAATACCAAAAATACTTTGCTGCATTACTTTTACCTTTCGTTTTACTTTCCGTTCAAACAATCTATCTCTATCAGATCTCATCCTTGCAAGTAACCGTGAAGGGATTGACAACCCCTTTATAGCGTTGGGTGCAAGAGTTTGATTCTTTGTGTAGGTCCACCTATTGGGGATTTGCTTGTATCTCCTCCTGGATTGATACCTTGGTTCTCAACAACTGAGGGAAATACTTATCTACTTTGCTGCATCACCCATTCCTCTTCCCGGAAACCAACGCATGCTCGAGAAGTAGCAAGAAGGATTTCTGGCGCCGTTGCTGTGGAGATCTACATCAAGCTTACTAAGTACCTATCACAAACTCATCTCTTGCATTTACATTATTTTCCATTTGCCTCTCGTTTTCCTCTCCCCCACTTCTAAAATGATTTTCAAAAAACACCAAAAAAATTGCCTTTTTCTTCGCCCTTTTTCATTCGTCTTTTCGTTTGATTTTTGCTTGCTTGTGTGCTAGATTGCTTGCTTTGTCACGATGACTCAAGAGAATACCAAGTTGTGTGATTTTTCCAATACTAATAATTATTATTTTATGTACTCTGATTGCTCCCGTCACTAGTGCGGAATCTTATTAAATTAATGCTGCTTTGCTCAATCTTGTTGTGAAATAACAATTTTCCGGCCTTGCTAATGAAGATGCCGCATCCCATCTATATACTTTCGTTGAGTTCTATGATATGCAAAATAAGAATGATGTGGATAATGATATTGCTAAATTGAATCTATTCCCATTCTCACTATGAGATCGTGCTAAATTTGGTTTTCATCTTTGCCTAAAAATAGTATTGATTCATGGAATAAGTGTAAAGATGCTTTTAATTCCAAGTACTTTCCGCTCGCTAAAATCATCTCCCTTAGGAACGATATAATGAACTTTAAGCAACTTGATCATGAGCATGTTGCAAAATCTTGGGAAAGGATGAAACTTATGATTAGGAATTGCCCCGCGCATGGTTTGAGTTTATGGATTATTACACAAATTTTCTATGTTGGATTGAATTTTGCTTCTACGAATCTCTTAGATTCTGCCGCGGGTGGTACTTTTATGGAAATTGCATTAGGAGAATCTACTAAACTCCTAGATAATATTATGTTAAATTACGCTCAATGGCACACCGAAAGATCTCCTACTAGTAAAAACGTTCATGCTATTGAAGAGATTAATACTTTGAGTGAAAAGTTGGATGAATTGATGAAATAGTTTGCTAGAAATAGTGCTCCTATTGATCCCAATGATATGCCTTTGTCTTATTTGACTGGAAATAATAATGAATCTATGGATGTGGATTTTCTTGGTAGGAACAATTTTGGTAATAACGCTTATAGAGGTAATTTCGATGCTAGGCCGTTTCCTAGTAATTCCTATAATAATTATAGTAATTCCCACAGAAATTCTCATGGAAATTATAATAAGATGCCCTCTGATCGTGAGAATAATATTAAATAATTCATTAGTACGCATAAATGTTTCAATGCTATGATTGAAGAAAAATTGCTCAAGATTGATGATTTGGCTGGGAACGTTGATAGATTTTCTCTTGAGATTGATTCTTTAAAAATTAGATCTATTCCACCCAAGCATGATATTAATGAGTCTTTAAAAGCTATGAGAATTTCTATTGATGAGTGTAAGGAAAGAACCGCTAGAATACGTGCTAAGCGTGAATGGATTGAAAAAGTGTGTTCTCGTGGTAATATTGATGAAGATCTTAAAGTGATTGATGTGAATCCTATTGAATCTTTGTTTTCCAATGTTAATATTTATAAATATGGGAGTGGAGATGAGTCAACTTTAGTTAAAAGGCGTCCCAATGATTCGGAGTTTATAGATCTTGCTAATAAAAGTGGGATTGAAGAGGTCAAAACTTTAAATAGAAATGAACCCACTCTTTTGGATTTCAAGGACTTTAATCATGATAGCTGCTCTTTGATTGATTGTATTTCCTTGTTGCAATCCATGTCGAATTATCCTCATGCTTATAATCAAAACAAAGTTTTTACTAAACATATTGTTGATGCTATGATGAAAGCTTTTGAGGAAAAACTTGAGTTGGAAGTTTCTATACCTACAAATCTATATGATGAGTGGGAACCTACTATTAAGATTAATATTAAAGATTATGTGTGCCATGCTTTGTGTGATTTGGGTGCTAGCATTTCCACGATTACAAAAACTTTATGTGATGTGTTAGGTTTCCGTGAATTTGATGATTGTTCCTTAAATTTGCATCTTGCGGATTCCACTATAAAGAAACCTATGGGAAGGATTAATGATATTATTATTGTTGCAAATAGGAATTAAGTGCCGATAGATTTCATTGTTCTTGATATAGATTGCAATCCTACATAGCCTATTATTCTTGGTAGACCTTTCCTTAGAACGATTGGTGTAATTATTGATATGAAGGAAGGGAATATTAGATTCCAATTTCCATTAAAGAAAGGCATGGAACACTTTCCTAGAAATAAAATGAAATTACCTTATGAATCTATCATGATAGCTACCTATGGATTGCATACCAAAGATGACAATACCTAGATCCATTGCGTTTTGCCTAGCTAGGGGCGTTAAACAATAGCGCTTGTTGGGAGGCAACCCAATTTTATTTTCCTTTCTGTTTTTTGCTTCTGTTTTGGTGTGTTTTGCACATTATTACTTCTGTATTAATTTTGTTTTGTTGTTTTAATTATTATTTGATCCAAGTAAAACATTTGGGGTGATCTATGGTAGTTGTTGATTTGATATTGCTGAAAAACAGAAACTTTTGCGCTCAGTCCAGGATTTTTCTAACTTTTTCAGAGCGTCGAATTGATCTGAAATTTTTACAAAAGATTGATATAAAAATTTCCATGATTTTAATAAGTTTTCAGAATTTTTAGAGTTTCAGAAGTATGCAAAGTCTACAGATTGCTACAGATTGTTCTGTTTTTGACAGATTATGTTTTCTTTGTGTTGTTTGCTTATTTTGATGTATCTATGGGTCGTATCGGGGGGTATGAGCCATGGAGAAGTTAGAATACAGTAGGTATTACACAAATATAAATAAATAATGAGTTCAGAACATTACCCAAAGTGGTAATTTATTTTTCTTATACTAACGGATCTCATGAATTTTCTGTTGAGTTTTCTGTTGTGAAGTTTTCAAGTTTTGGGTGAAGATTTGATGGACTATGGAATAAAGAGTTGCAAGAGCCTAATCTTGGGGATGACCAAGTCACCCCAAGACATATTCAAGGATACCAAATACCCTAAGCTTGGGGATGCCCTGGAAGGCATCCCCTCTTTCGTCTTCAATCCATCGGTAAATTTACTTGAGGCTATATTTTTATTCACCACATGATATGTGTTTTGCTTGGAGCGTCTTGTATGATATGAGTATTTGCTTTTTAGTTTGCCACAATAATCCTTGATGCACACATCTTTTGACAGATACATGCTGAATCATGAATTTATTAGAATACTCTATATGCTTCACTTATATCTTTTGAGCTAGGCAATGTTGCTCTAGTGCTTCACTTATATCTTTATAGAGCATGGTGGTGTTATATTTTATAGAAATTATTGAACTCTCATTCCTCACTTATATTATTTTGAGAGTTTCTTAAAACAGCATGGTAATTTATTTAGGTTGTGAATTTAGTCCTAATATAATGCGCATCCAAGAGGGATACAATAAAAACTTTCATATTAAGTGCATTGAATACTATGAGAAGTTTGATTCCTTGCATATAGGTTTGAGACAATAGAGATGGTAATATGAGAGTCATGCTAGTGAGTAGTTGTGAATTGGAAGAGATACTTGTGTTAAAGTTTGTGATTCCCATAGCATGCACGTATGGTGAACCGTTATGTAACGAAGTCGGAGCATGATTTGTTTAATGATTGTCAACCTTTGTGTGAGGGTCGGGAGCGCGCGATGGTTAACTCCTACCAACCTCTCCCCTAGGATCATGCGTCTAATGCTTTGTTCGATAACTAATAGACTTTTGCAATAAGTATGTGAGTTCTTTATGACTAATGTTGAGTCCATGGATTATACGCACTCTCACCCTTCCACCTTTGCTAGCCTCTCTAATACCGTGCAACTTTCGCCGGTACATCAAACCCTCCTTCCTAAAAACAGCCACCATACCTACCTATTATGGCATTTCCATAGCCATTCCGAGATATATTGCCATGCAACTTCCACCATGTAGTTTTTTTATGACATGCACCACCACTTCATGTTGCATATAGAGTCATACTTTGTCATAGGTGTCGAGTTGTAATTTTCTTTTTGAGTTATAAGTAAATAAAGGTGTGATGATTTTCATTAATAGAGCATTGTCCCATGAGAGAAAAGGATGATGGAAGCCATGACTCCCTCACAAGTTGGGATGAGTATCCGGACTTTACAAAAAATAAAAGAGGCCAGCGAAGTCCAAACAAAAAAAAGAGGCCAAAGATGCCCACCAAAATAAAAAAATGAGAGAAAGAGAGAAGGGACAATTGCTACTATCTTTTTCCACACTTTTGCTTCAAAATATCACCATGATCTTCATGATAGAGAGTCTCCTATTTTGTCACATTCATATAACTAGTGGGTATTCATCTTGCACGAGCACTTAGTTTTATATTTGAGATTTCATACACTTATAACTCTAAGTGCATTTGTTGCATGGAAATCCCTACTCACTCACATTGATATCTATTGATGGGCATCTCCATAGCCCGTTGCTATGCCTAGTTGATGTGAGACTATCTTCTCCCTTTTTCCTTGCACCTCCTCCATATTCTATTCCACCTATAGTGCTATATCCATGGCTCACGCTCACGTATTGTGTGAGAGTTGAAAAGGTTTGAGAACACCAAAAGTGTGAAACAATTGCTTGATTTGTTCATTGGGGTTGTGCATGATTTAGATACTTTGTGTGGGGAAGATGGAGCATAGCCAAACCATATGATTTCGTACGGATAACTTTCTAAGGCCATGTTATTTCGAAAGGACACGACTGCCTTGTTGGTGTGCTCGAAGTATTACCGTTTTTATGTCAATATTAGACTATTGTTTTGCATCTTACGGATCTGAATATTCATGCCACAATAAAGAATATTACAAGGATAAATATGTTAGGTAGCATTCCACATCAAAAATTCTGTTTTTATCATTTACCTACTCGAGGACGAGCAGGAATTAAGCTTGGGGATGCTGATATGTCTCCAACGTATCTATAATTTTTGATTGTTCCATGCTATTATATTATCTGTTTTGGATGTTTTATATGCATTAATATGCTATTTTATATTATTTTTGGGACTAACCTATTAATCTAGAGCCTAGTGCCAGTTTCTATTTTTTCCTTGTGTTTGAGAATTGGAGACAAGGAATATTAAACGGAGTCCAAACGGAATAAACCTTCGGAATGATTTTTTCTGGACCAGAAGGAAACCACCAAGCTTGGAGACCAAGGCAGGAAAGCCACCTTGGGCCACAAGCCCTAGGGGCTCGCCCAGGGGGGTAGGGCGCGCCCTGTAGGCTTGTGGGCCCACGACAGCACTCCTAACCCTAATATTCGGCCTATAAATTCCCAAATATTCCCTGTATATCAAAAAAGCCACGAAAACACTTTTCTGCCGCCAGAAGCCTTCGTTCTCGAGAGATTCAATCTTGGAGCCTTTTTTGGTAATCTGTCGGAGGGGGATTCGATCATGGAGGGCATCTACATCAACTCCATTGCCCCTCCAATGATGCGTTAGTAGTTCACCATAGACCTTCGCGTCCATAGCTAGTATCTAGATGGCTTCTTCTCTCTCTTTGCTCTTCAATACCATGTTCTTCATGATCTTCATGGAGATCTATCCGATGTAATACTCTTTTGCGGTGTGTTTGTCGAGATCCGATGAATTGTGGGTTTATGTTCAGATTATCCATGAATACTATTTGAGTATTTTCTGAATTCTTATATGCATGATTTCATATCTTTGAAAGTCTCTTCGAGTTATTGGTTTGGTTTGGCCAACTAGATTGGTAATTCTTGCAATGGGAGAAGTGCTTAGTTTTGGGTTCAATCTTGCGGTGTCCTCACCTAGCGACAAAGTAGGGGTAGCGAGGCACGTATTGTATTGTTGCCATCAAGGATAACAAAATGGGGTTTTCATCATATTGCTTGAGTTTATCCCTCTACATCATGTCATCTTACCTAATGTGTTACTCTGTTCTTCATGAACTTAATACTCTAGATGCAGCCAGGAGTCGGTCGATGTGTGGAGTAATAGTAG
Source organism: Hordeum marinum (assembly GCA_022496015.1). NCBI lineage: Eukaryota > Viridiplantae > Streptophyta > Magnoliopsida > Poales > Poaceae > Hordeum > Hordeum marinum. The sequence continues at coordinate 522,968,257 of CM039675.1, forward strand.
TAGATGTAGAATCGTTTCAGTATACTTGACATGGACATGATGCCCATATGCATAATCATTGCCTTGTATATCTTCATAATTATTCGCTTTTCTATCAATTGCTCGACAGTGATTTCTTCACCCACCATAATACTTGCCATCATGAGAGAAGCCTCTAGTGAAACTTATGGCCCCCGGGTCTATTTTCCATCTTATACTTTCAGATCTAAAACCAAAAATACCAAAAATACTTTGATGCATTACTTTTACCCTTTGTTTTACTTTCCATTCAAACAATCTATCTCTATCAGATCTCATCCTTGCAAGTAACCGTGAAGGGATTGGCAACCCCTTTATACGTTGGGTGCAAGAGTTTGATTCTTTGTGTAGGTACACCTATTGGGGACTAGCTTGTATCTCCTACTAGATTGATACCTTGGTTATCAACAACTGAGGGAAATACTTATCAACTTTGCTGCATCACCCGTTCCTCTTCACAGAAACCAACGCATGCTCGAGAAGTAGCAAACCTGTAGCCCCGAAGTATAACCCATGGTCAGCATACCCGATAACCTTTGATCGGCGTGATCACCTGAACAGTATCCATCATGGGGGTTCCGCGGCCCTCGTCCTAGACCCCATTATAGATGGGTATCACCTCACAAAAGTCCTAATGGATGGAGGAAGTAGCATCAACTTCATTTACTCAGATACGGTGAAAAAGATGGGCATAGATCCGTCAAGGATCAAACCCAGTAGCACTACCTTCAAAGGAGTGATCCCAGGCATTGAGGCCCGCTGTACGGGCTTCGTAACTCTGGAAGTTGTGTTCGGCTCGCCCGATAACTTTTGCAATGAAGATTTGATCTTCGATATTGTGCCCTTTCGTAGCGGCTATCACGCGCTGCTTGGTCGGACAGTGTTCGCTCGCTTCAACACGGTCCCTCAATACGCATACCTCAAGCTCAAGATGCCGGGCCCTAAGGGGGTCATTACTGTCAATGGCAATACAGAGCGCTCCCTTCGAACTTAGGAACATGCACTGGCCCTAGCGGCCAAATTTAGCTACAAAGAAGATCAACAAGTTCCGATATCCGCCATAAAGGAACACAAGGTTGGGAAGTGAGTTCGGCTTCAGACCGAAAACTCATATCCTTCCTCCTCCCCTCCATAGGGACTCGCCCCCACCGCACAACCCCAAGACCAGCAAAGTAGGTGCTGAGAAGGCACAACTTCGCACTTAAGATTCCATGGGTAGCGGTGGGGAAATAAGGATGGGTTTCCGGCTGGCCCGAACTTCTACAATCAACACGTCTTTAGACAAAATGCAGGCGCTCCTAAAAGAGCCTGCATACGGTGTAAAACTCACCTACAATTCAGCGGCCTCTCAAGATTTTGTTGGTAAAATTCGTCCGCCGAACACTAACACCCATCAAGGTGTTGGGAGACGTAGTAGTAAATCAAAAAATTTCCTACGATCACCAAGATCTATCCATGGAGAAACCAGCAACGAGTGGGGAGAGATTGCATCTTCATACCTTTGAAGATCGCTAAGCGGAAGCATTACAAGAACGCGGTTGATGGAGTCGTACTCGCAGCGATTCAGATCGCGGTAGATCCGATCAAGTGCCAAACGGACGACACCTCCACGTTCAACACACGTGCAGCCCGGTGACGTCTCCTATGCCTTGATCCAGCAAGGAGGAAGGAGAGGTTGGGGAAGGGCTCCAACAGCAGCACGACGGCATGGTGGTGGTGGAGTAGCAAGGTATTCCGACAGGGCTTCGCCTAAGCGCTGCGGAGGAGGAAGAAGAGAAGTAGGGCTTCACCGTGAGAGAGAGATCAAATCTTGTCTCAAAACAGCCAAAACCTCAAGTATATATAGGAGGAGGGACGTGGAGGGCTGGCTTGGCCTCTACTCCAAAGAGGAGAGGTTCGGTCGATTTAAAGGGAGAGTCCACCTCCCACAAGGGAGGTGGATCTCCTCCTTTTAAATCCTTTTTGGCCCTATCTCTTATCCCTAGCCGCATGGGCCTTTAGCAAAAGTCTTGCCCAGCCCAATAAGGGCTGGCACACTTTACCTAACAGCCCATTTGGTCCTTTGGTCGTCACACCCCTCCCGGGGGTCCTCCGGCACCCTCCCGGCACTCCTGGTACACTACCGATGAGCCCGAAAACTTTCCGGTGACCAAAACTGGACTTCCTATATATCAATCTTTACCTCCGAACCATTCCGGAGCTCCTCGTGACGTCCGGGATCTCATCGGGGACTCTGAACAACCTTCAGTAATCACGTATACCATTTCCCTATAACCCTAGTGTCATCGAACCTTAAGTGTGTAGACCCTACGGGTTCGGGAGACACGTAGACATGACCGAGACACCTCTCTGGTCAATAACCAACAGCGGGATCTGGATACCCATGTTGGCTCCCACGTACTCCACGATGATCTCATCGGATGAACCATGATGTCAGGGATTCAATCAATCCCGTATGCAATTCCCTTTGTCTACCGGTATGATACTTGCCCGAGATTCGATCGTCGGTATCCCTATACCTTGTTCAATATCGTTACCGGCAAGTCTCTTTACTCATTCCGTAATACATCATCCCGTGACTAACTCCTTAGTCACTTTGAGCTCATTATGATTATGTCTTACCGAGTGGGCCCAGAGATACCTCTCCGTCACACGGAGTGACAAATCCCAGTCTCGATTCGTGCCAACCCAACAGACACTTTCGGAGATACCCGTAGTGCACCTTTATAGCCACCCAGTTACGTTGTGATGTTTGGCACACCCAAAGCATTCCTACGGTATCTGGGAGTTGCACAATCTCATGGTCTAAGGAAACGATACTTGACATTGGAAAAGCTTTAGCAGACGAACTACACGATCTAGTGCTATGCTTAGAATTGGGTCTTGTCCATCACATCATTCTCCTAATGATGTGATCCCGTTATCAATGACATCCAATGTCCATGATCATGAAACTGTGACCATCTATTGATCAACGAGCTAGTCAACTAGAGGCTCACTAGGGACATATTGTGGTCTATGTATTCACACATGTATTACTGTTTCCGGTTAACACAATTGTAGCATGAACAATAGAATATTATCATGAACAAGGAAATACAATAATAACCATTTTATTATTATCTCTAGGGCATATTTCCAATAGTCTCCCACTTGCACTAGAGTCAATAATCTAGTTCACATCGCCATGTGATTAACACTTACATCACCATGTGATCATATCATCATGTGATTAACACCCAATTAGTTCTGGGGTTTGATCATGTTTTGCTCGTGAAAGAGGTTTTAGTCAACGGGTCTGCGACATACAGATCCGTGTGTACCTTGCAAATTTTCTACGTCATATTTCTATATACTGCTCCCACGCTCCACTTGGAGCTATTCCAAATGGTTGCTCCGCTATACGTAGCCGTATTTCTACTAAGAGTCATCTGGATTGGTGTTAAAGCTTGCATCATCGTAACCCTTTACGATGAACTCTTTATCACCTCCATAATCGAGAAATATTTCCTTAGATCTCAAGTTACTATGGATAACTTTGACCGCTATCCAGTGATCCACTATTGGATTACTCTTGTACCCCTTGACAGACTCGTGGCAAGGCACACACAAGTGCGGTACATAGCACGGCATACTATATAAAGCCTATGGCTAAAGCATAGGGGATGACACTCATCTTTTCTTTATCTTCTGCCGTGGTCGGGCATTGAGTCTTACTCAATTTCACACCTTACAATACAGTCAAGAACTCCTTCTTTGACCCATCTATTTTGAACTCCTTCAAAAACTTGTCAAGGTATGTCTTCGTCGAAAAACATATCAAGCAAATTGATCTATCCCTATAGATCTTGATGCTCAATAAAATAGTAGCTTTATCTGGGTCTTCCTTTGAAAAACTCTTTTCAAACAACCCTTCATGCTCTTCCAGAAATTCTACATCATTTCCGATCGATAATATGTCAACTACATATTCTTATAAGAAACTCTATAGTGCTCCCACTCACTTTCTTGTAAATACAAGTTTCTCATAAACTTTGTATAAACTTAAACACTTTGATCACCTCATCAAAGCTCATATTCCAACACCGAGATGCTTACTCCAGTCCATAGAAGGATCGCTGGAGTTTGCATACTTTTAGCATCCTTAGGATTGACAAAACCTTCTGGTTGTATCACATACAACTCTTCCTCACAGAAACCATTATGGAAACTTTGTTTTGTCATCCATCTGCCAGATTTCATAATCGAAAAATGCAGCAACTGCTAACATAATTTTAATAGACTTTTAGCATCGCTACAGATGAGACAATCTCATCGCAGTCAACTCCTTGAACTTGGCGAAAACTTCTTTGCGACAAGTCAAGCTTTATAAACGGTGACATTTCACCATTAGCGTCTATGTTTTTCTCAAAGGTCCATTTGTAGTCAACGACCTACCATTCAATAGGCAAGTCTACCAAAGTCCATACTTGGTTTTCATACATGGATCCTTTCTCGGATTTCATGGCTCCTAGCCATTTGTTGGAATCCGGGCCCACCATCGCTTCTCCATAGTTCGTAGGTTCATCGTTGTCCAACAACATGATTTCCAAGACAGGGTTGTCGTACTACTCAGGAGCAGTACGTGTCCTTGTCGACCTACGAGGTTCGATAGTGACTTGATCCGAAGCTTCATGATCATCATCATTAACTTCCTTTTCAACTGACGTAGGCTCTACAGAAAACTCTTTCTGTGCTGCGCTACTCTCTGGTTGAAACAAAGGTTCAACAACCTTATCAAGTTTATCTTCCTCCCACTCAATTCTTTCGAGAGAAACTCTTTCTCAAGAAAGGACCCGTTCTTAGCCACAAACACTTTTGCGCTTGAATCTGAGATAGAAGGTATACCCAATGTCTCTTTAGGGTATTCTGTGAAGATGCATTTGTCTGCTTTGGGTTCGAGCTCATTAGGTGAAAACCCTTTTCACATAAGCGTCACAGCCCCAAACATTAAGAAATGACAGCTTAGGCTTCTGTCAACCCATAATTCTCACGGTGTCATCTCAACAGACTTAGATGGTGCCCTCTTAAAGTGAATGGATTTGTCATTAATGCATAACCCCATAATGATAGTGGTAAAACGATAAGAGACATCATAGTACTCACTATATCCAATAGAGCACGACTACGATGTTCGAACACACCATCACACTATGGTGTTCCAGGAGGCGTGAGCTGTGAAACAATTTCCACATTGTCTAAAATTGCATACCAAACTCGTAACTTAGATATTCACCTCCATGATCATATCATAGACATTTTATCTTCTTGTCACAATGATCTTTAACTTCACTCTGAAACTCCTTGAACCTTTCAAACATTTCAGATTCGTGTTTCATTAAGTAAATATCCCCATATTTACTCAAATCATCAGTGAAGGTAAAGAAAAACAAAGATATCCACTGTGTGTTTCAACACTCATTGGACCACATGCATCAATATGTATTAATTCCAATAAGCCACTAGCTCGCTCCATCAAACCGGAAGATGGGGTCTTAGTCATCTTCCCCAACAGGCATGGCTCGAATGTCTCAACTGATTCGAAATCAAGTGAGTCAAAAGATCCATCAGCAAGGAGTTTCTTCATGCGATTTATACCAACATGACATTTAGCGGCAGTGCCACAGGCATGTGGTGCTATCATTATTAACTTTGTATCATTTGGTACCAATGTTATGACCATGTGTACTACTACGATCAAGATTCAATAAACCATTCCCAGTGGGTGTATGACCATTAAAGGCATTATTCATGTAAACAGAATAACCAATTATTCTCTAACTTATATGAATAACCGTATTTCACTAAACATGATCTAATCATGTTCATGCTCAACGCAAACACCAAATAACATTTATTTAGGTTTATCACAAATCCCGAAGGTAGAGATAGCGTGCGATGGTGATCACATCAACCTTGGAAACACTTCCAACACACATCGTCACCTTTCACTTAGCTAGCCTCCCTTTATTCTGTAGCTTTTATTTCGAGTTGCTAACACTTAGCAACCAAACCGGTATCCAATACCCAGGTGCTACTAGGAGTACCAGCAAGGTACACATCAATAACACGTATATCAAATATACTCCTGTTGACATTACCAGCCTTCTTATCTACCAAGTATCTAGGGTTGTCCCGCTTCAGCGAACTTTCTCCTCATAACATAAGCACTCAGTCTCGGGTTTGGGCTCAACCTTGGGTTTCTTCACTAGAGCGACAACTGGCTTGCCATTCATGAAGTTTTTTTCCCTTCTTGCCCTTGCCCTTCTTGATCCTAGTGGTATTCACTTAACCATCAACACTTGATGCTCCTTCTTGATTTCTACCTTCGTGGTGTCAAACATCACGAACAACTCAGGGATCATCTTATCCATCCCTGGCATGTTATAGTTCATCACGAAGCTCTAGTAGCTTGGTGGCAGTGACTTGGAGAACTGCATTAATCACTATCTCATCTGGAAGATTAACTCCCACTTGGTTCAAGTGATGGTAGCACCCAGACAATCTGAGCACACGCTCACCGATTGAGCTATTCTCCTTTATCTTGCAGGCAAAGAATCGTGTTGGAGGTCTCATACCTCTCAACATAGGCCCGAGCCTGAAATCCCAATTTTAGCTCTTAGAACATCTGTTATGTTCCGTGATGTTCAAAACGTTTTGGAGCCTAAATTCTAAGCCGTAATGCATGACGCACTGAACTATCATGTAGTCATCAAAAAGTGTCTGTCATATGTTCACAACATCTACAGACAACGCTTGAGGGAGTGGTGCACTTAGAGGTGCATCAAAGACATAAGCTTTCTATGCAGCAATGAGGACAATCCTCAGATCATGGACCTAGTCCATATTATTGCTACCATCAACTTTCAACTTATTTTTCTCTAGGACCGTATCAATAAAACTGGGGAGCTACAGCGCGAGCTATCTACGACATAATTTGCAAGGACATTTTTAGACTAAGTTCATGATAATTAAGTTCATCTAATCAAATTATTAATGAACTCCCACTTAGATATACATCTCTCTAGTCTTCCAAGTGATACATGATCCATGTCAACTAGCCCGTGTCCGATCATCACATGAGACGGACTAGTCATCCATGGTGAACATCTCTATGTTGATCGTATCTTCTATACGACTCATGTTCGACCTTTCGGTCTTCCGTGTTCCGAGGCCATGTCTGTACATGCTAGGCTCGTCAAGTCAACCTAAGTGTTTCGCATGTGTAAATCTGGCTTACACCCGTTGTATGCGAACGTTAGAACCTATCACACCCGATCATCACGTGGTGCTTCGTAACGACTATCCTTAGCAACGTTGCACAGTTAGGGTGAACACCTTTCTTGAAATTTTATTGAGAGATCATCTTATTTACTACTGTCGTTCTAAGCAAATAAGATGTAAACATGATAAACATCACATGCAATCAATGTAGTGACATGATATGGCCAATATCATCTTGCTCCTTTGATCTCCATCTTCGGGGCACCATGATCATCACTGTCACCGGCACGACACCATGATCTCCATCATCATGATCTCCATCATTGTGTCTTCATGAAGTCGTCTCGCCAACTATTACTTCTACTACTATGGCTAATGCTTAGCAATAAAGTAAAGTAATTACATGGCGTTTATGATTGACACGCAGGTCATACAATAAAATAAGACAACTCCTATGGCTCCTGCCGGTTCTCATACTCATCGACATGCAAGTCGTGAATCCTATTACAAGAACATGATCAATCTCATACATCACAATGCATCACATCACATCCTTTGGCCATATCACATCACAAGGCATATGCTGCAAAAACAAGTTAGACGTCCTCTAATTTGTAGTTGCAAGTTTTTACGTGGCTGCTATAGGTTACTAGCAAGAATGTTTCTTACCTACGCCAAAACCACAACGTGATATGCCAATTGCTATTTACCCTTCATAAGGACCCTTTTCATCGAATCCAATCCGAATAAGGTGAGAGAGACAGACACCCGCTAGCCACCTTATGCAACAAGTGCATGTCAGGCGGTGGAACCAGTCTCACGTAAGCGTACGTGTAAAGTCGGTCCGGGCCGCTTCATCCCACAATACCGCCGATCGAGATAAGACTAGTAGTGGTAAGCAAATTAACAAAATCGACGCCCACAACTGCTTTGTGTTCTACTCGTGCATAGATTCTACGCATAGACCTAGCTCATGATGCCACTGTTGGGAGACGTAGTAGTAAATCAAAAAAATTCCTACGATCACCAAGATCTATCCATGGAGAAACCAGCAATGAGTGGGGAGAGATTGCATCTTCATACCTTTGAAGATCGCTAAGCGGAAGAGTTACAGGAACGCGGTTGATGGAGTCATACTCGCAGCGATTCAGATCGCGGTAGATCCGATCAAGTGCCGAATGGACGACACCTCCGCGTTCAACACACGTGCAGCCCGGTGATGTCTCCTACGCCTTGATCCAGCAAGGAGGAAGGAGAGGTTGGGGAAGGGCTCCAACAGCAGCACGACGGCATGGTGGTGGTGGAGTAGCAAGGTATTCCGACAGGGCTTCGCCTAAGCGCTGCGGAGGAGGAAGAAGAGAGGTAGGGCTTCGCCATGAGAGAGAGAGATCAAATCTTGTCTCAAAACAGCCAAAACCTCAAGTATATATAGGAGGAGGGACATGGAGGGCTGGCCTGGCCTCTACTCCAAAGAGGAGAGGTTTGGCCGATTTAAAGGGAGAGTCCACCTCCCACAAGGGAGGTGGATCTCCTCCTTTTAAATCCTTTTTGGCCCTATCTCTTATCCCTAGCCGCATGGGCCTTTAGCAAAAGTCTTGCCCAGCCCAATAAGGGCTGGCACACTTTACCTAACATCCCATTTGGTCCTTTGGTCGTCACACCCCTCCCGGGGGTCCTCCGGCACCCTCCCGGCACTCCTGGTACACTACCGATGAGCCCGAAAACTTTCCGGTGACCAAAACTGGACTTCCTATATATCAATCTTTACCTCCGAACCATTCCGGAGCTCCTCGTGACGTCCGGGATCTCATCGGGGACTCTGAACAACCTTCAGTAATCACGTATACCATTTCCCTATAACCCTAGTGTCATCGAACCTTAAGTGTGTAGACCCTACGGGTTCGGGAGACACGTAGACATGACCGAGACACCTCTCTGGTCAATAACCAACAGCGGGATCTGGATACCCATGTTGGCTCCCACGTACTCCACGATGATCTCATCGGATGAACCATGATGTCAGGGATTCAATCAATCCCGTATGCAATTCCCTTTGTCTACCGGTATGATACTTGCCCGAGATTCGATCGTCGGTATCCCTATACCTTGTTCAATCTCGTTACCGGCAAGTCTCTTTACTCATTCCGTAATACATCATCCCGTGACTAACTCCTTAGTCACTTTGAGCTCATTATGATTATGTCTTACCGAGTGGGCCCAGAGATACCTCTCCGTCACACGGAGTGACAAATCCCAGTCTCGATTCGTGCCAACCCAACAGACACTTTCGGAGATACCCGTAGTGCACCTTTATAGCCACCCAGTTACGTTGTGACGTTTGGCACACCCAAAGCATTCCTACGGTATCCCGGAGTTGCACAATCTCATGGTCTAAGGAAACGATACTTGACATTGGAAAAGCTTTAGCAGACGAACTACACGATCTAGTGCTATGCTTAGGATTGGGTCTTGTCCATCACATCATTCTCCTAATGATGTGATCCCGTTATCAATGACATCCAATGTCCATGATCATGAAACCGTGACCATCTATTGATCAACGAGCTAGTCAACTAGAGGCTCACTAGGGACAAGTTGTGGTCTATGTATTCACACATGTATTATTGTTTCCGGTTAACACAATTGTAGCATGAACAATAGACAATTATCATGAACAAGGAAATACAATAATAACCATTTTATTATTATCTCTAGGGCATATTTCCAACACAAGGTGCATCTAAGAGCAGGCGTCAACTAGCGAAGGGGCATATCGAGGACGTCAGGTTACCAATCAAAGACCCCTGGTACAACAACTCCTGTATATTTTCATTTCTTTTGCATACCTGTAAACAGTTGCTTCGGCAATCCGAGTTATAAGAGTTGATGAGAAAATGCAAAATTGTGTGGCGCAAGTTTGCCTCATCTGTCCATTTTTTGGCGCATGTTTTTCCTCCTCTCTCCCTCTTCTCGTGGACATGTTTGGTATGACTCAAGGTAACCGGCTAATAGACTGGGGGCTCGAGTTCAAACACAAATCACCTTATCTAGCATGTGTTCGGCGTCTTGCCGTTCGCTTTATATGCATCGGTTTCGAACTATGTCTTTGGTCAATAAGTTGGGTTGCCTGGCTCATGTGCTTGCCCCTTTATGTTCCGCTCGTTCGACTAAAAGGGCAAAGGGAGCACCCCTGCGATTGTGCTTCCGGATAGTCTGGTCAAGCACCTCAGGGGAGAAAGCCGAAAACGGACTGTCATAGTATGTGCGATCCGATCAGTGAACCCCGAGCGCGAAGTGTTATACTTCAATCCTCATAAGCGGTTATTCCGTGTTACACAAGGAACTTGCCCTTTGTGCAGATATTGTGATACCGGGTTCGGCCATGGTTCGTCCGAACATCACAACACTTCGGTAGCTAATCGTACACTTCATGTAGCCCTTTTCACGCCCCTACGGCTAAGTGAAAGAAATAAAGCACTATAGTCTGATTGCCTAGTCTGCCGCAATGTACCACCTTCGGGTTCCGATAATATGGCTAAGGAACACAGTGCATTGGCATAGACACCCCATGTAGTATCTACGTGGGGGCTGAAGCCGACGACTCGCATCTTTCAGTGTTAAAAAGCCACATAGGAGTTGTAAAGTAATGCAAAACCATATAAGAGCAAGTACTAATATCATTAAAAGTTAACTCAAGTCTTCGGACACGTTACAAGCTCATTCCAACATTTTATCACCCGCACACTGTGACGCTATCACCCGAGCACTCTCTATCACTCCCTCGAAGTATAGCTTGGGGAGTCAATGCTCCTTCCCGGGTGGCGGCGAGTCGGTGGCTACCTTCATCGGATTTAGCCCTGGCCAGTGCACTTTGGCCTTGGCAAGGGCCATCCGGACTCCTTCGATGGAGGAGGAGCGCTTGACGGTGTCGAGGCGGTGCGAAGCAGCGATCACCTTCTGCACCAGGCCAAAGTAACTGCCTAGCAGCGGCTCGCCGGGCCATCAGCGGACGCAGAGGTCCTTCCTGGCCAGCTCCGCCATCTGGTGTAGCTCCATCAGTTGTTTGAGCTGCTCTACCAGATGAGGAGGACACTCGTGGGCTCTAAACTGTGCTCAGAACAGCCAAACTTCATCTTCTTCCCCCCGCGAGGCGAACAGCCGATTAGCGTCCGCTACACTCTTCTGGAGATCGGAGGATGGGCCTGAGGATCGCCACACCCGGGTAAGCAATGCGAATTTGCTATCCTTGAATACGCACTTTAGTGAGTATGTCTTACCATCTACTACGCCCTTGGCCTAGCGCACTTGCTCTTCGTAGAACCGTCTGTTCATCCGCTCCTTCTCGAGTTCAGTTTCCAAAATGGACAGTTCAGCCGAGCCCGCCTTATTCCTCTGCTCCAAGGCCTCGCATCTTTCGTTGGCATCCTTGATCTCCAGATGGACCTCTACCACGCGAGATTCATGCTTGCTGTTAGTGGCTCTCATGGCAGAAAGGGAGATAGTTGTTTCCTTAGCAGTCGCCCTCTCGGCGGCCGTTTCATCCTTCACGTGCTGGAGCTCGGCTTTGAGCCTCTCCGTCTCCTTCGCCGAGGCTACGAGTGCATTATACAATGCGAAGAAGTTGCATTGACAGTATTCGGATGATAGAGCTCAGACAAAGGCATTCGGATTTTGTTTTGACATACCTTGAGCTTCGTCGATCCTTCGGTTAAGGGCCTTGGCTTCATCTTCGAAGCGCTTCAGCTTCCGATTTAGCTCTTCCAGCTCGGCACCATTTATGCCCGATGCCGATGACGAAACCTGCATTACACACACATTTAGTACATTATATGGGCTCTCAATTCCCTAATTATAGACAATCTGATCATATGTCGAGTTATTCTAACATGTCGGACACTTAAAGTGCATCTAGTTCGGTATCGGGTTCAGATGTGACCCCTAGGTGAGCTTTTTCACCTCACCTAGGGCTCCAGGGCTGCCATGTGTATAATGTGAATAATTAAAATCTTTGCAAATTAACAAATCGAGGGACTTACTTGAAAACCCGTAAGGAGACCTTTGAAGGCCTCCTTCAGTCCGTTGTCAATGGATTGGATGCTCTGTAGTACCGCACCCATAAGGGTGCGGTGATCCTCGGGGATGGAGGCGCTCGATAGAGCCTCCTCCATGACTGACCACCTATTGGTTGGCGGTGCCGGTGATGATCGGATTCCCCGATCACCCACCGGGGATTGGACCAGTGCCTCCGGAGGCATAGTGCTCTCCGGAGATGTTCTTGGAGGGGACTGAGCGCCTGCTCGTCCGGCCTCCTCGATATCCGGGCGGGGGGCTGCCCTAGTCTTCAGTCGCCGAGGCGTTAGCCTTGGCCCTAGTGCCATCTCTCTTGCCACCGGTGTCTGCCTCCATAGTGGGCTGGGACAACACCTCCATGGCATCCTTCGTAATGCCTAGAGTGGTGGGATGCGAGGCGTCTCCGCTCGCTGCTAGTTCGGCGGGTGGCGCCTCCCCGTCCGATATCACCTCTGTGGGGATAACGCGCAAGGGGCTGGAAGGCCAATAACTTTTGTGTTAGCAAACTCTCAATCTATTCGTAATGAACAGGAGGGTCTTCAGATCCAAACCTTGATGGGGGAGCCTTGACCGGTAGGCTCCTTCATGGAGCCTCCTCGAGGTCTTCAGACGCGGTGCCCGAGTCTGAACTATCATCGTACAGAACCACCCGCATCTGTCGCTCCCTCTTGTGGGCAGGTGAAAGGACCTGCTCTGGGGTGTCCGACGACGCGCTCTCTTCCTGGCACGTGGGAGATTGCCTCCCCCTTGCCCTCGACCTCACCCTCCTCCTCCTCCTCATGTTTCTCCTCTTCCTCCTCCTCAGCCTCCTCCTGATTCGAGGAGGCGGGGGTATCCTCGGATACGGCGTCAGGCTGGTCCCTGATACGTATGCTAGCCTGGCTTGGTTTCTTCTTCTTCTCTTTATTCGTGGGAGCCTCGTAAGGCTTTACCACAAGCATTTTTGCATGCGGCCCGGTCCTCTCGTCTTCGGGCTGAGGCGCTGGACTGTTAATGTTGACGGCTTTCTTCAGCTATCTCTGCAAAGACAGATCGGATAAGGGGTTATGAGAATCTCTTATGTAATAAAGCAGACCGAGCTAGCACGTATCGTACCTCAGAATCGGTCTTGGCGGCATGCAGACCCTTGTCCTCCTCCTCGGATGGCCAGCTCTTCTATGATTTGAAGAGTGCCTTCCACAATTTCTCCCTCATAGTGCAGAAGAGATTCCGGACTGTGGGCTCGGCCTCGAGTTCATGAGCCCATAGGGGGGGTGTCCCGGCACTGGCAAGGGAGGATGCGTCTTCGGAGCATCACCTGGACGACGTCGGTCAACTTGGTGCCCTCCTCGACCATGGAGCGGATGCACTTCTACAGGTCGCTCACCTTATTGCCCGGTCCTCAAACAAGGCCCTTTTCGAGCCATGAAGCCAATCTGGTGGGGGGGCCAGATCTGAATGCGGCGGTAGGGTGCTGACCCTCTTCTTGTGGTTCAGTGACGTAAAACCACTCCTTCTACCACCCCTTGATGGTGTCGATGAAGGTTCCTGGCGGCCACCCGACGCGGGTGAGCTTACCGATGATGGCCCCGCCGTAGTCTGCGTGCTTGCCGCCGACGCACTTGGGCTTGATGTTGAACACCTGAAGCCAGAGCCCGTAGTGTGGCTCGACACGCAGGAAGGCCTCACAGACGAGGATGAATGACGAGATGTGAAGTTTGGCGGGAGGTCATGGAAGTCGAGGCCGTAGAAGAACATCAGTCCCCTGACGAAGAGATGGAGGGGAAAGCTCAGCCTCCTGATGAAGTGGGGGATGAACACCACCCTTTCGCTTGGCTTGGGGGTGGGGATCACTTGGCCCTCCTCCACTGTGCGGTGAGGGATGTCGGCGGAGAGGTAGCCGACCTTCTTGAGGTCGAGAATGTCTTGGTCGGTGACCGTGGAAGCTTCCCAGTGGCCGTTGGAGCCTGCTATTGATGAGCTCGGAGGTGGGGTCCAAGAAACCTAGATCTGTGTTTCGGAGGCGCAAAGGAATGGGAGGCAGAAAAGTCGAATGGAGAGCATGAATAGCCTCTGGGGTTTTCCTGCTCTTTTTATGAGGCCTATCGATTTGGACTCCGCTTGCTGCATCGTGAATCCCTCCACTTCCCGAGGCGTGCGAGCCATTGCGCGCATGTGATTAAGTATATCCTGTATAAAACGGGACACGATCGGTGTATTGATAGATCGTGATGATTAGAATGGCCTCGAAACACGAATCGAGTCTATACAACTAGCCTAATGGTCATGGTGGGTCGTAGCCTTTCATCAGAGAGGTCGGCAGAGGAACATTGTTTGCCCCCTGATGTTTGGCTTTCAAGGCCAATCAATTTGATGTCTTCGGAAGTGCCACTATGCGGAGAACTACTTATCATTGGAGCCCGAACTGTGTTTTGGCAGGAATGAACTCACCTCGCAAGTCGAAGACTCTTTTTGCGGAACGATGGGAGCTGAAGAACCTTGGCGTAGGAGGCAGGTTTGGGGGCTACTCAAGGAGTCCTGGACTAGGGGGTCCTCGGATAGCCAATCTACTGCTCATGGGCCGGACTATATGGGCTACTTGCCGAACATAAGAAGATTTGAAGGCTTAGTATCTAGGATGGAAGCTTCGGGAAGCACGGCTTGCGCTCCGCGTTTGATGTAGTAAATAGGCATGTTTATCTCCTTGGCATGTAACCGACCATGTGTAAACCCTAGGCCTCCTCGGCATCTATATAAGTTGGAGGGTTTTTGGGCAAAGGGACAAAACAACTCATATAGGGTTAAACATGCGATCTCGAGGTAGATCAACTTTGTAAGCCCCCTCATCATCTATACAATCAAGCAGGACGTATGGTATTACCTCCATAGGAGGGCCCGAACCTGGGTAAATTTGTGTCCCCTTCGTCTCCTCTTACCCTCGATCCTAGTCTCACAGTTCGGGACCTCCTACCCGAGATCTGTCGGTTTTGACACAGACACTATCTAACATAGTTATCCATGTAATATTCTTTATTGTGGCATAAATATTCAGATCTATAAGACTCAAAACAAAAGCTTAATATTGAAATAGAAACAATAACATTTCAAGCATACTAGCAAAGCAATTGTATCTCTTCAAAATATAATGGCAAAAGAAATGTATCCCTACAATATCATATCGTCTGGCTATGCTCCATCTTTCCCACACAAAGTATTTATATCATGCACAACCCCGATGAAAAGTCAAGCAATTGTTTTCACACCTTTATTTTCTCAAACTTTTTCAACTCTCACGCAATACATGAGCGCGAGCCATGGATACAACACTATAGGTGGAATAGAATATGGTGGAGGTTGTCAAGGAAAGGGAGAAGATACTCTCACATCAACTAAGCGTATCAACGGGCTATGTAGATGCCCATCAATAGATATCAATGTGAGTGAGTAGGGATTGCCATGCAACGGATGCACTAGAGCTATAAGTGTATCAAAGCTCAAAAAGGAACTAAGTGGACGTGCATCATGAAGAAAAATTCCACTAGCTATATGAAAGTGAAAAAATAGGAGACTCTCTATCATGAAGATCATGGTGCTACTTTGAAGCACAAGTGTGGAAAAAAGGTAGTAGAAATGTCCCTTCTCTCTTTTCTCTCATTTTTTTATGTGGGCATCTAAGCCCTCTTTTGTTCATTTTTTTATTTAGTCCGAAATCCCATCCCCACTTGTGAGGGAATCATATCTTCCATCATCCTTTCCTCACATGGGACATGCTCTAATAATGATAATCATCACACTTTTATTTACTTACAACTCAAAAGAAAATTACAACTCGATACTTGTGACAAAATATGACTCTATATGCAATATGGAAGTAACGATGCATGTCATAAAAGGAAACGGTGGAAGTTGCATGGCAATATATCTCGGAATGGTTATGGAAATGCCATAATAGGTAGGTATGGTGGTTGTTTTGAGGAACGTATATGGTGGCTGTTTTGAGGAAGGTATATGGTGGATGTTTTGAGGAAGGTATATGGTATACGAGCGAAAGTTGCGCAGTAATAGAGAGGCTAGCAAAGGTGGAAGGGTGAGAGTGCGTATAATCCATGGACTCAACATTAGTCATAAAGAACTCACGTACTTATTGCAAAAGTCTATTAGTAATTGAAGCAAAGCATTAAACGCATGCTCCTAGGGTAGGTTGGTAGGAGTTAACCATCGCGCACCCCCGACCTCACACAAAGGTCAATAATCTATAAATAAGTCGTGCTCCGACTTCCTTACATAACGATTCACCATACGTGCATGCTACGAGAATCACAACCTTTACACAAGTATTTTTTACCAAATCACAATTTGCCTCCTAACATGTCTCTTAACATTACCATCTTTATATCTCAAAACCTTATGCAAGGAATCAAACTTCTCATAAATACTCAATGCACTTAATATGGAAGTTTTTATTATATCCCTTTTGGATGCCTATCATATTAGGACTAAATACATAACCTAGACCAATTACCATGCTGTTTTAGAAACCCTCAAAATAATATAAGTGATGTACGAGAGTTCAATTATTTCTATAAAATGCAAACACCACCGTGCTCTAAAAGATATAAGTGAAGCACAAAGAGCAAAATTGCCCAACTCAAAAGTTATAAGTGCAGCACATAGAGTATTCTAATAAATTCATGATTCAACGTGTCTCTCTCAAAAGATGTGTGCATCAAGGATGATTGTGGCAAACTAACAAGCAAAGACTCATATCATACAAGACTCTCCAAATAATACACATATCATGTGGTGAATGAAAATATAGCCTCAAGTAAATTTACCGATGGATTGAAGACGAAAGAGGGGATGCCTTCCGGGGCATCCCCAAGCTTAGGCTCTTTAGCATCCTTGAATATGACTTCGGGTGCCTTGGGCATCCCCAAGCTTAGGCTCTTGACACTCCTTATTTCATAGTCCATCAAATATTTACCCAAAACTTGAAAAATTCACAACACAAAACTTAAAAGAAAACTCGTGAGATCCGTGATCCGTTAGTATAAGAAAATAAATCACCACTTTAGGTATTGTTGTGAACTCATTCTTTATTTATATTGGTGTTATACCTACCGTATTCTAACTTCTCCATGGTTCATACCCCATGATACAACCCAAAGATTTATCAAAATAGGAAACAACTCAAAGAAAACAGAATCTATCAAAAACAGAACAGTCTGTAGCAATCTGAAAAGTTCGTATACTTCTGTAACTCAAAAATAACAAACTTCGTATACTTCTTTTATAAAACCAAACTAGTGAAAAATAAGAAACTAAAAGATTTGATTGCAAGATCTAAATATATACCTTCAAGCACTCACCTCCCCGACAACAACACCAGAAAAGAGCTTGATGTCTACTACACAACGTTCTTCTTGTAGACTCGTGTTGGGCCTCCAAGCGCAGAGTTTTGTAGGACAGCGGCAATTTCCCTCAAGTGGATGACCTAAGGTTTATTAATCCGTGAGAGGTGTAGGATGAAGATGGTATCTCTCGAACAACCCTGCAACCAAATAACAAAGAGTCTCTTGTGTCCCCAACACACCCAATACAATGGTAAATTGTATAGGTGCACTAGTTCGGCAAAGAGATGGTGATACAAATGCAATATGGATGGTAGATATAGGTTTTTGTAATCTGGGTTCATACTTTCACTAGTGCAAGTTCTCTCAACAATACTAACATAGTTGAATCATATGTAAATCCCTCATGCGGGACAAAGAGTTCACTCCAAAGTCACAAATAGAGGAGAACAAATGAAGAAATTATTGTAGGGTACGAAACCACCTCAAAGTTATCTTTTCCGATCGATCTTATGAGCTATCGCTATAAGTGTCACGAACGGCTCTAGAGTTCGTACTAAAATAACACCTTAAGAAACACATCAACCAAAACCCTAATGTCACCTAGATACTCCAATGTCACCACAAGTACACATAGGCTTGATTATACGATATGCATCACATAATTTCAGATTCATCATGTTCAATCCAACACAAAGAACTTCAAAGAGTGCCCCAAAGTTTCTACTAGAACGTCAAGATAAGAACATGTGCCAACCCCTATGCATAGATTCCCAAGGTCACGAAACCCGCAAGTTGATCACCAAAACATACATCAAGTGGATCAATAGAACGTCCCATTGTCACCACGGATATCCCATCGCAAGACATACATCAAGTGTTCTCAAATCCTTAAAGACTCAATCCAATAAGAAAACTTCAAAGGGCAAACTCAATTCATCACAAGAAGATAGAGAGGGGGAAACTCCATATAATTCAATATATATCAATAAAGCTTGCAGTACATCAAGATCGTGCCATCTCAACAAAACGATAGAGAGAGAGATCAAACACATAACTACTAGTACATACCCTCAGCCACGAGGGTGAACTACTCCCTTCTTGTCATGGAGAGCGTCGGTATGATGATGATGGCCTCCGGTGATGGTTTCCCCCTCCGACAGGGTGCCGGAATAGGCTCCCGATTGGTTTTTTGTGGCTTTGAAGGCTTGCGGCAGCGGAACTCCCGATCTAGGTTTATTTTCGGAGGTTTATGTATTTATAGGAAATTATGGCGATGGAAACAAGTCCTGGTGGGCCACGAGGAAGTCACAAGACAGGGGGGCGCCCTAGGGGGGCGCACCCTTGTGGCTTGTGGCTTCCTCGGCCTTCCTCTCCGGCGACTCTTCGCTCTAGTATTTTTTATATTTGCCAACAGTATTCTCCGTAAATTTTCAACTCATTCTGAGAACTTTTATTTGTGCACAAAAACAACATCATGGTAGTTCTGCTGAAAACAGCGACAGTCCGGGTTAGTTCTAATAAAATCATACCAAAATAATATAGAATTATTGTAAACATGGCATGAATACTTCATAAATTATAGATACGTTGGAGACGTATCAGCATCCCCAAGCTTAATTCCTGCTCATCCTCGAGTAGGGAAATGATAAAAGAAATAATTTATGAAGTGTGAATGCTACCCAACATGTTCATCATATTCTTTTCTCCTTTGTATAGAATGGACATTTCGACTTGTAAATGATTCAAAGCAATAGTCTAGTTTTAACATAATGATTTCAATACTCAAGCATGTCAACAAGCAACCATGTCTTTCAAAATATCAACACTAAAGAAAGTTATCCCTAGCCCATCATGCTCAATCATTAATCCATTCATGAAACACACTCAAATATTAGCTATGCCCAATGCTCAAGTACGATCATAGTGCCCCTAGTTGGAGCTTATAAGAGAAGATGGAGACTCAAAGCAAAAATAAAAATTGCATAAAGTAAATAGATAGGCCCTTCGCAGAGGGAAGTAGGGATTTGTAGAGGTGCTAGAGCTCAAGGTTTATATTGAGAGAGAAAACTATTTCGAGTAGCATGCTTTTCCTGACAACGAAAACGGCAAGTAGCTCATGATACTTTCCATGCTAGATGCATTATAGGAGGTTCCCAAACAGAATGGTAAAGTTTTTACTCCCCCTCCACCAATCAATCGCACTCCATGGCGAGCCGAATCCATGGGTACCATCCATACCAACAACATTCCTGGGGGAGTTTTGTTTCATTATTTTTTATTTGAATTTTGAGCATGGGACTGGGATCCCGAATACCAGCCACTTTCTCGTGAATGATAGTGAATCAACACATATCATGAGAATAACACACCTAGCATGGAAAAATACTGGATACTCCCCACCGTTTCATGAGTGGTACGGGCACACAAAAGAGAAAATTATTTTGAAGATTTAGAGATGGCACATACAAATTTGCTTGGAACGGCATGGAAATACCGCATATAGGTAGGTATGGTGGACTCATAAGGCAAAACTTGGTTTAAGGATTTTGGATGCACAAGTAGTATTTCTACTTAGTACAAATGAGGGCTAGCAAATAGATTGGGAAGCAAGCAAACCGAGGAACGAAAAATCACATAAGTGAGCATTGAGTCATAACTAACACCGAATAATGCATCACAAGTAGGATGTAACTTCACTGTATAACTATTAACTTTCGTGCATGCATAGGGAATCACAAACCTTAACACCGATATTCCTACTAAGCATAATTACTCACTAACATGACTCACATATTACTATCATCATGTTTACAAACTATTACAAAGAATCAAGTTCAATTTGTCCAATGATCTTCATGAAAGTTTTTATTATATCCTCCTTGGATATCCATCACTTTGGGACTAGTTTCATATATTTCCATTGCTTTTTGGCAAGCTCAAACAAATTTAAATGAAGCACATGAGCAAATGACAAGCTACTCTCAAAAGATATAAGTGAAGATTAATGAGTTGTCAAACAATTAAGTAGCTATGTGAGGACTCTCTCTATATCTCAAAAAATATTTTCAGATCTTAAGTACTTTATTCAAATAGCAAGCAAGAGAAAAATAGCACTCCAAGAATAGCACATATCATGTGAACGAATAAAAATTTAGGCTCAACATAGGCTAACCGATAATCGTTGATGAAGAGAGGTGGGATGCGTAGCACCCCCAAGCTTAGATGCTTGAGAGTTCTTGAAATATTTACTTTGGGTTCCTTGGGCATCCCCAAGCTTGAGCCTTTGTATCCCGTTCAATCTTCTCATATCATGGTTTCACCTATTCCCAAAAACTTCATCCACACAAAACTCGAAAAGAACTCGTGAGATAGGTTAGTACACATAATAATAAATCGAATCTTTATGTACTGCCAAGACAAGTTGCATAATAATTTTCAAACATTAGGTACTATATACTATCATTTCCACAATTTATATCTACCAATATAGGCTATGGAAACTAAAGGATAAGTAGATAACAAAACTATGACACCAATCTGTCCAAACAGAACAGTCTATAGCAATTTACATAAACAGTGTACTTTTGTAACTCAAAAACTTATGAATATTTAGGATGTGCTATAAAATTATATGACCATACTGTGTAAAAATTTCAGAAACTTTCCTCGTTCCGGTAAAATATGAAAATTCAAACACTACAACCAAAGTTTCTGTTTTTACACAGCACTCATCAAAACATGCAATGCAAGCATCCTAAAGGCAATTCTTGGAACTTTTTACTGAAAAACAAGATTATAAATAACACCTAACATAAAGTAACAAAATATAATGACTATCCAATCAAAGCACATATTGTGTGACGAATACAAATATAGCTCCAAGTAAGATATACCGATAGTGTTGAAAACGAAAGAGGGGATGCCTTCCGGGGCATCCCCAAGCTTAGGCCCTTGAGTATTATTTGGACATTAACTTTGGGGTGTCTTGGTCATCCCCAATCTTAGGTTCTTGTCACTCTTATTCTCCTCATATTGGTGTCTCACCCAAAACTTGAAAACTTCAATCACACAAAACATAATGAAACTTTGTGAGAAGGGTTAGTGCAGTAAAGATAAATCATTCACTTAGGTACTGTCAATACAAGATTAATAATTGTTACCACATGATACCTACTGTATTATATCATTACCACAATTTATATTACTCAATATAAGCTACAGGAACACTTGAAAAAAACAGAATCTGTCAAAAACAGAACAGTCTGTAAAGATCTGAATGATCACCACACTTATCTGCCTCTAACAATTCTGAACAATTATGACAACTCAAGGAATTTGCATATAAATGTTGTGTCAAAATTTCACAATTTTTTGACACTCCAGTGAAATCATATAATTCATATACTGGACGCAAAACTTTCTGTTTTTGCACAGAATCAAACAAACAAGTTTCCATACTATCCCAAAGGCTTTACTTGGCACTTTATTGAAATAAAAGACACAAAAAATTATTAATAAAATATCTTAATAATGTCAAGACATCAAAACATAATGAAAAAGTGTTGGATTGTCTCCCAACAAGCGCTTTTCTTTAATGCCTTTTAGCTAGGCATGATGATTTCAATGATGCTCGTATAGGAATAATAGTTGAAACATGCAAGAGAGCATCATGAATCACATGACAAGCACATTTAAGTCTAACACACTCCCTATTCATAGGGATTTTGTGAGAAAACAATTTATGGGAACAAGAATCATCTAGTATATGAAGGCAAAACAAGCATAACTTCAAAACTTTGAACACATAGAGAGGAAACTTGACATTATTGCAATTCCTACAAGCATGTGTTCCTCCATCATAATAATTTTCAGTAGCATCATGAAGTAATTTCACAATATAACCAGAACACAAAGCATTCTCTTCATGAACTACAAGCATAGAAATTCAACTACTCTCCACACAACAAAATTTCTTCTCATGCAAAGTAGTGGGAGCAAACTCAACAAAATAACTATACGGTGACACTTGATTGACATTACCACATTGAAAATTAGAATCATGATAATAGGTTTCATGGTTGTAATTACTCTTTATAGCATACGTGTCATCACAATAATCATCATATATAGGAAGCAAATCATAATCATAATAGTTTTTCTCATCCAAACTTGGGGGACTCAAAATATCATTTTCATCCAACATAGCATCCCCAAGATTGTAGCTTTGCATATAATTAGCATCATTAATATTCAGAGAATTCATACTAAAAATATTGCAATCATGCTCGTCACTCAAAGATTTAGTGCCAAACATTTTAATAACTTCTTCTTCTAACACTTGAGCATAATTTTCCTTTCCGTCATTTTCATGAAAGACATTAAAAAGATGAAGCATATGAGGCAACCTCAATTCCTTTTTTTTGTAGTTTTATTTTATAAAACCAAACTAGTGGAAAACAAGAAACTAAAAGATTTGATTGCAAGATCTAAAGATATACCTTCAAGCACTCACCTCCCCGGCAATGGCGCCAGAAAAGAGCTTGATGTCTACTACACAACCTTCTTCTTGTACACTCGTGTTGGGCCCCCAAGCGCAGATTTTTGTAGGACAGCGGCAATTTTCCCTAAAGTGGATAACCTAAGGTTTATCAATATGTGGGAGGTGTAGGATGAAGATGGCCACGCAACCCGCAAGTTGATTACCAAAACATACATCAAGTGGATCAATAGAACATCCCATTGTCCCACGGATATCCCATTGCAAGACATACATCAAGTGTTCTCAAATCCTTAAAGACTCAATACTATAAGAAAACTTCAAAGGGAAAACTCAATTCATCACAAGAAGATAGAGAGGGGAAAACTCCATATGATTCAATCTATATCAATAAAGCTCACGATACATCAAGATCGTGCCATCTCAAGAAAATGAGAGAGAGAGAGATCAAACCCATAGCTACTAGTACATACCCTCAGCCATGAGGATGAACTACTCCCTTCTCGTCATGGAGAGCATCGGTAGGATGAAGATGGCCTCCGGTGATGGTTTCCCCCTCCGGCAGGGTGCCGGAATGGGCTCCCGATTGGTTTTTCGTGGCTCTGGAGGCTTGCGGCGGCGGAACTCCTGATCTAGGTTTATTTTTGGAGGTTTCTATATTTATAGGAATTTATGTCAGTGGAAACAAGTCCTGGTGGGCCACGAGGAAGTCACAAGCCAGGGGGGCACCCTAGGGGGGCACCCCTGTGGCTTGTGTCTTCCTCGGCCTTCCTCTCCGGTGACTCTTCGCTCTAGTATTTTTTATATTTTCCAAAAATATTCTCCGTAAATTTTTAGCTCATTCCGTGAACTTTTATTTCTACACAAAAACAACACCATGGTAGTTCTGCTGAAAACAGGGTCGGTCCGGGTTAGTTCTAATAAAATCATACCAAAATCATATAGAATTATTGTAAACATGGCATGAATACTTCATAAATTATAGATATGTTGGAGACATATCATGAAACAACACATATCGTGAGAATAACCCACCTAGCATCGAAGATACTGACAGCCCCAGTCGCCACATGAGCTATTTGGGCATAGAAAACAGAATATTTATTTGAAGGTTTAGAGTTTCGCACATGAAAATTTACTTGGAATGGCCGGTAAATACCGCATATAGGTAGGTATGGTGGACTCATATGAAATAACTTTGGGTTGAGAGATTGGATGCACAAGCAGTATTCCCGCTTAGTGTTGGAAATATGCCCTAGAGGCAATAATAAAATGGTTATTATTGTATTTCCTGGTTCATGATAATTGTCTATTGTTCATGCTATAATTGTGTTAACCGGAAACCGTAATACATGTGTGAATACATAGACCACAACGTGTCCCTAGTGAGCCTCTAGTTGGCTAGCTCGTTGATCAATAGATGGTCTCGGTTTCATGACCATGGACATTGGATGTCGTTGATAACGGGATCACATCATTAGGATAATGATGTGATGGACAAGACCCAATCCTAAGCATAGCACAAGATCGTGTAGTTCGTTTGCTAAAGCTTTTCAATGTCAAGTGTCATTTCCTTAGACCATGAGATTGTGTAACTCCCGGATACCGTAGGAATGCTTTGGGTGTGCCAAACGTCACAACGTAACTGGGTGGCTATAAAGGTACGCTACGGGTATCTCCGAAAGTGTCCGTTGGGTTGACACGAATCGAGACTGGGATTTGTCACTCCGTGTGACGGAGAGGTATCTCTGGGCCCACTCGGTAAGACATCATCATTATGAGCTCAATGTGACTAAGGAGTTAGTCACAGGATGATGTATTACGGAACGAGTAAAGAGACTTGCCGGTAACGAGATTGAACAAGGTATGGGGATACCGACGATCGAATCTCGGGCAAGTATCATACCGATAGACAAAGGGAATTGTATACGGGATTGATTGAATCCTTGACATCGTGGTTCATCCGATGAGATCATCGTGGAGTACGTGGGAGCCAACATGGGTATCCAGATCCCGCTGTTGGTTATTGACCGGAGAGGTGTCTCGGTCATGTCTACGTGTCTCCCGAACCCGTAGGGTCTACACACTTAAGGTTCGATGACGCTAGGGTTATAGGGAAAAGGTATACGTGATTACCGAAGGTTGTTCGGAGTCCCGGATGAGATCTCGGACGTCACGAGGAGCTCCGGAATGGTCCGGAGGTAAAGATTGATATATAGGAAGTCCAGTTTTGGTCACCGGAAAGTTTTCGGGCTCATCGGTAGTGTACCGGGAGTGCCGGGAGGGTGCCGGATAACCCCCGGGAGGGGTGTGACGAACAAAGGACCACATGGGCTGTTAGATAAAGTGTGCCAGCCCTTATTGGGCTGGGCAAGACTTTTGCTAAAGGCCCATGCGGCTGGAGATAAGGAGATAAGGCAAAAAGGATTTAAAAGGAGGAGATCCACCTCCCTTGTGGGAGGTGGACTCTCCCTTTAATTCGGCCGGCCATCTCCTCTTTGGAGTAGAGGCCAAGCCAGCCCTCCACGTCCCTCCTCCTATATATACTTGAGGTTTTGGATGTTTTGAGACAAGATTTGATCTCTCTCTCTCACGGCGAAGCCCTACCTCTCTTCTTCCTCCTCCGCAGCGCTTAGGCGAAGCCATGTCGGAATACCTTGCTACTCCACCACCACCACGCCGTCGTGCTGCTGTTGGAGCCCTTCCCCAACCTCTCCTTCCTCCTTGCTGGATCAAGGTGTTGGAGACGTCACCGGGCTGCACGTGTGTTGAACGCGGAGGTGCCGTCCGTTCGGCACTTGATCGGATCTACCGCGATCTGAATCGCTGCGAGTACGACTCCATCAACCGCGTTCTTGTAACGCTTCCGCTTAGCGATCTTCAAAGGTATGAAGATGCAATCTCTCCCCTCTCGTTGCTGGTTTCTCCATAGATAGATCTTGGTGAACGTAGGAAAATTTTGATTTACTACTACGTCTCCCAACAGTGGCATCATGAGCTAGGTCTATGCGTAGAATCTATGCACGAGTAGAACACAAAGCAGTTGTGGGCGTCGAGTTTGTTAATTTGCTTGCCGCTACTAGTCTTATCTTGATTCGGCGGTATTGTGGGATGAAGCGGCCCGGACCAACTTTACACGTACGCTTACGTGAGACCGGTTCCACCGCCTGACATGCACTAGATGCATAAGGTGGCTAGCGGGTGTCTGTCTCTCCTACCTTAGTCGGATCGGATTCGATGAAAAGGGTCCTTATGAAGGGTAAATAGCAATTGGCAAATCACGTTGTGGTGTTGACGTAGGTAAGAAACGTTCTTGCTAGTAACCTATAGCAGCCACGTAAAAACTTGCAACTACAAATTAGAGGACGTCTAACTTGTTTTTGCAGCATGTGCCTTGTGATGTGATATGGCCAAAGGATGTGATGTGATGCATTGTGATGTATGAATTGATCATGTTCTTGTAATAGGATTCACGACTTGCATGTCGATGATTATGACAACCGGCAGGAGCCATAGGAGTTGTCTTATTTATTGTATGACCTGCGTGTCAATCATAAACGCCATGTAATTACTTTACTTTATTGCTAAGCGTTAGCCATAGTAGTAGAAGTAATAGTTGGCGAGACAACTTCATGAAGACACAATGATGGAGATCATGATGATGGAGATCATGGTGTCGTGCCGGTGACAGTGATGATCATGGTGCCCCGAAGATGGAGATCATAGGAGCAAAATGATATTGGCCATATCATGTCACTATATTGATTGCATGTGATGTTTATCATGTTTACATCTTATTTGCATAGAACGACGGTAGTAAATAAGATGATCTCTCAATAAAATTTCAAGAAAGGTGTTCACCCTAACTGTGCACCATTGCTAAGGATCGTCGTTCCGAAGCACCACGTGATGATCGGGTGTGATAGGTTCTAACGTTCGCATACAACGGGTGTAAGCCAGATTTACACATGCGAAACACTTAGGTTGACTTGACGAGCCTAGCATGTACAGACATGGCCTCGGAACACGGAAGACCGAAAGGTCGAACATGAGTCGTATAGAAGATACGATCAACATAGAGATGTTCACCATGGATGACTAGTCCGTCTCACGTGATGATCGGACACGGGCTAGTTGACATGGATCATGTATCACTTGGAAGACTAGAGAGATGTCTATCTAAGTGGGAGTTCATTAATAATTTGATTAAATGAACTTAATTATCATGAACTTAGTCTAAAAATGTCCTTGCAAATTATGTCGTAGATAGCTCGCGCTGTAGCTCCCCAGTTTTATTGATACAATCCTAGAGAAAAGTAAGTTGAAAGTTGATGGTAGCAATAATGCGGACTGGGTCCGTGATCTGAGGATTGTCCTCATTGCTGCACAGAAAGCTTATGTTTTTTATGTACCGCTAACTGCATCACTCCCTCAAGCGTTGTCTGTAGATGTTGTGAACATATGACAGGCACTTTTTGATGACTACGTGATAGTTCAGTGCGTCATGCATTACGGCTTAGAATTGAGGCTTCAAAATGTTTTGAACGTCACAGAACATATGAGATGTTCTAGGATCTGAGATTGTGATCTCAAGCTCGTGCCTATGTTGAGAGGTATGAGACCTCCAACAAGATTCTTTGCCTGCAAGATAAAGGAGAATAGCTTAATCGGTGAGCGTGTTCTCAGATTGTCTGGGTGCTACAATCACTTGAATCAAGTGGGAGTTAATCTTCCAGATGAGATAGTGATTAATGCAGTTCTCCAAGTCACTGCCACCAAGCTACTAGAGCTTCGTGATGAACTATAACATGCTAGGGATGGATAAGATGATCCCTGAGTTGTTCGTGATGTTTGACACCAAGAAGGTAGAAATCAATAAGGAGCATCAAGTGTTGATGGTTAAGTGAAAACCACTAGTTTCAAAAGGGGCAAGGGCAAGAAGGGAAAAACTTCAGGAATGGCAAGCCAGTTGTTGCTCTAGTGAAGAAACCCAAGGTTGAGCCCGAACCCGAGACTAAGTGCTTCTGTTATGAGGAGAATGTTCGCTGAAGCGGAAAAACCCTAGATGATTGGTAGATAAGAAGGCTGGTAATGTCAATGGAAGTATATTTGATATACGTGTTAGTGATGTGTACCTTGCTGGTACTCCTAGTAGCACCTGGGTATTAGATACCGGTTCGGTTGCTAAGTGTTAGCAACTCGAAATAAAAGCTACGGAGTAAATGGAGACTAGCTAGGTGAAAGGTGACGATGTGTGTTGGAAGTATTTCCAAGATTGATGTGATCACCATCGCACGCTCTCTCTACCTTCAGGATTTGTGATAAACCTAAATAAATGTTATTTGGTGTTTGCGTTGAGCATAAACGTGATTAGATCATGATTAGTGCGATACGGTTATTCATATAAGTTAGAGAATAATGGTTATTCTGTTTACATGGATAATGCCTTCAATGGTCATGCACCCACTCGAAATGGTTTATCGAATCATGATCTTAGTAGTACACATATTCATAACATTGGTACCAAAAGATACAAAGTTAATAATGATAGTACCACATGCTTGTGGCACTGCCATGTAATGTCATATTGGTATAAATCGCATGAAGAAACTCCATGATGATGGATGTTTTTTGACTCACTCGATTTCGAATCGGTTGAGACATGCGAGCCATGCCTCTTGGGCAAGATGACTGAGACCCCGTCATCCAATATGATGGAGCGGGCAAGTGGCTTATTGGAATTAATACATGTTGATGTATGTGGTCCAATGAGTGTTGAAACACACAGTGGATATCGTTGTTTTTCTTTACCTTCACTGATGATTTGAGTAAATATGGGGATATTTACTTAATGAAACACGAATCTGAAATGTTTGAAAGGTTCAAGGAGTTTCAGAGTGAAGTTAAAGATCATCGTGACAAGAAGATAAATGTCTATGATATGATCATGGAGGTGAATATCTAAGTTACGAGTTTGGTATGCAATTTTAGACAATGTGGAAATTGTTTCACAGCTCACGCCTCCTGGAACACCATAGTGTGATGGTGTGTTCGAACGTCGTAGTCGTGCTCTATTGGATATAGTGAGTACTATGATGTCTCTTATCGTTTTACCACTATCGTTATGGGGTTATGCATTAAAGACAAATCCATTCACTTTAACAGGGCACCATCTAAGTCTGTTGAGATGACACCGTGAGAATTATGGTTTGACAGAAGCCTAAGCTGTCATTTCTTAATGTTTGGGGCTGCGACGCTTATGTGAAAATGGGTTTTTCACCTAGCGAGCTCGAACTCAAAGCAGACAAATGCATCTTCATAGAATACCCTAATGAGACATTGGGTATACCTTCTATCTCAGATCCAAGCGCAAAAGGTGTTTGTTGCTAAGAACGGGTCCTTTTTGAGAAAGAGTTTCTCTCGAAAGAATTGAGTGGGAGGAAGATAGAACTTGATAAGGTTGTTGAACCTTTGTTTCAACCAGAGAATAGCGCAACACAGAAAGATGTTTCTGTAGAGCCTACTTAGTTGAAAAGGAAGTTAATGATGATGATCATGAAGCTTCGGATCAAGTCACTATCGAACCTCGTAGGTCGACAAGGACGCGTACTACTCCTGAGTAGTACGACAACCCTGTCTTGGAAATCATGTTGTTGGACAACGATGAACCTACGAACTATGGAGAAGCGATGGTGGGCCCGGATTCCAACAAATGGCTAGGAGCCATGAAATCCGAGAAAGGATCCATGTATGAAAACCAAGTATGGACTTTGGTAGACTTGCCTGTTGAATGGCGGGTCATTGAGTACAAATGGACCTTTGAGATAAACATAGACGCTAATGGTGAAATGTCACCGTTTATAAAGCTCGACTTGTCGCAAAGAAGTTTCCGCCAAGTTCAAGGAGTTGACTGCAATGAGATTGTCTCATCTGTAGCGATGCTAAAAGTCTATTAAAATTTTGTTAGCAGTTGCTGCATTTTTCGATTATGAAATCTGGCAGATGGATGACAAAACAAGGTTTCCGTAATGGTTTCTGTGAGGAAGAGTTGTATGTGATACAACCAGAAGGTTTTGTCAATCCTAAGGATGCTAATAATATGCAAACTCCAGCGATCCTTCTATGGACTGGAGCAAGAATCTCGGAGTTGGAATATATGCTTTGATGAGGTGATCAAAGTGTTTAAGTTTATACAAAGTTTATG
The DNA here is from genome assembly GCA_022496015.1 of Hordeum marinum. Lineage (NCBI taxonomy): Eukaryota > Viridiplantae > Streptophyta > Magnoliopsida > Poales > Poaceae > Hordeum > Hordeum marinum. The sequence goes on from CM039675.1 coordinate 522,998,642, forward strand.
AGAAACTTGTATTTGCAAGAAAGTGAGTGGGAGCACTATAGAATTTCTTATAAGAATATGTAGTTGACATATTATTGATCGGAAATGATGTAGAATTTCTGGAAGAGCATGAAGGGTTGTTTGAAAAGAGTTTTTTCAAGGAAGACCCAGATAAAGCTACTATTTTATTGAGCATCAAGATCTATAGGGATAGATCAATTCGCTTGATAAGTTTTTTCGACGAAGACATACCTTGACAAGTTTTTGAAGGAGTTCAAAATAGATGGGTCAAAGAAGGAGTTCTTGACTGTATTGTAAGGTGTGAAATTGAGTAAGACTCAATACCCGACCACGGCAGAAGATAAAGAAAGGATGAGTGTCATCTCCTATGCTTTAGCCATAGGCTCTATATAGTATGCCATGCTGTGTACCGCACCTGTGTGTGCCTTGCCATGAGTCTGTCAAGGGGTACAAGAGTAATCCAAGAGTGGATCACTGGACAATGGTCAAAGTTATCCTTAGTAACTTGAGAACTAAGGAAATATTTCTCGATTATGGAGGTGATAAAGAGTTCATCGTAAAGGGTTACGATGATGCAAGCTTTAACTCCAATCCGGATGACTCTTAGTAGAAATCTGGCTACGTATAGTGGAGCAGCCATTTGGAATAGCTCCAAGTGGAGCATGGGAGTAGTATCTACAAATATGACATGGAAATTTTGCAAGGTACACACAGATCTGAATGTCGCAGACCCGCTGACTAAAAACCTCTTTCACGAGCAGAACATGAACAAACCCCAGAACTTATTGGGTGTTAATCACATGATGATATGATCACATGGTGATGTAAGTGTTAATCACATGGTGATGTGAACTAGATTATTGACTCTAGTGCAAGTGGGAGACTGTTGGAAATATGCCCTAGAGGCAATAATAAAATGGTTATTATTGTATTTCCTGGTTCATGATAATTGTCTATTGTTCATGCTATAATTGTGTTAACCGGAAACCGTAATACATGTGTGAATACATAGACCACAACGTGTCCCTAGTGAGCCTCTAGTTGGCTAGCTCGTTGATCAATAGATGGTCTCGGTTTCATGACCATGGACATTGGATGTCGTTGATAACGGGATCACATCATTAGGATAATGATGTGATGGACAAGACCCAATCCTAAGCATAGCACAAGATCGTGTAGTTCGTTTGCTAAAGCTTTTCAATGTCAAGTGTCATTTCCTTAGACCATGAGATTGTGTAACTCCCGGATACCGTAGGAATGCTTTGGGTGTGCCAAACGTCACAACGTAACTGGGTGGCTATAAAGGTACGCTACGGGTATCTCCGAAAGTGTCCGTTGGGTTGACACGAATCGAGACTGGGATTTGTCACTCCGTGTGACGGAGAGGTATCTCTGGGCCCACTCGGTAAGACATCATCATTATGAGCTCAATGTGACTAAGGAGTTAGTCACAGGATGATGTATTACGGAACGAGTAAAGAGACTTGCCGGTAACGAGATTGAACAAGGTATGGGGATACCGACGATCGAATCTCGGGCAAGTATCATACCGATAGACAAAGGGAATTGTATACGGGATTGATTGAATCCTTGACATCGTGGTTCATCCGATGAGATCATCGTGGAGTACGTGGGAGCCAACATGGGTATCCAGATCCCGCTGTTGGTTATTGACCGGAGAGGTGTCTCGGTCATGTCTACGTGTCTCCCGAACCCGTAGGGTCTACACACTTAAGGTTCGATGACGCTAGGGTTATAGGGAAAAGGTATACGTGATTACCGAAGGTTGTTCGGAGTCCCGGATGAGATCCCGGACGTCACGAGGAGCTCCGGAATGGTCCGGAGGTAAAGATTGATATATAGGAAGTCCAGTTTTGGTCACCGGAAAGTTTTCGGGCTCATCGGTAGTGTACCGGGAGTGCCGGGAGGGTGCCGGATAACCCCCGGGAGGGGTGTGACGAACAAAGGACCACATGGGCTGTTAGATAAAGTGTGCCAGCCCTTATTGGGCTGGGCAAGACTTTTGCTAAAGGCCCATGCGGCTGGAGATAAGGAGATAAGGCAAAAAGGATTTAAAAGGAGGAGATCCACCTCCCTTGTGGGAGGTGGACTCTCCCTTTAATTCGGCCGGCCATCTCCTCTTTGGAGTAGAGGCCAAGCCAGCCCTCCACGTCCCTCCTCCTATATATACTTGAGGTTTTGGATGTTTTGAGACAAGATTTGATCTCTCTCTCTCACGGCGAAGCCCTACCTCTCTTCTTCCTCCTCCGCAGCGCTTAGGCGAAGCCATGTCGGAATACCTTGCTACTCCACCACCACCACGCCGTCGTGCTGCTGTTGGAGCCCTTCCCCAACCTCTCCTTCCTCCTTGCTGGATCAAGGTGTTGGAGACGTCACCGGGCTGCACGTGTGTTGAACGCGGAGGTGCCGTCCGTTCGGCACTTGATCGGATCTACCGCGATCTGAATCGCTGCGAGTACGACTCCATCAACCGCGTTCTTGTAACGCTTCCGCTTAGCGATCTTCAAAGGTATGAAGATGCAATCTCTCCCCTCTCGTTGCTAGTTTCTCCATAGATAGATCTTGGTGAACGTAGGAAAATTTTGATTTACTACTACGTCTCCCAACACTTAGTACAAGTGAAGGCTAGCAAAAGACTGGGGAGCGACCAACTAGAGAGCGACACAGTCATCAACATGCCTTGAGATTAACCAACATTGAATGCAAACATGAGTAGGATATAAATCACTACGAACATAAATATCTTAGAGGCTATGTTGATTTTGTTTCAACTACATGTATGAACATGTGCCAAGTCGAGCCTCTTCAATCGTTCAGAGGAGGATACCATCCCATCATACCACATCACAACCATTTTAATATGCATGTTAGCACCCAAAACAAACCATTATCCACTCTTAGCTAATTAAGCATGGCATGAGTAACTATAATCTCTAAATGTCATTGTAAATATGTTTCACCCATGATGAACTGAATTCAGAACGATGAGTTAATCATATTTACAAAAGCAAGATAAGTCGAGTTCATACCGGCTTTTCTCCATCTCAATCTTTTCATCAAATATCGTCATTATTGCCTTTCACTTGCACGACCGAATGGTGTGGATAATAATAAGAGTGCACGTGCATTGGACTAAGCTAGAATCTGCAAACAATAACTCAAAGGAGAAGAAAAGGTAACATGGGCTCTCTAATAGGTAAACAATAATGCATATGAGAGCCCCTCGACATTTTCATTGTGGTCTTCTCCTTACGACCCAAAGAAAGAAAATCAAAACAAGAACGAGAAAACTATTTACACGGGAAAGCTCCCAACAAGAAAAAGAAGAACGAAAAATATTTTTGGGTTTTCTTTTTAATGCTACAACTAAGAGACTGTAAATAAAGCTTAGAACTAAATTTTTTTGTATTTTTCTCAAAGTTAAATAAACACACAAGAATAAAGCAAAACAAGGAAATAAACTACCATCGATAGTACAATGAAAAAGTATGAACATCGACTGCTAAAGAATAAGTGTGTGAACATGAATCTAAATTCAGTGAGAAATACGTACTCCCCCAAGCTTAGGCTTTGGCCTAAGTTGGTCTAGGGCCGTGGCTGGCCCGGATAATACCCGAAATCATAGCTGGAATTGTACTGGGCTGCGGCGGCTACCGCATGAATGGCTGCAGCATGAAGGCGAGCGGTTTCCGCATTTTGCTCGTACTCGTCTTCCTCATCTCTATTTATAATGTATCTATGTTTTCCCTAAAAGTTAAAGAACGCAGGAGCAGGAAGGGTAACATGGACAACACGTTGTCTGTCAAAAATTAGTCGGTACTGGAGAGATTGCTCATTCCTTTCAAGAAACTGAAAATGTACCAAAACCTCATAATCAAGAAAAATAGGTGGTAACTCAATATCATTTCTGCGTATGTGTACCCCAAGATAATTAGCTAAACGAGTGGCATAAATCCCACCAAAGAGATCTCCATCCTTAGCATTATTATGCAACCTTTTAGCAAAAATGGCTCCTAAGTTATGTCGTCTATCACCCATTACCGCACTCTTAAGAATACTAAGATCGGGTGCACAAAGGTGGCTATGTTCAGTTTTACCGTCAATACATCTACCTATGAATCGAGCAAAATAATGTATGGCGGGAAAGTGAATGCTCCCCATGGTAGGCTGTGTAATATTTCTAGTTTCTCCCATAGTTATGCTAGCAAGAAAATCATTATATTCAGTTTTGCGAGGATCACTATAACTACCCCATTGTGGAATTTTGCATGCATGATTAAAATCCTCTATGTCCACAGTATAAGATTTATCATAAAGGTGAAATAGGATGGAAGGTTTATTACGATTGGGTGAAAATCCAAACCTCCGCGCGAAAGAATCTGTGAGTTGATAGTATTGCTTGCATTTGTCCGACACGAATTCCTCAAGGCCAGCATTTCTTGTGTATGCGTAAAATTCTTCCTTGAAACCGGCATCACTCATGAATTGATCTGATGGCCATTCACAAGGCCATACGTGTGCTTCCTTTGGTGGTTCAAGGTTGGGCTCACATATCGCGAGTCTCAGGGCCTTCTTGCTCGATGAACCCCCTTGAAACACCTTCCTCAACAATTTTTCTTTTTTTGAAAAATTCTGAAATTTTTAGTGACTCGAAATAAAAGTGCATAAAAATCAACAAAACTCATAGCAACTACTCCCTCAAGTACCTAGGGGCTATATCATGCATCAAAACTACTTGGGACCATATAAATTTGACATGTGAGCTCAAGAAAAAGGTCACCTCAGCAGCAAAAAATTGCAATATACAAAACACTAGAACAAAAACTAATTGGACCATTGGAGGAGTCACATACCATGGAATAATCTCCCAAAACTGTTTTGCGAATGAAGCTTTGAGCAAGGAGATCAAAAATGGCAGCAAAATGAGCTAGAACATGGGTTTCAGCAATGGTGGGATTTTTTTTCTGGAGGAAGATGAAGTGGATGGGTGCTGGAATAAGTGGAGGGGGGCACGTGGGGCCCACAAGCCTGCTAGGTGCGGCCAAGGGGTGGTCGCGCCTTGTGGGCTTGTGGCCCACTGGTGCAGCCCCCTGCAGTGTGTCAGTGCCAAATATTTTAAAATATTCCGGAAAAAATCATACTCCATTTTTAGGACATTTTAAAAACTTTTATTTTCAGGTCACTTTTTTATTGCACGGGAAACTCAGAAAACAGAAAAATAATAGCATTTTTACTTAATCTCATCTAGCTAACAGAAAGTAAAAGTTGGGTACAGGAAGTTGTGCTTTCTGAATTCATCCATCTCATGTTCATCAAAAGGAAATGATCAATAAGGTTGATCAAGTCTTATTAACAAACTTCTTTCGAATAACATGAAGCCGAAGAATTTTTGAATAACACTAAGTTACCTCAATGGGGATATGCATGTCCCAAACAATAAGTATATCATATTTCTTCTTGACAGTGGGAAGAGGGAACTCAAAGTCTCCAATAATGATCGTTGGAATTTTTTCAATAGAATTGATATTGTGAAGTTGAGGTTGTTTCTTCGGAAAATGTACCGTGTGCTCATTACCATTAATATGAAAAGTGACATTGCCTTTGTTGCAACCAATAACAGTCCCTGCAGTATTAAAAAAGGGTCTACCAAGGATGATCGACATACTGTCATCCTATCAAGAATAACAAAGTCCGTTAAGATAGTAGCATTTGCAAATACGATAGGTACATCCTCACAAATACTGATCGGTAGAGCAAATGATTTATCAGCCATTTGCAAAGAGATTTCAGTAGGTGTCAACTTATTAAAATCATGTCTACGATATAAAGAGAAAGGCATAAAACTAACACCAGCTCCCATATCACATAAAGCAGTTTCAACATAATTCCCTTTTATAGAGCATGGTATAGTTGGTATTCCTGGATCTTCTAATTTCTTTGGTACTCCACCCTTAAAAGAATAATTAGAAAGCATGGTGGAAATCTCAGTTTCAGGTATCTTTCTTTTATAATTCACAATATCGTTCATATACTTAGCATAAGGAGACATTTTCAGAATATCAGTCAAGCGCATACGCAAAAATACATGTCTAGGCATTTCAACAAAGCGCTCAAAATCCTCTTCATTTTTTTTCTTGAATGGTTTAGGAGGAAAAGGCATGGGTTTCTGAACCCATGGTTCTCTTTCTTTACCGTGCTTCCTAGCGATAAAATCTCTTTTGTCATATCTTTTATTCTTAGGATGTGGGTTATCAAGATCAACAGCAGGTTCAATCTCCACATCACTATCATTACTAGGTTGAGCATCAACATGAACATCATCATTAATATTATCACTAGGCTCATGTTCATCACCAGATTGTGTCTCAGCATCAGAAATAGAAATATCATTTGGGTTCTCAGGTGTATCTATAATATGTTCACTAGTAGTATGCAAAGTTCTATCATCATCCTTATTCCTCCTATTATTGGAACGAGTAGGTGCATCAATATTACCACTTTGAGAATCTTGTTCAATTCTCTTAGGGTGGACCTCGGGATACAAAGGTTCCTAGGTCATTATACCACCTCTAGTGACAACTTTAACAGAATGATCATTGTTCTTACTATTCATCTCATTAAGCAAATCATTATGTGCCTTAAGTACTTGTTCTACTTGAGTAGTTACCATAGAAGCATGTTTACTAATCAGCTTAAGATCATTGATAGTTCTACTCATATAATCACCTAAGCGCGATCAAGCATGAAAGCATTATGTTTCAATTGTCTACTAACATAAGCATTAAAATTTTCTTGCTTAACAACAAAACTATCAAATTCATCCAAGCATTGGCTAGCAGACTTATTATAAGGAATGTCGCTTTCATCAAATCTACGAAGAGAATTTACCTCTACTACCTGTGTCGGGTTATCAAGACCATGTATTTCTTTAATAGGTGGTAGATTCTTAACATCTTGAGCTTTAATACCTTTTTCTTTCATAGATTTCTTTGACTCTTGCATATCTTCAGGACTAAGAAATAGAATGCCTCTTCTCTTTGGAATTCGCTTCGGAGGTGGTTCAGGAATAGTTCAATCATTATCATTGCTAAATATATTATTCAATAGTATTTCAGCTTTTTCAACAGTTCGTTCCCTGAAAACACAACCAGCACAACTATCTAGGTGGTTGCTAGAAGCATCGGTTAGTCCATTATAAAAGATATCAAGTATTTCATTTTTCTTGAGAGGATGATCAGGCAAAGCATTAAGTAATTGGAGAAGCCTCCCCCAAGATTGTGGGGGACTCTCTTCTTCAATTTGCACAAAGTTAAATATTTTCTGCAAGGCAGCTTGTTTCTTATGGGAAGGAAAATATTTTTCAGAAAAGTGATATATCATATCCTGGGAACTACGCACACAACCAGCAGCAAGAGAATTAAACCATATCTTAGCATCACCCTTTAATGAGAAAGGAAATAACTTAAGGATATAGTAATAACAATTTTTTTCCTCATGAGTAAACAGGGTGGTTATATCATTTAGTTTAGTAAGATGTGCCACAACAGTTTCAGATTCATATCCATGGAAAGGATCAGATTCAACCAAGGTCATTAACTCAGCATCAACAGAGAATTCATAATCCTTACCAGTAACAAAGATAGGTGAAGTAGCAAACTTAGGGTCATATTTCATTCTAGCATTCAAAGATTTTTCCTTCTACTTTCATAGTACTATCTTAAGATCATCTCTATGCTTATAGGCAAGAAAGTCTCTAGCTACCTCTCCTTCCATAACATAACCCTCAGGAATATTAGGCAATTCATATCTAGGAGAGCTAGGTCTAGCAGGTGTCTCATAGTGTTCAGTTTCAACAATTTCACCAATTCCAAAAGTATCATACTTTTCAGCATTGGCTCTAGCAATTTGTTCATCAGGAAATTCACCCAATGGCATAGTATTATCAAGCAAAGTATCATCATAAGCATCATGCATAGCAGAAGTGGCATCATCAATTACTTGCGAGATATCAGAATTACTAGCAGGTGGTGGTGTCGCAAACTTATCTTGGAAATATGCCCTAGAGGCAATAATAAATTGGTTATTATCATATTTCCTTGTTCATGATAATCGTTTATTATCCATGCTAGAATTGTATTGATTGGAAACTCAGATATATGTGTGGATACATAGACAACACCATGTCCCTAGTATGCCTCTAGTAGACTAGCTCGTTGATCAAAGATGGTCAAGGTTTCCTAGCCATGGACATGTGATGTCAATTGATAACGGGATCACATCATCGGGAGAATGATGTGATGGACAAGACCCAAACTATAAGCGTAGCATATGATCGTGTGAGTTTATTGCTACAGTTTTCTGCATGTCAAGTATATGTTAATATGACCATGAGATCATGCAACTCACGGACACCGGAGGAGCGCCTTGTGTGTATCAAATGTCGCAACGTAACTGGGTGACTATAAAGGTGTTCTGCAGGTATCTCCGAGGGTGTCTGCTGGGTTGGCATGGATTAAGACTAGGATTTGTTACTCCGTGTGACGAAGAGGTATCTCAGGGCCCACTTGGTAATACAACATCACAACAATCCTTGCAAGCAAAGTGACTAAAGTGTTCACCATCGGATCTTGTATTACGAAATGAGTAAAGAGACTTGCCGGTAATGAGATCGAACTAGGTATAGAGATACTGACGATCGAATCTTGGGCAAGTAACTTACTGAAGAACAAAGGGAACAACATACGGGATTAACTGAATCCTTGACATAGAGGTTCGACCGATAAAGATCTTCGTAGAATATGTAGGAATCAATATGGGCATCCAGCTCCCGCTATTGGTAATTGACCGTAGAGGTGTCTCGCTCATGTCTACATAGTTCTCGAACCCGCACGGTCTGCACACTTAAGGTTCGGTGACGTTTCGGTATAGTAGAGTTATGTATGGTGGTGACCGAAGGTTGTTCAGCGTCCCAGATGAGATCCTAGAGGTCACGAGGAGCTCCGGAATGGTCCGAAGGTAAAGATTGATATATAGGAAGTCCTGTTTTGGTCACTGAAAAAGTTCCGGGCTCATCGGTAGTGTACCGGGAGTGCCGGGAGGGTACCGGGGGACCATCGGGAGGGTGTCACGCCCCGAGGGGCCTCATAGGCTGTGGTAGGACAAAGCCTCCACTAAATCCCATGAGGTTTGAGAAGGAAAAAAATCCAAAGGTGGAGAGGTGGAAAGAATTTCCAAGTGGAAAGGAGGAATCCTACTCCTAATAGAATTGGAGTAGGACTCCTCCACCTCCAATTTCGGCCAACTCTTGAGGTTTTGAGGCTGAATCCTCCCCTCCCTCCCTCCTATATATACTTGAGGATTTAGAGGGGAAAGCTAACCCTAATTGCCACGTGCTACCCTCTCCTCTAGATCGTAGTTTCTCCTCTAGATCGTTTCAGCGGCGCTTAGGAGAAGCCCTGCCGGAATAGTTCCACCACCATCGCCGCCATGCCATCGTGCTGCCGGAGAACTCATGTACCTCTCTGCTCCCTCTTGCTGGATCAAGAAGGCGGAGATCATCATCGAGTTGTACGTGTGCTGAACGCGGAGGCGCCGTCCGTTCGGCGCTAGATCGGAAGGACCGTGATCAGGATCGCGAGACGGTTCGTGATTTGATCGCGGGACGGATCGTGATGGGATCGCGAGACAATTCGTGATTGGATCGCGGGCTAGATTGTGATTGGATCGCATGACGCTCGGTGATTTGGATCGTGAAGATGTTCGACTACATCAACCGCATTTCTTAACGCTTCCCGCTTAGCAATCTACAAGGGTATGTAGATCCACTCTCCGTCTCGTAGATGCTCATCACCATGGATAGATCTTGCGTGTGCGTAGGAAATTTTTTGTTTCCCATGCAACATTTCCCAACAGTGGTATCATGAACTAGGTCTATGTGTAGATGAGATCTTGAGTAGAACACAAAGAGTTTGTGGGCATTGATGCTTAGATTTCTTCCTCCCTTGGTCGTGTTTTGATTCAGCGGTATTGTGGGATGGAGGGGCCCGGACCAACCTTACTCGTATGCTTACGAGAGACCGGTTCCATCGACTGATGTGTAACTTCGTTGCACAAAGATGGCTGGTGGGTGTTTGTTTCTCCTACTTTAGTTGGATCGGATTCGACAAAGGCGGTCCTTGAGAAGGTTGAAAAGCAACTTATGTATCACCGTTGTGGTTTTTGCATAGGTGAGAATTGTTCTTGCTAGATACCCGTAGCAGCCACGTAAAACACGCAACAACAATTAGAGGGCATCTAACTTGTTTTTGCAGGGTATGTTGTGATGTGATATGGCCAATTACATGATGAGATATATGTGATGTATGATATGATCATGTATTGTATAGAATATCACGACTTGCATGTCGATGAGTACGGCAACCGGCAGGAGCCATAGGGTTGTCTTTAATTATTGTATGACCAGCGTGTCAATCATTAAGCGATGTGTAATGCTTTACTTTATCTCTAAACGGTAGAAATAGTAGTAGAAGCATGGTGGGCGTGACAACCCCGATGGTGACACGTTGATGGAGATCATGGTGTCATGACGGTGACGATGGAGATCATGCCAGTGCTTTTAAGATGGAGATCAAAAGCACAAGTTCATGGCCATATCATGTAACTTATGATTTGCATGTGATGTTAATCCTTTTATGCACCTTGGTTTGCTTAGGACGACGGTAGCATTATAAGTTGATCCCTCACTTAAATTTCAAGATAAACTGTGTTCTCCCCGAGTGTGCACCGTTGCGAAAGTTCGTCGTGTCGAGACACCACGTGATGATCGGGTGTGATAGAATCTACGTTCACATACAACGGGTGCAAGCCAGTGTTGCAACTGCAGAACACTCGGGTTAAACTTGACGAGCCTAGCATGTACAGACATGACATCGGAACACAAGAGACCTAAAGGTCAAACATGAGTCATATAGTAGATATGATCAACATGAAGATGTTCACCATTGAAACCACCTCAACTCACATGATGATCGGACTTGAGTTGGTGAATTTGGATCATGCATCACTCGAATGACCGGAGGGATGTCAATTTGAGTGGGAGTTCTTAAGTAATATGATTAATTGAACTCTTCATCATGAACATAGTCAGTAGTGTCTTTGCAAATTTTGTTGTAGATTACTAGCTCACACGGTAGCTCCCTTGAATTTTTATATGTTCCTAGAGAAATAGAATTGAAAGATGATGGTGGAAATGTTGCGGACTGGGTCCGTGATCTGAGGACTGTCCTCATTGCTGCACAGAAGTCTTATGTCCTTAATGCACCGCTCGGTGCGCCGCCCCCTCTACGTCATCTATAGATGTTGTGAACATCTGATAGGCACGTCTGATGACTACTTGATAGTTTAGTGCGTCATGCTTTACGGCTTAGAATTGAGGCTCCAAAAATGTTTTGAAGATCATGGAACATATGAGATGTTCTAAGAGCTGAAATTGGGATCTCAGGCCCGTGCCCGTGTTGTGAGATATGAGATCTCCAACAAGATTCTTTGCCTGCAAGATGAAGGAGAATAGCTCAATCGTTGAGCATGTGCTCAGATTTAGGTGCTACAATCGCTTGAATCGAGTGGGAGTTGATCTTCCAGATAAGAAAGTGATTGATATAGTTCTCCAAGTCACTGTCACTAAGCTACTAGAGCTTCGTGATGAACTATATAATAACAGCGATGAAAATAATGATCCCTGAGCTGTTCGCGATGTTTGACACCGCGAAGGTAGAAATCAAGAAGGAGCATCAAGTGTTGATGCTTAGTAAAACTACTAGTTTCGAGAAGGGCAAGGGCAAGGAGGGAAACGTCATGGATGGAAAGTCAGTTGCTGCTCCCGTGAAGCAACCCAAAGTTGAACCCAAACCCGAGACTAAGTGCTTCTATTATGAGGAGAGTGGTCGCTGAAGCGGAACAACCCTAGATACTTGGTAGATAAGAAGGCTGGCAACGTCGACAGAAGTATATTTTGATATATGTGTTATTGATATGTACCTTGCTAGTACTCCTAGTAGCACTTGGGTATTGGATACCGGTCCGGTTGCTAAATGTTAGTAACTCGGAATAAAAGCTACGGAATAAACGGAGACTAGCTAAGTGTGAGGTGATGATGTGTGTTGGAAATGTTTCCAAGGATGATGTGATCAACATCGCACGCTCTCTCTACCTTCGGGATTAGTGACAAACCTAAATAAATGTTATTTGGTGTTTACGTTAAGCATGAACATGATTAGATCGTGTTTATTGCAATATGGTTATTCATTTAAGTGAGAGAATAATGGTTATACTGTTTACATGAATAATACCTTGAATGGTCATGCACCCAATGAATGGTTTGTTGAAATCTTGATCGTAGTAATACACATGTTCATAACATAGATGCCAAAAGATATAAAATTAATAATGATAGTACCACATACTTGTGGCACTGCCGCTAAATGTCATATTGGTGTAAAGCGCATGAAGGAACTCCATGCTGATGGATCTTTGGACTCATTCAATTTTGAATCGGTCGAGACATGCGGACCATGCCTCTTGGGCAAGATGACTAAAACCCCGTTTTCCAACTTGATGGAACGGGCAAGTGACTTATTGGAAATGATACATATTGATGTATACGGTCCAATGACTGTTGTAGTGTGCGGTGGATATCGTTATTTTCTTACCTTCACTGATGATTTGAGTTGATATAGTGTATATTTGCTTAATGAAACACTAGTCTGAAGCGTTTGAAAAGTTCAAGAAGAATCAGAGTGACGTTTGAGATCATCGTGACGAGAAGATAAAATGTCTACAATATGATCGTGGAGGTGAATATCTGAGTTACGAGTTTGGTATACAACTTAAGACAATGTGAAAGTTGTTTCACAACTCACGCCACCTGGAACACCATAGTGTTATGGTGTGTCCGTATGTCGTAGTCATGCTCTATTGGATATGGTGCGAATTATGACACCTCTTATCGTTTTTCCACTATCATTTTGGAGTTATGCATTAGAGACAAATACATTCACTTTAAATAGGGCACCATCTAAATCCGTTGAGATGACACCATATGGTTTGGCACAAACCTAAGCTGTCATTTCTTAGAGTTTGGGAATGCAACACTTATGTCTGATAAGCTCGAACCCAAAACGGAAAAATGCATCTTCATAGTATAACCTAAGAACAATTGGGTATACCTTCTATCTCAGATCTGAGTACAAAGTGTTTGTTGCTAAAACTGGGTCCTTTCTCGAGAAAGAGTTTCTCTTGAAAGAATTGAGTAGGAGGAAGATAGAACTTGATGAGGTTGTTCAACCTTTGTTTCATCCATAGAGTAGCACAGCACAGAAAGATGTCTCTGTGGAGCCTACGTTAGTTGAAGAGGAAGTTAATGATGATGATCATGAAGCTTTGGTCAAGTTACTATCGAACCTCATAGGTCGACAAGGTTGCATACTACTCCTGAGTGGTACGACAACCCTGTCTTAGAGGTCATGTTGTTGGACAACGATGAACCTACGAACTATGGAGAAGCGATGATGGGCCCGGATTCCGACAAATGGTTAGAGGCCATGAAATCCGATAAAGGATCCATGTATGAAAACCAAGTATAGACTTTGGTAGACTTGCTCGTTGGACGGCAGGTCGTTGAGTACAAATGGACCTTTAAGATGAAGACAGACGCTGATGGTGAATGTCACCATTTATAAAGCTCGACTTGTCGCAAAGAAGTTCCCGCCAAGTTCAAGGAATTGACTATGATGAGACTTTATCACTCGTAGCGTTGCTAAAGTCTGTTGGAATTATGTTAGCAGTTGCTGCATTTTTCAATTATGAAATCTGGCAGATGGATGTCAAAACATCGTTTCCTTCCTTGAGGAAAGGTTGTATGAGATACAACCAGAAGGTTTTGTCACTCCTAAGGATGCTAAAAGGTGTGCAAGCTTCAGTGATCCTTCTATGGACTGAGGCAAGCATCTCGGAGTTGGAATATATGCTTTGATGAGGTGATCAAAGTTTTTTAATCTATACAAAGTTTATGAGAAACTTGTATTTACAATAAAGTGAGTGGGAGCACTATAGAGTTTCTGATAAGCATATGTGGATGACATATTGTTGTTCAGAAATGATGTAGAATTTTTGGAAAGCATAAAGGGTTGTTTGAAAAGAGTTTTCCAAAGGAAGAACTGGATAAAGCTACTTAATTGTTGGGCATCAAGATCTATAGAGATAGATCAAGATGCTTGATGAGACTTTCAATGAGTACATACCTAGACAAGATTTTGAAAGAGTTCAAAATGGATCAGTCAAAGAAGGAGTTCTTGCCTGATTAGAAAGGTGTGGAGTTGAGTGAGACTCAAAGCTCGACCATGACAGAAGAAAGAGAAAGGACGAAGGTTGTCCCCTATGCCTTATTCATAGGCTCTGTATAGTATTCCATGTTGTGTACCACACCTTTGTGTGCCTTGCCATAAGTCTGTCAAGGGGTACAAGAGTGATCCAGGAGTGGATCACTGGATAGCGGTCAAGATCATCCTTAGTAACTAGAGGACTAAGGAAATATTTCTCAATTATGGAGGTGATAAAGAGTTCATCGTAAAGGGTTACGTCGATGCAAGCTTTAACACCAATCCGGATGACTCTTAGTAGCAATCTAGATACGTATAGTGGATCAGACATTTGGAATAGTTCCAAGTGCAGTGTCGTAGCAGTGTTTACAGTATGACATAGAGATTTGCAAAGTACACACGGATTTGAATGTCACAGACCCGTTGACTAAAAGACCTCTCTCACATGCAAAGCATGATCGAGCCCAGAACTCATTAGGTGTTAGACAATGTGAATCACACGGTGACGTGATCTAGATTATTGACTCTAGTGCAAGTGGGAGACTGTTGGAAATATGCCCTAGAGGCAATAATAAATTGGTTATTATCATATTTTCTTGTTCATGATAATCGTTTATTATCCATGCTAGAATTGTATTGATTGGAAACTCAGATACATGTGTGGATACATAGACAACACCATGTCCCTAGTATGCCTCTAGTAGACTAGCTCGTTGATCAAAGATGGTCAAGGTTTCATGGCCATGGACATGTGATGTCATTTGATAACGGGATCACATCATAGGGAGAATGATGTGATGGACAAGACCCAAACTATAAATGTAGCATATGATCGTGTCAGTTTATTGCTACAGTTTTCTTCATGTCAAGTATATGTTCCTATGACAATGAGATCATGCAACTCACGGACACCGGAGGAGTGCCTTGTGTGTATCAAATGTCGCAGCATCACTAGGTGACTATAAAGGTGCTCTACAGGTATCTCCGAGGGTGTCTGCTGGGTTGGCATGGGTCAAGACTGGGATTTGTTACTCCGTGTGACGAACAGGTATCTTAGGGCCCACTCAGTAATACAACATAACAACAAGCCTTGCAAGCAAAGTGACTAAAGTATTAGCCACAGGATCTTGTATTACGGAACGAGTAAAGAGACTTTCCGGGTAACGAGATTGAACTAGGTATAGAGATACCGACGATCGAATCTTGGGCAAGTAACATACTAAAGAACAAAGGGAACAACATACGGGATTAACTGAATCCTTGACATAGAGGTTCGACCGATAAAGATCTTTGTAGAATATATAGGAACCAATATGGGCATCTAGGTCCCACTATTGGTAATTGACCGTAGAGGTGTCTCGGTCATGTCTACATAGTTCTCGAACCCGCAGGGTCTGCACACTTAAGGTTCAGTGACGTTTCGGTATAGTAGAGTTATGTATGGTGGTGACCGAAGGTTGTTCGGAGTCCCGGATGAGATCCTAGACGTCATGAGGGGCTCCAGAATGGTCCAGAGGTAAAGATTGATATATAGGAAGTCCTGTTTTGGTCACCGGAAAAGTTTCGGGCTCATCGGCAGTGTACCGGGAGTGCCGGGAGGGTACCGGGGGACCATCGGGAGGGTGTTACGCCCCGAGGGGCCTCATGGGCTGTGGGAGGAGACAAACCAGACCCTAGTGGGCTGGACAAATCCTCCACTAAATCCCATGAGGTTTGAGAAGGAAAAAATCCAAAGGTGGAGAGGTGGAAAGAGTTTCCAAGTGGAAAGGAGGAATCCTACTCCTAATAGAATCGGAGTAGGACGCTCCACCTCCAATTTCGGCCAACTCTTGAGGTTTTGAGGATGAATCCTCCCCTCCCTCCCTCCTATATATACTAGAGGATTTAGAGGGGAAATCTAACCCTAATTGCCACGTGCTACCCTCTCCTCTAGATCGTAGTTTCTCCTCTAGATCGTTTCAGCGGCGCTTAGGCGAAGCCCTACCGGAATAGTTCCACCACCATCGCCGCCATGTCGTCGCGCTGCCGGAGATCTCATCTACCTCCCTGCTCCCTCTTTCTGGATCAAGAAGGCGGAGATCATCATCGAGCTATACGTGTGTTGAACGCGGAGGCGCCGTCCGTTCGGCGCTAGATCGGAAGGACCGTGATCAGGATCGCGAGATGGTTCGTGATTTGATCGTGGGACGGATCATGATGGGATTGCGAGATGATTCGTGATTGGATCACGGGCTAGATCGTGATTGGATCACGCGATGCTTGGCGATTTGGATCACAAAGATGTTCGACTACATCAGCCGCATTTCTTAACGCTTTCCGCGTAGCAATCTACAAGGGTATGTAGATCCACTCTCCCTATCGTAGATGCTCATCACCATGGATAGATATTGCGTGTGCGTAGGAAATTTTTTGTTTTCCATGCAACATTCCCCAACAACTTACTCATAACAGAAGGTGAATCAAGTGCAGAGCTAGATGGCAGTTCCTTACCTCCCCTCGTAGTAGAGGGATAGACCTTGGTTTGTGGATCTTTCAGATTCTTCATAGTGATCAATATATATAAATCCCAAGTGACTCAGAGAATAGAGCTATGCTCCCCGGCAACGGCACCAGAAAAAGGTCTTGATAACCCACAAGTATAGGGGATCGCAAAAGTTTTCGAGGGTAGAGTATTCAACCCAAATTTATTGATTCGATACAAGGGGAGCCAAAGAATATTCTCGAGTATTCGCACCTAAGTTTTCAATTCAACCACACCTGAAAGACTTAATATCTGTAGCAAAGTATTCAGTAACAAAGTAGTATGGAAGTAACGGTAATGGTAGCAAAAGTAACAGTAGCAGTTTTGTAGTGATTGTAACAGTAATAGCAGAGAAGTAACTTAGCAAGGATCAATATGTGGAAAGCTCATAGGCAATGGATTAGTGATGGATAATTATGTTGGATGCAATTCATCATGCAATAGTTATAACATAGGGTGACACAGAACTAGCTCCAATTCATCAATGTAATCTAGGCATGTATTCCATATATAGTCATACATGCTTATGGAAAAGAACTTGCATGACATATTTTGTCCCACCCTCCCCGCCAACGGCGCCAGAAAAAGGTCTTGATAACCCACAAGTATAGGGGATCACAACAATTTTTGAGGGTAGAGTATTCAACCCAAATTTATTGATTCGGCACAAGGAGAGCCAAAGAATATTCTCGAGTATTCGCAGATGAGTTGTCAATTCAACCACACCTGAAAGACTTAATATCTGCAGCAAAGTATTCAGTAACAAAGTAGTATGGAAGTAACGGTAACGGTAGCAAAAGTAACAATAGCAGTTTTGTAGTGATTGTAACAGTAAGAGCGGGAAGTAACTTAGCAAGGATCAATATGTGGAAAGCTCGTAGGCAATGGATCAGTGATGGATAATTATGTTGGATGCAATTCGTCATGCAACAGTAATAACATAGGGTGACACAGAACTAGCTCCAATTCATCAATGTAATGTAGGCATGTATTCCATATATAGTCATACGTGCTTATGGAAAAGAACTTGCATGCCATCTTTTGTCCTACCCTCCTGTCGTAGTGGGGATCTAATGGAAACTAAGGGATATTAAGGCCTCCTTTTAATAGAGAACCGGACCAAAGCATTAGCACTTAGTGAATACATGAGCTCCTCAAACTACTGTAATCACCGAAAAGAATCCTAGTTATTGTCACCCTGGGGGATGCAGATCATAACTCGTAATAGGTGTCTACAACTTGAAAGATAGGATCAAGAACACATATATATTCATGAAAACATAATAGGTTCAGATCTTAAATCATGGCACTCGGGCCCTAGTGACAAGCATTAAGCATACCAAAGTCATAGCAACATCAATCTCAGAACATAGTGGATACTAGGGATCAAACCCTAACAAAACTAACTCGATTACATGATAAATCTCATCCAACCCATCACGGTCCAGCAAGCCAACGACGGGATTACTCACGAATGGCGGAGAGCATCATGGAATTGGTGATGAAGGAGGGTTGGTGATGACGTTGGCGTTGATTTCCCCTCTTCGGAGCCAAAAACGGACTGTAGATCTGGTCTCCAGAGGAAGAACAGTAGGTGGCAGCGGCTCCGTATCGTCAAACATGATGAACTCTTCTCTCTGATTTTTTTTCTCCACGAATAGGGTTATATGGAGCTGGAGAGGAGATCGGAGGAGCCACGAGGGCCCCACAAGTCTGCTAGACACGGCCAGGGGGTGGCCGCGCCTAGCAGGCTTGTGGTCTGCAGGTGGCCCCCCTTTGGTTACTTCTTGCGCCAGTATTTTTCATAAATTCCAAAAATATTCTCCGTAATTTTTTAGGACAATTCGAGAACTTTTATTTCTGCACAAAAATAACACCAAGGCAATTCTACTGAAAACAGCGCCGGTCCGAGTTAGTTCCATTCAAATCATGCAAATTAGAGTCCAAAACAAAGGCAAAAGGGTTTGGAAAAGTGGATAGGATGCAGACGTATCATCATGTTAGGAAGTAATTGTTATTTGGTAAAAATACTTGTGTAAAGGTTTGTGATTCCCGTAGCATGCATGTATGTTGAACTGTTATGTAAGGAAGTGGGAGCATGACTTGTTTATACATTGTCGACCTTTGTGTGAGGGTCGGGAGCACGCGATGGTTAAGTCCTACCAACCTCTCCCCTAGGAGCATGCGTTTAATACTTTTCTTCAATGACTAATAGAATTTTGCAATAAGTATGTGAGTTCTTTATGACTAATGTTGATTTCATGGATTATACGCACTCTCACCCTTCCAGCTTTGCTAGCCTCTCTAGTACCGCGCAACTTTCGTCGGTACAACAAACACCTTCGTCAAAACAGCCACCACATACCTTTCTCAAAACAGCCACCATATATCTTTCCTCAAAACAGCCCCCATACCTACCTATTATGGCAATTACATAGCCATTCCGAGATATATTGCCATGCAACTTCCATCGTTTCCTTTTATGACTTGCACCATCACTTCCATATTGCATATAGAGTCATATTTTGTCATAGGTATCGAGTTGTAATTTTCTTTTGAGTTGTAAGTAAATAAAAGTGTGATGATTATCATTACTAGAGCATGTCCCATGTGAGGAAAGGATGATAGAATCTATGATTCCCTCACAAGTGGGGATGAGATTCCGGACTTTATGAAGAAAAGAGGCCAGCGAAGCCCAAATAAAAAAATATAATAAAAGAGGCCTTAGATGCCCACCAATAAAAATAAAAATAAAAAATGAGAGAAAATAGAGAAGGGACATTGCTACTACCTTTTTCCACACTTGTGCTTCAAAGTAGCACCATGATCTTCATGATAGAGAGTCTCCTATTTCGTCACTTTCATATAACTAGTGGAATTTTTCTTCATGATGCACGTCCACTAAGTTCCTTTTTGAGCTTTCATACACTTATAGCTCTAGTGCGTCTGTTGCCTGGCAATCCCTACTCACTCACATTGATATCTATTAACGGCCATCTCCATAGCCCGTTGATACGCCTAGTTGATGTCATACTATCTTCTCCCTTTCCTTGACAACCTCCACCATATTCTATTCCACCTATAGTGTTATATCCATGGCTCACACTCATATATTGCGTGAGAGTTGAAGAAGTTTGAGAAAATAAAGGTGTGAAAACAATTGCTTGACTTTTCATCGGGGTTGTGCATGATATAAATACTTTGTGTGGGGAAGATGGAGCATAGCTAGACAATATGATATTGTAGGGATAACTTTCTTTTGTCATTATATTTTGAAGAGATACAATTGCTTTGCTAGTATTCTTGAAACGGTATTGTTTTTATATCAATATTAAGCCTTTGTTTCGAGTCTTATGGATCTGAATATTCATGCCACAATAAAGAATATTACATGGATAAATATGTTAGGTAGCACTCCACATCAAAAAGTTTGTTTTTGTCATTTACCTACTCGAGGACGAGCAGGAATTAAGTTTGGGGGTGCTGATACGTCTCCAACGTATCTATATTTTTTTATGATGACATGCTATTATATTATCTATTTTGGATGTTTTATATGCATTAATATGATATTTTATATTATTTTTTGGACTAACCTATTAATCTAGAGCCTAGTGCCAGTTTTTGTTTTTTCCTTGTTTTTAAGTTTTGCAGATATGGAATATTAAATGGAGTCCAAACAGAATAAAACCTTCGGAAGGAATTTTTCTGGAAGGAAACAAATCAACCAGGCTTGGAGTGCACAACAGGAAACCTACCAGGGAGTCACAAAACTACTAGGTGCGGTCCCCCTAGTCGCGCCTAGCAGGCTTGCTGTCTCCCGTCAGGCCTCCTAACCCTAATATTTGGCCTATAAATTCCCAAATATGGCCCGAACATCAAAAAGAGCCACGCAAATACTTTTCCACCGCCAGAAGCCTCCGTTCCCGAGAGAACTATCTTGGAGCCTTTTCCGATAATCTGCCGGAGGGGGTTTCGATCACGGAGGGCATCTACATCAACTCCATTACCTCTCCGATGATGCGTGAGTAGTCCACCACAGACCTACGGGTCCATAGCTAGTAGCTAGATGGATTCTTCTCTCTCTTTGATCTTCAATACCATGTTCTTCATGATCTTCATGGAGATCTATCCGATATAATCCTCTTTTGTGGTGTGTTTGTCAAGATCCGATGAATTGTGAGTTTATGTTCAGATTATCCATGAATCTTATTTGAATCTTCTCTGAATTCTTATATGCATGATTTCATATCCTTGCAAGTCTCTTCGAGTTATTGGTTTGGTTTGGCCAACTAGATTGGTAACTCTTGCAATGGGAGAAGTGCTTGGTTTTGGGTTCAATCTTGCAGTGTCCTCACCCAGTGACATAGTAGGGGTAGCAAGGCATGTATTGTATTATTGCCATCAAGGGTAACAAGATGGGGTTGTCATCATATTGCTTGAGTTTATCCCTCTGCATCATGTCATCTTTCTTAATGTGTTACTCTGTTCTTCATGAACTTAATACTCTAGATGCACGCAGGAGTCGGTCGATGTGTGGAGTAATAGTAGTAAATGAAGAATTGTTTCGGTCCACCTTATATGGACATGATGCTTATATGCATGATCATTTCCTTGGATAACTACATGATTATTCGCTTTTCTATCAATTGCTTGACAGTAATTTGTTTACCCACCATGATATTTGCCTTCAAGAGAGAAGCCTCTAGTGAAACCTATGGCGCCCGGGTCTACTTTCCATAATATATTTTACTTTTTAATTTTTGTTCTCATTTACATCTATCTCTATCCAATCTAATCCTTGCAAATAATCGTGAAGGGATTGACAACCCCTTTATAGCGTTGGGTGCAAGAGTTTGATTGTTTGTGTAGGCGCGTCCATTGGTGACCTGCTTGTTCCTCCTACTGGATTGATACCTTGTTTCTCAACAACTGAGAGAAATACTTATCTACTTCGCTGCATCACCCTATCCTCTTCAAGGGAAAACCAACGCAAGCTCAAGAGGTAGCAACATGGCAGAGAGGGGCAGGCTTATAAATCGATGCGAGCGCCTCTCGCTTGGCGAGGTGGGACAAAACTCCCACCACAGCCAGGACCAACCCTTTAGTCCCGGTTGCTGACTCCAAACGGGGACCAAAGGTCTCTGTTTCCCGCCCTTTGGGCTGCTGAAATTGACCTTTAGTCCCTGCTGGTGGCACCAACCGGGACTAAAGGTGGGCATTAGTCTCGGTTGGAGCTACGCATTGACAGTTCCCCCGACGACGCCGAGCACATCAACGCCGCCAGGCTGCCTGAGCTCGTTGTCGATGCCCTCGCCGCCCTCTGCCCCGTCGCCGCCGTCAGGCTGCTCCACCTCGTCGTCGATGCCCTCGCTGATGCCCTCGACACCGCCCATGTCCGATGCCCTCGCCGTCGACGCCCTCGCCGATGCCTTGCGCTGCCGCCTCCCTGACCAGACACCGTCGCCGCTCGTCGCCATCACCGCCCCGATGTGACGCTGTCGCCGCTCCTCACCGGTCTCCTCCGTCGCTCCGTCATCGTCGCCGCTCCTCGCCAATAAGGCTCGCCTCTCCTATCTGTACCCGTTGGCCCCATGCACGTGCCTCCGCCGCTCGCCCCCGCCCACCACGCGCAGCACCGCCACCGGCCCCGCCTCCGCCCACCATAGCACCGCCGCTGTCCCCGCGTGTGTCTCCGGCGAGCCCACAGCGTCGCTCGCGCCCGACGATTTTAGTTGATTTAGTTAATTTAGTTGTTTAGTTAATTTAGTTAATTTTAGTTGTTTTAGTCGATTTAGTTAATTTAGTTGTTTAGTTAATTTAGTTGTTTTAGTTGTTTTTATTGTTTAGTTGTTTTTACTGTTTAGATGTTTAGTTGTTTTATCGTCGGTCGTCGGTGACGCAATACCGAGGAGTCCCCGATGATCGTCGATGAGGGAGAGTACCCCCTGACGATCGACGGTGAGGGAGAGTACCCCCCAAAGATCGTCGGTGAGGGAGAGTACCCCTCCCCCCGACGATCGTCAGTGAGGGAGAGTCCTCGACGATATCGAGGAGTCCCCAGCGATCGTCCGTGATGTGATATGATGTTTAATTAGATGTTTAAATGTTTAGTTGTATAGCATAGCCATTGAGTTGACGATGCCCGGCCAGCATCCTCATCGTCGACTTGGTGGCAACCACCTGCTTGAGAGGCGCCATATCCGGGACTAGGCTCCGTCGGGCTGGCACTAGAAGGTGCTGCCTTCTGGGGCGCCTAGCTTGGTGAGGAATCGGGGTCCCGTCATCGACCCGGAGGTTCTTTGGTGGTGGTCGCATGGACCACTGTCGGTGCAGAGGGGGTCGGCCCGCGCGGAGGTGGTACGTCGCCGTGTCAGGGAGGAGGACGAGCACGTCCGACGCTAAATGGCTGCGTTGGACACCAGGTTCTCCAATACCTAGTAGGTTCTTCAGGGATCTCACTCGAGCTATGATCCTGTCATAGTTCCTTCTCTTTGGGTGTCCACCGCCTGCGCCGTGAGAGGTCAACTATATCTATATTAGTGATATTATATAATAATATTCGAGATGTATTAATGATAATATCCGATGATGTATTAGCGATACTATTCGATGATGTATTAGTGATATTATATGATCGTATTGTTGCATTCCCTTGTATTGATTTGCATATCTCATGTTTGTATATTACCATGTTGTAATATTTGCAGAAACTATGGATCACAGAGACTTAGAAAAAGAACAGTTGTTGGGGGATATAGTACGAGAGGGAGGTGATCGCTTGTCATATCTCAACGACACCGATGGTCAGGAAGGAGAGGATGATGGCTCTGGTGATCCAACAATGGAGGAGGAAGGAGATCATGATGGCTCCGGTGACCGAATGGCGCAAGAAGGAGATCATGATCACGGCTCTGGTGACCGAACGGAGGAGGGAGCCTCAACTGTTGCAAAGTTCGACGAGGTAAGGAGATGAGGCCCGAAGAAAAGGTTGCGCCTAGATGAAAGGTTCACGATCACAGAAGTTGCCAAAGATGGCCAACCGATTGCTCCCAAGCGGACCAAGGACACATTTGTACATCAGTGTGGAGTTGTTGTTAGGGACAAAATCTTGATTAACACCCATCAATAGAATAAGAATAATAAGGACCCTGACATTTCTTATGTCCATGATAGACTAAAAGATGATCTTTGGACCGAACTGATGACAAATTTCAGCCTACTGTGAGAGGAGGATCCGAATAACCCAGTTATAGAGCGAAAGGTCAAGGCGTTTCTCTTAATAAGATGGTAGAACTATTCAAGAACTGGAAGAAATAGTTGAACACAAAGTTTGTTGAGAAAGAGGAGACTCCTAAATTCATCGGTCGATATGAGAAGATAAGAGATCAATGGCCCGAATTTGTGGCCTACAAGAAATTGGAGAAGGGTGAGAAATGGTCACTGACAAACAAGACAAATGCTGCAAAGAAGAAGTATCACCATCAAATGGGGTCAGGTGGCTAATACAAAGCCCGGTAGTTGTGGGACAAAGCTGAGAAAGACCTGCTTGCTAAGAATGTCCAACCAGTGACATTGCACTGGCCAGATCATTCAAGGACTTGGTTCTTCGGGGTTGGGGGAACTTTGGACCCAGAAATAGGGGAGTGTGTTTGGACGGACGAGCAACTTGCAATACCCTTTCGGAAGCTTCAGGCAGCAATCAAAGTAGCGCGGGAAGGGACGTTCATTCCCGACAGAGAGAAGGACGAGCTGACAAAGGCCCTCGGGAATCCTAAACACCCTAGACGAACACGAGGCACATCAGGCTCCGTTCCGTGGAAGCATGGGTTTCCCGACAGTGGTGGTTATAGAAGCCGAGAGAGAAAGAGGAAACAGGAAGCAAGCGAAATGCAGAAGCTTAGTGCAAGATTAGCAAAACTAGAGGAACTTGAGAGCCAATGAGCTATGGACAACCATCCGAGCGGCACGAAGGTCCTTCCTTTGATGCTGCCCCGGAAGCTAAGCCGCCATTTCAGCGGAGAAGCAGCGTGTCTTCCACGGAGCTTGTTCAGCCTGATTTCACGGCTCCTTGCTACCCCGTTGATAGTATCACGGAGGCTGAACATTGCGAGCTAATGATGAAATGCCAAAACCTGACCTTCAAGACAGCACTCGGATCTGTTGTACCTCCTCGAGCTGAGGGAACTTTCCATTGCCGTCAAATTCCACATCTCTATGTTGTTGTGACGGTGGATGAAATAATGGATGGATTTGAGGGGCTAGAGCTTGACAACCCTACAGGTGAAGTGTTGGGGAACGTTGCATGGGAAACAAAAAAATTCCTATGCTTCACCAAGATCAATCTAGGAGATGAGCATCTATGAGAGGAGAGATTGGATCTACATACCCTTGTAGATCGCTAAGCGGAAGCGTTAAAGAACGCAGTTGATGTAGTCAAACGTCTTCACGATCCAATCACGATCTGTCCCGCGATCTCATCATGAGCCGTCCCGCGATCCCATCGTGGTCCTTCCGATCTAGTGCCGAACGGACGGCACCTCCGTGTTCAGCAGACGTATAGCTCGATGGCGATCTCCACCTCCTTGATCCATCAAGCGAGGGTGAATAGGTAGATGAGTTCTCCGGCATCACAACGGCGTGGTGGCGGTGGTGGTGGAGCGATCTCAGCAGGGCTTCACCAAGCGCTATCGCAGACGCGTTTTGGAGGAGAAACAAATCTAGGGAGAGAGGGAGGGCTGCACCTATGCCTTAGGGTGGTGCTGCCCTCCCTCTCCCTCTCTATTTATAGGAGGAAGGGGTAGGTAGGGCGCATCCTTGGCTCCTCCTCCAACGAGGGCTGGCCGGCCAAGATAGGGAGGAGTCCACCTCCCACAAGGGAGGTGGGCGCCCTAGGGAGGTCTCCCTCCCCTCCAAGGCACCTCCCCACCTACCCTTGGGCGCAAGGGCCCTATGTGGTCCGTTGCCCAGCCCACTATGGGCTGGGGCACAACCACTTAGGCCCATGTGGCCCCCCAGGGTGGGTGGGCCCCTTCCGGTGGACCCACGGAACCCTTTCGTCACTCGCGGAACACTATCGGTGGTGCCCAAAACTTTTCCGAAGCCCAACTACCACTTTCCTATATATCAATCTTTACCTCTGAACCATTCCGGAGCTTATCGTGACGTACGGGATCTCATCCGAGACTCCAAACAACCTTCGGTCACCAACATACATAACTCAATACTACCGAAACGTCACCGAACCTTAAGTGTGCAGACCCTGCGGGTTCAAGAACTATGTAGACATGACCGAGACACCTCTACAGTCAATAACCAATAGTGGGACCTGGATGCCCATATTGGCTCCTACATATTCTACAAAGATCTTTATCGGTTGAACCTCTATGTCAAGGATTCAGATAATCCCGTATGATGTTCCCTTTGTTCTTCGGTATGTTACTTGCCCGTGATTCGGTCGTCGGTATCTCTATACCTAGTTCAATCTCATTACCAGAAAGTCTCTTTATCGTTCCGTAATACAAGATCCCATGGCTAACACTTTAGTCACATTGCTTGCAAGGCTTGTTGTGATGTTGTATTACCGAGTGGGCCCCGAGATACCTCTCCATCACACAGAGTAACAAATCCCAGTCTTGATCCATGCCATCTCAACAGACACCCTCGGAGATACCTGCAGAGCACCTTTATAGTCACCCAATTACGTTGCGACGTTTGATACACACAAGGTACTCCTCCGGTGTCAGTGAGTTGCATGATCTCATGGTCACAGGAACAAATACTTGACATGCAGAAAACTGTAGCAATAAACTGACATGGTCATATGCTAAGTTTATAGTTTGGGTCTTGTCCATCACATCATTCTCCTAATGATGTGATCCCATTATCAAATGACATCTCATGTTCATGGCTAGGAAACCTTAACCATCTTTGATCAACGAGCTAGTCCATCAGAGGCATGCTAGGGACATGGTGTTGTCTATGTATCCACACATGTATCTGAGTTTCCGATCAATACAATTCTAGCATGGATAATAAACGATTATCATGAACAAGTAAATATGATAATAACTGATTTATTATTGCCTCTAGGGCATAATTCCAACAGTCTCCCACTTGCACTCGAGTCAATAATCTAGTCCACATCACCATGTGATTCGCATTGTTATGAATCTAACACCCAATGAGTTCTAGGGCTCAATCATGATTTGCATGTGAGAGAGGTATTTTAGTCAATAGGTCTGCGATATTCAGATCCATGTGTACTTTGCAAATCTGTATGTCTTACTGTATACACTGCTACCACACTCCACTTGGAGCTATTCCAAATGGCTGCTCCACTATACGTATCCGGATTGCTACCAAGAGTCATCCGGATTGGTGTTAAAGCTTGCATCGACGTAACTCTTTACAACAAACTCTTTATCGCCTCCATAATCGAGAAACATTTCCTTAGTCCTCTAGTTACTAAGGATAATCCTGACCGATGTCTAGTGATCAACTCCTGGATCACTTTTGTACCCCTTGACGGACTCATGGCAAGGCACACACAGGTGCGGTACACAACATGGCATACTATACAGAGCCTATGGCTAAGGCATAGGGCACGACGTTCGTCCTTTCTCTCTCTTCTGCCATGGTCGAGCCTTGAGTCTCACTCAACTTCACACCTTACAAATCAGGCAAGAACTCTTTCTTTAAATGATCCATTTTGAACTCTTTCAAAATCTTGTCAAGGTATGTACTCATTGAAAGTTTCATCAGGCGTCTTGATCTATCTCTATAGATCTCGATGCCCAAAAATTAAGTAGCTTTATCCAGGTCTTCCTTTGAAAAATTCCTTTCAAACAACCCTTTATGCTTTCCAAAAATTCTACATCATTTCCGATCAACAATATGTCATGCACATATGCTTATCAGAAACTCTATAGTGCACCCACTCACTTTATTGTAAATCCAAGTTTCTCATAAACTTTGTATAGACTCAAAAACTTTGATCACCTCATCAAAGTGTATATTCCAACTCTGAGATGCTTGCTCCAGTCCATAGAAGGATCACTGGAGCTTGCACACCTTTTAGCATCCTTAGGACTGACAAAACCTTCTGGCTGTATCTCATACAACCTTTCCTCAAGGAAGGAAACGATGTTTTGACATCCATCTGCCAGATTTCACAATTGAAAAACGCAGCAACTGCTAACATAATTCCAACAGACTTTAGCATTGCTACGGGTGAGAAAGTCTCACCGCAGTCAACTCCTTGAACTTGGCGAAAAACTCGACAAGTCGATCTTTATAAATGGTGGCATTCACCATCAGTGTTTGTCTTCATCTTAAAGGTCAATTTGTACTCGATGACCTGCCGTCCAATGAACAAGTCTACCAAAGTCTATACTTTGTTTTGATACATGGATCCTTTGTCGGATTTCATGGCCTCTAACCATTTGTCGGAATCCGGGCCCATCATCGCTTCTCCATAGCTTGTAGGTTCATCGTTGTCCAACAACATGACCTCCAAGACAGGGTTGTTGTACCACTCAGGAGCAGTACGCGTCCTTGTCGACCTACAAGGTTTGATAGTAACTTGATCCGAACCTTCATGATCATCATCATTTACTTCCTCTTCAACTGACATAGGTTCCACAGAAACATCTTTCTGTGCTGCGCTACTCTCTGATTGAAACAAAGGTTCAACAACCTCATCAAGTTCTATCTTCCTCCCACTCAATTCTTTTGAGAGAAACTTTTTCTCGAGAAAGGACCCATTTTTAGCAACAAACACTTTGTACTTGGATCTGAGATAGAAGGTATACCCAACTGTTCTTAGGGTATCTTATGAAGATGCATTTTTCCGCTTTGGGTTTGAGCTTATCAGACATAAGTGTCGCATTCCCAAACTCTAAGAAATGACAGCTTAGGTTTCTGCCAAACCATATGGTGTCATCTCAACGGATTTAGATGGTGCCCTATTTAAAGTGAATTTGGTTGTCTCTAATGCATAACCCCAAAACGATAGTGTCAAAACGATAAGAGACATCATAATTCGCACCATATCCAATAGAGCACGACTGCGACGTACAGACACACCATCACACTATGGTGTTCCAGGTGGCGTGAGTTGTGAAACAACTTTCACATTGTCATAAGTTGTATACCAAACTCGTAACTCAGATATTCACCTTCACGATCATATCATAGACATTTTATCTTCTCGTCACGATGATCTCAAACTTCACTCTGATTTTGCTTGAACTTTTCAAACGCTTCAGACTTATGTTTCATTAAGTAAATATACACTATATCTACTCAAATCATCAGTGAAGATAAGAAAATAACGATATCCACCGCATGCTACAACACTCATTGGACCTTATACCTCAATATGTATCATTTCGAATAAGTTACTAGCCCGCTCCATCATACTGAAAATGGGGTTTGTAGCCATCTTGCCCAAGAGGCATGGTCCGCATGTCTCAACCGATTCGAAACCGAATGAGTCCAAAGATCCATCAACATGGAGTTTCTTCATGCGATTTATACTAATATGACATTTAGCGGCAGTGCCACAAGTATGTGGTACTATCATTATTAACTTTGTATCTTTTGGCATCAATGTTATGAACATGTATATTACTATGATCAAGATTCAACAAACCATTCTCACTGGGTGCATGACCATTGAAGGTATTATTCATGTAAAGAGAATAACCATTATTTTCTAACTTAAATGAATAACCGTGTTGCAATAAACATGATCCAATCATGTTCATGCTTAACGCAAACACCAAATAACATTTATTTAGGTTTGTCACTAATCCCGAAGGTCGAGAGAGCGTGCAATGTTGATCACATCAACCTTGGAAACATTTCTAACATACATCGTCATCTCACACTTAGCTAGTCTTCGTTTATTCCATAGCTTTTATCTCGAGTTACTAACATTTAGCAACTGAACCGGTATCCTATGCCCAAGTGCTACTAGGAGTACTAGCAAGGTACACATCAACAACACGTATATCAAAATATACTTCTGTCGACATTTCTAGCCTTCTTAACTAACAAGTATCTAGGGTTGTTCCGCTTCAGCGACAGGTCTCCTCATAATAGAAGCACTTAGTCTCGGGTTTCGGTTCAACTTTGGGTTGCTTCACTGGAGTAGCAACTGACTTGCCATCCATGAAGTTTCCCTCCTTGCCCTTTCCCTTCTCGAAACTAGTGGTTTTACTAACCATCAACACTTGATGCTCCTTCTTGATATCAACCTTCGTGGTGTCAAACATCGCGAATAGCTCAGGGATCATCATTTCCATCCCTGGCATAATTATAGTTCATCACGAAGTTCTTGTAGATTAGAGACAGTGACTTGGAGAACTATATCAATCACCATCTTATCTAGAAGATCAACTCCCACTCGATTCAAGTGATTGTAGCACCCAGACAATCTGAGCACATGCTCAATGATTGAGCTATTCTCCTTCATCTTGCAGGCAAAGAATCTTGTTGGAGATCTCATATCTCACAACACGGGTGTGAGCCTGAGATCCCAATTTCAGCTCTTAGAACATCTCATATGTTCCGTGACGTTCAAAATGTT
Organism: Hordeum marinum; assembly: GCA_022496015.1. Taxonomy (NCBI): domain Eukaryota; kingdom Viridiplantae; phylum Streptophyta; class Magnoliopsida; order Poales; family Poaceae; genus Hordeum; species Hordeum marinum. The sequence continues at coordinate 523,029,153 of CM039675.1, forward strand.
TTGGAGCCTCAATTCTAAGCCATAACGCATGACGCACTGAACTATCAAGTAGTCATCGGAACGTGCTTGTCAGGTGTTCACAACATCTACAGACGACGCTTCAGGGGGTGGCGCACCGAGCGGTGCATTAAGGACATAAGCGTTCTGTGCAGCAATGAGGACAATCCTCAGATCACGGACCCAGTCCGCAATATTTCTACCATCATCTTTCAACTCTATTTCTCTAGGAACATATAAAAATTCTAGGGAGCTACAGCGTGAGCTAGTAATCTACAACATAAATTGCAAAGACACTACTGACTAAGTCCATGATAATGAGTTCAATTAATCATATTACTTAAGAACTCCCACTCAAATTGACATCCCTCCAGTCATTCGAGTGATACATGATCCAAATTCACCAACTCAAGTCCGATCATCATGTGAGCTGAGGTGGTTTCAATGGTGAACATCATCATGTTGATCATATCTTCTATACGACTCATGTTCGACCTTTTGGTCTCTTGTGTTCCGAGTCCATGTCTGTACATGCTAGGCTCGTCAAGTTTAACCCGAGTGTTCTGCATGTGCAACACTGGCCTGCACCCATTGTATGTGAACGTAGAGTCTATCACACCTGATCATCACGTGGTGTCTCGACATGATGAACTTTCGCAATGGTGCACACTTGGGGAGAACACAATTGATCTTGAAATTTTAGTGAAGGATCACCTTATAATGCTACCGTCGTCCTAAGCAAAACAAGGTGCATAAAAGGATTAACATCACATGCAAATCATAAGTGACATGATATGGCCATGAACCATCTTGAAAGCACCGGCATGATCTCCATCGTCACCGGCATGACACCATGATCTCCATCATCTTGATCTCCATCAACGTGTCGCCATCGGGGTTGTCGCGCCCACCATGCTTCTACTACTATTGCTACCGCTTAGCGAAAAAGTAAAGCATTACATAGCGCTTAATGATTGACACGCAGGTCATACAATAATTAAAGACAACCCTATGGCTCATGTCGGTTGTCGTACTCATCGACATGCAAGTCGTGATATTCTATACAATACATGATCATCTCATACATCATATATATCTCATCCTGTAATTGGCCATATCACATCACAACATACCCTGCAAAAACAAGTTAGACGTCCTCTAATTGTTGTTGCATTTTTTACGTGGCATCTATGGGTATCTAGCAAGAACAATTCTTACCTATGCAAAACCACAATGGTGATCTAAAGATTGCTTTTCAACCTTCTACAAGGACCGCCTTAATCAAATCCGATCCAACTAAAGTGGGAGAGACAGACACCCTCCAGCCATCTTTATGCGATGAAGTCACATGTAAGTCGATGGAACATGGTCTCTCGTAAGCGTACGAGTAAAGTCGGTCCGAGCCGCTTCATCCCACAATACCGCTGAACCAAGAAAAGACTAAGGAAGGAAGCAATCTGAATATCAACGCCCACAAACTCTTTTTGTTCTACTCAAGATCTCATATACGCATAGACCTAGCTCTAATACCACTGTTGGGGAATGTTGCATGGGAAACAAAAAAATTCCTACGCTTCACCAAGATCAATCTAGGAGATGAGCATCTATGAGAGGAGAGATTGGATCTACGTACCCTTGTAGATCGCTAAGAAGAAGCGTTAAAGAATGTGGTTGATGTAGTCGAACATCTTCACGATCCAATCACGGGCCATCCCGCGATCTCATCACGAGCCGTCCCGCGATCCCATCGTGGTCCTTCCGATCTAGTGCCGAATGGACGGCACCTCCGTGTTCATCACACGTACAGCTCGATGGAGATCTTCACATCCTTGATCCATCAAGCGAGCGTGGATAGGTAGATGAGTTCTTCGGCAGCACAATGGCATGGTGGCGGTGGTGGTGGAGCGATCTTAGCAGGGCTTCGCCAAGCGTTGTCGCGGACGCGTTTTGGAGGAGAAACAGATCTAGGGATAGAGGGAGGGCACAACCACTTAGGCCCATGTGGCCCCCCAGGGTGGGTGGGCCCCTTCCGGTGGACCCACGGAACCCTTTCGTCACTCGCGGAACACTATCGGTGGTGCCCAAAACTTTTCTGAAGCCCAACTACCACTTTCCTATATATCAATCTTTACCTCCGAACCATTCCGGAGCTTATCGTGACGTCCGGGATCTCATCCGGGACTCCAAACAACCTTCGGTCACCAACATACATAACTCAATACTAACGAAACGTCACCGAACCTTAAGTGTGCAGACCCTTCGGGTTCGAGAACTATGTAGACATGACCGAGACACCTCAATAGTCAATAACCAATAGCGGGACCTGAATGCCCATATTGCCTCCTACATATTCTACTAAGATCTTTATCGGTTGAACCTCTGTGTCAAGGATTCAGATAATCCCGTATGATGTTCCCTTTGTTCTTCGGTATGTTACTTGCCCAAGATTCGATCGCCGGTATCTCTATACCTAGTTCAATCTCGTTACTGGCAAGCCTCTTTACTCGTTCCATAATACAAGATCTCGTGGCTAACACTTTAGTCACATTGCTTGCAAGGCTTGTTGTGATGTTGTATTACCGAGTGGGCTCCAAGATACCTCTCCGTCACACGGAGTAACAAATCCCAGTCTTGATCCATGCCATCCCAATAGACACCCTCGGAGATACCTATAGAGCACCTTCATAGTCACCCAATTATGTTGCAACGTTTGATACACACAAGGTACTCCTCCGGTGTCAGTGAGTTGCATGATCTCATGGTCATAGGAACAGATACTTGACATGCAGAAAACTATAGCAATAAACTGACACGATCATATGCTACGTTTATAGTTTGGGTCTTGTCCATCACATCATTCTCCTAATGATGTGATCCCGTTATCAAATGACATCTCATGTCCATGGCTAGGAAACCTTAACCATCTTTGATCCACGAGCTAGTCCATCAGAGGCATACTAGGGACATGGTGTTGTCTATGTATCCACACATGTATCTAAGTTTCCGATCAATACAATTCTAGCATAGATAATAAAGGATTATCATGAACACGAAAATATGATAATAACTAATTTATTATTGCCTCTAGGGCATATTTCCAACATGAAGAGGGTATTATTCTTCTGGAAAATGCTTTGAGGAGTACCTGTCTATGGAGAAAGGAGTACATCAAGCTTCCAAACTGGACGCCTTAGCAGACTCAGCCTCCTCCGGTGCGTTAGGGCACTGTGCCTCCTCCTCCTCCTCCTCCGATGCGTCAAGGCACTCCGCCTCCTCCTTCTCCTTCTCTAGAGTGTCAGGGCACTCCGCCTCCTCCTTCTCCTCCTGCGGCGAGTCAGAGCACTCTGCCTCCTCCTCCTCCGGCGTGTTAGGACACTCCGGCTCCTAAAGCGCGTCGGCAACGGCAGAAGAGAGTCGACGCCGCCGCTCCGACGGCTAATAGTACAATAGGCGGGAAGAAATACAAATTTGGTCCAAGCCTCAAGCCTCTTCTAAAGTTACCATATGAGAGGACTGATGAGGAACACGCTGAAATCAGTGAAGTGAAGGCCCATTTTGCACAGAAAGATCCACCTCCGAAGGAAACGGTAGCTCCGGTGAAAGTGAAGCGCACTCTGCATGCCCTGAAGCGACCACCACCACCTCGGCTATCCAACTATGACCGCATAATTACAAAGACATCTGATGAAGCGCTGCGGTCGGGAAGTACTTCCAGTGTTGCAAGAGCCAAAAAACGAAGAAGTGGGAAAACAATTCCCTAGCTCGACGAACAGGAGAAGAAATCGTGCCCCCTGCTCAAGGTGTCTAGCGATATCGCTAATCATCCGGTGCTACTGCCCGGTACCACTCTTGGTGATTAGGTGGGCGATGATGTACAGTTTGAAATGGTTGAGGTAGTAGTAGCAGAGGACTTTAGATACGAGCACGGGAAGCCTCTCGTCAAACCTGATCATCCTCATCTAACAACGATGATGCAAAAATTGCATGAGTGGTACATGGAAACCTGCAGGGAGTCTGGGGCCGACAGTTTGTTTGTCAGAATTAAAAAAGAGCACGACTTCATTGGATTCGACCTGCTGCCTGTTGAATTTGTGGAGTTATTTCAGTTATACAATCAAGAGGCCCTCGACAAACAACTCATGACTTGCTACTGTTTGTAAGTATTACCTTTATAATTAAGTCTCTAGCTCAGCTCATTCATTGCATGTATATATAATTATCCTAACTATGTTATGCAGATTGAAGATGGTCGAATGCAAAAAAGCACAAATCTATGACATTGGGTTCATTAGCCCAAATACCGTAAATGAATGGTGGTACAAAAGAGAGGCAAAGATACTAAGGACAACTTGCTACAAGCGTTCCTTAGACATCAAAACAAAAGGGAAATACTCTTTCCTTACAACTTCAAGTGAGTGTTACCATCTTGTGCATATTCGGTTTCGCTTACTCGAGGTTAAGTAATGTAATTGATGAGTTATGTGTGCGCAGCATCCACTAAGCTTGACGGGGCATTAGTAACTGTCTTGGACTCGCTCCGTAAAGATCCCAAGTATTATGCGGACATGACTGCAATGCTCTAGAAGTAAGTTCAATCAATACCGAGAACATATCGGCAACTTTCGTTCATTTCCTGATATCAAGTAATCATTTTCTTTGCCTGCCAGGGTTTGGAAAAAGTTCACCGGAATGGTTCCCGGTCTAAACAACGAGCTGCAATTTACACCCCCCCAAAGTAAGTAGAACTAGCTAGTTCCGTGCATCTCTCATTGATTCTAGTTTCATCAATACCATTATCATGCTTGCTTATCAGTTTGATTGAACTCAATTCTCGTAAAGTGCTTGTACCATGCACCCGGGAATCATTTATGTAGATACTACGTATGCGAGTTCATTCGCCACTCGACCTCTGAGTGTGGCTTCTCTGAGAAAAATTTTGCAGTACCTAAACAATATTCACAAATTTATTTTATATATTACCATCAATTATGTTGAGTTTCATTCATATATATGTATTGACCCCCTTCTTTAAATTAGATCTGGCAGATGCGGGATGAACTCCTACCACATGATCGCATATGAGCAATTCAAGAGGAATTGGCGGGATTCTTTCTTGACCACGTCATACCTGAACACGGAGAATACCATGTGAAATTGCAAATGGATCTTAGGTAGATGGTGTTAGGGATTGTAAGAGATGTTATATTGTACATATGTAGTAGTGTCGGATAGATATATGAAAACTTGTTATTCGACCAAGCACGGAGAAAGAGATGTCACTTCTCTCTATATATGTTCATGACGATCTTGTGTAATTAATGGTTTCCTTCATTTGCTTACTAGCTAGCGTCAAGTTCTCTCTATATGTATAGTAGCTAGCGTCGACCAAGCACGGAGAAAGAGAGGTCACTTCTCTCTATTAGCTAGCTAACACAATATGAAACCCCTAAATTAACCCTCCAACCCCCCTAAACCCCCCTTCCAAAAGACAATGTCTGCGAGTTGTTGACGCGTGGCTGCCTTTTGGTCCCGATTGGTGTTACCAACCGGGATTGAAGGTCCTCCTGCCTGGGTGCCCCACAGCGGCCACGTTGAGCCCCGTTGGTCCTGGTTCGTAAGCAAACCGGGACTAAAGGTTTTGGGTATTAGTCTCGATTGTTTTGTCCCGGTTCTAGAACCGGATCTAAAGTTCCTATGTAACCGGGACTAGTACCCTGTTCTCTACTAGTGTAGTTGTGAGTTGGACTTGCAACTGGGACAAAAAAGGTTGCCCCCAGTTGCAATCGAGGGGGGACTTGCAATTGCGACTAGAAAAGTCGGACCTCAGTTGCGATTCGAGGGTGGACTTGCACCTCGTACAAAAAAGGTTGGCCCTAGTTGCGAATCAAGGGTGGATCTACAACTAGGACTAAAAACTCGGGCCCTAGTTGCTACTCGAGGATGGACTTGTAACTCGGACAAAAAATGTTGGACCCTAGTTGCGAGTCGATGGTAGACTTGCAACTTAGAGAAAAAAAGGTTGGGCCCAGTTGCAAGTCGAGGATGGACTTGCAACTCGGACAAAAAAGGTTAGGACCTAGTTACAAGTCGAGGGTGTACTTACAACTTGTACAAAAAAAGTTTCGGCCCCATTTGTGAGTTGAGAGTGGACTTTGCAACCAGGAAAAAAAAGGTTGGGACCCAATTATGAATTGAAGGTGGAGTTCCAACTGAGATAAAAAAAGGTCGGACCCCTGTTTGCGAGCCAAGGGTGGACATGCAATTAGGAGAAATAAATTCAGGGCCCAGTTGCGAGTTGAGAGTGGAATTGCACTCGCGAAAAAGGTTGGGCCATAGTTGCAACTCGAGGTTGGACTTGCAATTGGGAGAAAAACAAGTCATAACCCTAGTTGCGAGTCAAGGGTATACTCACAATTGGGACTAAAAAAGGCCAGGCCCCAGTTGTGAGTCGAGTTTGGACTTGCAACTAGGACAAAAAGGTTGGACCCCAGTTGCGAGTCGAGGGTGGACTTGTAACTGGGAGAAGAAAAGATCAAGACCTAGTTTTGAGTTGGCGGTGGACTTGGAACTAGGAGAAAAGGTCGGACCCTAATTGCGAGTCGACGATGAACTTGCAACTGGAACAAAAGAAAATCAGACCCCCAGTTGCGAATGAGGGTGGAGTTGCAATTGGATGAAAAATCCGGGCCCTAATTGCGAGTCGGGGGTGAACTTGCAACTCGGAAAAAAAGATTGGGCCTAGTTGCGAGTCGAGGATGGACTTGCAACTCGAACAAAAAAGGTTTGGCCCCAGCATCAAGTCGAGGGTCGACTTGCTACTTACACAAAAAAAGGTTGGGCCTAGTTGCGAGTCGAGGGTGAACTTGCAACTCAAACAAAAAAATGTTGTGCTTTAGTTACAAACTGAGGGTGGACTTCCAAAATGGGACAAAATAAGGGTCGGGCCCTAGTTGCGAGTCAAAGGTGGACTTGCAATTAGGATTAAAAAATCTCAGGGACCAGTTACGACTCGAGAGTGGAATTGCAACCGGGAGAGAAAAGGTGGGGCCCAGTTGCGACTCGAGGGTGGACTCGCAAGTAGGACAAAAAAAGGTTGGACCCCCAGTAGCGGGTTGAGGATGGACTTGCAACTAGGACAAAAAAAGTCAGGTCTCAGTTATGAGTCGAGGGTGAGATTGTAATGGGGACAAAAAAAAGACAGGGGCCCTGTTGCAAATCAAGGGTGGATTAGCAACTAAAAAAGTCAAAAAAGGTTGAGATTGCAACAAAACAAAAAAAGGTTGCACCTAATTATGAGTTGAGGGTGAATTTGTTTTGTTCCATCACTTGTACCCTAATGAATAAGTAAAAACAATACCACAACCCATGGAAAATATCCAAAGCCAAGCGAAAAAACTCAAACAAAATCACAGCACACGCAAAAAAAACTCATGGCTCGCACACATATAAAAAGGGCATGCAGAGTCCACTCAAGACGGTATAGTGTTGTTGGACGATAGCGTTTAGATCTTCTGATCCCCTCCCCTTCCCTCGACCCTATCCCCTCCCCCGTTGCCACCCGTGGGGCGTCGGGGAGGGCTCCAGATCTCCGCCGCTAGCCTTCCCCTCCTCCCCTGTCCCCCCTCACCGTCGCAAAAGGGTGTAGCCGGGCGAAGCCCGACCGACGCCGGCGGCTGTGGGGCTTGGCTTCTTCTTCACGCGGCAAGGTGGAGCGGGCTGCCCTCCTCGTGACAGGGTGTGGCGCAGGCGTAGGGTGTCGTGGCGCGGCAGCTGGTATGTCTCCAACGTATCTATAATTTTTATTGTTCCATGCTATTATATTATCTATTTTAGATGTTTTATATGCATTAATATGCTATTTTATATTATTTCTGGGACTAACCTATTAACCTAGTGCCTAGTGCCAGTTTTTGTTTTTTTCCTTGTTTTTGAGTATTGCAGAAAATGAATATCAAACGGAGTCCAAATGGAATAAAATTCTACGATGATTTTTCTTGGACCGGAAGGAACCCAGGAGACTTGGAGAAGAGGCCAGAAGACCCACGGGTGGGCCACAAGCCACCAGGGTGCGCCCTTGGGGGCGCCCCTGGCTTCTGGGCCCCCCGTAGCTCCTCCAACCCTAATTTTCTGCCTATAAATTCAGAAATATTCCCCCAATACCAAAGAGAGGCACGATAATACTTTCCACCGCCGCAAGCCTCTGTTCCCGTGAGATCCCATCTTGGGGCCTTTTTCCAGTAATCTGCCAGAGGGGGATTCGATCACAGAGGGCATCTACATCAACACCATTGCCCCTCCGATGATGCATGAGTAGTTCACCTCAAACCTTTGGGTCCGTAGCTAGTAGCTAGATGGCTTCTTCTCTCTCTATGATCTTCAATACCATGTTCTCCATGATCTTCATGGATATCTATCCGATGTAATACTATTTTGCGGTGTGTTTGTCGAATCTGATGAATTGTGGATTTATGGTCAGATTATCTATGAATATTATTTGAATCTTCTTTGAATTCTTATATGCATGATTTCATATATTTGCAAGTCTCTTCGAGTTATTGGTTTGGTTTGTCCAACTAGATTGGTAATTCTTGCAATGGGAGAAGTGCTTAGTTTTGGGTTCAATCTTGCGGTGTCTTCACCCAGTGACAAAGTAAGGGTAGCGAGGCACGTATTTGTATTGTTGCCATCAAGGATAAAAAGATGGGTTTTCATCATATTGCTTGAGTTTATCCCTCTACATCATGTCATCTTACTTAATGTGTTACTCTGTTCTTCATGAACTTAATACTCTAGATGCAGGCAGTAGTCGGTCGATGTGTGGAGTAATAGTAGTAGATGTAGAATCGTTTTGATCTACTTGATATGACGTGATGCCTATATGCATAATCATTCCCTTGGATATAGTCATAACTATGCGCTTTTCTATCAATTGCTCGATAGTAATTTGTTCACCCATCGTATTATTTTCCTTAAAGAGAGAAGCCTCTAGTGAAACCTATGGCCCCTGGGTCTATTCTCCATATTATATTTTCAGATCTATAAACCAAAATACGAAAAATACTTTGCTGCAATCTATTTACTTTTATTTTAGTTTTTGTTTTATTAATGTTTTATATCTATCTCTATCAGATCTCATCCTTGCAAGGAACCGTGAAGGGATTGACAACCACTTTATAGTGTTGGGTGCAAGTGTTTGATTGTTTGTGTAGGTGCAAAGATTGGGGCCTTGCTTGTACCTCCTACTGGATTGATACCTTGGTTCTCCATAATTGAGGGAAATACTTATCTACTTCATTGCATCACCCTTTCCTATTCAAGGGAAAACCAACGCAAGCTCAAGAAGTGTGCCAACGGCTCGCGGGGCTGGGCGGGCACCAGTGGGACGGCACCGGATGCACGTGCGACGGGGACGACACAGATCTAGGGTCCGTGCTTGGGCGGGCCAGTTCAAGGCCCGAGGCGGATTGGAGCTGCGGCTTCGGGTAGGAGGTGTCGGGCCTAGCCTGGGGTGTGCTCATGGGTGGTGCTCGTGCTCCGCTCGTGGGTACGGTGCTCGACGGTGGTGGTCGTGATACCGTTGCGGCAATGCACGGATCACTATCGGTGTCCACGGACATGGCATCGTGTGAGCTCGCCTAGCCATGGGTCCGGGCTGGCTCGTCGTCGGTCGTCGGTAGTCTCGGAGTTGTGTCCCCCTAGTCCATCGGGTATTGGCTGGGGACACAGGTTGCGTGCCTCCGAGGATGGAGGCGCCTGACCAGACTCTAGGACTGATACCGGGCTAGGAGTTGATGGTGTGCCGTCGCTCTTCCTACCGTGGATGGGTGTGGTCTGATGTGTGCAACCGGTTGTATCTTACGACATGGATGCCAGGGCGGCGGCCCCAGATGGCAGACCACATGGTTGCTCTTCGGCGGGCATCATTGCGGTGGTGGTGGCTCTCCTCCCGGGTTGTGTGAGCAATGGGGGGTGATGCGACGGGTAGCTCAGACGTGTCCTCTCTTCCGAACGGGCTACGTCGTGATCCGATCTGAGGGTCTGACATCGTCGGGTGTCTCCTGGCAGCCTTGTGGTGACACGGGTGAGTTGCCGAGCGAAAGCTCCGTGCTTTGGCGCCAACGACGGCGACATACGTGGGTGTCATGCCCTTCTTGAAGATGTCGTTGTGGTACTTCTCTTCATGTCAGGGCTCCGGGTGAAGACCTCTGTCCGTGTGGACTCGACAGTGGCGAAGCTCTGTGCCGTTCTCCCTCTTGGGGGCATTGTCGTGGAGCTTAGGTGTGCTAGCACTAGTAGAAAACAGGGCATTGGTTCGGTCCTACTAAGCCCATTAATCCCGGTTCGCTCACGAACCGGGACCAAAGGTGGAAACCGTCCCGACTCGTGAGCCCAGGGGGTCGGGCGGGCCACATGGGCCATTGGTCCTGGTTTGTCTGGCCCCTTTGGTCCCGGTTCCAGGCATGAACCGGGACCAATGCGCCTCGCTCCTGGCCCACGACCATTGGTCCCGGTTCGTGGCTGGAACCGGGACCAAAGGGAGACCTATTGTCCCGGTTCCAGCCACGAACCGGGACCAATTATCTGCCTATATGAACCCTCGCCCGCTGCTAGCAGAGCCGTGGAGTGCTCTGTTTTCCCAGGACAGTAGTGTTAGAGATTTGTGGTGCTCTAGATCACCTCCTATGCACATGAGGTGTTCAATGAAATGCCCGAGTCACACTTAAGCTTTCTCCTCTCGAAGCTCCTTGTCCAAACTCCATTTTCGTCAAGATTTGTCTAGGTTTGGCGATCCGTCCTGTCCCGTCCCCGTCCTGAACCCGTCGTCGATCGCCCGCACGTGGTGAGCCTCTTGATCTTAACTTCTGTATTCCTGATGTTTTGTATTGGTTTTTGACACACTTAATTATATATAATGCACGCAGATGAACCGGCAATGGATGTACGGTAACAGACGCACCGATGAGTACATTAAGGGGGTGCATCATTTTCTCGAAGTGGCCGAGGCAAACAAGTAGAATGGTTTTATGTGTTGTCCATGCCCTACATGTCGGAATTTGAAGTCTTACTCTGACCAGAAAATCCTTCACAGCCACCTATTTGTGAAGGGTTTCATGCCACACTATAATGTTTGGACCAAGCACGGAGAAATAGGGTTATGATGGAAGACGGTGAAGAAGAAGAGGATCATGACAACTATGTGCCCCCTGAATATGGTGATGTTGTAACCGAGGAAGCTAAAGATCAAGAGGAACCAGACGATGTGTCCGATGATGATCTTCGCCACGTCATTGTTGATGCAAAGAGACAGTGCGAATGTGAAAAGGAGAAGCTGAAGTTCGATCGCATGTTAGAGGATCACAAAAAAGGGTTGTACCCCAATTGCAAAGATGGCAACACAAAGCTCGGTACCACACTAGAATTGCTGCAGTGGAAGGCAGAGAATGGTGTACCTGACAGGATTTGAGAAGCTACTGAAAATATTGAAGAAGAAGCTTCCAAAGGATAACGAATTGTCCGACAGTACATACGCAGCAAAGAAGGTTGTATTCCCTGTAGGATTGGAGGTGCAAAAGATACATGCATGCCCTAATGACTGCATCTTGTACCACGGTGAGTACAAGAAACGGAACGCATGCCCGGTATGCGGTGCATTGCGCTATAAGATCAGACGCGATGACCCTGGTGATGTTGAGGGCGAGCGCCCTAGGAAGAGGGTTCCTGTCAAGGTGATGTGGTATGCTCCTATAATACCACGGTTGGAACATCTGTTCAGAAACAAAGAGCATGCCAAGAATATGTGATGGCATAGAGAGGACCGTAAGAAAGACGGGAAGTTGAGAGCACCCGCTGACGGGTCGCAGTGGAGAAAAATCGAGAGAAAGTACTGGAAGGAGTTTGCAGGTGATGCAAGGAACGTATGGTTTGGTTTAAGCGTGGATGGCATTAATCCTTTTGGGGAGCAAAGCAGCAACCACAGCACCTGGCCCGTGACTCTATGTATCTATAACCTTCCTCCTTGGCTGTGCATGAAGCGGAAGTTCATTATGATGCTAGTTCTCATCCAAGGCCCTAAGCAACCCGACAATGACATTGATGTGTACCTAAGGCCATTAGATGAAGAACTTTTACAAGTGTGGAATGGAAACAGTGTACGCATGTGGGATGAGCACAAACAGGAGGATTTTGACCTGCATGTGGTGCTGTTTGTAACCATCAATGATTGGCCTGCTCTCAGTAACCTTTCAGAACTGACAAACAAGGGATACCACGCATGCACGCACTGTTTAGATGACACCAAAAGTATATACCTGGACAATTGCAGGAAGAATGTGTACTTGGGGCATCGTCCATTTCTTCTGACCAACCATCAATGTCGAAAGAAAGGCAAGCATTTCAAAGGCGAGGCAGATCACCAGAAGAAGCCTGCCATCCGTACTGGTGATCACATACTTGCTATGGTCAATGATTTACAAGTAATCTTTGGAAAGGGTCCCGACGGACTATCTGTTCCGAATGATGTTGAGGGACGCGCACCCATGTGGAAGAAGAAATCTATATTTTGGGACCTACCCTACTGGAAAGACCTAGAGGTCCCCTCTGCAATCGACGTGATGCACGTGATGAAGAATCTTTACGTGAACCTGCTAGGCTTCTTGGGCGTGTATGGGAAGACAAAAGATACATCGGAGGCACGGGAGGACCAGCAACGTGTTCACGAAAAAGATGGCATGCCTCCAAAGCAGTATGAAGGTCCTGCCAGCTATGCTCTTACCAAAGAAGAGAAAGAAATCTTCTTTGAATGCCTGCTCAGTATGAAGGTCACGTCTGGCTTCTCGTCGAATATAAAGGGAATGATAAATATGGCAGAGAAAAACTTCCAAAACCTAAAGTCTCATGACTGCCACATGATTATGACGCAACTGCTTCCGGTTGCATTGAGGGGGCTTCTACTAGAAAACGTTCGATTAGCCATTGTGAAGCTTTGTGCATTCCTCAATGCAATCTCTTGGAAGGTGATCGATCAAGAAATCCTACCAAGGTTAAGGAGTGATGTGGCGCAATGTCTTGTTAGTTTCGAGCTGGTGTTCCCACCGTCCTTCTTCAATATCATGACGCACGTCCTAGTTCATCTAGTCGACGAGATTGTCGTTCTGGGCCCTGTATTTCTACACAATATGTTCCCCTTTGAGAGGTTCATGGGAGTCCTAAAGAAATATGTTCGTAACTGTGCTAGGCCAGAAGGAAGCATCTCCATGGGCCATCAACCAGAGGATGTCATTGGGTTTTGTGTTGACTTCATTCCTGACCTTAAGAAGATTGGTCTCCCTCAATCGCGGTATGAGGGGAGACTGACTGGAAAAGGCACGCTAGGAGCAAAGTCAATAATATGTGGGGACGGGCATTCTTGGTCTGAAGCACACTACATAGTTCTACAGAATTCTACCTTGGTGACCCTGTATGTCGATGAACACAAGAACATCCTAGGCTCCAAACACCCAGAGCAGTGTGACGACTGGATTACATGTGAACACATCAAGACTTTTGGCAGTTGATTGCAAACACGTCTCAGCTGTGACAACATTGTTTCTGATGAGTTGTACTCGTTATCCAGGAGACCATCTTTGACTGTATTGACTTACAAAGGGTACGAGATAAATGGGAATACATTTTACACGATCGCCCAAGATCAAAGGAGCACCGACCAAAACAGCGGTGTCCACTTTGATGCAGCAACGACCAATGGGAAGGTCTACACATATTATGGTTACATAGAGATATGGGAACTTGACTATGGACATGATTTGAAGGTCCCTTTGTTTCGATGCAAATGGGTCAATCTTACAAGAGGCGGGGTATAGGTAGACCCGCATTACAGAATGACAATAGTGGAACTCAACAATCTTGGCTACACAGACGAATCATTCGTCCTAGCCAATGATGTGGCACAGGTTTTCTATGTTAAAGACATGTCTACCAAACCGAGAAAAATAAAAGATAAGGAAGCGAATACATCATACGATGAGCCAAAGCGTCACATAGTTCTTTCAGGCAAAAGAGACATCGTGGGATTGGAGGGCAAGACAAACATGTCTGAAGATTATGAAAAGTTTCAGGAAATTCCTTCCTTCAAATTCAAGGCTGACCCAAGCACCCTGTTAAACAATGAATATTATCCATAGTTACGACGCAATAAGCAAAGGACACAAGCGAAGAAAAAGTGAAGACTTTCCGTCTAAAACCCTGATACTTCGAAAGAGACTGTCCGCTTTGTACACGAAGTGCATCCAGCTTTTGTCGTAACCCTCTCCACTTTTTAGCACATGCTATGTGGGTGAAATGATGATAACATGCCAACTTTTAACCTTTTCAGAGTTTATTTGTAGTGCTTTTCAATTTCAGTGTCATTTAGCTCAAAAAATCAATAAATGCATGAAAAATAACAAATGAAGTCAGAAATAGTTGAAAATTGATGATGTGGTTTTAAATGGTGCAGTTTGAACACAAAAAAAAGTCTGGAGTTCAAATAAGTTCAAGAAAATGAAATGCCTTCTGTAACAGATGAGTTTCCGTCCGAAACCCTGATACTTCGAAAGAGACTATCCGTTTTGTACATGAAGTGCATCCAGCTTTTGTCGTAACCCTCTCAACTTTTTAGCACATGCTATGTAGTTGAAATGATGATACCATGCCAACTTTCAACCTTTTCAGAATTCATTTGTAGTGCTTTTCAATTTCAGGGTCATTTAGCTCAAAGAATGAACTAATAGCAAAAAGAATCAACTAAAAAACTTTTATGAAACCCTAATAGCAAAACCAATGAACTAAAAATAATCAATTTAAATATTATTTTATGAACTATAATATTCTTCAATAGCAGGAAAAAAGAATCACTCAAAAATCTATTTTTGTAATAAAGTTATTCACAAACTAGTGATTCACACAAATTCCAAAGAATTCAAATTTAAACTATTCAAATTTGAAAACTAATGGCACTAACAGAAAGTTTATAATTTGTGTGACCTAAAAGCAAAAAAGAATCACTGAAAAACTATAAGTAGAAACAAAAGACAATAAATAAAGCAAAAAAACAAAACAAAAAACAGAATTTTTTTAAAAAAAATGCCGCCTACTAGGCCACCACGGCCTGAATACGACTAGAAACCCAACAGCTAGTTGGGTCAGGATTCAGACCCGCAGAAGGACCAGTAGGCCTACATGCAGAGGAGTGTGCGATTAGGCCCGTAAGCCTGCAGTTGAGAGGAGCTCGAGAGGGTTGGCGCAGCAGCGCTTATAAACCACTCTCGAGCCCTCTCAGCTAGCGAGGTGGGACTAAACATTTGTCCCCGGGCAGCACCAACCTTTCGTCCCGGTTGGTGGCACCAACCTCCCTGTTTCCCGCCAGTTGGTGGCACCAACCGGGACCAATGCCCTCCTTTGGTCCCGGTTGGTGCCACCAACCGGGACCAAAGGTCCCTGTTTCCCGCCCTTTGGGCTGCTGAAAACAGGGCTTTGGTCCCGGTTGGTGCCACGAACCGGGACCAATGCTCCCTGTATATAAGCAAACACTTAGCAGTTTTAGACCCATTCTCTTCCCCGAAGGCCAGATCCCCACCCACGTTGTCAGGCTGCCCGAATCTCGCGCGCTCTCCGTCGCCGTCGCCGCCACCGGCCGTCGTCCCTCGTCGCCGCCCCCGCCGTCCCTTTTGCCGCCCCTCCCCCGTCGCCTCCCCTGCCGCCCCCGTCGCCGCCCCGCCCCCGTCGCCTCCGCGTCACCGTCGCCGCCCCTGCTGTGAGCCGCCGCTGCCCCTGCTATGTGGATTTATGTTTTATTTAATGAATGTTTATGTTTATGTTTATGTTTATGTTTATGTTTATGTTTATGTTTATGTTTATGTTTATGTTTATGTTTATGTTTATATGATGAATGTTTATGTTTTAGTAGTTTTATGTTTTGTTTAATTATTAGGAGTCTTAGAAAAAATTAGTATGTGTATGTTAGATTACAGAAAATATTTGGGTTTTATGAAAAAATAGTGATTAAACGATAAGAAAACGTTCTCATAGGAATTTGTCTCGACGTCGACGATGACCGGCCCGCATCCTCATCGTCGAGTAGTCTGCGAGAGCCTGCTTGATAGGCGCGATGTCCAGGACTGGGCTCCGCTGGGCTGGCATTGGGAGGTGCTACCTTCCGGGGCTCGAAGCTTGGTGAGGAATCCGGGTCTCATCGTCGACCCGGAGCTTCTTTGGTGGCGGTCACGTGGGCCACTTTCGGTGCAGAGGGAGCGGGCCCCCACGAAGGTGGTATGTCGCCGTGTCATGGAGGAGGACGAGCACGTCCGTCGCTACACGGCGGCGTTGGATGCCAGGTTCAACAATACCTAACAGATTCTTCAGGGATCTCACCTGATTTATGATCCCGTGATGGTTCATTATATTTGGGTGTCCACCACCCGCGACTCAGGAACCGCTATTAACTTAGATTATTCGATAGTATTTGCTCTGTATTGGTGATCTTATATGATAATATTCGAGATGTATTAGTTAATATTTGATGATGCATTAACTGGATTATTCGGGATGATGTATTAGTGATATTATATTTGAGTTCATTATAAATGTATTTGTGATTTGCAAGTCATTCCAGTAAAACATAGGGGATTTTTTCTATGTCATTGCTCGATATATGAAACGGGTTGACTTTAGGTCTGTTTCGGCTCCTTGTGTGTCTTTCAGTGAGGGAGAGTGTCCACCATATATATATATGAGAGAGGAAGAATCCCGACTGTTGTCATGGGGGTCGCTTCTCCTTCTTTTCCGTGTGCCACATATTTGTAATGCACTAGGGAAAGAAGGAGTGGCGACCATCACCGACGGTCGAAATATGAGAGAGGAAGAATCCCGACTGTTGTCGTGGGGGTCGCTTCACCTTCGTTCCAGTGTGCTAGACATTTTGGTGTAATGCACTCTGGGGCGAATGGAGGAGCCACCATCACTGACGGTCGCAATATCAGAGGGAGTGCCCACCATATACGTGAGATAAGAGTTTAGGAAGGAAAGACTTGACAGACCTAAAGTCAACCCGTTGCATATTGAGTAATAGTGATCTGTGTGTTGATCAGTTTTCTCGTAGTTTCCTTCGATCAATTTTAAATGTTTCAATTATGAACATAGGAAATGTCTGATGATGAAAGGGAATTCGTTATGTGCGAATACTGCGAAGACGAGCGCGGCCTGTGTGACAAGCCTTTCCTAATTGATGGTAGGCGCTTCAGCATCATGCTGGATGAGACCTTCGAAGTGGATACAGTAAGTCACAACAACAAGTCTTTTTTCGTAATTAAGCATGACTTCTGCTTCTTTTGCTTCAACTTATAATTTTATTTTTTTACTATTCTACTAGTGTATCCCCTGCCATGCAAGAAATTATGTCTTGGATAAGATTGGTTTCAATACTAAAAAAAGTATGGAGGTAAAGATAGTTCACTTGAGGACCGAGCATGGTTATACTTTTGCCGTAAAATTGTACCATGCAGACACCTATTGCTATTTTGAATGCAAAAGTTGGCAAGCACTATGCAAGGCTTATGCATTTGAGCCTAATATGCTTATCACCTTTGATATTCGTCCGAAAGATGAAATTGAAGGTAATATCGACATCTGGGTCGATGTGCAGACACCTCCAGTTCTACCATTATGTGAGTTTCTCAACCACATTTATTAAGTAATTTATATTGTTTATTTAAAAATAGTTGACAACTTATTTGCATTGACAGCTTATTTTCATTCTTTAAAAAATGTACGGAAGATGGTAGACAAAACCTACTACTACAATGATGAAGCAGAATTAACTTATAAGGAGAAACATCATCTTACCGCATTTCTTAATCATCTTGAGAATTACAATAGCTATTATCAAACTCCTCCACATTATGGTCAATACGTGTCACTAGTGCACGTGGTAAACTACGGTAACATCCATGGAGATTGCTGTTGGAAATATGCCCTAGAGGCAATAATAAAATGGTTATTATTGTATTTACTTGTTCATGATAATTGTCTATTGTTCATGCTATAATTGTGTTAACCGGAAACCGTAATAAATGTGTGAATGCATAGACCACAACATGTCCCTAGTGAGCCTCTAGTTGACTAGCTCGTTGATCAATAGATGGTCACGATTTCATGACCATGGACATTGGATGTTGTTGATAACATGATCACATCATTAGGAGAATGATGTGATGGACAAGACCCAATCCTAAGCATAGTACTAGAACGTGTAGTTCGTTTGCTAAAGATTTTCAATGTCAAGTATCATTTCCTTAGACCATGAGATTGTGCAACTCCCAGATACCGTAGGAATGCTTTGGGTGTGCCAAACGTCACAACGTAACTGGGTGGCTATAAAGGTGCACTACGGGTATCTCCGAAAGTGTCTGTTGGGTTGGCATGAATCGAGACTGGGATTTGTCACTCCGTGTGACGGAGAGGTATCTCTGGGCCCACTCGGTAAGACATCATCATAATGAGCTCAATGTGACCAAGGAGTTAGTCACGGGATGATGTATTACGGAACGAGTAAAGAGACTTGCCGGTAACGAGATTGAACAAGGTATAGAGATACCGACGATCGAATCTCGGGCAAGTATCATACCGGTAGACAAAGGGAATTGCATACGGGATTGATTGAATCCCTGACATCATGGTTCATCCGATGAGATCATCGTGGAGTACGTGGGAGCCAACATGGGTATCCAGATCCCGCTGTTGGTTATTGACCAGAGAGGTGTCTCGGTCATGTCTACGTGTCTCCCGAACCCGTAGGGTCTACACACTTAAGGTTCGATGACGCTAGGGTTATAGGGAAATGGTATACGTGATTACCGAAGGTTGTTCGGAGTCCCAGATGAGATCCTGGACGTCACGAGGAGCTCCAGAATGGTCCGGAGGTAAAGATTGATATATAGGAAGTCCAGTTTTGGTCACCTGAAAGTTTTCGGGCTCATCGGTAGTGTACCGGGAGTGCCGGGAGGGTGCCGGAGGACCCCCGGGAGGGGTGTGACGACCAAAGGACCACATGGGCTGTTAGATAAAGTGTTCCAGCCCTTATTGGGCTGGGCAAGACTTTTGCTAAAGGCCCATGCGGCTAGGGATAAGAGATAGGGCCAAAAAGGATTTAAAAGGAGGAGATCCACCTCCCTTGTGGGAGGTGGACTCTCCCTTTAAATCGGCCGAACCTCTCCTCTTTGGAGTAGAGGCCAAGCCCTCCCTCCACGTCCCTCCCCCTATATATACTTGAGGTTTTGGCTGCTTTGAGACAAGATTTGATCTCTCTCTCTCTCACGACGAAGCCCTACCTCTCTTCTTCCTCCTCCGCAGCGCTTAGGCGAAGCCCTGTCGGAATACCTTGCTACTCAACCACCACCACGCCGTCGTGCTGCTGTTGGAGCTCTTCCCCAACCTCTCCTTCCTCCTTGCTGGATCAAGGCGTACGAGACATCACCGGGCTGCACGTGTGTTGAACGCGGAGGCGCCGTTGTTCGGCGCTAAGATCGGAATCCACCGCGATCTGAATCGCTGCGAGTATGACTCCATCAACCGCGTTCTTGTAACGCTTCCGCTTAGCAATCTTCAAAGGTATGAAGATGCAATCTCTCCCCTCGCGTTGTTGGTTTCTCCATGGATAGATCTTGGTGATCGTAGGAAATTTTTTGATTTACTACTACGTCTCCCAACAATTGCATGGTAAGAATTTTCTACTATTATGACATCGGTGCATCTTTTACATAAATTCTTTTAAAAATAAACTACATTGCTAACTACAAAGTTATTACTATGTTTTTCAACAGAAAATCTCGAAGGATTGTGTGCCTCATCTGATGTTTCCGAGAGGTCGCGTTGTTGTTATGAGCTTAGGGCCACCACGGCCAGGTCAGCCTGCGCCTCACTCCTGTCCATATCGGATTTCTAAAACCGATGAAGACATGACAATCAAAGATTGGAAAAATATATGGTCAATCGTAGAGAGCTACTTGGAAGCAACATTGTGTGTAGGCCAAGAATTGGAGACAAGATGATCTCCATTCTCCATAATGGAGAGTCAGGGCCTATCTTGTTTTATGATAATGTACCTATAAGAGAGGGTAGAGAAGGTCCTATGAGAGAGGACTAGGTCCTAGGTACAATGTGTTATTATGTGCTATAATGTGTTAGAGTTAATGATGAGGAGGAGGAGGAGTTGTGATTATGACTAGTGACCAACTTGTTATATGATGTCTCATTGACGAAAATGATGATACAAATAGTGTTATATGTTCTCTCTATACGTATAGTACGTAGCGTCGCGACCAAGCACGGAGATAGAGAGGTCACTTCTCTCTATTAGCTAGCTAACAAAATATATGAAACTCCTAAATTGACCCTCTAAAACCCTTAACCCCCCCCCCCCCCCCCTTTCAAAAAAAACAGCTCCTCAGCTGCTGACGCGTGGACGTTTTTTGGTCCCGGCCCTCCTGCCTGAGCTCGGCGGAGCGGCCACGTGTAGCCTCATCTGTCCCGGTTCGTAAGCGGACCGGGACTAAAGGTCATGAACTTTAGTCCCGACCCTTTAGTCCCGGGTCCAGAACCGGGATAGATGGGTCTCTGGAACCGGGACGAATGGGCATTTTTCCACTAGTGTAGGTCATTCTTGGTCGAGTTTAGTTCGCCCCGCGCTTGTCCCGGGTAGCGTAGTCGTGTGTGTCTATGTGTGCCGGATATCTCAGGATCGGCTTTGTAAGAGGGCTACATCATCATCTTGTATCGTTCAGTCGTGTACTTTTTCAGTTGTTGCTTTATCTATAAAGCGGGGCCAAAGCCTATTGAAAGAGAGAGAGTTCACTCAAGACAAACAACGACAAAATGAAAACCAAAGAAAACTTTAGTTACACATGAGTGAGTGTTTTCCGAGTACCAATCTTATAGACCACCGAAGAAAAATGTGACAAAAAACAAAATAAATCATAGCGGCATGTACGTGGCCCAGCAGTGACAAAAAACACAATACAACAGCCTCGCGCCACGGACAAGCGGAGACGGCCCAAAAACCAGGCATTCCTGCCCATGCTCGAGTCACACATACACAATACAGCTAGCCGTGTGTAACTCTACCGCGCAGGAAAATAAATTACGTCGGAGAAAAAAAAACTCGTCAAGTCAACAACTCAAATGAAAATGTAAAATAAATATAAGATGCAGCCCAGTAGACAAAGATATGCCTAATCTTTACCTAATAATAAAGCATCTATTGCTTCTGGTGATACGTTATTAAAATTGCCTCCAAATCTGCCTAATATTACTAACCAATGTCACCTATAAGTTACAAAAAAACGTTTTGTAGGAAATCCTCGCATGGGCCGGCCCAAGCATAAGGACCAGCTATACAACGTTCTATACGTTGAAAAAGAAGCAGCGCACCCATTTGGGCCAGCCCATGGACGGGTCTGTTTTTTAGTTTTATTTATTATTATTATTTATATTGTCAGTTTTTTTTCTGCTTCAAATAACTAAGTCAATCAAAAATAAAAAATTCGAAATTCATAAAATTAATCTTAAATAAATGCTCGATAAAACATTTTAGGATGACTCCAACATTGTTTTTATCAACCAGTACACGGGAATTTTCTTGGGTTTGGGTCAAGTCTTAGTGGTGAATAAACATTAGAAACGAAATATAATCTTTCAAATAAAACAACCTTCGATATAAAACTAGATCATTAGAATTTAATTATTTTTTTAACTTTTATAAAATAATTTAAATTTCAAATAAAACAACCTTAGAATTTGATTATTTTTTTAATTTTTATAAAATACTTTAAATTTCAAATAAAACAACCTTCGATATAAAACTAGATCATTAGAATTTAATTATTTTGTTAATTTTTATAAAATACTTTAAATTTCAAATAAAACAACCTTCGATATAAAACTAGATCATTAGAATTCAAATGTTTTGATGATTTTTATAAAATACTTCAAATTTCAAATAAAACAACCGTCGATATAAAACTAAATCATTAGAATTCAAATGTTTTGATGATTTTTATAAAATACTTCAAATTTCAAATAAAACAACCTTCGATATAAAACTAAATCATTAGAATTCAAATGTTTTGATAATTTTTATAAAATACTTCAAATTTCAAATAAAACAACCTTCGATATAAAACTAAATCATTAGAATTCAAATGTTTTGATAATTTTTATAAAATACTTCAAATTTCAAATAGAACAACCTTCGATATAAAACTAAATCATTAGAATTCAAATGTTTTGATGATTTTTATAAAATACTTCAAATTTCAAATAAAACAACCTTCGATATAAAACTAAATCATTAGAATTCAAATGTTTTGATGATTTTTATAAAATACTTCAAATTTAAAATAAAACAACCTTCGATATAAAACTAAATCATTAGAATTCAAATGTTTTGATAATTTTTATAAAATACTTCAAATTTCAAATAAAACAACCTTCGATATAAAACTAAATCATTAGAATTCAAATGTTTTGATGATTTTTATAAAATACTTCAAATTTCAAATAAAACAACCTTCGATATAAAACTAAATCATTAGAATTCAAATGTTTTGATGATTTTTATAAAATACTTCAAATTTCAAATAAAACAACCTTCGATATAAAACTAAATCATTAGAATTCAAATGTTTTGATAATTTTTATAAAATACTTCAAATTTCAAATAAAACAACCTTCGATATAAAACTAAATCATTAGAATTCAAATGTTTTGATAATTTTTATAAAATACTTCAAATTTCAAATAAAACAACCTTCGATATAAAACTAAATCATTAGAATTCAAATGTTTTGATGATTTTTATAAAATACTTCAAATTTCAAATAAAACAACCTTCGATATAAAACTAAATCATTAGAATTCAAATGTTTTGATGATTTTTATAAAATACTTCAAATTTCAAATAAAACAACCTTCGATATAAAACTAAATCATTAGAATTCAAATGTTTTGATAATTTTTATAAAATACTTCAAATTTCAAATAAAACAACCTTCGATATAAAACTAAATCATTAGAATTCAAATGTTTTGATGATTTTTATAAAATACTTCAAATTTCAAATAAAACAACCTTCGATATAAAACTAAATCATTAGAATTCAAATGTTTTGATAATTTTTATAAAATACTTCAAATTTCAAATAAAACAACCTTCGATATAAAACTAAATCATTAGAATTCAAATGTTTTGATAATTTTTATAAAATACTTCAAATTTCAAATAAAACAACCTTCGATATAAAACTAAATCATTAGAATTCAAATGTTTTGATGATTTTTATAAAATACTTCAAATTTCAAATAAAACAACCTTCGATATAAAACTAAATCATTAGAATTCAAATGTTTTGATGATTTTTATAAAATACTTCAAATTTCAAATAAAACAACCTTCGATATAAAACTAAATCATTAGAATTCAAATGTTTTGATAATTTTTATAAAATACTTCAAATTTCAAATAAAACAACCTTTGATATAAAACTAAATCAATAGAATTCAAATGTTTTGATAATTTTTATAAAATACTTTAAAAAATTATTAAACTTTCGAGAAGTATTCAAGGACATCTTCAATGCCGACCCAAAAGCACGCAGGTCCGGCACGCTACGGGCATGGCCCGACACGAATTAAACGGGTTGTGCCACGCATGCAGCCCGCCTTGGGTCGTGCCTGGGCCTAGAGACTGGGCACGCGAACCGGCACGACACGACCTGTTTAGTTATATATAGATATATATATTCTTAATTTTTGTAATATATATATATATATATATATATATATATATATCTTAAATACATCCCACTAGGCCTAAAAAGAAACCCATCAGACAAAAAATAGAAAGCCCAACGTGCTAAACGGGCCAACAGACCGCCCCGTTTAGCAAACAGACAGTGATTCGACCTAGAGACGCAACACACGAACCAGCATGGCACGGCCCGATTGCTAAATGTGTCCCTACAGGCCGTGTCATGCCAGGCCCGTTTAGGACGGGCCGTGTCCGGGCCGGGCCGGGCCGCCCGTTTGGCCAGGTTTGCTGTCATGTCACACGTCCAATTTTTTAAATCCGCTGAGGAGCGACCGACAGAGTGTCTCACCGGCCGAGAAAAATGAGCTGGAGGTGGAATGGTGGATGTTTCTGCACTACTGTCCACTTTTTCTGCACTTTAAAATTCCTCCACAAATCCTACCAAGCGAACGCTGTTCCTTCCTCCCTCCCGTCGCCGCCGCCGGTCCAAACCCTAGCCGCCAAGCTCGCCGCCGGCCGGCGCCATGGAGCGCAAGCGCATCAAGAACGCGTTCGACAGGTACCTTCCGACGGCCAGCGCCATGGACCGCAAGCGCTTCATGGACGCGTTCGACAGGCACCTTCAGACGGCCGCCGCCATGAACCGCAAGCGCATCAAGGACGAGTTCGACAGATACCTTCGGACGGCCGCCGAGCAGTCGCCGTCCTCCTCCGCGGCCCCCAAACCCAAAGGTATCCTCCCTCCTGCCGTCCACCTCCTCCGCCGCTTTGTTCTCTCTTATCTTACTGTGATGTGATCCCGTCTCGTCGTCGTCCGATTCCTCTACTACCTTAAATTGATGTATATGTTTGCGCGCGTTCGGGGCGGCAGAGCCGCTGGATTCGGACCGCAGCGACGGCGGCTCCTCGGAGGCGGACGACACCTCCTGGATCAAGTGTTTTTGCGCCATGAGGGGCAACGAGTTCTTCGCCGAGGTCGCCGAAAACTACATCCAGGACGACTTCAAACTCTGGGGCCTCAGCACCCAGGTCCCCTTCTACGACCACGCCCTCAATCTCATCCTCGAGCCGGTCCTGGGTACGCTACCTACGCCCCCTCCTTCGTTATTACTGTGATGTGATGATAATCACTTCAACACTCACTCACTCGTCGATGTAAGTTACGTTTCGTTTGTGCACATTCGCAGGCGATGCGTTTCCTGATGGCGAGAATGAGCTGGTTGTGGAGTCCGCGGAGATGCTTTACGGTTTGATCCATGCCCGGTACATCTTGACCGCCAAGGGCTTGGCTGTGATGGTAAGCATCTTTCTACTTCCATGGTTCGATGCGGGACCTCCTATTATCGGCATGGTTTATGCTTTTTTCGATATCAAGCACACTAGCAGCAGCAGCAGCAGCAGCAGGTCTGATCTGTTCCAAAACCTGAATGTTTCTTCAGCTGGACAAGTTCAACAACTGTGACTTTGGAAAGTGCCCCCGCGTATCCTGCTCCGGTCAGCCCTGTCTTCCGATGGGGCAGTCCGATATACCTAGGTCCGGTACCGTCAAGATATATTGTCCTAAATGTGAAGATCTCTACTGCCCAAGATCAAAGCTCCAAGCCAGTATCCTTTTAAGCTTCTTCTTACCTTTTGTAAACATGCATAGCACTGGTCATTTATCTATAACCTGTATAACCCAAGATCAAAGCACCAAGCCAGATCTGGTAAGAATAGGAATTGTAATGTTGCAATGGTCTGTCTTTCTAACTTCGTGTCACACCTTTCAGTGAGAATTTATAAACTCGAAAAATGTCTTGCTTGTTTCCTTTCTCATCCATGGGATGGAGGTATTGTGAATACTGATGTTTTCTCTGCTTGCCTTTGCACCCCCGATGCTTTGAATGGACTGGCATCCATTTAAACACTGTATGCTTAGATCTATGCAAATACTCTATTCTATGATATTGTGATCTGGCAAGATTACGAAAGCATGCTTTGAATGGACTGACATCCTTTTAAACATTGTATACTTAGATCTATGCAAATACTCTATTCTATGATATTGTGATCTGGCAAGATTACGAAAGCATGCTTTGAATGGACTGACATCCTTTTAAACATTGTATACTTAGATCTATGCAAATACTCTATTCTATGATATTGTGATCTGGCAAGATTACGAAAGCATGCTTTGAATGGACTGACATCCTTTTAAACATTGTATACTTAGATCTATGCAAATACTCTATTCTATGATATTGTGATCTGGCAAGATTAATTAGGAAAGCACTGACAGGTCTATTCTATGCAAATACTCTGATCTGGCAAGATTAGGATTAGTGATGTGCCGTTATTGATATTGTGCCTTTTCAACATCACACTACCTACCTTTCGTGAAGTACTTGTGCCCTGAACTCTTTGTTTCGAAAATGTCTTGCTGCCTTGTCATCACACTGGGGGCAGAGACATTGTAAATAGTGCTATTTACTTTGCCTGCCTTGGCCCTTGCATCGCATCCCTGATGCCCCTTCTATTACAGTAATTATGACCACTATATTTTTGCACCTGCAAGTACTGATGCAAGTTGCAATTTCTTGTGTGCTGCAAACTGCAGCGCGCCTAATTGAGTCAATCTTTGTACCACCTTAAGTCTTCTCATAGATGCAGACGGAGCATACTTTGGGACGACGTTTCCTCGTACTTTCATGATGACCTACCCACAACTGAACCCACAAAAGCCAGCGCAGCAATATGTTCCCCGGATATTCGGCTTCAAAGTCCACAAGGAAACATGACTATCATGGCAGCGAACTCATACTTGTGCTTGTTTTGTCTAGTCAGTCTCCAGGAATGATGAGGATCCGCACTATAGCTGGGCATGGAAAATGCTATGGTCGATTCAAGACAACAAGACACCAAACAACTACTCCCTCTGTCCCAAAATAAGTGTCGGTGCTCTAGTATTAAATTTGTACTAACTTAGTACTAAATTTGCGACACTTACTTTGGGATGGAGGAAGTATGTCACATTCTTTTTCTGAATGAAGGCCTGCTCTTTCGAAAAGAAATCTCGAGGAGCTCTGATCAACCTGTCAGATCCATGTCATGTTGGGTATTCGGACGATCCCGGTGAAATGGGAATGGGTTTCTGCATATGCTCTGTTTTAATTTTGAATGCGCGTCCACACGGGGCAGTATGTTGCTGAATCTGTTGTGTATCCTAATGTATTTCACTCTTCATTCTGTGGTGACGAGAAATCGGAAGGCCGAGACTGCTGGAAGAAATGCTGTTTCGCACTATTGTTGCATGTGATTTGTGGAATATTCAAGTTACATGTCTATATCTTAAACAAGATGTCACAACAGTAATGTGTTAGGATGCACATTAAGAGAGGTAATTATGCAGCTTCAACAGAGCATGAGAGCGTGGGTTAGTTAGCTCTGTTTCTACTCATGTGTTCTTCCAACGGGCCTGATATGCTCTTGCTATTGCATCCGGTCGGTTACCGTCAACGACGGTGGAGGTTGAGCCCTCCCACGTGTCGATAGTGCTGTTGCCCCTAGTCCCGGCTCCGTTTTGTTGTTGTGCATGCCTTACTTCGTGGTGCCGTGGTGAGACGACGTGAGGGCTTCAAGACCGTGTTGACGCAGGGTGGTGGTCGGTTTGGTGGATGGCTTCGGAGCGCTCGAGGTGCACTTTGGGATCAGGGAAAACTTCTGTCGGCCTGGCCGACATCGACGCGGTGGCGTTTGTGGGTCCCATTGGACCGTTCTGGAGAGCGTCAGGGACTACCCTTCCTCTCGCCTCGTAGTGTACCGAGGGAAACCCTTGGCAGCAGCTTCGTCAGAGTCGTGGTCCTTCTTGGAGATGTTGATTGGTACCGGAGATTCGGAGTCTTGGAGCTTGGTGGGAGATCCCTGGTGGACGCATTGATCGCGAGGCTTCTTCGTTTTTTTATCAAACCATTGTTGTCAGCGTTTGTTTCTTTTGTATTTTTTTCTTCCGTTTCTTTTCGACGTGACTGTGCTACTTCCGTTCCAACATCTATCGTTGGTTGTATCGGTTGGTTGCTTCATAATACAAAACGAGGGAAAACCGGGATATTCGTTTTGGCTCTGGGGTCTAAATGATGTTGTTATCTAAACCATATAATTTTATTGGGATGGGTGCATACAACTGTATTTTAGACTACTCACAATGGGTAGTAACATACATATGTTACTAGTCTAAGTTACTACCTCCACAATGCATAGTAACATAGAGGTAGTAACATAGAGTCTTTCATTTATTAGCTTATAGACTTATCTTGCCTTGATATGCGTTATGTTACTCATAGAGGTAGTACATGCTAAGTTACTTAATTTCTCTCTCTTCTCATTAATTAGCTGCCACATCATATTTTTGCTTATGTGACATCTATGTTACTACCTATGTTACTCCCATTGTGAGTAGTCTCATGTTTTCCATTGTCATTTCACACAGTTGAAGGCCCCACATTCCAGAAGTATTAACTGTGCACGTCCCAGTGACTTTGGTTGGTATAGACGGGGATGGGAATTGATGTACCACCTACTCCTATTCAAAGGAGAAGTCAACACGGTCGGAAGGCCCCATATCCCAGGAGTATTAACTGCGCACGTCCCAATGACTTTGGTTGGTATAGACAGGGATGGAAATTGATGTACCACCTACTCCTATTCAAAGGAGAAGTCAACACGGTCGGAAGGCCTCACATCCCAAGAGTATTAACTGCGCACGTCCCAGTGACTTTGGTTGGTATAGACGGGGATGGGAATTGATGTACCACCTGCTCCTATTCAAAGGAGAAGTCAACACGGTCGGTCGTCATGCAAGTGATCAAAGGCGAGAGAAATTTAATGCAAATACCACCAATCATGTCAGAACTTTCATCATCACAACACTACTAGGCCATGGATACAGGAGATAAAGATTGCACTTTGGATGTTTGCCGAGGGTAAGATTTCATGGGTTTGTCGTTCGCCGAATGTTGCCGCGCATAAATTACTTAAAGTAGAGGTCGGTGATGAACTATGTAAGGTGTGGTTGGGGTTCCTCCAGACTTTGTTCTAGATGTAATTTCGGATGAAATTCCGAGGTTTGATGATTAAATAAAGCGGCAATGTTTTCTAAAAAAATACACTAGTGACCGATCAAGAACTTTCGCACTTCACGATCGAACAAACTTGCATCTCGCTGCAGAGTAATGAAATAAATCAACAGTAACAGAGTGATCATGGCCACCTGATTATCTAATTAAGCCCTCTCAATTATGACAGTGCTAGCACACCTCCTCGTAATAACACATCACAACACGTAAGTAACAGAGTGGATTCACGTTTCATGATGAGTGAAGCAGCAGCATCGTTCTCCCAACAGTCCACGCTCAGTCAAATCCCACCCCCATTATTTTTTGAGGAAGAAGTCCACCCCCATTATCAAATCATCTTTACTTCAAACGCTGCTCTGTTCCATTTTTTTCCTCCCATTTTTACAACATCTTGTCTGAACCACTACAACATGGTAACCTCCTGCCTACTACAACAAGTGGTCAAACTGCTCCAATTTTCGCTATACCACACTGTTGGAGATATGCCCTAAAGGCAATAATAAATTAGTTATTATCATATTTTTTTGTTTATGATAATCGTTTATTATCCATGCTATAATTATATTGATCGGAGACTTAGATGCATGTGTGGATACATAGACAAAACCATGTCCCCTAGTATGCCTCTAATAGACTAGCTCGTTGATCAAAGATGGTTAAGGTTTCCTAGTCATGGACATGAAATGTCATTTGATAACGGGATCACATCATTAGGAAAATGGTTTGATTGACAAGACCCAAACTACAAACGTAGCTTATGATCGTGTCAGTTTATTGCTACTGTTTTCTGTATGTCAAGTATATGTTTCTATGACCATGAGATCATGCAACTCACTGAAACCAGAGGAATGCCTTGTGTGTATAACACGTCGCAACGTAACTGGGTGACTATAAAGATACTCTACAGGTATCTTCGAGGGTGTCTGTTGAGTTGGTATGGATCAAGACTGGGATTTGTTACTCCGGGTGACGGACAGGTATCTCAGGGCCCACTCGGTAATACAACATCACAATAAGCCTTGCAAGCAATGTGACTAAGTGTTAGTTGCGGGATCTTGTATTACGGAACGAGTAAAGAGACTTGCCGGTAACGAGGTTGAACTAGATATGGAGATACCGACGATCGAATCTCGGGCAAGTAACATACCGAAGAACAAAGGGAACATCATACGGGGTTAACTGAATCCTTGACATAGAGGTTCGACCGATAAAGATATTCGTAGAATATGTAGGAACCAATATGGGCATCCAGGTCCCGCTATTGGCTATTGACCGTAGAGGTGTCTCGGTCATGTCTACATAGTTCTCGAACCCGCAGGGTCTGCACACTTAAGGTTCGGTGACGTTTCGGTAGTATAGAGTTATGCATGATGGTGACCGAAGGTTGTTCGGAGTCCCGGATGAGATCCTGGATGTCAGAGGAGCTCCGGAATGGTCCGGAGGTAAAGATTGATATATAGGAAGTTCTATTTTGGTCACCGAAAAAGTTTCGGGCTCATCGGTAGTGTACCGGGAGTGCCGGTAGTGTACCGGGAGACCATCGGAAGGGGTATTTCGACCCAAGAGGCTACATGAGCTGTGGGAGGATGAATACCAGCCCTTAGTGGGCTGGTGGAAGTCCCACACAAGGTCGATGTAGCTGGGAAGAAAAGCCCAAAAGGAAAAAGGTGAAAAAAGGCAAAAAAGGCAAAATAAGGAAGGAGTCCTAATCCTACTAGGAGTGGAGGAGGAGGACTCCTCCCTCCTAGTTCGGCCGAACCAGATTGGCTTGGAAGCCAAGGCTGCCTCCTCTCCTCCTCTCCTCCTATATATACTAGAGGGTTTTAGGGGTTTTGTACATGATTTTCAGCCACATGCAACCCTACCCTCTAGTGCATAGTTTCTCCTCTAGATCGGATTTCTGCAGTGCTTAAGAGAAGCCCTGCCGGAATAGCTCCATCACCATCGCCGGAGCGCCGTAACGCTGCCGGAGAACTCTTGTTCCTCTCCGCTCCCTCTTGCTGGATCAAGACGGCGGAGATCGCCATCAAGCTGTACATGTGCTGAACGCGGAGGTGCCGTCCGTTCGGCGCTAGATCGGAAGGACCGTGATCAAGATCGCGAGACGGATCGTGATGAGTTCGCGGGACGGATCGTGATGAGTTCGCGAGACGGGTCGTGATTGGATCCCGGGACGGATCGTGATGAGTTCGCGGGACGGATCGTGATTGGATCGCGGGACGGATCGTGATGAGATCGCGGGACACTCGGCAATTTGGATCGCAAAGACGTTCGACTACACCAACCGCGTTTCTTAACACTTCCCGCTTAGCGATCTACAAGGGTATGTAGATCCACTCTCCCTCTCGTAGATGCTCATCACCATGGAGAATCTTGCGTGTGCGTAGGAAATTTTTTGTTTCCCATGCGACGTTCCCCTTCAGTGGCATCATGAGCTAGGTCTATGTGTAGATGAAATCTCGAGTAGAACACAAAGAGTTTGTGGGCGTTGATGCTTAGATTGCTTCCTCCCTTGGTCGTGTTTTGGTTCAGCAGTATTGTGAGATGAAGCGGCCCTGACCAACATTACTCGTACGCTTACGAGAGACCGGTTCCCTCAACCGCAACTTGTTGCATAGATGGCTTGCGGGTGCCAGTTTCTCTCACTTTAGTTGGATCGGATTCGACAAAGATGGTCATTGACAAGGTTGAACAGCAACTAGTGTATCACCGTTGTGGTTTTTGCGTAGATGAGAATTGTTCTTGCTAGATACCCGTAGCAGCCACGTAAAACATGCAACAACAATTAGAGGACGTCTAACTTCTTTTTGCAGGGTATGTTGTGATATGATATGGCCAATTACATGATGTGATATATGTGACGTATGAGATGATCATGTGATGTATAGATTATCATGACTTACATGTCGATGAGTACGGCAACCGTTAGGAGCCATAGGGTTGTCTTTAATTATTGTATGACCTGCATGTCAATCATTAAGCGCTATGTAATGCTTTACTTTATCGCTAAACGGTAGCAATAATAGTAGAAGCATGCTGGGCGCGACAACCCCGATGGCGACACGTTGATGGAGATCATGGTGTCTTGCCAGTGACGATGGAGATCATGTCGGTGCTTTCAAGATGGAGATCAAAAGCACAAGTTCATGGCCATATCATGTCACTTATGATTTGCATGTGATGTTAATCATTTTATGCACCTTGTTTTGCTTAGGACGACGGTAGCATTATAAGATGATCCCTCACTTAAATTTCAAGATGAATTGTGTTCTCCCCGAGTGTGCACTGTTGCGAAAGTTTGTCGTGTTGAGACACCACGTGATGATCAGGTGTGATAGACTACGTTCACATACAACGGGTGTAAGCTAGTGTTGCACATACAGAACACTCGGGTTAAACTTGACGAGCCTAGCATGTACATACATGGCCTCGGAACACAAGAGACCGAAAGATCGAACATGAGTCATATAGTAGAAATGATCAACATGATGATGTTCACCATTGAAACCACCTCAACTCACGTGATGATCGGACTTGAGTTGGTGAATTTGGATCATGTATCACTCGAATGACTGGAGGGATGTCAATTTGAGTGGGAGTTCTTAAGTAATATGATTAATTGAACTCATTATCATGAACATAGTCAATATTGTCTTTGCAAACTGTGTTGTAGATTACTAGCTCACGCTATAGCTCCCTTGAATTTTTTATATGTTCCTAGAGTAATAGAGTTGAAAGATGATGGTAGCAATATTGCGGACTGGCTCTGTGATCTGAGGATTGTCCTCATTGCTGCACAGAAGGCTTATGTCCTTAATGCACCGCTCGGTGCGCCAACCCTCTAGCGTTGTTTGTAGATGTTGTGAACATCTGACATGCACGTTCTGATAACTACTTGATAGTTTAGTGCGTCATGCATTACGGCTTAGAATTGAGGCTCCGAAACGTTTTGAACGTCACAGAACATATGAGATGTTCTAAGAGCTGAAATTAGGATCTCAAGCGCATGCCCGTGTTGCGAGATATGAGATCTCCAACAAGATTCTTTGCCTTATGAAAGAGAATAGCTCAATCGTTGAGCATGTGCTCAGATTGTATGGGTGCTAAAATCGCTTGAATCGAGTGGGAGTTGATCTTCCAGATAAGATAGTGATTGATATAGTTCTCTAAGTCACTGTCACTAAGCTACTAGAACTTGGTGATGAACTATAAAATGCCAGGGATAGAATTAATGATCCCTGAGCTGTTTGCGATGTTTGACACCGCGAAGGTAGAAATCAAGAAGGAGCGTCAAGTGTTGATGGTTAGTCAAACCACTAGTTTCGAGAAGGGCAAGAGCAAGGAGGGAAAGCTTCATGGATAGCAAGTCAATTGCTGCTCCAGTGAAACAACCCAAAGTTAAACCCAAACCCGAGACTAAGTTCTTCGATTATGAGGAGAGCGGTCGCTGAAGCGGAACAACCCTAGATACTTGGTAGATAAGAAGGTTGGCAACATCGACAGAAATATGTTTGATATACGTGTTATTTATGTGTACCTTGCTAGTACTCCTAGTAGCACCTGGGTATTGGATACCGGTTCGGTTGCTAACTGTTAGTAACTCGAAATAAAAGCTACGGAATAAACGGAGCGCTAGCTAAGGGTGAGGTGACGTTGTGTGTTGGAAATGTTTCCGAAGTTGATGTGATCAACATCGCACGCTCTCTCTACATTCGGGATTAGTGACGAACCTACATAAATATTATTTGGTATTTTGCGTTGAGCATGAACGTGATTAGATCGTATTTATTGCAACACGGTTATTCATTTAAGTTAAAAAATAATGGTTATTCTGTTTACATGAATAATACCTTAAATGGTCATGCACCCAGTGAGAATGGTTTGTTGAATCTTGATCGTAGTAATACACATGTTCATAACATTGATGCCAAAAGATACAAATTTAATAATGATAGTATCACATACTTGTGGCACTGCCGCTAAATGTCATGTTGGTATAAAGCGCATGAAAAAACTCCATGTTGATGGATCTTTGGACTCATTCGATTTCGAATCGGTTGAGACATGCGAACCATGCCTCTTGGGCAAGATGACTAAGGACCCCGTTTTCTGGTTTGATGGAGCGGGCAAGTGATTTATTGGAAATGATACATGTTGATGTATGCAATCCAATGAGTCTTGTAGCATGCGGTGGATATCGTTATTTTCTTACCTTCACTGATTATTTGAGTAGATAATAGTGTATATTTACTTAATGAAACGCAAGTCTGAATCGTTTGAAAAAGTTCAAGCAAATTCAGAGTGAAGTTTAAGATCATTGTAACAAGAAGATAAAATGTTCGCAATATGATCGTGGAGGTGAATATCTGAGTTACGAGTTTGGTATATAACTTAAGACAATGTGAAAGTTGTTTCATAACTCACGCCACCTGGAACACCATAGTGTGATGGTGTGTCCGAACGTCATAGTCGTGCTCTATTGGATATGGTGCGAATTATGATGTCTCTTATCCTTTTACCACTATCGTTTTGGGGTTATGCATTAGAGACAACTACATTCACTTTAGATAGGGCACCATCTAAATCTGTTGAGATGACACCATGTGAATTATGGTTTGATAGAAACCTAAGCTGTCATTTCTTAATATTTGGGGCAGCAACACTTATGTGAAAAAGGCTTTTCACCTAATGAGCTTGAACCCAAAGCGAACAAATGCATCTTCATAGAATACCCTAAAGATAGTTGGGTAAACCTTCTATCTCAGATCCAAGCATAAAATGTTTGTTGCTAAAGCTGGGTCCTTTCTTGACAAAGAGTTTCTCTCGAAAGAATTGAGTGGGAGGAAGATAGAATTTGATGAGGTTGTTGAACCTTGTTCAACCAGAGAGTAGCGCAGCGCAGGAAGATGTTTCTGTGAAGCCTACGTTAGTTGAAGAGGAAGTTAATGATGATGATCATGAAGCTTCGGATCAATTTACTATCGAACCTCGTAGGTCGACAAGGACGTGTACTGCTCCTAAGCGATACGACAACCCTGTTTTGGAGGTCATGTTGTTGGACAACGATGAACCTACGAGCTGTGGAGAAGCGATGATGGGCCCGAATTTCTGGAGAGCATAAACGGTTGTTTGAAAAGAATTTTTCATAGGAAGACCTGGATAAAGCTACCTAATTGTTGAACATCAAGATCTATAGAGATAGATCAAGATGCTAGATGAGACTTTCAATGAGTACATACCTTGACAAGATTTTGAAAGAGTTCAAAATGGATCAGTCAGAGAAAGAGTTCTCGCCTGATTTGTAAGGTATGAAGTTGAGTGAGACTCAAAGCTCGACAACGGCAGAAGAAAGAGAAAGGATGAACGTCGTCCCCTATGCCTTAGCCATAGGCTCTATATTATGCCATGTTGTGTATCGCACCTGGTGTGTGCCTTGCCATGAGTCAGTCAAGGGATACAAAAGTGATCCAGGAGTGGTCACTGGACATCGGTCAAGATTATCCTTAGTGACTAAAAGACTAAGGAGATGTTTCTCGATTATGGAGGTGATAAGGAGTTCGTCGTAAAGAGTTACCTCGATGCAAGCTTTAACACCAATCTGGATGACTTGTAGTAGCAATCTGGATACGTATAGTGGAGCAGCCATTTGGAATAGTACCAAGTGGAGTGTGGTAGCAGTGTTTACGGTTTGACATAGAGATTTGCAAAGTACACTCGGATCTGAATGTCGCAGACCCGTTGACTATAAGACCTCTCTCACATGCAAAGCATGATCGAGCCCCAGAACTCATTGGGTGTTAGATTCATAACAATGCGTATCACATGGTGATGTGAACTAGATTATTAGCTCTAGTGCAAGTGGGAGACTGTTGGAAATATGCCCTAGAGGCAATAATAGATTAGTTATTATCATATTTCCTTGTTCATGATAATCGTTTATTATCCATGCTATAATTGTATTGATCGGAGACTTAGATGCATGTGTGGATACATAGACAAAACCATGTCCCTAGTATGCCTCTAATAGACTAGCTCGTTGATCAAAGATGGTTAAGGTTTCCTAGCCATGGACATGAGATGTCATTTGATAAAGGGATCACATCATTAGGAGAATGGTGTGATGGACAAGACCCAAACTACAAACATAGCATATGATCGTGTCAGTTTATTGCTACTGTTTTCTGCATGTCAAGTATATGTTCCTATGACCATGAGATCATGCAACTCACTGACACCGGAGGAGTGCCTTGTGTGTATCAGACGTCGCAACGTAACTGGGTGACTATAAAGGTACTCTACAGGTATCTCTGAGGGTGTCTGTTGAGTTGGCATGGATCAAGACTGAGATTTATTACTCCGTGTGACGGAGAGGTATCTTAGGGCCCACTCGGTAATACAACATCACAATAAGCCTTGCAAGCAATGTGACTAAGTGTTAGTTGCGGGATCTTGTATTACAGAACGAGTAAAGAGACTTGCCGGTAACGAGGTTGAACTAGGTATGGAGATATCGAGATCGAATCTCGGGCAAGTAACATACCGAAGAACAAAGGGAACATCATACGGGATTAACTGAATCCTTGACATAGAGGTTTGACCGATAAGGATCTTCGTAGAATATGTTGGAACCAATATGGGCATCCAGGTCCCACTATTGGTTATTGACCTTAGAGGTGTCTCGGTCATGTCTACATAGTTCTCGAACCCGCAGGGTCTGCACACTTAAGGTTCAGTGACGTTTCGGTAGTATAGAGTTATGCATGGTGGTGACCGAAGGTTGTTCGGAGTCCCGGATGAGATCCTGGACATCACGAGGAGCTCCGGAATGGTCTGGAGGTAAAGATTGATATATAGGAAGTCCTTTGGTCATTGGAAAAGTTTCGGGCTCATCGGTAGTGTACCGGGAGACCATCGGGAGGGGTATTTCGACCCAAGAGGCTACATGGGCTGTGGGAGGATGAATACCAGCCCTTAGTGGGTTGGTGGAAGTCCCACACAAGGCCCATGCAGCTGGGAAGAAAAGCCCAAAAGAAAAAAGGTGAAAAAAAGGCAAAAAAAAGCAAAATAAGGAAGGAGTCCTAATCCTACTAGGAGTGGAAGAGGAGGACTCCTCCCTCCTAGCTCGGCCGAACCAGATTGGCTTGGAAGCCAAGGCTGCCTCTTCTCCTCCTCTCCTCCTATATATACTAGAGGGTTTTAGGGTTTTTGTACATGATTTCCAGCCACGTGCAACCCTACCCTCTAGTGCATAGTTTCTCCTCTAGATCGGATTTCTGCAGTGATTAGGCGAAGCCCTGCCGGAATAGCTCCACCACCATCGCCGGAGCGCCTCACGTTGCCGGAGAACTCTTCTTTCTCTCCGCTCCCTCTTGCTGGATCAAGACGGCGGAAATCGTCATCAAGCTGTACGTGTGCTGAACGCGGAGGTGCCGTCTGTTCGGCGCTAGATCAGAAGGACCGTGATCAAGATCGCGAGACGGATCGTGATGAGTTCGCGGGACAGATCGTGATTGGATCGCGGGACGGATCGTGATGAGTTCGCAGGATGGATCGTGATTGAATTGCGGGACGGATCGTGATAGATCGCGGGACACTCAGCGATTTGGATCGCGAAGACGTTCGACTACACCAACTGCGTTTCTTAACGCTTCCCGCTTAGCGATCTAAAAGGGTATGTAGATCCACTCTTCCTCTCATAGATGGTCATCACCATCGATAGATCTTGCGTGTGCGTAGGAAAATTTTTGTTTCCCATGCGACATTTCCCTTCACACACTAGACAACATCTAGTACTGTTAATAATTGTCTAGTACTCCCTCTGTAAATGTATATAAGACGTTTTAGATTACTATTTTAGAAATAGTGATCTATAACGTCTTATATTTATTTACAGAGTAAGTACGTACTAGTTTTTATCAATAATAATTATTTAGAAACAGAGGGAGTAGATGATTAGATATGCAAAATAGCTTTAGTCCACCCCGTTGCATGAGGATCCACCTTCCCTGATATTTGAGCAAACATCTCTGGACAACTATCTTCACGCTGACAAACCAAGGTGATCTGGTCCTCCTCCGTGCTAGCCTGTATCCCTCGAAACACCGCCCGCCTCTACATTTTCTGCACGGCTGTCGCTCTCCGACCGATCAACGCATATCCCTCTTGGCACAGCCATAACGCCGAACAAACTAGACGCAATGTTCACGCGAGGCTGGAGTTTGTCGGCTTCATCTCAATGCGCTGGTTCTGCTACTCCGTTGGCCGCTCCATCAGTGAAGATTGCTAAGTTGACCCCAAAAAGAAGCAATACTCACTAGAGATTATCCCACTCCGTGTGAAACTACGGAAAAAAATAGGCTCCCCATACTTGTCACCGGTCCATCGGAAACTCCAATGACGATCCTCTTCCGAAGAAGAAACCCAATCCAACGATAAGTTGAGGATTGATATGGCTTCTCCTCCTCCTGCTCCTCATCAAGCCGCAGACCCGTAGTGCTTCAATTTTCGCATCACTGACGAGCCTTCGCGGGTGGATTGGCTGCATTCACTTCACCGCTCCTGGCCTAGGAGAAATTATGTAACATAGACTGAGCCTCACAGATTGTCCCATCGATACATCCGCTACTCCGTCAGGTGCTTAACGTGTCGTCTCCCCCGCGTTGCGTAGCCATCACCTGCACGCCAGCTGTTACGTTATGTATCCAACTATCCATACGTATTTTATGTTATCCACTGATTTTTGAAAGTCGTATAAGCCCATCAATTAGTCCCGGCACACATCCAAAGAAGCAGATGGACGTCCACAATATAGAGAGCATTTGGATTCTAGAGCCAAAATGCCCCTCCCCAGAAACCCTTTTTCATGGGTTCTTCTAATGGCATATGGCGTCTGCTGCTACTGCTATGCAGGGGTAGCGTTGATTGGAAATTATGTCGTGCTTGGTTGTCTGCATTACCTCCAACCAGACAAGTTAGGCCATGAAAACGCGTTGGTTGCAAACATGACGACCTGGCTCACATAGACACATACATGAACTTTAAAGCATCCTAGAGCCGGAGTCACCGGAACGCTTGAATCGACAGTTTTCATTGAGTTAGGTTGGGGGGGGACGAAAAGGAACCCAACGCGCACACTATGGTGCAAAGGTGAAATCGAGCGGAGATGACGGGAGAAGGAAATCGTTTGAGGTGGGATGACGCGAAATGCAATAATGCAAAGAGTTAGGAGGTGTTTGGCTACAGAAATGATAACGTGAATGTGAACGTAATCAGATCACGGTGTTTTCGGAGCTGTAACAAACTATATCCAAGTTTGTTTGGTTCGCTCACGTAAAGGAATTAGTAACCGTCGCTCTGCTCTTTGCTCGGCCGCTTCCGCTGGCTAGCCAGCCACGATCCTCTCCGTTTCGCTAGGGCCCTTTCGCTCGCTAGCGACGATCCTCAGGCGCCGCCGGCCTTCCTCGAAATCAGGCACCGCCGGCCGGCCGTCCCTCGATCTCAAGCGCCGCTAGCCGTCCCTCGATCTCAAGCGCCGCCGGCCGTCCTCGAAGTCAGGCACCGCCGGCCGGCCGTCCCTCGATCTCAAGCGCCGCCAGCCGTCCCCTGTCTTGCGCGCCGCGGGCTGCTCCGATCTGGCAAGCCCCGAGCATGTACGTCTTTGGTGCCGTTCCAGCGCGAGAGAATAACGCCAGCTACAAAAGCCTGATGTACATGTTACCGGGGAGGTGGGGGCGAAATCAAGTTTGAATAAGAGTGTAATCTGATTAGATTACACGGGACCTGATTACGCTTAACACTTACCAAACAAAAACTAAAGCATTCAGCTCCCGTTGTTATCGGGTTACGTTACCAAACGTCGAACCAAACACCTCATAAGAGTGAGTGGAAGGTTCTAGTAGTATGAGAAATTGGCAAGTTCGTCGCGATATGAACTGCATCCATATACTTCGGTTGTTGTTTGTTGTGAAATGCAATGCTAGTTTTTTTTTTTTGAAAAAGTGGAGTGCCCCCAGCCTCTGCATCATGCTGATGCATGCAGTCATTTTATTAAAGTACAAGGTTCCTAACAAGTACAATATCCAACAAGAGCTCAAATGAACTCATAAAAAACAAATATTACATGCCACGTCTGGCAAAATGAAAATAGGCTACGATGACTAAACACCTAGCCTATTAATGTGCCGTCATCCATATCGGTTGAAGATAGCATGTGCTGCCGTCTCCCACCGGCTGCACCCAGTATCCAAAAGCTCCCTGGATTCCGTAGGCGTGAGTAACGACCACATACGAAACCAAGTTGTAGCTCTGTAGATGACCTGCAAAAAATTGGTGAAGTTCTTCCTATTAAAAATCATATCATTCCTGCAATTCCATATAGCCCAAAGCATGACACATATTCCTATTCGAATGTGTCAAGCTGTGGTAACATCCACTTTATTAAGCCACGTCCCAAATAACGTGTTCGTACTCGTTGGAGGGTTTATGTTGAAAGCTATATGAATAGTATGCCATAGAAGCCTAGCCAAAGGGCATTCGAGAAAGAGGTGTTTAATAGTCCCATTGCGATCGCAGAAGCAACATCTAGAATTACCCACCCATCTTCGTTTAACCAAGTTATCTTTAGTGAGTATCACACCCTTGTGCACAAACCACATAAGGATCTTGATCTTCAGTGTACCTTTTTTTTCCAAATGTGTGGATAGGTAGGTATTATTCCGGCATTAATAAGGTTTGTATACATTGATTTCACTATGAAACTACCGCTTGTAGTTAACTTCCAATGAATTGTATCTGGTTGGTCAGATAGTTGAACTTTCATCAACCTACGAACCAAATGGAGCCACACATTCCATCGTTTTCCTACCAGAGATCTCCTAAATTGAATATTAAGAGGGACCGACTGTAAAATCGTAGCAACGTATGCCTCCTTGCGTTAGTATTAGGATGTTAATTGTATCGGTCGGAAATCATTTTTTTCTTTCTCCGATGGTCGTGTCATGTTGATCCAAATTGAATCCATCCTTCTCCACCCATAATTCCCTAATACCGTTAGTTCTTCATGGTTATGTTTGGATTGTGGCCAAAATGCACCTCGGAAAAAAAAATCGTGACAAAAAAATGGCCTCTCAATCTCTCATTGGGTAGTGCCTACCCTTTGCCGTTTTGCCCACGTCAGTTCAATTTTGTTGCCAGTGCTCTCGCAAACTCATGACCAACCATTATGTAAACGGTTTGCCTATCATTTGATGAATAAAGTTTATGATGCTAAAAAAAACTCATGGCCAACCAAAACTTTCATCGTGGTTGCTTTTTCAAAAAAGACCCGAATTTATTTCAAATTAACAAAACTCACACTGAATCTCGTCGATTTCTAGCTAGGTTTTCTTGGCCCCAATTTCTAGAAAAGGCAAGTTGTTTGCCTTTTCTTTTTAAGCTGAAAGCAAGGTTTTTTTTTTGTGTGTGTGCATGATTCGAATGAAAGCAAGTTGTTCACTGCATGGGTGCTAAAGCGCGCACGTCCACTACATTGGCGATTTTGTTCCTGGGCCGCTTTTGGGCCGAGCACGACGAATCTATCCTCTCTTCTCCTCTCACCACTCTCTCTCTTGGACGGACGAGTGAGAATCTTCCAGTCCCACTCCCCCCTCCCGTCGCCGTCGCCGCCGGTCCAAACCCTAGCTCGCCGCCGGCCGGCGCCATGGACCGCAAGCGCATCAACGACGCGCTCGACAGGCACCTGCGGACGGCCACGGAGCGCTCGTCTCCCTCCACCTCCCGCGGCGCCAAGCCCAAGCCGCCCCCCGCCGCCGCCCCCACACCCAAAGGTACCCTCCGCCCCTCCCTCTGGCCGTCCACCGCCTCCGCCGCCTTACTCTATCTTATTATGTCTGTGCGCGCGTTCGGGGCGGCAGAGCTGCTGGATTCGGACAGCAGCGACGAGGGGGGCAGCGCCGGCGCGTCCTCGGAGGCCGACGACACCTTCTGGATCAACTGGTTCTGCGCCATGAGGGGCAACGAGTTCTTCGCCGAGGTCGACGACGACTACATCCAGGACGACTTCAACCTCTGCGGCCTCAGCGCCCAGGTCCCCTACTACGACCACGCCCTCGATCTCATCCTCGACCTCGAGCCCGTCCAGGGTACACCTCCTCCTTAATCATTATTGTCATGAACTTAACACTCACTCACTCGCCGATGTAAGTTAGTAGTAAGTAAGTTGCTCTGATCCTCACAAGTCATGCTTTGTTCGTCTGTGTGTGCGTGCATAAGCAGGCGATGTGTTTGCCGATGACCAGAATGAGCTGGTTGTGGCGTCTGCCGAGATGCTTTACGGTTTGATCCATGCCCGGTACATCTTGACCACTAAGGGCTTGGCTGCCATGGTAAGCTATCTGACCCTTTATATTGTACTGATCCTATGGTTGGCATCAACTGGCCGGCCGACATGGTTCCAGCTTTTTCGGCCGATCTTGTTATTCCGTGCTGATCTGATCTGTTGCAAAATGGTTTTGGAATGAGTGTTTTTGCAGCTGGAGAAGTTCAAGAACTGCGACTTTGGAAGGTGCCCTCGTGTATCCTGCTCTGGCCAGCCCTGTCTTCCAATGGGGCAGTCAGATATTGCTAGGACCAGTACCGTCAAGATATATTGTCCTAAATGCGAAGATCTTTACTATCCAAGATCAAAGCACCAAGCCAGTATCCTTTTAAACTTCTTATTACCTTGGTAAACATGCACAACACTGGTCATTTATCTATAACCTGAAATATGCAGCCTCTCTTAATCTGGTAAGAATATGAATCATAATGTTGTAATTAATTTTCTGGTCTGTCTTTTAAACTTCATGTCACACCTTTCAGTGATAATTTATACACTTGAAAAATTTCTTGCTCCTTTCTCAATGGGATAGGGGCATTGTAAATAGTCATGCTTCTTCTGCTTGCCTTTGCACCCCTGATGCTTTTAATGGACTGACTGTATCCTTTTAAACATCTTATACTTAGATAAGCACTGTCAGGTCTATTCATCGCAAATACTCTGATCTGGCAAGATCACGAATATTTATGTGTGTCTTTATTGATATTGTGCCCTTTCAACATCACACTACCTACCTTTCATTAAGACCTTATGACCCTGAACTCTTGTTTCGAAAATGTCTTGCTGTCTTGTCATCACTGGGGGCGGAAACATTGTAAATAGTGCTGTTTACTTTGCTTGCCTTTGGCCTTTGCATCCCTAATGCTTGTTATGGACTGTCCATTCTGTTACAGTAGTTATGAGTGCTATATTT
Organism: Hordeum marinum; assembly: GCA_022496015.1. Classification (NCBI taxonomy): domain Eukaryota; kingdom Viridiplantae; phylum Streptophyta; class Magnoliopsida; order Poales; family Poaceae; genus Hordeum; species Hordeum marinum. The sequence goes on from CM039675.1 coordinate 523,072,384, forward strand.
TTGCATCTGTAAGTACTGATGCAAGTTGCAATTTCTTGTGTGCTGCAAACTGCAGCGTGCCTATGTTAGTGAATCTTTGTACCGCCTTAAGTCTTCCCACAGATACAGACGGAGCATACTTTGGGACGACGTTTCCTCATATGTTCATGATGACCCACTCACAGCTGAAGCCACAGAAGCCAGCGCAGCAATACGTTCCCCGGATATTCGGCTTCAAAGTTCACAAGAAAACATGACGGTATCTTGGCGGCGAACTGCCCTGTGCTTGTTTTGCCTAGTCCGTCATCAGGAATGGTGATGATCCGCACTAGCTGGGTATGAAAAATGCTATAGCCGATTCAAGACGACAAGACACCAAACAACTATGTCACATTCTTTTTTCTGAATGAAGGCCTGCTCTTTGGAAAAGAAATCCTGAGGAGCTCTGATCAACCTGTCAGATCCATGTCATGTTGGGTATTCGGACGATCCCAGTGAAATGGGAATGGGTTTGTGCATCTGCTCCGTTTTGATTTTGAATGAGCATCCAGACAGGGCATATGTTGCTGAATCTGTTGTGTATCCTAATGTATTTCACTCTGCATTCTGTGGTGATGAGAAATCGGATGGCTGAGACTGTTGGAGAAAATTGTGTTCCGGAGTATTGTTGCATGTGATTCGTAGAAAATTCAAGTTACATGTACATGAATCCTTTTCTTTTCTTTTCTACTCCCTTTGTTCCTTAATATAAGTTTTTTCTTGAGATTCTAGTACATATGGAGCAAAATAAGTGAATCTATACTCTAAAGTATGTCTACATGCATTCGGTCCATAGTGGAATCTCTAGAAAGACTTATATTTAGGAACGGAGGAAGTACTTCCTTCGTCTTAAAATAAGTGACTCAAAAATGACTCAACTTTGTACTAAAGTTAGTGTAAAGTTGAGTCACTTATTTTGGGATGGAGGGAGTACATCTTAAACAAGATGTCACGGACAGTAATGTGTGAGGATGCACATTAAGAGAGTGATTATAAAGCTTTTAACAGGGCATGAGAGCGCGCGGGTCAGCAACATACAACCTTTCTCCCCTTTCTATGTTAGGTCGTTTTGTTAGGCCGTTAGACAAGGTGTAGGATTGATTTTTCTATTGCTCATCGCGTCATCGATGTCGCCTAAGATACGAACTAATAGATGAAGTTGGTAGTTCAAACAGCAACATCGATAGCTGTGATTCAAGCCTGACTCATGGTGAAATCTAACCCCCCCCCCCTCAATTTACTTGGTCATCCCTAGCTCCAGGACAAGCACTTCCTCTGTTCTTAGCACCGACGATAGCGACTCAGGTCTACGCATGCGGTGGCGGCAACATCACTCTCCGGCAGCTTGAGTTGCTTCTCCCCTTCTTGTTGGCCTCCGTGTGGTCATCCTCGACTCAACTATGCCCCTACCCCTCGCCCTCGGGTCTTCATCATCGTCAGCGAAGCCGATAAGAAACCTACAACCCTCCTCCCCCTCCTATGTTAGGTCGTTTGTATCGATGTTGCTTAGGTTATGTACAAACATATGAAGCTGGTAGTTCAGGTAGCAACACTGATAGTTGTGTTTCAGGCCTGGCTCATGTTGATCCACAAGAGAGTGTTCATCATGGTGACAAGCATGTCACCCGTTATGTTCCAATGTTAACCGAGGATAAGGAGATGATAGCGCATTCGAACCACATTTACAATTGCAACGATACAAAGGCTCTTTTCAGATGCTAAGAATGAGAAGATCACGTTTCGTTAGGCGTATGCAGCTGTTCAGGAGCAGGGGCTGCTAGAAGATAGCATCCACACCAATGTGGATGAGGAAGTTGACATGTTCCTTCATGTTATCGGTCATAACCAGAGGTTCAGGGTTATCCACAACATGTTCAGTAGATCAACGGAGACTCTTTCCAGGTATTTCAAGCAAGTGTTGTACGTTGTTGAGGAGCTCAGAGGACAGATGATCAAGTCACCAACCGGTCAAACTTCTAGCAAGATTCGCACTAGTCCAAGATGGTATCCATATTTCAAGGTGGACACTAACCGTATAGTTCATGCCTTGGCATGCTTGTATTGTTTTGTATAGTCATAACACCATATTTTCATGCCATTTCAGGATTGCATAGATGGTACTCATGTCACTGCTAGAGTGTCGAGGTCACAATCTGCAGCATACGTGGGTAGAAAGCACTACACAAGCTAGAATGTTCTTGCTGCTATTGACTTTGATCTAAAGTTCGCATATGTGTCAACTGGATGGGAAGAATCAACACATGATGCTAACATTCTAACTCACAACATGACCATGCCTGATGGCATCAATATCCCCGATGACAATTCTACCTAGGAGATGCTGGATATGCATGTCGGCCTAGTGTTCTTCCACCCTTCAAGAAAACCACGTACCATCTGAACAAGTTCTCCAGCAGGAACTATATCCTAGGACCACACATTAACTGTTTTATCTCAGACGCTCCAGTCTTAGAGTTATGATTGAGAGGGCATTTAGAGAAGAATAGGTTTAAGATCCTGGATCAGAAGCCATTCTAAACTTTCCCCAACCAGGTTAAGCTTGTTCTTACTTGTTGCATTCTACATAATTGAATCCTGCAATGTGGTTGTGATGAGCTGGTGTCGGAGGAGGAAGAGGTGACGCCTGACGATGTTGTCAGCTCCGGCCATGGTGTGAAGGCATTTGACGACAAAGCTTGGAAGAACAAAAGGATGGAGTGGGCTCAGGTAATGTGGGATAACAGATGTCAGACAAGGATCTAAAGAAGGAAATAAGAAGAGCAACAACGGCAGAAGAGTCAGCAGGAGGAGAATAGAAGAAGCGACATCAGCAGAAGAAACAACGTAAGAATAAAAGGATGAGGATGGACTTCTAACTAGTTCGGCATCGATGTACTTTCTCGTATTGAGCCATTTGACCGTTATATTTGTACTGTTTGGGATGAAATGCACTTTGTTTCCTAGGTAGAACTGAAACTATGTTCAAATCGTGTGCGGTAAGGTCCTAGTAAAACTTTTCTACCTCCAAGACAAACATGAAGAAAGATGACTATTTCTTACAAGATGAAGGAGTACCTATTAGATGTTGTACATGCTTGTGTTGCCTGGCAGAAACATGTGTTGCTTGTGTGGTATGCTGCCTATGTTGGCAGAAACTGATGCCGCCATTGTTAGCACCAAGCTGATGTTGCCTTTGTTGGGTGTGAGAATTTATGTTGTACTTGTTGAACTAAAATTTTGGAGAAACTCTAGCAGATGCCATTTATTGCTGCCGACCCGTATGTTTGCGATCGTTTTCAGACCTTTTTAGGCCAGAGCATCAGTGTTATATTTTCACCGGTCCGTAAAAATATGCGGGCGGCCGGCAGACCGCCCCTTCCACGGCTATATTTACGCGGGGGAGGAGGCGTTTTAGAGTATCCATCTTGAATAAGATCCGTCCCTTCCGCTACCATCCACTCCTCGCCGCCTTCCTTTTGTATCTCTAGCTCTGGTGAATGATTGCGCACCCCCTCTCAAGCACAGATCCATGGCGGGAGGTCATAGACGTGGGGGCCACCGCCGCACAAGCGCGACCGACACGACGAGGAGGCCGTAAGCTCCAATCGGCCCGTGACTTGTCGAGGTTCCATACTTATTGTTGAATGCGTGCAATATGATAAAAGAATGAAAAATATGTCGTCGATCACCTGGGTTTTAACTTTTCACAGACAAACCGGTGTTATGCACGAACGACATTTGATGAACGCCGTTAAAGATGACCTAGTTAGCGTGTGCTTTTAAAACCAGTAAAAAAATATAAAAACGTTTAGACGACTACCAAAGAGAAGTTGACGGAAACTAGAAAACATTTACATTATCCACTGCAGTGTGTATTATTAGACGTTGGATCGAGAAGAGGCGAGAAGAGGCAAGAAACCAACAAATTGTGTGGTGATAAAAGGGTGAAGGATTCAAGGGGACGGCCAGATAAGAAGCAACCTCCTCCGTCCGTTGCTCCCCACAGCCGCGCATCATCCATCCGTTCCACCCCCACCCCCTTCCTTCCCGCTGCACTGCGCCATGGCGCTCATGCTCAGCCCGGCCGCGACCTTCTTCCCCGCCGCCGGCAAGCCCTCCGCCGCCGCCGCCACGCGGAGCCTCCTCTTCGGCAGTCGGAGCAGGACGCGCAAGGTGGTGGCGATGGCGGACATCCTGGGTGACTTCGGGGCGCGGGACCCGTTCCCGGAGGAGATCGCGAGCAACTTCGGGGAGAAGACGCTGGGCAACGTGGACACGCTGCACCGCATCCTCATCCCCACGCTCTCCGTGCTCTCGCTCTCCCGCGTGCCACTCGACGCCGACCCGGCGCCGCTCTCCGAGGAGGACGCCCGCAAGCTGCTCTTCAAGGTGGTCGGCTGGCGGCTCCTCTTCCCCAGCAAGGGCGACTCCGACGTGCTCAAGCTCGAGTGCGTCTGGAAGGTCCGCGACCAGGCCTGCGGCGACGAGCTCATCGGCAGGATCAACAAGACCCTCGACGGCGCCGGCCACGCCCCCGCCGCGCTCCTCTTCGAGCCGCCCAACCAAGTCAGGGCGCAGCTCTACACGCCGGCCGTAGGTCAGTACTCAGTAACCTTCTTCTCTTCTGCCCCACCCACCACAATCAGCTATGCTATGTTTCTCCATGGGTGATGATGGATTCATCAGTGCACTGAACTGAACTGATCTGAATCGATTTATGCAGGTGGGCTGAGCGCGAACGACTTCATCATCGCCGCGAGGATCGACCAGATCAAGACCAAAGATCTTCTCCCCAAGAAGAGGGTCTGGGCATGCTAGTCACTGCCCATGCCATCTTGTTCCTCTTCCTTTGCATACATACACATTTTTGTTTCATGGAAATGGAATGGAAGCCATCCTATCCACGCTTGTAGCTCTACCCCTAGTGTTTAAGATGATGATGATGATGCCATCGCCATTTTGTCAAATGAAATCAAATGGTTTCTCAACTTCTTGTTAGGTTCTGCCGAATGCGAGGCACGATTACAGCAACACTTACAATTAACAAAATATCAAGAAAACGAGATCACCGTCGTGTCAACAGCTATTTAGATGCTATTACTGTACTCAACTGTACTTGCTGAAGAAAAGGAAGAGATCACTTGATGAGGTTTGTGATGGCGCCGGCGATGATGGCGATCTGGATGGAGTCGACGGTGTGCTGGGCCAGCGGCTGAGGCAGGGTCACGCCGGCCACGCCGAACGCCGCGTTGCACTGCTGCGTCTGCGCCAGGGCCTCGTCGAGCTTCTGCTTGCCCGCGGGGTAGGCGCGGTTGTTGATCTGGTCGTACGCGCCGGCGAACGACATGCCCACGTCCTTGTAGAGCGCGGCGCACTTGGTGAGCGCCGGCTTCAAGCGCACGTTGGGGTTGCCGGCCTCCAGGGTCTTCACGTCGGCGGCGGCGAGGTCGGCATTGTTGACGCCGACGAGCGAAGCCACCTTGGCCAGGCCCCAGGTGTCCGCCTCGGTGCTGTTGCGGTGGCTGCCGAGCTGCGAGATGCACAGCTCCACGTTGACGCGCACGTCGCTGGCCGCGGCCGCCTTGCACGTGTCCGCCACCGCCGCGTCGACGGTGCGGGCAGCACCCATGATCAAGGCCACCCCTGCGAGCACGGCAGCGAGAGCAGGCATCGTCGTCGTCGTCGTCACTGTCTTCATCGATTCAAACCTTTCGTTGTTTGCCAAGAACAACTTGTTAAAATTATGAGGGAAGCAAAGCTAAATAAGGATGAGGCTGGCTTGGCAGAGCGGAGGGGAGCCATTATCGGAGGCTTCTTCTGCCCCACTGGGCTATGTATAGACTCAAGAAGAAACTCAACAATTTGCTTGCTAAAAGATCACAGTATACTTAAAAGACAATATTTCTTTATCAGAATTTGGTGATCAAGCACTGAAAGAAGAACAGCACTGTTGCACTATTGCACTATCATAGTTACAGAAAAATCATCACAATGGTCGTCAGCGATCACCAAACATGAGGTTGTTGATGTGATGGATGCTGATGTCCGAAATGGGTTCGATTGGCCTCTCAGCTTCTTCTTCTTCCTCCTCTTCTTGCGCCGTCGCGGCATCGACAGGCACGGCGACGGCGACGGCGGCGGCGGGGCGTTCGCGGTTGTACTCGTCTGGATGAACGGATGGATGCATGGAAATGATCAAATGAGCATCAAGAAATGGATGAAAGACCAGCAAACTAAACTAGCAAATTGATTGAGCACTATCAAGAAATGGATATTGTCGCCATGGAGAGCGGTAAATCGGTTGCTCAAGTGAAGGTAGAGCATGCTGACCGAAGATGGTGGAGAAGGAGGTCGGGGGCGGGGTGGCGACGAAGTTGGAGCCGACGTAGGCGAGGAGGGAGAGGGCGACGGCGACCATGGCCAGCGAAGGCACCGCCAGCGCCCAGTACTTGGTGGGGTAGTAGGTGATGCCAAGCGACCGGAGCGCCGGCTCCGGCGTGTAGGCCCACGCCAGGTACACCGCCGTCGCGATCACCACGGTGATGGACCCCACGAACCCGTACACCTCCGACGGCTTCGGCCCCGACGCCGGCCCCGGCCGCCGCTTCCGCTCCCGCCCGAACTGCGGGCGCCGGCTGCGCAGCAGGCTCACCGTCTGCCGCGGGCTCCGCACCACCAGCGACGCCGACGCCGCCGACGGATCCATCCGATCTGCTCCGCTCCGCTCCGGCCCGTTCCGTCGAGATGCAGAGCAGGCGACACCGCGACTGAGAGAGAGGGGGACGGGCTATTTGGGCTCTGCGGTGGGCCATAGGTCAGATGGGCCCTGGCCCGGCCCGCCAGGGAACAAAAATGCCGAAGGAAAAGGAGAAGCAGGAGGAGCGGACAGCGGAGCATGGCGCGGCGGACGGGGAGGAGCAGGCCGGAGCCGCGGTGGCCGCTCGCCGAGCCGCCGCCGGGCCTCTTCCCCGACGGAATCCACGACGCCCTCCGCCTGCTCGCCGTGCTCTCCATCGCGGCCGCCGTCGCCGCCGCCTGCAGCGTCCTCAACCGCCGCCCCGCCCCCTTCTGCGACTCCGACGACCCCTATTCCGCCTACGGTGCGTCGTCGATCCCCCCTTGCTCGAACTCAGAATTCCCCTTTGCTCGATTCAAGTCCACAGCAGCAGTTCAAAGTGCAACGAGAAGCAAATCCCTACCTTGCTAATCTACCCGAGCGTTCCTCCTGTGCTGTGTTTGCTTGCGCAGATTCGTGCGAACCCTGCCCGGAGAACGGCCGGTGCGTCGACGGCGAGCTGCGGTGCGACGAGGGGTTCAAGAGACGCGGCAGGGCGTGCGTGGAGGACGGCCTGCTCACCCACACCGCCAACAAGATCGTACTGCCCTGCCCTGCTGACCTGACCCCATTTCTCTTGCCTGTATCCACATGATTATGCACACTATTAACCACCTCTACACAAACCTATTTGCAGTCAGAGTTGCTGCAGCTCAGGATATGCGATGAGCACGCTCGTGTGTTGTGCGGCCAGCCCGGCAAGATCTTGGTACTGCCTATTGAAGTGCTTCTTCAGAACAGCTATAACCCTCCATCATATAGTAATTCTGCTACTATTTCGCTTTCAGTTCCAGCAACATGATATCTCGAGTATGGTTGACGAGCTATTATCCAAGGACGCTGCTCGCCTAAGCGACGATGGAATCAAGGTCGTAAAAGAGAGGGTGCTGCAGAGGGCACATGGCTTCTTGGAGACAACTTCGACTTATGATAAGTATGCATCGTCACAACCTCCTTTTTCCTCGGAAGCAATACGTGGTATTAGATGCCTTGACAGATGCTGGGAACTCCCTCTAATTTTCTTCCATTTAGGGTCCAAGCGTTTAAATGTCCAGAGCTGGCTGCGGAGCTTCGTAGGCCCCTGGCTTGTCAAGCTCGTCAATGGATCTCTAGCAATATCATATTTGTGATCACCTTCTGTGTCCTGGTATGCTTGTAACCTTACTATCTAAGACATACATCTGTTTAACGCAGCTCAAATGATGATAAAACCTTAGTCTGCAGCACTGCTCAGGATTCTATGGATCTTTTGCCAGAGACGGGCATTGTCAAAGAGAGCCGAGCAAATATATGAGCAGGTGTGATTTTTCCTACTCTACTGTTTCATTCCTTTAGGTGTTTATTCTGTGAAGTTTCATCTGTTCCAAATGTCTGCACTACAATGATTCAATGCAATGTGTTATTGCTAAACGCAGTATGTCGTGCAGTGCCATGTACTTTTGGCAAACATGGTACTTTTGGCTGCGGGTCGTTGTTTTTAAATTTTCTGATGTATCCTGACTGCCACTATATCCCTGAAATGTCTACACAACGTGGCTGCCTGTAGTCGTTTAGTGCTTGGTAGTTTGTACGGTTTTATCTCTCAGCACTCTCATTGCCTGCTACAACCTGCAGTGCCCCAGTACTAATACATTTCAGAGTTTTATATGATTCCTTTGCTGCCTATTTTGAATCATTAATCCAAGACTTGATATAAACCATTTCAATCAATTTGATTTGTTTGAATTTGGATTTCTACTGATATATCCAAGCGTATTGCTCCAACTATGTTATCACTATCCTCAATCCAACACGGAAACTCTCTGCCCCTATGCTTCTGCAACACGCTCTTTTGCGCTTCCCGTGCACAGGATTTTCCATAGAGAGCAGTAGCTTGCAATTTTTCTCAGAATCATTTACTGTTGCATATTCATTTTCTCTGCTTTTATGAACTTTTGTTGAAATTTTGCAGGTATGTGAGATCCTTGAAGATAATGCCTTAAGTGCAAAGGCTGGCAACACTGAATGCGAGCCTTGGGTGGTCACCTCCTGGTTGCGTGATCATCTACTGTCTACCCGAGAGAGACGGAACGCTTTGCTCTGGAAGAAGGTACTTGTGTTACAACATATCTCAGTTAATTGTGCAGCCACTTATTTATACTCATTGGTTAGCACTGTCCAAATTTAATGATGGAAAATTGGATAGAGTTACCATTTCGTGTACGATTTATTATTTTGTTACTATCAAAGGAAAGACATATACATGTGAGCATATGAAGCAGTTGTAAGGGGCATTGCCAGTCTCCATATATGGCAATCAAACTCATTTTACTTTTCCTTATTGAACTTGCATGGCACTCGGTATATGGTGATGGAACTAATATTCCTTTTCGTTACTGAACTTGTATCTTGGCACAGGTGGAAGAATTGGTACTGGAAGATTCTCGCATAGATCAGTATCCAAAAGTGGTCAAGGGAGAGGCTAAAGTTGTCTTGGAGTGGCAAGGTACAAACATCCCCCCTCCCCGCACCATTGTCCATGAGTGACTTAGAAGTATCAATCGGTAGCAATTTTACTGAATGCCTTTGCTGTTTCCTGCCACAACATTCGGTTCTGCTACTTATTAATTCCGATGAACTCTTTTCTTGTGAGAATATTTTCGATGAACATGTGTGTGCATGGGCAAGATAATCAGTGGATGTTATGTTGTTGCAGCTAGCGGGTCGCTGAGCGGGAAGATTAAGAAGATGCAAGGCGCAGCAGGGAAGACGAGGAGCAGCAGCGTCGGCGCCATCAAACTTGCTGAAGAAATATGTGGCAGCAGCATCAGCAGAGACAATGAGCAATATTCAGCTAGCAAAGAAGCAACTAATCCTTTCATGTAATCAACCAACCAATCAATCAGTCCAGTCACGGTGAATATATCTTTGATGTGTGTGTGTAGATGCCACGATGATCAACAACATAGGGGTCTTCTTTATGTCAGCATTGTTATAGCTAGTTAGCAAAGTCAGATGAATGTTATGTTGGGTGGTTTATTTTGCCTCTGGAAAACAAAAAACCGACAGATGTTGTAGTAATGTGGTAAGATGATATGTTGATGAATGTACATATCATCGTCATTGGAAGATGCTGCTGACGGAGCACTCGTCGTGGACGCGCCAGATGGTCTCGCCGAGGAGGTTGGCGACGGAGAGCACGGTGAGCTGCGGGAAGCGCTGGTCCGGCGGCACCGGCACGGTGTTGGTGATGATCACCTCCTGGAAGAGGCCGCCGGAGAGCCTCTCGACGGCGGGCGGGCTGAGCACGGCGTGGGTGCTGCAGGCGTACACCGCCCTGGCCCCCTCCCTGTGCAGCAGCTCCGCGCCCTTGTGCATCGTCCCGGCGGTGTCGATCATGTCGTCCACCATCACGGCCACCTTCCCCCTCACGTCGCCGATGAGGTTCATCACCTCCGCCTGGTTGTGCCCCAGCCGCCGCTTGTCCACGATGGCGAGCGGCGCGTCCGAGAGCTTCTTGGCGAAGGCGCGCGCCCTGGCGACGCCCCCGACGTCGGGGGAGACGACGACCACGTCGTTGGGGCAGATGGTCTTGCTGGCGAGGTAGTCGAGGATGACGGGCTGGCCGTAGACGTGGTCCACCGGGATGTCGAAGTAGCCTATAGACTGGCCGGAGTGGAGGTCGCAGGCGAGCACGCGGTGCGCGCCGGCCTGCGTGATGAGGTTGGCCACGAGCTTGGCGGCGATGGACTCGCGGCCCTGCATCTTGCGGTCGGCGCGCGCGTACCCGAAGTAGGGCACCACGGCGGTGATGGTCTTGGCGGAGGCGCGCCGGCACGCGTCCACCATGATGAGCAGCTCCATCAGGTTCTCGTTCGCCGGCGGGCAGGTCGGCTGCACCAGGAACACGTCGCTCCCGCGCACGCTCTCCTGCAGCTGCACGTACAGCTCGCCGTCGGCGAACCGCTTGATCTTGATCCTGCCCAGCTCCAGGCCGAGGTAGCAGGCGATCTCCTCCGCCAGCTTCGGGTTCGCCGTGCCGGAGAAGATGCGGAGGCGGCTGCCGCTGCTGCCGTCCTGCACGGGGAGGCGCAGGTCCGGTGGTGGCTGCAGCAGCGGGTTGTGGTCGTACGTGCCGCCGGTGCTGCTCGCTCTGCAGCTCCACCTCCGGCGACGGCGACGGCGAGAAGGAGATGGAGATGGGGGTGAATGGACGGCGGCGAGGTCGGGCGGAGAGAAGGAGGTGGAGCAGAAGCAGGTGGCCATGGAGGTGGAGGCCATCATGGGCATGGCATGGCAGAGCAGAGGAGGAGAGCCGAGCCGTCTGGATAAGGGAGAGAGAACTGATTTTCGCCTTCCTCGTTAGTGGGCCGTGCTTGCGAAGCCCATGAATGAATGCGGCACATCCAGCCTGCTGGGCTCCTCATACTTTTCACCATTGACACAAGCCCATACATAAAACCGAGGCAGCTCTTCACCATTTTTTTCACCACCTGGTTGCTGCGTTCTCTTCCAGTTCCAGGAGGCCATAGCAAGTTGTTGACACAAGTAAAACGAGTCTAAGGCAGGCAGCCGGACGGCCTTTATTTATCATCACCTGGTGTACAGTTCCAGGTGGAGGTTGTACACGCACCACTGTTCCAGCAGCTTTGTACATGCACTACATATGCATACACCAACAGCAGGCTCGCTCACTTGATCGGCCCGACGGCCGCCGTCGCCGCCGCGGGCTTCGCCATCCCCTTGTACCTCTTGGCGAGCAACACGAAGAGCGCCAGGTCGGCGGCGTTGAGCGCCGCGATGAGGAAGAAGAACCTGTCCACATGGCCCTTGTTGAGGTTCTGAGGGATCCACCCGGCTTGGCCCCCGCTGCGGCTGCCCGCCATGACCAGCGACACGATCAGGCTGTTGGCGTAGCTCCCGGCCGACATGGACGCCCCGGACATCGCGCTGCCGAGGCTCCTCATGCCGTCCGGGAGCTGGTCGTTGAAGAACTCCGTCATGGTCACGTACATGAACACCTCCGACGCCCCGATCAGCAGGTACTGGGGGATCTGCCAGAGCACGCTCAGGCGGTACCGGTCCGCGTGCTTCAGCCTCTGCCGCTCCACCAGTGCCGCCGCGATCATGGCCGCCGTCGATATGACGAGCCCGATGCCCATCCTCTGGAGCTCGGTCGGCTCCTTTGACCGCTTCGACAGGGGCTTGGCGATGCAGAAGGTGTAGATGAAGACGAATGATGTCACGCCGATGATCTCGAAGATGCCGATGCCCGCGGCAGGGACCGTGAATCGGGAGAGCGTGTTGTCCATGGCCTGCGCTTGCTCGATGAACACCGAGGACATCTGCGAGTATGTGGTGGAGTAGATGATGCTGCAGAGCCATATGGGAATGAGTCGAAGGATGCATTTCACTTGCTCCACTTGGGTGACCGTGTAGAGCCGCCGCGGCCTGGATGCCGGCTGCTCGCCTGGTAGAAGGATGGATGGGTCCTCGATCACCGCCGCCTTGTCCAAAAACCTGCAAAAGGTAAACACACCACATAACTATGTACATGGCAGAAACATTTGAGCAATACATAAAAGGTATATATAGTCCATCTTCTCTGTAGAACAAGAGTGTGGTTTATATTGGGCTGCTGGGTTACCTGTATCCTGGTGTGTGTGCAATCTTCCTGCCCCCATTGACGCCGTGGGTTCCATCCACCTCATACAGCTTTTCCACCTGGGTTGGGATGGTGAGGTGCCTCTTCTTCGTGGCAGCGACGAAGACATTTCCCACGGTGGCGGCAGGGTTCCCGCACGGCATGAAGTGCCTGAACCTCTTGGTCCCGGCGGCGAACAGGAGGAGGCCGAGGAGAGCCGCCGCCGCCGAGATCGCGAAGGCGGCCGACCAGCTCCCCTCGTCCTCGATGTAGGTGAGAAAAATGACGGCCACCAGGCTGCCCAGGTTGTTGGCGACGAAGAAGTAGCCGTAGAAGGCCGTCTTGGATCTCTTCTCCTTGGTGTGCTCCTCGTCGAATTGATCGGCGCCGAACGTCGTGTTTGTTGGCTGGTATGCACCGTTCCCCAGCGCGATCTTGTATATGGCCACATAAAATATGGCTGTCTCCGCTGCTGTGGGTGTCCTGCAGGTCTTTGTGTTCTCTGTTTCCGAGTCGCAGCTGAAGTTGTGCAAGAAGAAATAGGAGGATATGGCGAGCTCCACCAGTCCCTGTCAATAATCAGTATATGCATTTGCATGATATCAATACATGAGAGCTGCCATGGAACGGAAAAAGGAAAAGAAAGTAGAAGAAGGAAATCACTTACGGCGAGGAAGATGAGCTGGAAGATGATGCATGACTTGTATCTTCCCCAGTAGGAGTCGGCGATGATGGCGCCGACGATGGAGAAGACGTAGGTGGTGCCGGACCAGTTGCTCACATGCTTGGCGGCGTTGGCGTTGTCCAGCTGCATCACCACCCTCATGAAGGTCACCAGGTTGATGCTCACGCCGTTCACCGCTAACGTCGCAAGCGCCTGGTTTACTGCATTTCATGCATCCCATGACGTGCATATGTTATGCCAGGCCAAAGCCACGGTGGTTGCAGGTCTGACTTTTGTTTTGGCTACCTCTTCTCTTCCAGAGCAAACAAAAATACTACTAACAACTAGCAATAAATATGGAAGATCCGCATAGGATACTACTGTGATCATCACTTGGTGAGTAACTAAGATACTACCGTATATACAAAAGAAATCTCCGAATTATTCCTGCTAGTACATTTGTTTATAGTAGGAGAAACTCCCATTTACTGGGCATGCATATGGATTCTCCTATTATAAATATATACTCAGGAATTGGGGCTAATTTGGTAAGAGATTTTTTGGGATGCATCTAATCTAACCAAGAAGATATATACTACTCCCTTCCTAAAGAAATATAAGAACGTTTAGATACTACTTACGCAGGATGAGGAGTCCGGCAGGCCATCCACCAGATTTGGCTCTCAGGCACTGCCTGCCGTTCCAATCCACCGAGCCATCCATCGTCGTCTCTTCACCTTCTCCTTCCCCTTCTCCGGCGACCACGATAACATGGTCATGGTCTTGCACCTGATCCCTTTCATCCTCCTGAGCAATCTGCACATATATATGCATATATACACACACAAGTACGTAGAGCTATCAGTCATCCATGATTGATGGTGCATCCCAGGTGAAGAGAAAAGAAAAACAAAGGAAACCGGCTATGCTTGCATCCATTCTACATACATCCATGATGGAAGGGGAAAACACACTCTTCTTTGCGCTTGTGCTTCCACACCCCTCCTCCTCTCTTCCCAAGGTCAGAGGATAGATGCACCTATATATCTCCTGGAGTTTGTATCCATATGCCTATGTGTTTGGGTGTTGATGATGTAATATATTTGTGTGTATTTATGTGTTTGTGTATGTATATGCAAGGCCAGCCAGGATGATAGGTGGCAGGTGTGCTGCAATGCAAGGCCAACGTGGTCTCACCCTCTTAATTGCACTGCCAATTGGCATATCTTTTCTTATGATTAATAGTAGTATCAAGATATCTCTTCTATCTCTCGTCTCGTGTATCCACAATTAAAGCGGCGGCGCTTGGTCCTCTTGCTTTGATTTCTTTAATTATAATGGCCCCGCGGTGAATACTTTCCATGTTAGGCTTATTACTTCCCACATAAGGTTTATTGTTAAGGTTAATTGTGTTGGGGGTGATGAACTCCATAATTATTTGGCTACCATGTTTAAGATTTGGTGGTGACAAGTGGGAGCACCCCTGGGGGCCGACAAGCAACTGACTTACTTTCAGAATGATCAATGATAGGTGTTGGCAGACCAGTTGGCGGCTTGCGGTCGGGAAGCTTTGTCGGGACGTATGGGGTGGATAGTTTCTTAAAAGGAGATACATAATGCACACACACATAATAAGAATGTTCGATCTCCTGTCATCTTGTTTTGTCGAGACGCCTGGGATGGATATTTACGTAATAGGAGATACGTAATGCACCTACACATAATAAGAACGTTCGATCTCCCGTCATCTTATTTTGTCGAGACGTCGAGGGTGGATAGTCACGTCATAGGAGATACGTAATGCACCTATACATAATAAGAGCGTTCGGTCTCCCGTCATCTTGTTTTTTCGAGACGTCTGGGGTGGATAGTTACGTCATAGGAGATACGTAATTGCATCACATTATAAGAAGAATGTTTGATCTTCCGTCATCTTTGAACGAGGTGTCCTATGTGTAAGCCAAACTTGGATGCCCATCTCTCACCCACCACCGCCCGCTTGTTGTGCCCACTTGCTATCACTCGCCGAGCCAACACTGCTCTCTCCTCTCCCCTCTCTCTGATCGGGGCCATCCTCTTCTATCATGTCACGGATCCAAATCCTCACGGACCTCCACTGTTGCCCCCCCTCAAGGATCAGAAATGCTGACTGCAAGGAGGACTACAAATTTAAACTTTCTTATTAAAGTTATACTAAAGAAACGCCAATTAATATGGATCGGAGGGAATATTCTATTTGAAATATTGGTTCTATAAAATACAACTAAGTGATGTAAGTTTTATGGCATGATAAAGGAACACTAGCAAGCAAGATAACTAGATAAAACAAGTTACATAACCACAAATAGGCAAGAGGTAGGGAACGAATTAACCAAAGGCACGGGAGTGAATATTTATATCCATGAGTTCAAGTCCTTTCGGGGGTTGGGGGTGGGGTGGGGGGGGGGGTGTGATTCTAATCTCAGTTGGAGAGACCAACGCAATAATCAGTTCAAGTCCTTTAGGAGGACATGGAGAGCTCCATCAGTCCTGTCAATAATCAGTTTTGAACAAGAGGGTTGATACTTCTCAAACGTATCTAAAATTTCTTATGTTTAAAGCCTAGTATCCATCAATTATGCAATGTTTGACATTTTTCAGGAACCAACCTATCAATTCACCATTAGTATCAGTTCCTATTTTCTGCATTTTCATATTTCAAGAAAAATATATATCTATGGACCTCAATTTTTTTGGAAAATTTAGAGTCGATTAGGATGTTAGAGGGACCACTACATCCTGGAGTCAGGCCAAGGGAGGTCCACATGACCCACGCGCCCTGTGTAGACGCCCTACGACTTAGAGCGCCTAAGGTGGGCGTTAGGCACCCTAGGGTTCGCTTGGTGCCCTCTCTTGGCCCCATGGCTTTATATTGACCACTTGACCTAGGCCATATTTATTGATGTTTTTTCTCCGTCGCCACTTCGTGCTTCAAGGCGATGTTCGTTTCAGCCCTTATATGGCAATTTGTTAGAGGGGAAATCACCATCGTCTTCATCAATCTCAATCATCACAACTTCAATATGAGTTCTTAGTAGTCCATTCCCTGGAGTATAGGATCATGGCAATAGCCAAGATACGATCTCTTCTCTTTGTAGTTTAATACAATGGCCATCCAATATTAAATCCTAGTGATGATATTGGTCATGTGATGAATTATTTCTTTATGTTCATATTGTGTTGATAATCATAAGGTTTTAGACTTAGTAGAACTAAACCGAGTACATGAGGGGCGGTTTCAGTACTACTAGGCACGAGGAGGAGAAGGTTAGTATTGATGGGCAGGTGGTGCCTCAGAAGGACACATTTGGACGTTTGGGTTCAATGCTGTAAAAGAATGGGGATATCGATGAAGATGTGAACCATGGAATCAAACCTGGATGGTTGAAGTGGTGCCATGCTTCTAGCATTCTATGTGACAAGAGAGTGCCACAAAAGCTAAAAGGCAAGTTCTATAGGACGGCGGTTCAACCTGCAATGTTGTATGGAGCTGAGTGTTGGTCGACTAAAAGGAGACATGTGCGGTAGTTAGGTATGGAGGGAACACACATGTTGACATGGATGTGTGTCCATACAATGAAGGACCGAGTCCGGAATGATGATATACGAGATAGATTTGGTTAGCACCGATTGAAGAGATGCTTGCCCAAGATCATCTGAGATGGTTTGGGCATATTCGGCGCAGGCCTCCGAAGCCCAGTGCATAGAGGATGGCTAAAGCGTGCTGATAATGTAGAAATAGGTCGGGGCAGAATAAACTTGACATGGGAGGAGTAAAGAGAGATCTGAAGGACTGGTGTATCACCAAAAAACTAGCCATGGACAGAGGTGCTGGAAAGGTTGCTATCCATGTGCCAGAACCATGAGTTGGTCACGAGATCTGATAGGTTTCACCTCTACCCCGTGGGGTATCATCTAGTTGTATAAGAGGGTAAAATAAATACTTTCGTCACTATATATTGTATATCATAACAATTATTATAATGATATAATCATCTAATATGTAATTTTATTAACAAATAAAATCTTACTACACCATGTATATGTGATTACACGATGCAAGTAAAGAGTATAAGATAAATGTAATCAACCATAAATAACTACCCCCTCTGTATCATAATATTTGTTGTTGGGGAGAACTAGGAGAACTAGTCTAGTTCTCCCCAACAACAAGTATTTAGGAACAGAGGGAGTAGTGAATAACAACAACACGGTGAAGTGCGCGAGGAGGGGGGGGTGCACATGCCCCCTGTCTAGCACATATTTAACAAGCGGTCCATGCCCCTGCCAAGCTTTCTCTTCCTCTTCTTGTCGTCGACAAGAGGGGAACCCCTCCCGTTCTCGTCGTCAACAATCGGCAAATCAGCTCAAGTCGCCAAATCCTCGTGCTAGAATCAATCTCCTCCATTGCAAGCCAAATGAAGAAATTTCCTCCACTATGTTTGATTTACGTTCGTATTGTGTTAATGTCCTATGTTTGATTTATAGATTGCCAATAATGTCCATCTTTAGTAAATTATTTACTCAACTCCTTTTTAACCTGTGAAATACCTTTTGATTAACCAACAGCCACAACCAAATAGTTGGCTACAATGCAATGCACAAAAATATAAAGCATAAGCATATATTGTATAAGAGGGTGGTACGTCTTCAACGTATCTATATTTTTTGATTATTCCATGCTGATATATTATCATTCTATGATAATTTTTGGGTATTTATTTACCAATTTGTATTATTTTTTAGCATTAACCTATTGACCCAGTGCCCAGTGATAGTTGTTGTTTCCTGCATGTTTTTGAATTTTCAGGTTTTCAATAGCAACTGAAGTCCAATCGTCCTAAAACTTTTTGATGATTTTTTTGGACCAAAAGAGGACCTAGAAGATTCAGAAGAAGGACGGGGCCACCAGAGGGCCCCACAAGCCAACACGATGCAGCCTGGGGCGCGCACAATGATGGCTTATGGGCCCCTCATGGCTATCCCGATTCTGTTCTGTGGCTTATAAATTCTCATATATCCTAAAAACTCTAGAGGCAGTCCTTAAAACCTTTTTACACCGTCGCAAGTCTCTGTTCCGACGAGAGGTCATCTAGAGCTCCATTCCGGCACCCTGTCGGAGGGGGATCAAGCACGGAGGGCCTCTTCATAAACCTTGCTGCCCTCATGATGATGTGTGAGTAGTTCACCACAGACATACGGGTCTGTAGTTAGTACCTAGATGGTAATCTCTCTCTCTCTTGATCTTCAATACGATAATCATCGCATCTTCGCTTTGACCTATCCGATGTAATACTTTTGTGTGGTGCATTTGTTGGGATTCGATGAATTTTGGGTTTATGTTCAAATTATTCATGATAAATATTTGAGACTTCTTTGAATTCTAAATATGATTCTTGTAAGTGCATATAGTGCCAGCCTTATTGGTTTTGGAGTATTTAAGACAAACATGGTTGAGGGACTAATGTGTTTGTGAGAGTTCACAGGATAACACAGATTGAAGTACCTGGAGTTTCGGTTTAGCCGTTGAGGAAAGTCTTCGTTCAAGGTTTGAGGATCTCCAAAGTCGTCATGATGCCCTCTCAACTGAACATAAGAAGCTTTCTCTTGACTATCTTCAAAGAAAGCTTGAAATTTAGAAGTTGAGGGAAACTCATGATGACCTACGGAAGGAAAATGACTCTCTCCTAGCCGAACAGATCAGTACTGCTCAGGATGAATTCAATGCTCCATGCTTAAAATGTCTTGCTCGGGAAGCTAATGATTCAACTGGTGAATGTTCAAATGCTTCTGAGAATGCTTTACCTTCAACGGTATATGTGGCTTCTAACCCCTCATCTGAGGAAGCCACTGCTATTACTGATGATAATGACAGGTTGAAGACAGTGATTGAAACTGGCATGTACAAGAGTCGGAAGGGACATCAGATTTTCCGTGATGTCATAAATAAGACTATTCTGAAAACCCCCTAGGAAAGAGGGTGTGGATTTTGAAAGAAACATCAATGTTGATGGATCTTACTGGACACCTAAGCAGTATCCCAAAATCACATGGGTTGCTGCAAAAGGTCCTTCAGTTGATCCTTCCACATTATCTGGCTTTAAATATGCAAATCCTATCATTATTGATGAATCTTTTGATTCCAACTATAAATTGTTGAAATGTCAAAATGGTGATGTATTTGCTAGGTTCATTGGCACTAACTACAGGAATGGTTCACCCATGAAGAAGATCTAGGTTCCCAAAAGTCTTCTTGAGAAGCTTCCTGTGAATGTCTTGACGACATCTCTCAAGAAGAAGACAAACCCCAGATCAATGTCTTCAAGAAGACAAATGTCTTCACATGGTCGCACTAACCAATCTGTTTCGCAGGGAAGGACACAAATGACTCATGAATATGTGCACTATGGCATGAACCGCTATGTTCATCCAACCAAGAATTTCTCTGCTTATTAATTTGAGTATACTAATCCTCATGTGAAACATGCTATTAGGGCAACATTTCCTAAATTCTCTGATGCTGCTTTACTTCTCATTGCTTCTAAGCCACCCCTTCAGATGTGGGTGGTTAAGAAGAACTAACGTCTTCATGCAACATTGGGTCTCTAGATGAGATGAAGCCTAACTCGAAGATTATCTCTAGAGACCCAAAAACTTTCTTGCTTGGATGCAAGATAACTAATGCAAATAGATTTTTCTACTTATATCTTCCAGATTACTTACCACTGTCTACTGTTATATCCTCATCTTAGCATGTTACTCTTGCATGCTTTGGTGAGCACGACTAATTCTCAAATGCAGGAAGATAAATCAAGTACTACTGAATGGATCATGGACAGTGGGTGCACTAGTCACATAGCCGGTGATCGAAGCCTATTAATGGAGTCAACTCTTGGATCTCCAACTAAATATCACATCGTCTTTGCCGACGAAAGCAACATCAATGTCTTGGCACTAGGTAGAGTTGCTATCACAAGGGATCGACACATGGACAATGTCATGCTTGTTGAATCCCTTGGTTACAACTTGAAGTTCATTTCTATGCTGTGTGATCTAGACACGCTTGTTATCTTTGGCAAGTTTCAATCTGTGATACTAATGGCCTCTAACAAAACCAAAGTCTTCAAAGGTTTTCGAAGAGGTGATCTATACATGGTAGACTTCTCTACAGGACCATAGGTTTCCACATGTCTTCTAGCAAAGGCTTCAGAATGCTGGCTATGGCAGCGAAGGCTAGGACATGCTGGCATGATGAACTTGCATACTCTCACAAAGAAGAGCCTTGTCATTGGTGTAGAAGGCGTCAAGTTCAAGAAAGATCACCTATGTGGTGCCTGTGAAGCCGGGAATATGACTAGGGCCAAGCACCCCTCGAAGACAATCATGACTATGACACGACCCTTCGAGCTGCTCCACATGGACTTATTTGGCCCGACTCATTATTCCACTTTTTCTACCACTACAAATCTTTATGTCTTCGTGATTGTTGATGATTACTCTAGATACACCTAGGTGCACATCTTACTCTATAAGACTGAAGTGCAGGATGTCTTCAGGCACTTCATTAACAGGTGCATGACCAACTATGACGTCAAGTTCGAGCACATAAGGAGCGACAATGGCACCAAGTTCAAGAACACGGGTCTTGACACTTATCTTGAAACTTTGGTAGCCACCCATGAGTTCTCAGCTCCTTACCACAGCAGAATGGTGTCGTCGAGCGCAAGAACAGGACTCTCATAGAGATGGCTCGCACCATGCTTGATGAATACAAGACACCTCGAAGATTTTGGTCTGAAGCCATTGACACTGCCTGCCACATCATCAACAGAGTTTATCTTCAAAAGTTCTTCAAGAAAACATCATACGAGCTTCTAACTGGTAAGAAACCCAATGTAAGTTATTTCAAAGTCTTCGGTGCAAAATGCTGGATTAGGGATCGACATCACTCTTCAAAATTTGCACCGAAAGCACATGAGGGTTTCATGCTTGGTTACAGAAAGGATTCACACACCTACAGAGTCTTCAACACTTTTCACCACAAAATTGTTGAGACTATAGATGTGCAATTCGATGAAATTAATGGCTTGAAAAGAGAACACCTACCTCCTATGATAGATGAACTTCCACCTAAAGAAGCAACCAGGCTGATGGGCATTGGTGAAATCTTGCTTGAGGAACCAGTGATTGAAGAAGTCATCATCCATCCAGTCTCTCATCACGAAGACAATGATGCATCCGAAGACAATGCTGCTGACAAAGACAATGCTCGACAGGCAACTCAAAGTCTTCGACCTGCTCATCCTCGCGTGGCAAATGAAGTGCGGATTGAGAAGATGCTCAGTAGCATCAATGAACCAGGTCCACTCACTCGCTCAAGAGCTAACCAATTGGCTAACTTTTGTGGGCATTTCACTTTCGTCCCTATCACAGAACCCACCAAAGTTGATGAAGCCTTCAAGGAATCTGAATGGATTCAAGCCATGCAATACATCAATTCAAGATCAATAACGTATGGGAACTTGTCAAGCAAGCTGATCCATGCAAGCGCAATGTCATCGACACTAAGTGGATCTACCACAACAAAAAGATGCCTCTGGCCAAGTTGTCAGGAACAAGGCCAGACTTGTAGCACAAGGCTAGACCCAGGTTGAGGGTATCAATTTCAATGAAACATTTGAATTGTTGCTAGAATCGAAGCCATATGTATACTGCTTGCATATACTAACCACTATGATATATGCCTATATCAAATGGATGTCAAAAATGCATTCCTCAATGGTAAGATTGAGGAAGAAGTATATGTTACTCAACCTCCAGGGTTTTAAGATCCAAAGCATCCAGACATGGTCTACCTATTGGGGAACGTTGCATGGGAAACAAAAATTTTCCTACGCACACGCAGATCTATCCATGGTGATGAGCATCTATGAGAGGGAGAGTGGATCTACGTACCCTTGTAGATCGTTAAGCGGGAAGCGTTAAGAAACGCGGTTGGTGTAGTCGAACGTCTTCGCGATCCAAATCGCCATGCATCCCACGATCCAATCACAATCCATCCCGCGATCCAATCACGATCCATCCCGCGATCCAATCACAATCCATCCCACAAACTTGATCACGATCCGTCCCACGAACTTGATCACGATCCTTCCGATCTAGTGCTGAACGGACGACACCTCCGTGTTCAGCACACGTACAGCTTGATGACGATCTCCACTGTCTTGATCTAGCAAGAAGGAGTGGAGAGGAAGAAGAGTTCTTCGGCAGTGTGACGGCACTCTGGGTATGGTGGTGGAGCTATTCCGGCAGGGTTTCGCCTAAGCACTGTAGAAATCCGATCTAGAGGAGAAACTATGCACTGGAGGAATGGGTAGCACGTGGCTGTAAAAACTAGTGCAAAACCCTAAAATCCACCAGTATATATAGAAGGAGAGGAGGAGAGGCTGGAACAAGGGCCAAGGCTCCTATAGGAGTCGGCCGAACCAACTAGGATTGGAGGACTCTCCTCCAATCCTAGTAGGACTAGGATTCGTCCTTTTTTTCCTTTTTTCCACCTTTTCCTACTGGGTTTTCTTCTCCAGCCACATGGGCCTTGTGTGGGAGTTTCCACCAGCCCACTAAGGGCTGATATTCACTCTACCACAGCCCATGAAGCCTCTTGGGTCGAAATACCCCTCCCGGAGGTCTCCCGGTACACTACCGGCACTCCCGGTCACTACCGATGAGCTCGGAACTTTTCCGGTGACCAAAACAGGACTTCCTGTATATGAATCTTTACCTCCGGACCATTTCAGAGCTCCTCGTGATGTCCGGGATCTCATACGGGACTCCGAACAACCTTCGGTCACCACCATACATAACTCTATACTACCGAAACGTCACCAAACCTTAAGTGTGCAGACCCTGCGGGTTCGAGAACTATGTAGACATGACCGAGACACCTCTACGGTCAATAACCAATAGCGGGACCTGGATGCCCATATTGGTTCCTACATATTCTACGAAGATCTTTATCGGTCGAACCTCTATGTCAAGGATTCAGTTAATCCCGTATGATGTTCCCTTTGTTCTTCGGTATGTTACTTGCCCGAGATTCGATCGTCGGTATCTCCATACCTAGTTCAACCTCGTTACCGGCAAGTCTCTTTACTTGTTCCGTAATACAAGATCCCGCAACTAACACTTAGTTACATTGCTTGCAAGGCTTATTGTGATGTTGTATTACCGAGTGGGCCTTGAGATACCTCTCCGTCACACGGGGTAACAAATCCCAGTCTTGATCCATGCCAACTCAACAGACACCTTCGGAGATACCTGTAGAGCACCTTTATAGTCACCCAGTTACATTGTGACGTTTGATACACACAAGGCACTCTTCCGATGTCCATGAGTTGCATGATCTCATGGTCGTAGGAACACATACTTGACATGCAGAAAACAGTAGCAATAAACTGACACGATCATATGCTACATTTGTAGTTTGGGTCTTGTCCATCACATCATTCTCCTAATGATGTGATCCCGTTATCAAATGACATCACATGTCAATGGCTAGGAAACCTTGACCATCTTTGACCAACGAGCTAGTTCACTAGAGGCATACTAGGGACAAAGTGTTGTCTATTTACCCACACATGTAATGTGTTGCCAATCAATACAATTATAGCATGGATAACAAACTATTATCATGAACAAGGAAATATAATAATAAACACTTTATTTATTGCCTCTAGGGCATATTTCCAATAGGCTCAAGAAGGCTATGTATGGCCTCAAGCAAGCACCAAGAGCTTGGTATGACACACTCAAGGAATATCTCAAGGAGAAATGCTTCAAACCCGGTTCACTTGATCCTACTCTCTTCACTAAATCATATGATAGTGACATGTTCATAGGCCAAATCTATGTTGATGACATTATCTTCGGCTGCACTAACAACAAATGTAGTGATGAGTTTAGTTTCATGATGCAAGAGCAATATCAGATGTCGATGATGGGAGAGCTTGAGTTCTTCCCAGGGCTTCAGATTCGACAGCAACCAAATGGCATCTTCATATCTCAAGAGAAGTATCTTAAGGACTGCCTCAAGAAGTTTGGCATGAATGAAGCCAAAGGCTACAAAACGCCCATGCCTACTAATGGACACCTCTGCAATGACAAAAATGGTAAAGATTTCCGATCAGAAGGTATATCGCTCCATGATTGGCTCATTGTTGTACTTATGTGTATCTAGGCCAGATATAATGCTTAGCATTTGTATGTGTGCCCGATTTCAAGTCGCACCAAAGGAGTCGCATCACCTTGCGGTGAAGTGAATACTTTGATATTTGGCTCACACCCCAATGCTAGGATTATGGTATCCAAAGGGCTCCAACTTTGATCTCATTCGCTACTCAGACTCAGACTTTGTTGGTGACAGAGTTGATCGCAAGTCTACTTCAGACACTTGTCACTTTCGGGGTCGATCACTTGTATGTTGGTCTTCGAAGAAGCAGAACTATACCTCACTCTCCACTGCCGAAGCCGAATACATTGCTGCTGTCGCCTGCTGCACTCATCTTCTCTGGATGAAGCAAACTCTCAAGGACTACGACGTCAACAAGAAGAAAGTATCTCTCTTTTGCAATAATGAGAGTGCTATCAAGATCGCCTACAATCCAATACAACATTCGAAGACAAAGCACATTCAGATACGACATCATTTCCTCCATGATCATGTGTTGAAGGGAGACATCGTCATCAAGCCTGTGAAGTCAGAAGAGCAATTGGCTAATATTTTCACAAAGCCTTTGGATGAGAAAAGGTTTTGCAGGTTGCGGTGTGAGCTAAATATCTTAGAATCCTCTAATGTCCTTTGAATGGGCATACATCCAACGCTTAATGCTTATTCAAGACTTTGATGCACAACAAACAAAGTAACACATGTCTTCAACTCATGATAAACTTACAATCTGAGTGTGAATACATTAACGAAGAATATGACTTCAGAGCGCCATAATAATTGTGCGTCGTGTCTGGGTCAAATATTCTTATACGGTGGGTAACGCCACCGACCAAACTCGAAGACATCGCTTTTATCTTCGCTTCTTTACATGTCTTCGAGAAACTTAGTTTATCTTCAAATCTAAAATCTTATTCTCAAAGCTTGCAAGTGTGTTTAGTTGAATATTCCTTGCATATCTATATGTGTATTGGAGTTTTGTCCTATACAATATTTGTCCTATAGCTATATCTTCGAGTTTTCCTAGGCAAATGTGATCGGACCCGACATTCCCATTTGTTCTTACCTCGTCTAACTTTGTTCAACTCCAGTCATATGCATTCTATGTTGACATGTGTTGATTGTCTTCACTACATCCATGTCAGTCGAAGACAAATACAACCAACGTTTAAACTCTCAAATCGTATCTGTTACTGCATTTTTAGCAACAACTCCTGTCGGGGATATACCCCGCGGTATGACCCGGCCTGGCGACTCACACGAGACCCGGTAAATACATGACGTTTTATTGGTGATCCAGCAGGCGGGTCGCAGGACGACCAGGCCCAAGACCCAGCGTGTGAGCCGGCGCCAGGCGGCTCACAAGAGAAGGCCCAAAGAGAGAAAGACTCCCTGCCGAAGGAAACAAGACCCGGAATAGGATTCTAAAGAGATTAGTCCTAATCCTACTCGTAGTAGGACTCTATTTGTAAACCTACCTTCTCCACTTATATAAGGAGGGGTAGAGCACCCCTAGAAAGACAAGTTCACAAGTCCACAAGTTTAGACAAACTCAAGAGATTAAAGATAGACAGATTAAAGGCTCTCGTGATTAGAGGTATCAAACAACACCCTTGTAATCGAGAGATCTCCTTCATCATCAATACCAGACAAGCAGGATGTAGGCTTTTACCTCCATCGGATGGGCCGAACCTGGGTAAACTTCGCGTCTCTCGATTCCGACCAACCCCTTCAAGCCGCCACATAGTTGCGCTTCTGCCTTGAACCTAAGCCCGTTCACCCGGACATCTGCCGTGAGAAATCCATAACAGTTGGCGCCCATCGTGGGGCTTCACGCGGTGGTGTTGTGTTTTTGAAGGGCGCTATTCAGGGATCGAAAAACTAGTGATTGATCGGATGAAGAACCAGCACGGAAATATGTACATGGATACAAAGGTCACCAGTCAAGATTGAGAAAGTTTTAGCAAAAGTATAAGCCAGATTTCATGGGTCAAGGATTCTCCATGGTGGCCAACTTAGTCGAACAATCTACCCAGGTTGTCAAAAATATCCATCACAGATTCAATCTATGTGACGGACGTGTCCGACTACTGCTGCACCTTCCCGTTCATATGCAGCAATCTGAGTCGCTGTCAACTACAACTTTTGGCTCAGGAATTCTACTATGAGCCCGTGGCCAATTTTTCAAAGCACAAGGCCAAAGCTACATGCATACACTCCAGCGGCAGCATAAAAAAAATCACCCAGGCCGTGGTGACGCCAGGTTCAAGTTTTAAGGGAAAGAAAAATTGCCGATATGGTAACCAGAGTTGGACAAAAAAAAAGGGAAGCGCATCGCCCAGGACTCGATTTCTGCCACCACGGCTTCGGCTCCGCCGCGTCCACCACTGTGGCGATTCGCCTCCGAGCCGGCCTCGGCTTCGCCGCCTGCACCCACCTCGCCTCTGTGCGTCTGCGTCGTACGCCCGCTTGAGCCGTGGCCTCCGCCGTTCGTCTCTGCCCCCGTGGCCTCCGTCGCTCGCTTGCTGCTGCAGCGCCGCGGCCTCGTCTCCTTGCATCCGTGCATGAGCCGCCACAGCGTTGACCCGCCGGCCTCGCATCGTCCACACGGTTCAGCCACCGCTGCGCCGTGGCCGACTCGGACTCAGTCTCCGTCCGCCGCTCTGCTGAGCCCTCTGTTGAGCCGTCACGCCATGGCAGTGCCTCGCCTCGACTGTCCGCTTGTGCCATGGCTCACCTCATCTCTGCCGCCTTGGACCAGCCCTGATGCAGATCCGTCCGTGCTGATACGGGTCGCCGGTGCTGCCTCGACCACCGCGCACACCGGTTGCTCTGGCTGAGTATCCTCCGTTCAAGTAATTCTACAGCGGCAGCACCAGGGGAATTCCTCACCGCTATTCTTTAAGGAAAACTGGAACCCGACAGAGATCGAACAGGCGGCCGGAACTGTGTGGACCAGCAGTGCACTCCAACATGTGTATTTCGTCAAAGGTTGACCATTGGAGATTAGACCAGAGGGAATGCTAGTCCCACGTGAAGGCAGTTTTCTAAATTTTTTGGTCAGTACGTCCACTGCAAAACCACAATGACCAAAAGTGTTACTACTTTTTATGCGAGACACTGCTGGTCTGCACGCAGACTATCCGTCGACCAAATGCAATCAGGTGCCATCCGTTCCGTCTTTATCAGTACATATAAAATTCTTTCAAGAACAATTACTTTTCATGCAATATTTGTATGCAGGACAATTGACATTAAAACGCGGAGGAGGAACGTGCATCAGCATCATTCTGCATTGGTATTTGTCCGTATTGCATTATTCAACGGACTCGCCCACCGGCTTCCGACGCCACGGCCGCCTCTTACGGTCGAACCGGCTTACAACGCCACGGCCGCCTCTTATAGTCGCACCGGATTACAATGCCATAACCGCCTCTCATGGGCGTGCTGGCTTACAACGCCGTGGTCGTCTCTTGCGACTTCACCGGCTTACAGCGCCGTGGCCATCTCTCGCGACTTCACCGGCGTTTGGCTGCCTCTCATGGGTGCACCGGCTTACAACGCCGTGTCCGTCTCTCGCCATCCGCGCCTGCTTACAATGTCATGGCCGTCTCTCACCATCCGCGCCGGCTTACAACGCCGTGGCATCTTTCACGACAGCATCGGCTTACAATGCCATGGATGGTTTCTATGTCTACATCAACACGCCAGTGGATGCATACACCAGTACGAGCCGCCCAACGGACGAACGCAAGACGCCGCCCACAGTTTGATCTACATCAACATATCGGTGTAGTGCTTGCCTGTACGAGCCGCCCAACGGACGCGCGCAAGACGCCACCCATAGTTTGATCTACATCAACATATCGGTGTAGTGCTCGTCGATACGAGACGCCCAACAGACAGGCACACAAGTCACCGCCATTACAGTTTGGTTCACTTCAACAACCAGCCGGGACGAACCATCGACCGGATTATTGAAACAAATCATACGGGATCATCTATAACCCTCCACGGCCAACCTCAACTTTCAGTGGAGATTCTCAAGCCGCCTCTTCGAGTCAACTTAAGACTCGGGGGCTACAGACATGGCAAGACACATTTTGGTCATTTTTCAAGAGAACCCCGGGTCTTTGCAAGAGAAAACCCAATCCTGGGGGCTATTACATTATTGGCGGAAGATTAAAAGTTGCCCAAGAGGACGAACCGCCGTGATGCACCATTCAAACATGGGTGCCTGGATTTATTGGATCATCATAAAGTTACTTGGAGCTTCTGCCGTTTCTTCATACAAAATGGCGGCTTACAAGATGGTGTACAAGTTGATATCATCGACATGGTTGTCGAAGGGGGCTTCCCACCCTCCGGGTGTAGCTTATCAAACCGTAATAGCCGGCTCTTACACCAAAAAAGTTGACAAGTCAACTTGGTTGTTGAAGGGGGCTTCCCACCCTCCGGGTGTAGCTTACCAAACCCTAGCCGGCTCTTAAGCCAAAAATGTTGACAAGTCAACATGGTTGTCGAAGAGGGCTTCCCACCCTCCAGGTGTAGCTTATCAAACCCTAACAACTGGCTCTTACGCCAAAAAAGTTGACAAGTTAACTTGGTTGTCGAAGGGGGCTTCCCACCCTCCGGGTGTAGCTTATCAAACCCTAACAGCCGGCTCTTAAGCCAAAAATGTTGACAAGTCAACATGGTTGTCGAAGGGGGCTTCCCACCCTCCGGGTGTAGCTTATCAAACCCTAACAACTGGCTCTTACGCCAAAAAAGTTGACAAGTCAACTTGGTTGTCGAAGGGGGCTTCCCACCCTCCGGGTGTAGCTTATCAAACCCTAACAGCCGGCTCTTAAGCCAAAAATGTTGACAAGTCAACATGGTTGTCGAAGGGGGCTTCCCACCCTCTGGGTGTAGCTTATCAAACCCTAACAACTGGCTCTTACGCCAAAAAAGTTGACAAGTCAACTTGGTTGTCTAAAGGGGCTTCCCACCCTCCGGGTGTAGCTTATCAAACCCTAACAGCCGGCTCTTAAGCCAAAAATGTTGACAAGTCAACATGATCGTCCAGGGGGCTTTCCACCCTCCGGGTGTAGCTTATCAAACCATATCGGTCGGCTCTCAAGCCAAAAATGTTGCATACATTGCATCATACATAGCATCATACATTGCATCATACATTGCATCATACATTTCATCATATTCACATGTCATGCCGGCTTATCAAGCCGGGTCATAGCAATGTTATGAAAGATATTGTTGGGGAACGTCGCATGGGAAACAAAAATTTTCCTACGCACACGCAAACCTATCCATGGTGATGAGCATCTACGAGAGGGAGAGTGGATCTACATACCCTTGTAGATCGCTAAGCGGGAAGCGTTAAGAAACGCGGTTGGTGTAGTCGAACTTCTTCGCGATCCAAATCGCCGAGCGTCCCGCGATCCAATCACGAACCGCCCCGCGAACACATCATGATCCGTCCCGCGAACTCATCACGATCCGTCTCACGATCTTGATCACGATCTATCCCGCGAACTCATCACGGTCCGTTCCGTGATCACATCATGAACCGTCTCGCGATCTCGATCACGGTCCTTCCGATCTAGCGCCGAACGGACGGCACCTCCGCGTTCCGCACACGTGCAGCTTGATGACGATCTCCACCGTCTCGATCCAGTGAGAGGAGGTGGAGAGGAGAGAGAGTTCACCGGCAGCGTGACGGCGCTCCGGTGATGGTGGTGGAGTGATTCCGGCAGGGCTTCGCCTAAGCGCTGCAGAAAACCGATCTAGAGGAGAAACTATGCACCGGTGGAACGGGTAGCGCGTGGCCGGAAATTCTGTCCAAAAACCACCCAATCCACTAGTATATATAGGAGGAGAGGAGAGGAGAGGCAGCCAAGGCCTTTGGGTCAGCCGAAATAGGAGGTGGGAAGCAATCCTACTCCACCTCCAATCCTAGTTGGAGTAGGATTGCCTCCTATTGGCTGATTTTCCACTTTTTGCTTTGGGACTTTCTCTCCTGCACCATGGGCCTTTGTGGCTGTTTTCCCAGCCCACTAAGGGCTGGTTATTATTCTCCCACAGCCCATGGACCTCTTGGGGTCGAAATACCCCTTCCGGAGGCCTCCCGGTACACTACCGGTACTTCCGGTACACTACCGATGAGCCCGAAACTTTTCCAGAAACTAAACTGGGACTTCCTATATATGAATCTTTACCTCTGGACCATTCCGGAGCTCCTCGTGACGTCCGGGATCTCATCCGGGACTCCGAACAAACTTCGATCACCACCATACATAACTCTACACTACCGAAACGTCACCGAACCTTAAGTGTGCAGACCCTGCGGGTTCGAGAACTATGTAGACATGACCGAGACACCTCTACGGTCAATAACCAATGGCGGGACCTGGACGTCCACATTGGTTCCTACATATTCTACGAAGATCTTTATCGGTCGAACCTCTATGTCAAGGATTCATTTAATCCTCTATAACATTCCCTTTGTTCTTCGGTATGTTACTTGCCTGAGATTCGATCGTCGGTATCTCCATACCTAGTTCAACCTTGTTACTGGCAAGTCTCTTTACTCGTTCCGTAATACAAGATCCCGTGACTAACACTTAACCACATTGCTTGCAAGGCTTGTTGTGATGTTGTATACCGAGTGGGCCCTGAGATACCTCTCCGTCACACGGAGTAACAAATCCCAGTCTCGATCCATGCCAACTCAACAGACACCATCGGAGATACCTGTAGAGCACCTTTATAGTCACCCAGTTACGTTGCGACGTTTGATACACACAAGGCACTCCTCCGATATCTGTGAGTTGCATGATCTCATGGTCATAGGAACACATACTTGACATGCGGAAAACAGTAGCAATAAACTGACACGATCATATGCTATGTTTGCAGTTTGAGTCTTGTCCATCACATCATTCTCCTAATGATGTGACCCCGTTATCAAATGACATCTCATGTCCATGTCTAGGAAACCTTAACCATCTTTTGATCAACGAGCTAGTCTATTAGACGCATACTAGGGACATGGTTTTGTCTATGTATCCACACATGCATCTAAGTCTCCGATCAATACAATTATAGCATGGATAATAAACGATTATCATGAACAAGGAAATATGATAATAACTAATTTATTGTTGCCTCTAGGGCATATTTCCAACAGTCTCCCACTTGCACTAGAGTCAATAATCTAGTTCACATCACCATGTGATTCGCATTGTTATGAATCTAACACCCAACGAGTTCTGGGGCTCGATCATGCTTTGCATGTGAGAGAGGTCTTATAGTCAACGGGTCTGTAACATTCAGATCCGTGTGCACTTTGCAAATACCTATGTCAAACTGTAAACACTGCTACCACACTCCGCTCGGTACTATTCCAAATGGCTGCTCCACGATACGTATCCAGATTGCTACTACGAGTCATCCGGATTAGTGTTAAAGCTTGTATCGACGTAACTCCTTACGACGAACTCTTTATCACCTCCATAATCGAGAAACATCTCCTCAGTCTCTTAGTTACTGAGGATAATCTTGACCGCTGTCCAGTGATCCACTCCTGGTTCACTCTTGTACCCCCTGACGGACTCATGGCAAGGCACACACAGGTGCGGTACACAGCATGGCATAATATAGAGCCTATGGCTAAGGCATAGGGGACGACGTTCGTCCTTTCTCTTTCTTCTGCTGTTGTCGAGCTTTGAGTCTCACTCAACTTTCACACCTTACAAATCAGGCGAGAACTCTTTCTCTGACTGATCCATTTTGAACTCTTTCAAAATCTTGTCAAGGTATGCACTCATTGAAAGTCTCATCGAGCATCTTGATCTATCTCCATAGATTTTGATGCTCAACAATTAGGTAGCTTCATCCAGGTCTTCCTTTGAAAATCACTTTCCAAATGACCGTTTTATGCTTTCCAGAAACTCTACATTATTTCTGATCAACAATATGTCATCCACATATACTTATCAGAAATTCTATAGTGCTCCCACTCACTTTATTGCAAATACAAGTTTCTCGTAAACTTTGTATAAACATCAAAACTTTGATCACCTCATCAAAGCGTATATTCCAAATCCAAGATGCTTGCTTCAGTCCATGGAAGGATCACCGAAGCTTGCACACCTTTTAGCATCCTTAGGCCTGACAAAACCTTCTGGTTGTATCACATACAACCTTTCCTCAAGTAAACCGTTAAGGAAACGATGTTTTGACATCCATCTGCCAGATTTCATAATTGAAAACACAACAACTGCTAACATAATCCCAACAGACTTTAGCACCACTACGAGTGAGAAAGTCTCATCGTAGTCAACTCCTTGAACTTGTCACAAACATCTTTGCAACAAGTCGAGCTTTACAAATAGTGACATTCACCATCAGTGTCTGTCTTCATTTTAAAGATCCATTTGTACTCAATGACCTGCCGTCCAACGAGCAAGTCTACCAAAGTATACACTTGGTTTTCATACATGGATCCTATCTCGGATGTCATGGCCTCCAACCATTTGTCGAAATCCGGGCCCATCATCGCTTCTCCATAGCTCGTAGGTTCATCGTTGTCCAACAACATGACCTCCAAGACAGAGTTGTCGTACCGCTAAGGAGCAGTACACATCCTTGTCGACCTACGAAGTTCGATAGTAACTTGATCCTGAAGCTGCATGATCATCATCATTAACTTCCTCTTCAACTAACGTAGGCTTCACAGAAACATCTTTCTGCGCTATGCTACTCTCTGGTTGAACAAAGGTTTAACAACGTCATCAAGTTCTATCTTCCTTCCACTCAATTCTTTCGAGAGAAACTTTTTCTCGAGAAAGGACCCAGTTCTAGCAACAAACACTTTGCACTCAGATCTGAGATAGAAGGCATACCCATCTGTTCTTAGGGTATTCTATGAAGATACATTTGTCCGCTTTGGGTTCTAGCTTATTATGTGAAAACATTTTCCACACAAGCATCGCAGCCCCAAACATTAAGAAATGACAGCTTAGGTTTCTATCAAACCATAATTCACACGGTGTCATCTCAACGGATTTAGATGGTGCCCTATTTAAAGTGAATGTAGTTGTCTCTAATGCATAACCCCAAAATTATAGTAGTAAAACGGTAAGAGACATCATAGCACGCACCATATCCAATAGAGCATAACTATGATGTTCGGACACACCATCACACTATGGTGTTCCAGGTGGCGTTTAGTTGTGAAACAACTTTCACATTGTCTGAAGTTGTATGCCAAACTCGTGACTCAGATATTCACCTCCACGATCATATCGCAGTCATTTTTATCTTCTTGTCACGATGATCTTTAAACTTCACTCTGAATTTGCTTGAACCTTTCAAACGATTCAGACTTGTGTTTCGTTAAGTAAATATACACTATATCTACTCAAATCATGAGTGAAGGTAAGAAAATAACGATATCCACTGCACGCTACAAGACTCACTAGATTGCATACATCAACATGTATCATTTCCAATGAATCACTTGCCCGCTCCATCCAACGGGGTCCTTTAGTCATCTTGCCCAAGAGGCATGGTTCGCATGTCTCAACCAATTCGAAATCGAATGAGTCCAAATATCCATCACCATGGAGTTTCTTCATGCGCTTTATACCAATATGACATTTTGCGGCAGTGCCACAAGTATGTGGTACTATCATTATTTAACTTTGTATCTTTTGACATCAATGTTATGAACATGTGTATTACTACGATCAAGATTTCAACAAACCATTCTCACTGGGTGCATGACCATTGAAGGTATTATTCATGTAACCAGAATAACTATTATTCTCTGACTTAAATGAATAACCGTATTGCAACAAACATGATCTAATCATGTTCATGCTCAACGCAAAACACCAAAGAACATTTATTTAGGTTCGTCACTAATCCTGAAGGTAGAGAGAGCGTGCGATGTTGATCACATCAACCTTGGAAACATTTCCAACACACATCGTCACCTCACCCTTAGCTAGTTCTCCGTTTATTCCGTAGCTTTTATTTCGAGTTACTAACATTTAGCAACCGAACCGGTATCCAATACCCAGGTGCTACTAGGAGTACTAGCAAGGTACACATCAATAACTCGTATATCAAATATACTTCTGTCGATGTTGCCAGCCTTCTTATCTACCAAGTATCTAGGGTTGTTCTGCTTCAGCGACCTCTCACCTCATAATAGAAGCACTTAGTCTCGGGTTTGAGTTCAACTTTGGGTTGCTTCACTGGAGCAGCAACTGACTTGCTATCCATGAAGTTTCCCTCCTTTCTATTGCCTTTTCGAAACTAGTGGTTTGATTAACCATCAACACTTGACGCTCCTTTTTGATTTCTACCTTCGCGGTGTCAAACATCGTGAACAGCTCAGGGATCAATACTTCTATCCCTGGTGTATTATAGTTCATCACTAAGTTCTAGTAGCTTTAGTGACAGTGACTTGGAGAACTATATCAATCACTATCTTATCTGGAAGATCAACTCCCACTTGATTCAAGCGATTGTAGTACCCAGACAATCTGAGTACATGCTCAACGATTGAGCTATTCTCCTTCATCTTACAGGCAAAGAATCTTGTTGGAGATCTCATATCTCGCAACACAAGCACGAGCCTGAGATCACAATCTCTGCTCCTAGAACATCTCATATGTTCCGTGATGTTCAAAACGTTTCGGAGCCTCAATTCTAATCCGTAATGCACGACGCACTAAACTATCAAGTAGTCATCGAAACGTGCCTGTTAGATGTTCACAACATCTATAGACGACGCTAGAGGGGGTGGCACACCGAGCGGTGCATTAAGGACATAAGCCTTCTGTGCAACAATGAGGACAATCCTCAGATCACGGACCCAGTCCGCAATATTGCTACCAACATCTTTCAACTCTATTTCTCTAGGAACATACAAAAATTTAAGGGAGCTACAGCGCGAGCTAGTAATCTACAACATAATTTGCAAAGACACTTTGACTATGTTCATGATAATGAGTTCAATTAATCATATTACTTAAGAACTCCCACTCAAATTGACATCCCTCCGATCATTCGAGTGATACATGATCCAAATTCACCAACTCAACTCCGATCATCACGTGAGTTGAGGTGGCTGCAATGGTGAACATCATTATGTTGATCATATCTACTATATGACTCATGTTCGACCTTTCGGTCTCTCGTGTTCCGAGGCCATGTCTGTACATGCTAGGCTCGTCAAGTTTAACCCGAGTGTTCTGCGCGTGCAAATCTGGCTTGCACCCGTTGTATGTGAACGTAGAGTCTATCACACCCGATCATCACGTGGTGTCTCAACACGACGAACTTTCGCGATCTTGATCACGATCTATCCCACGAACTTGATCACGATCTATCCCGCGAACTCATTGTGATCCGTTCCGTGATCACATCACGAACCGTCTCGCGATCTCGATCACGGTCCTTCCGATCTAGCGCCGAACGGACGGCACCTCCGCGTTCCGCACACGTGCAGCTTGATGACGATCTCCACCGTCTCGATCCAGTGAGAGGAGGTGGAGAGGAGAGAGAGTTCACCGGCAGCGTGACGGCGCTCCGGTGATGGTGGTGGAGTGATTCCGGCAGGGCTTCGCCTAAGCGCTGCAGAAAACCGATCTAGAGGAGAAACTATGCACCGGTGGAACGGGTAGCACGTGGCCGGAAATTCTGTCCAAAAACCACCCAATACACTAGTATATATAGGAGGAGAGGAGAGGAGAGGCAGCCAAGGCCTTTGGGTCGGCCTCATAGGAGGTGGGAAGCAATCCTACTCCACCTCCAATCCTAGTTGGAGTAGGATTGCCTCCTATTGGCTGATTTTCCACTTTTTGCTTTAGGACTTTCTCTCCTGCGCCATGGGCCTTTGTGGCTGTTTTCCCAGCCCACTAAGGGCTGGTTATTATTCTCCCACAGCCCATGGACCTCTTGGGGTCGAAATACCCCTCCCGGAGGCCTCCCAGTTGTTGGAAATATGCCCTAGAGGCAATAATAAAATGGTTATTATTGTATTTCCTTGTTCATGATAATTGTCTATTGTTCATGCTATAATTGTGTTAACCGGAAACCATAATACATGTGTGAATACATAGACCACAACATGTCCCTAGTGAGCCTCTAGTTGACTAGCTCGTTGATCAATAGATGGTCACGGTTTCATGGCCATGGACATTGGATGTCATTGATAACGGGATCACATCATTAGGAGAATGATGTGATGGACAAGACCCAATTCTAAGCATAGCACAAGATCGTGTAGTTCGTTTGCTAAAGCTTTTCAATGTCAAGTATCGTTTCCTTAGACCATGAGATTGTGCAACTCCCGGATACCGTAGGAATGCTTTGGGTGTGCCAAACGTCACAACGTAACTGGGTGGCTATAAAGGTGCACTACGGGTATCTCCGAAAGTATCTGTTGGGTTGGCACGAATCGAGACTGGGATTTGTCACTCCGTGTGATGGAGAGGTATCTCTGGGCCCACTCGGTAAGACATCATCATAATGAGCTCAATGTGACTAAGGAGTTAGCCACGGGATGATGTATTACGGAACGAGTAAAGAGACTTGCCAGTAACGAGATTGAACAAGGTATGGGGATACCGACGATCGAATCTCGGGCAAGTATCATACCGATAGACAAAGGGAATTGTATACGGGATTGATTGAATCCTTGACATCGTGGTTCATCCGATGAGATCATCGTGGAGTACGTGGGAGCCAACATGGGTATCCAGATCCCGCTGTTGGTTATTGACCGGAGAGGTGTCTCGGTCATGTCTACGTGTCTCCCGAACCCGTAGGGTCTACACACTTAAGGTTCGATGACGCTAGGGTTATAGGGAAAAGGTATACGTGATTACCGAAGGTTGTTCGGAGTCCCGGATGAGATCCCGGACGTCACGAGGAGCTCCAGAATGGTCCGGAGGTAAAGATTGATATATAGGAAGTCCAGTTTTGGTCACCGGAAAGTTTTCGGGCTCATCGGTAGTGTACCGGGAGTGCCGGGAGGGTGCCGGAGGACCCCCGGGAGGGGTGTGACGACCAAAGGACCACATGGGCTGTTAGATAAAGTGTGCCAGCCCTTATTGGGCTGGGCAAGACTTTTGCTAAAGGCCCATGCGGCTGGAGATAAGGAGATAAGGCAAAAAGGATTTAAAAGGAGGAGATCCACCTCCCTTGTGGGAGGTGGACTCTCCCTTTAATTCGGCCGGCCATCTCCTCTTTGGAGTAGAGGCCAAGCCAGCCCTCCACGTCCCTCCTCCTATATATACTTGAGGTTTTGGATGTTTTGAGACAAGATTTGATCTCTCTCTCTCACGGCGAAGCCCTACCTCTCTTCTTCCTCCTCCGCAGCGCTTAGGCAAAGCCCTGTCGGAATACCTTGCTACTCCACCACCACCACGCCGTCGTGCTGCTGTTGGAGCCCTTCCCCAACCTCTCCTTCCTCCTTGCTGGATCAAGGTGTTGGAGACGTCACCGGGCTGCACGTGTGTTGAACGCGGAGGTGCCGTCCGTTCGGCACTTGATCGGATCTACCGCGATCTGAATCGCTGCGAGTACGACTCCATCAACCGCGTTCTTGTAACGCTTCCGCTTAGCGATCTTCAAAGGTATGAAGATGCAATCTCTCCCCTCTCGTTGCTGGTTTCTCTATAGATAGATCTTGGTGAACGTAGGAAAATTTTGATTTACTACTACGTCTCCCAACAGTGGTATCAGAGCTAGGTCTATGCGTAGAATCTATGCACGAGTAGAACACAAAGCAGTTGTGGGCGTCGAGTTTGTTAATTTGCTTGCCGCTACTAGTCTTATCTTGATTCGGCGGTATTGTGGGATGAAGCGGCCCGGACCAACTTTACACGTACGCTTACGTGAGACCGGTTCCACCGCCTGACATGCACTAGATGCATAAGGTGGCTAGCGGGTGTCTGTCTCTCCTACCTTAGTCGGATCGGATTCGATGAAAAGGGTCCTTATGAAGGGTAAATAGCAATTGGCAAATCACGTTGTGGTGTTGACGTAGGTAAGAAACGTTCTTGCTAGTAACCTATAGCAGCCACGTAAAAACTTGCAACTACAAATTAGAGGACGTCTAACTTGTTTTTGCAGCATGTGCCTTGTGATGTGATATGGCCAAAGGATGTGATGTGATGCATTGTGATGTATGAATTGATCATGTTCTTGTAATAGGATTCACGACTTGCATGTCGATGATTATGACAACCGGCAGGAGCCATAGGAGTTGTCTTATTTATTGTATGACCTGCGTGTCAATCATAAACGCCATGTAATTACTTTACTTTATTGCTAAGCGTTAGCCATAGTAGTAGAAGTAATAGTTGGCGAGACAACTTCATGAAGACACAATGATGGAGATCATGATGATGGAGATCATGGTGTCGTGCCGGTGACAGTGATGATCATGGTGCCCCGAAGATGGAGATCATAGGAGCAAAATGATATTGGCCATATCATGTCACTATATTGATTGCATGTGATGTTTATCATGTTTACATCTTATTTGCATAGAACGACGGTAGTAAATAAGATGATCTCTCAATAAAATTTCAAGAAAGGTGTTCACCCTAACTGTGCACCGTTGCTAAGGATCGTCGTTCCGAAGCACCATGTGATGATCGGGTGTGATAGGTTCTAACGTTCGCATACAACGGGTGTAAGCCAGATTTACACATGCGAAACACTTAGGTTGACTTGACGAGCCTAGCATGTACAGACATGGCCTCGGAACACGGAAGACCGAAAGGTCGAACATGAGTCGTATAGAAGATACGATCAACATAGAGATGTTCACCATGGATGACTAGTCCGTCTCACGTGATGATCGGACACGGGCTAGTTGACATGGATCATGTATCACTTGGAAGACTAGAGAGATGTCTATCTAAGTGGGAGTTCATTAATAATTTGATTAAATGAACTTAATTATCATGAACTTAGTCTAAAAATGTCCTTGCAAATTATGTCGTAGATAGCTCGCGCTGTAGCTCCCCAGTTTTATTGATACAATCCTAGAGAAAAGTAAGTTGAAAGTTGATGGTAGCAATAATGCGGACTGGGTCCGTGATCTGAGGATTGTCCTCATTGCTGCACAGAAAGCTTATGTTTTTGATGTACCGCTAACTGCATCACTCCCTCAAGCGTTGTCT
Source organism: Hordeum marinum (assembly GCA_022496015.1). Classification (NCBI taxonomy): domain Eukaryota; kingdom Viridiplantae; phylum Streptophyta; class Magnoliopsida; order Poales; family Poaceae; genus Hordeum; species Hordeum marinum. The sequence continues at coordinate 523,111,996 of CM039675.1, forward strand.
GTAGATGTTGTGAACATATGACAGGCACTTTTTGATGACTACGTGATAGTTCAGTGCGTCATGCATTACGGCTTAGAATTGAGGCTTCAAAATGTTTTGAACGTCACAGAACATATGAGATGTTCTAGGAGCTGAGATTGTGATCTCAAGCTCGTGCCTATGTTGAGAGGTATGAGACCTCCAACAAGATTCTTTGCCTGCAAGATAAAGGAGAATAGCTTAATCGGTGAGCGTGTTCTCAGATTGTCTGGGTGCTACAATCACTTGAATCAAGTGGGAGTTAATCTTCCAAATGAGATAGTGATTAATGCAGTTCTCCAAGTCACTGCCACCAAGCTACTAGAGCTTCGTGATGAACTATAACATGCCAGGGATGGATAAGATGATCCCTGAGTTGTTCGTGATGTTTGACACCACGAAGGTAGAAATCAATAAGGAGCATCAAGTGTTGATGGTTAAGTGAAAACCACTAGTTTCAAAAGGGGCAAGGGCAAGAAGGGAAAAACTTCAGGAATGGCAAGCCAGTTGTTGCTCTAGTGAAGAAACCCAAGGTTGAGCCCGAACCCGAGACTAAGTGCTTCTGTTATGAGGAGAATGTTCGCTGAAGCGAAAAAACCCTAGATGATTGGTAGATAAGAAGGCTGGTAATGTCAATGGAAGTATATTTGATATACGTGTTAGTGATGTGTACCTTGCTGGTACTCCTAGTAGCACCTGGGTATTAGATACCGGTTCGGTTGCTAAGTGTTAGCAACTCGAAATAAAAGCTACAGAATAAATGGAGACTAGCTAGGTGAAAGGTGACGATGTGTGTTGGAAGTATTTCCAAGATTGATGTGATCACCATCGCACGCTCTCTCTACCTTCGGGATTTGTGATAAACCTAAATAAATGTTATTTGGTGTTTGCGTTGAGCATGAACGTGATTAGATCATGATTAGTGCGATACGGTTATTCATATAAGTTAGAGAATAATGGTTATTCTGTTTACATGGATAATGCCTTTAATGGTCATGCACCCACTCGGAATGGTTTATCGAATCATGATCGTAGTAGTACACATGTTCATAACGTTGGTACCAAAAGATACAAAGTTAATAATGATAGTACCACATGCTTGTGGCACTGCCACGTAATGTCATATTGGTATAAATCGCATGAAGAAACTCCATGATGATGGATTTTTTGACTCACTCGATTTCGAATCGGTTGAGACATGCGAGCCATGCCTCTTGGGCAAGATGACTGAGACCCTGTCATCCAATATGATGGAGCGGGCAAGTGGCTTATTGGAATTAATACATGTTGATGTATGTGGTCCAATGAGTGTTGAAACACACAGTGGATATCGTTGTTTTTCTTTACCTTCACTGATGATTTGAGTAAATATGGGGATATTTACTTAATGAAACACGAATCTGAAATGTTTGAAAGGTTCAAGGAGTTTCAGAGTGAAGTTAAAGATCATCGTGACAAGAAGATAAATGTCTATGATATGATCATGGAGGTGAATATCTAAGTTACGAGTTTGGTATGCAATTTTAGACAATGTGGAAATTGTTTCACAGCTCACGCCTCCTGGAACACCATAGTGTGATGGTGTGTTCGAACGTCGTAGTCGTGCTCTATTGGATATAGTGAGTACTATGATGTCTCTTATCGTTTTACCACTATCGTTACGGGGTTATGCATTAAAGACAAATCCATTCACTTTAACAGGGCACCATCTAAGTCTGTTGAGATGACACCATGAGAATTATGGTTTGACAGAAGCCTAAGCTGTCATTTCTTAATGTTTGGGGCTGCGACGCTTATGTGAAAATGGGTTTTTCACCTAGCGAGCTCGAACTCAAAGCAGACAAATGCATCTTCATAGAATACCCTAATGAGACATTGGGTATACCTTCTATCTCAGATCCAAGCGCAAAAGGTGTTTGTTGCTAAGAACGGGTCCTGTCTTGAGAAAGAGTTTCTCTCGAAAGAATTGAGTGGGAGGAAGATAGAACTTGATAAGGTTGTTGAACCTTTGTTTCATCCAGAGAATAGCGCAACACAGAAAGATGTTTCTGTAGAGCCTACTCAGTTGAAAAGGAAGTTAATGATGATGATCATGAAGCTTCGGATCAAGTCACTATCGAACCTCGTAGGTCGACAAGGACGCGTACTGCTCCTGAGTAGTACGACAACCCTGTCTTGGAAATCATGTTGTTGGACAACGATGAACCTACGAACTATGGAGAAGCGATGGTGGGCCCGGATTCCAACAAATGGCTAGGAGCCATGAAATCCGAGAAAGGATCCATGTATGAAAACCAAGTATGGACTTTGGTAGACTTGCCTGTTGAATGGCGGGTCATTGAGTACAAATGGACCTTTGAAATAAACATAGACGCTAATAGTGAAATGTCACCGTTTATAAAGCTCAACTTGTCGCAAAGAAGTTTCCGCCAAGTTCAAGGAGTTGACTGCGATGAGATTGTCTCATCTGTAGCGATGCTAAAAGTCTATTAAAATTTTGTTAGCAGTTGCTGCATTTTTCGATTATGAAATCTGGCAGATGGATGACAAAACAAGGTTTCCGTAATGGTTTCTGTGAGGAAGAGTTGTATGTGATACAACCAGAAGGTTTTGTCAATCCTAAGGATGCTAATAATATGCAAACTCCAGCGATCCTTCTATGGACTGGAGCAAGCATCTCGGAGTTGGAATATATGCTTTGATGAGGTGATCAAAGTGTTTAAGTTTATACAATGTTTATGAGAAACTTGTATTTGCAAGAAAGTGAGTGGGAGCACTATGGAATTTCTTATAAGAATATGTAGTTGACATATTATTGATCGGAAATGATGTAGAATTTCTGGAAGAGCATGAAGGGTTGTTTGAAAAGTTTTTTTTTTCAAAGGAAGACCCAGATAAAGCTACTATTTTATTGAGCATCAAGATCTATAGGGATAGATCAATTCGCTTGATAAGTTTTTTCGACGAAGACATACCTTGACAAGTTTTTGAAGGAGTTCAAAATAGATGGGTCAAAGAAGGAGTTCTTGACTGTATTGTAAGGTGTGAAATTGAGTAAGACTCAATACCCGACCACGGCAGAAGATAAAGAAAAGATGAATGTCATCTCCTATGCTTTAGCCATAGGCTCTATATAGTATGCCATGCTGTGTACCGCACCTGTGTGTGCCTTGCCATGAGTCTGTCAAGGGGTACAAGAGTAATCCAAGAGTGGATCACTGGACAACGGTCAAAGTTATCCTTAGTAACTTGAGAACTAAGGAAATATTTCTCGATTATGGAGGTGATAAAGAGTTCATCGTAAAGGGTTACGATGATGCAAGCTTTAACTCCAATCCGGATGACTCTTAGTAGAAATCTGGCTACGTATAGTGGAGCAGCCATTTGGAATAGCTCCAAGTGGAGCGTGGGAGCAGTATCTACAAATATGAAATGGAAAGTTTGCAAAGGTACACACGGATCTGAATGTCGCAGACCCGCTGACTAAAAACCTCTTTCACGAGCAGAACATGAACAAACCCCAGAACTTATTGGGTGTTAATCACATGATGATATGATCACATGGTGATGTAAGTGTTAATCACATGGTGATGTGAACTAGATTATTGACTCTAGTGCAAGTGGGAGACTGTTGGAAATATGCCCTAGAGGCAATAATAAAATGGTTATTATTGTATTTCCTTGTTCATGATAATTGTCTATTGTTCATGCTATAATTGTGTTAACCGGAAACCATAATACATGTGTGAATACATAGACCACAACATGTCCCTAGTGAGCCTCTAGTTGACTAGCTCGTTGATCAATGGATGGTCACGGTTTCATGGCCATGGACATTGGATGTCGTTGATAACGGGATCACATCATTAGGAGAATGATGTGATGGACAAGACCCAATCCTAAGCATAGCACAAAGATTGTGTAGTTCGTTTGCTAAAGCTTTTCAATGTCAAGTGTCATTTCCTTAGACCATGAGATTGTGTAACTCCCGGATACCGTAGGAATACTTTGGGTGTGCCAAACGTCACAACGTAACTGGGTGGCTATAAAGGTACGCTACGGGTATCTCCGAAAGTATCTGTTGGGTTGGCACGAATCGAGACTGGGATTTGTCACTCCGTGTGATGGAGAGGTATCTCTGGGCCCACTCGGTAAGACATCATCATAATGAGCTCAATGTGACTAAGGAGTTAGCCACGGGATGATGTATTACGGAACGAGTAAAGAGACTTGCCAGTAACGAGATTGAACAAGGTATGGGGATACCGACGATCGAATCTCGGGCAAGTATCATACCGATAGACAAAGGGAATTGTATACGGGATTGATTGAATCCTTGACATCGTGGTTCATCCGATGAGATCATCGTGGAGTACGTGGGAGCCAACATGGGTATCCAGATCCTGCTGTTGGTTATTGACCGGAGAGGTGTCTCGGTCATGTCTACGTGTCTCCCGAACCCGTAGGGTCTACACACTTAAGGTTCGATGACGCTAGGGTTATAGGGAAAAGGTATACGTGATTACCGAAGGTTGTTCGGAGTTCCGGATGAGATCCCGGACGTCACGAGGAGCTCCGGAATGGTCCGGAGGTAAAGATTGATATATAGGAAGTCCAGTTTTGGTCACCGGAAAGTTTTCGGGCTCATCGGTAGTGTACCGGGAGTGCCGGGAGGGTGCCGGAGGACCCCCGAGAGGGGTGTGACGACCAGAGGACTTCATGGGCTGTTAGATAAAGTGTGTCAGCCCTTATTGGGCTGGGAAATACTTTTGCTAAAGGCCCATGTGGCTGGAGATAAGGAGATAAGGCAAAAGGGATTTAAAAGGAGGAGATCCACCTCCCTTGTGGGAGGTGGACTCTCCCTTTAATTCGGCCGGCCATCTCCTCTTTGGAGTAGAGGCCAAGCCAGCCCTCCACGTCCCTCCTCCTATATATACTTGAGGTTTTGGATGTTTTGAGACAAGATTTGATCTCTCTCTCTCACGGCGAAGCCCAACCTCTCTTCTTCCTCCTCCGCAGCGCTTAGGCGAAGCCCTGTCGGAATACCTTGCTACTCCACCACCACCACGCCGTCGTGCTGCTGTTGGAGCCCTTCCCCAACCTCTCCTTCCTCCTTGCTGGATCAAGGTGTTGGAGACGTCACCGGGCTGCACGTGTGTTGAACGCGGAGGTGCCGTCCGTTCGGCACTTGATCGGATCTACCGCGATCTGAATCGCTGCGAGTACGACTCCATCAACCGCGTTCTTGTAACGCTTCCGCTTAGCGATCTTCAAAGGTATGAAGATCCAATCTCTCCCCACTCGTTTGCTGGTTTCTCCATAGATAGATCTTGGTGACACGTAGGAAAATTTTGATTTACTACTACGTCTCCCAACACTAATGTCAGGGATATACCCCATGGTATGACCCGGCCTGGCGACTCACAGGAGACCCGGTACAGACATGACGTTTTATTGGTGATCCGACAGGAGGGTCACAGGACGACCAGGCCCAAGACCCAACGTGTGAGCCGGCGCCAGGCGGCTCACAAGAGAAGGCCCAAAGAGAGAAGGACTCCCTGCCGAAGGGAAACAAGACCCAGAATAGGATTCTGGAGATATTAGTCCTACTGCTACTCCTAGTAGGACTCTATTTGTAAACCTACCCTCTCCACTTATATAAGGAGGGGTAGAGCACCCCTAGAAAGACAAGTTCACAAGTGCACAAGTTTAGACAGACACAAGAGATTAGAGATAGACAGATTAGAGGCTCTCGTGATGAGAGGTAGCAAACAACACCCTTGTAACCGAGAGATCTCCTTCATCATCAAACCAGACAAGCAGGATGTAGGCTTTTACCTTCATCGGAGGGGCCGAACCTGGGTAAACTCCGCGTCTCTCGATTCCGACCAACCCATTCAAGCCGCCACATAGTTGTGCTTCTTCCCCGAATCTAAGTCCGTTCACCCGGACATCTGTCGTGACAAATCCATGACAACCCCTGTGCTGCCGCTTCGATTATTGTTGTAGGTTGTCAGACGTGTTGCATGTGCGCCACGTTTCCCACAAGAGCCGAATAGACCTAGACATATACGTCCAAACTGTTTGGATGTCTCCATCCTTATAAATACAAGTGCCCTAGCCGAATAGACCTAGACATATTACCTTCTCTTCCTTCGCCACCTTCCACCTCCCAACCCTAGCACCGTCATTGGAATTCATCGCCGTCGGTGAAGAAGCGCTTCGCTACCGTGACTACTCCATGGACGTACTCACGCCGGCCGCGACCATCTTCGTCCGCCGTGGTCGTAGGTGTCTGCCACCACCAAGCTAGGGTGTGGGAGATCGAACTACTTGGCCTCTCTGCCTCGTCGACTAGTTCATCGTGTTCTCCACCATGGTAATTAAATATGAATTTTTACCACGCGTTTGATCTTTGCAATTTACCACATGTCTTCGAGATCTGTTTTTCACTTTCCAATAGATCTCACCCTCGAATCTCTATTTGCTAAATTCCTTTGCTTGTGTTACAAATCTGGGTAGATTTCTCACTTGTGCGAATTCTTGAACATGCACAAATCTGAAACCACCCAATCTATGAGCAAAAGTGAAAGTTTTTGGTGAATGAGGTCAATGTCTTCATACCACGATTACTTATTTTTAAAATCTTCTGAGAATGCATATAATCTCTTCCACTCCCTCGGATCTCTAATTCTTTCATAGGTACATGTCCGTAGCAGAATCGCTTGGATCTCGTAGTCTAAATTCATTTGCAGACTACTTGTATATTCATTTGCACTCACCAGGGGCAAGCTCTCACCTGGATCTGTCTTTGAAGCCTTTGCTCACCTCGAAGACTTTGAAGACAATGGCCAAAGATGGTACAACCAATAAGGGTGGAAAGCAAAGACACACTGACACTGCAAAAGATCTTGTTCTAGAACTTTATGAGCGCTACAAATCTAACTTAGAGGAAACTTATCATCAGCACAAGACTCGAATCCAATGGATTCGGAGATACTGTAGTGTGGAGTGGTTCAACTACTGCTTCGTAACGGACAAGTATGCAGAAAAGTGTGCTGAGAAGGCCCTATGGACTGACATCGTCTACAAGAATCTTCATCTGAAGACAAGGGACGATGCTATTCGGATTGGATCTACCCATATATGTTTAGACCACCAATGCGTAAGAATCCTCATCCCTCTAGCATTCTTGGGCAAGCTCCTGAAGATGTCCATGATGAAGCTGAACTGCCCCTACTACAAACCCGAAGCCTAATCACACCTCAAAAGCTTCGAAGCCCTCAAAGGCTTCAAAGCCCAAGGCTTCAAAGGATCCCAAGGCTGTTGGGACAACATCTCAGGCTTCAAGGTCACCATCTGTTGATTATGAAGACACAGAAGATGAGTCTTGCCTCGAAAAGAAAGGCCGCTGCTTCGAGAGGACCAAATCCATCTGTCTTACTGATGGATGCTGCAAATATGATCGAGCTCTCTGATGACGAGTTTGATGATGAAGTGCTGGCAAGGCTGATCCAGCAAAAGGAAGAGGAAACTAAGCGTCTTGAATACTTACCTCTCTTTGACCTACCAATACTCAAATACTTCATTGACGAGTGGTTTGCTGATCCATCCCTCACCATTGACACCCTATAGCTACCCATTGGGCTTAGCATTACCTTTCAAGGGCTCGTGAATGAGGAGCTCAGTGTGGCACAAAAGGTCGTACAACTAAAGAGGAAGATTGGCCATGAGAAGGCACTCTTCAAGGCCAACGTCCACAAGCTCAAGGATGATTAGATTCAAGTCTATTAGCTTATGATGAAATACCTCAAGGCTGTGTTTGAGAAGAGATGTGAAGCTGTCAAAGGTGCCCTAGTGCGTCTCAAGAAAAGGGCCAACACCATGATTCAATCTCACAATGAAATGCTAAAGCGCAAGGCTCTTGGCCAACCTGCTCCTTATCCACGGGTCATTGAGAGGTCCAGACAGGCTTCAATGTCTTCGGACCAAACTACTCCATCAAGGTATGAACCTCGAGGTATTGTGTTTCCAAATAGCTTCTCTGGCACTCGAGCACCTCCGCCTTACTCTGCTACCACTAGCAAGAAGACAAAGAAAGCCAAACTAAAGCCAAGAAGCGCTGATACGTCTCCAACGTATCTACTTTTCCAAACTCTTTTGCCCTTGTTTTGGACTCTAATTTGCATGATTTGAATGGAGCTAACCCGGACTAACGCTGTTTTCAGCAGAATTGCCTTGGTGTTATTTTTGTGCAGAAATAAAAGTTCTCGGATTGACCTGAAAACTTACGAAGAATATTTTTGGAATTAATAAAAAATATTGGCGAAAGAATCAACTGCAGGGGGCCCACCACCTGGCCACAAGCCAGGGGGCACGCCCACCTCCCTAGGGCGCACCCCTATGGCTTGTGGGCCCCCTGTTGCTACTCTGACCTCATTTCCACTCCCATATATTCCTATTTATGGAGAAAAATCAGAGAGAAGAGTTCATCATGTTTTACGATACGGAGCCACCGCCACCTCCTGTTCTTCCTCGGGAGGGCAGATCTGGAATAAGATTTGGGCTCCGGAGAGGGGAAATCGACATTGTCGTCATCACCAACCATCCTTCATCACCAATTTCATGATGCACTCTGCCATTCGTGAGTAATTCCATCGTAGGCTTGCTGGACGGTGATGGGTTGGATGAGATTTACCATGTAATCGAGTTAGTTTTGTTAGGGTTTGATCCCTAGTATCCACCATGTTCTGAGATTGATGTTGCTATGACTTTGCTATGCTTAATGCTTGTCACTAGGGCCTGAGTGCCATGATTTCATATCTGAACCTATTATGTTTTCATGAATATATATATATATATATATATATATGTGTGTGTGTTCTTGATCCTATCTTGCAAGTTGTAGACACCTATTACGAGTTATGATCCGCATCCCCCAGGGTGACAATAACTGGGATTCTTTCCGGTGATTACCATAGTTTGAGGAGTTCATGTATTCACTAATTGCTAATTCTTTGGTCCGGTTCTCTATTAAAAGGAGGCCTTAATATTCCTTAGTTTCCAATAGGACCCCGTTGCCACGGGAGGATAGGAGAAAAGATGTCATGCAAGTTCTTTTCCATAAGCACGTATGACTATATATGGAATACATGCCTACATTACATTGATGAATTGGAGATTGTACTGTATCACCCTATGTTATAACCGTTGCATGATGAATGCCATCCGACATAATTATCCATCACTGATCCATTGCGTACGAGCTTTCCATATATTGATCTTTGCTAAGTTACTTTTCCGTTGCTACTGTTACAAACACTACAAAACTGCTACTATCACTTTTGCCACCGTTACTTCCATACTACTTTGCTATTGAATACTTTGCTACAGATATTAAGTCTTTCAGGTGTGGTTGAATTGATAACTCAACTACTAATACTTGAGAATATTCTTTGGCTCCCCTTGTGTCGAATCAATAAATTTGGGTTGAATACTCTACCCTCGAAAACTGTTGCGATCCTCTATACTTGTGGGTTATCAAGACCTTTTTCTGGCACCGTTGCCGGGGAGCAAAGCTCTATTCTCTGAGTCACTTGGGATATATATATGTTGATCACTATGAGGAATCTTAAAGATCCAAAAACCAAGATCTACCCCTCAACTACGAGGACAGGTAAGGAACTACCATCTAGCTCTACACTTGATTCACCTTCTGTTATGAATAAATTAGCGACACCACCACCTACTAGTAATTCTGATATGTCGCAAGTAATTGATGATGCTACTTATGCTATGCATGATGCTTATGATGATACTTTGCTTGATGATACTGTTGTTGGAAATATGCCCTAGAGGCAATAATAAAATGGTTATTATTGTATTTCCTTGTTCATGATAATTGTCTATTGTTCATGCTATAATTGTGTTAACCGGAAACCATAATACATGCGTGAATACATAGACCACAACATGTCCCTAGTGAGACTCTAGTTGGCTAGCTCGTTGATCAATAGATGGTCACGGTTTCATGACCATGGACATTGGATGTCGTTGATAACGAGATCACATCATTAGGAACATGATGTGATGGACAAGACCCAATCCTAAGCATAGCACAAGATCATGTAGTTCGTTTGCTAAAGCTTTTCAATGTCAAGTATCGTTTCCTTAGACCATGAGATTGTGCAACTCCCGGATACCATAGGAATGCTTTGGGTGTGCCAAACGTCACAACATAACTGGGTGGCTATAAAGGTGCGCTAGGGGTATCTCCGAAAGTGTCTGTTGGGTTGGCATGAATCGAGACTGGGATTTGTCACTCTGTATGATGGAGAGGTACCTCTGGGCCCACTCGGTAAGACATCATCATAATGAGATCAATGTGACTAAGGAGTTAGCCACGGGATGATGTGTTACGGAATGAGTAAAGAGACTTGCTAGTAACGAGATTGAACAAGGCATAGGGATATCGACGATCGAATCTCGGGCAAGTATCATACCGATAGACAAAGGGAATTGTATACGGGATTGATTGAATCCCCGACATTGTGGTTCATCCGATGAGATCATCGTGGAGCATGTGGGAGCCAACATGGGTATCCAGATCCCGCTGTTGGTTATTGACTGGAGAGGTGTCTCGGTCATGTCTACGTGTCTCCCGAACCCGTAGGGTCTACACACTTAAGGTTCGATGACGCTAGGGTTATAGGGAAATGTTGTACGTGGTTACCGAAGGTTGTTTGGAGTCCCAGATGAGATCCTAGACATCACGAGGAGCTCCGGAATGGTCCGAAGGTAAAGATTGATATATAGGAAGTCCAATTTTGGTCACCAGAAAGTTTTCGGGCTCATCGGCGGGAGTGCCGGGAGGGTGCCGGAGGACCCCGGGAGGGGTGTGACGACCAAAGGACTTCGTGGGCCCTTAGAGGAGGTGTTCCAGCCCTTATTGGGCTGGACAAGACCTTCCGGAAGGGCCCATGCGGCTAGGGATAAGAGATAAGGCTGAAAAGGATTCAAAAGGAATAGATCCACCTCCCTTGTGGGAGGTGGACTCCTCCCTAGGTTCGGCCGAACCTCTCCTCCTTGGAGGAGGGGCCAAGGCAGACGCCCCTCTCCCTCCTCCTGTATATACCCAAGGTTTTGGGCTGATTTGAGACACGACTTCTCTCTCTCTCTCGGCGCAGCCCTACCCTTCCTCTTTCTCGTTCTCCCCCTATATATAGTGGAGCCCTTGGGGCAGCCGGAGACACGCATCTCTCTCTCACACAGCGCAGCCCTACTCCTCCCTCTCCTCGTTCTCCGTAGCGCTTGGCGAAGCCCTGCCGGAGTCCACGTAGCTCCACCGTCACCACGCCATCGTGCTACCGGGGCTCTCCCTCAACCTCTCCTTCCTCCTTGCTGGATCAAGGCGTAGGAGATGTCATCGGGCTGCACGTGTGTTGAACGCAGAGGCGCCGTTGTTCGGCGCTTAGATCGGAGTCCACCGCGATCCGAATCGCTACGAGTACGACTCCACCAACCGCGTTCTTGTAACGCTTCCGCTTAGCGATCTTCAAAGGTATGAAGATGCAATCTCTCCCCACTCGTTGCTGGTTCCTTCATAGATAGATCTTGGTGACACGTAGGAATTTTTTTGATTTACTACCACGTCTCCCTACAACTGTGCCACTGGGTGAATTTCTTGATGAACAAATTGCTAGAGCCAATGCTGAAACAGATAATAGTTTTGAATCTGATGAAATTATTTAAACTGAACACTATGATACACCTACTAGACCTAGCTCTCCTAGATATGAATTGCCTGATATACTTGAAGGTTATGTTATGGAAGGAGAGGTATCTAGGAACTTTCTTGCTTGTAAGGATAGAGATGATCTTAAGAAATTGCATCGCAAGTGGAAAGAAAAATCTTTGAATGCTATAATGCAATATGATCCTAAGTTTGCTACTTCACCTATCTTTGTTACTGATAAGGATTATGAATTATCCGTTGATCCTGAGTTAATTACTTTGGTTGAATCTGATCCTTTCTATGGTTATGAATCTAAAACTGTTGTGGCACATCTTACGAAATTGAATGATATAGCCACCCTATTTACTCACGAGGAAAAAATTCGCTGTTACTATATTCTTAAGTTGTTTCCTTTCACTTTAAAGGGTGATGCTAAGATATGGTTTAATTCTCTTGCTCCTGGTTGTGTGCGTAGTCCCCAGGATATGATTTATTACTTCTCTTAAAAATATTTTCCTACCCATAAGAAACAAGTTGCCTTGCAGGAAATATTTAACTTTGTGCAAATTGAAGAAGAGAATCTCCCACAAGCTTGGGGGAGGCTTCTCCAATTACTTAATGCTTTGCCTGATCATCCTCTCAAGAAAAATGAAATACTTGATATCTTTTATAATGGACTAACCGATGCTTCTAGGGACCACCTAGATAGTTGTGTTGGTTGTGTTTTCAGGGAATGAACTATCGAACAAGCTGAATTACTATTGAATAATATATTGAGCAATGATAATGATTGGACTATTCCCGAACCACCTCCAAAGCCAACTCCGAAGAAAAGAGGTATTCTATTCCTTAGTCCTGAAGATATGCAAGAGGCAAAGAAATCTATGAAAGAAAAGGTAATTAAAGTTGAAGATGTTAAGAATCTACCACCTATTGAAGAAATACATGGTCTTGATAACCCGACACAGGTAGTAGAGCGAAAAAGATGTTGAAGAGAATGTACCAAGGTGGTTCCTCAAGCAAGAAAACTTCGAGACTCGCGTTACGTGAGCCTGATTTTGAACCACCGAGGGAAGCTCAAGTTCGGCCTTGTGAATGGCTGTCAGATCAATTCATGGACAATGCCGGGTTCAAGGAAGAGCTTTTTGAGTACATAAGGAATGCTAGCCTTGAGGATTTTATTTCAGACTAATCCAAGGAATTTTATCAACTCACTGATTCTTTCGTGCGGAGGTTTGAATTTTCATCCAAGCGTAACTCTCATTCTGTTCTATTTAATCTTTATGATAAGTCCTATACCATGGACCTGGACGTTTTTAATGATGCATGCAAAATTCCACAGTGGGGTAGCCATAGCGATCCTCATAAAAATGAATATAATGATTTCCTTGCTAGCATCACGGTGGGAGAGACTAGAACCATTACACAAGCTACTTTGGGGAGCATTCACTTTCTTGCTATATATTATTTTGCTCTCTTCATAGTTACATGTTTTAAAGGTAAACATGAGCATAGCCACCTTTGTGTACCTGATCTGAGTATTCTGAAGAGTGGGGTAATGAGAGATAGACGATATAACTTGGAGGCTATTTTTGCCAGGAGGTTACATCTTAATGCTAAGGATGGAGATTTCTTTGGTGGAATTTATGCCACTCGCGTAGCTAAGTATCTTGGGGTACCCATAAGGGAGAATGATATTGAGTTACCACCTGCCTTTCTTGATTATGAGGCTAGGGTGCGCTGCCAATTTCTTGAGAGAAATGAACAATCCCTCCAGTACCGACTAATTTTTGACAGACAACATGCTGTCCATATTACCCTTCCTGCTCCTGCCTTCTTTAACTTTCACGAAAAACGGAGACACTTTATAACCAGAGAAAAGGCAGATGAGTACGAGAGAGAGGCGGAAGCCGCTCGCCTTCGTGCTGCAGCCATACAGGTAGTAGCTGCCGCAGCCCAGTACAACCCCAACTATGATTTTTGATATCATCTGGGCCAGCCATGGCCCTAAACCAACTTAGGCCAAAAGCCTAGCTTGGAGGAGTACGCATTTCTCACCGACATTACATTCATGTTTACACACTCATCTTATTAGTCGGTGTTCAAAGTTTTTCATTATATTATCCATGGTAGTTTAGTTGTCCTTTTTTTTTCTTATGAGTTTAATCAATCTTTAAGAAAATAAAAAAAATTAGTTCTAGCTTTACCTTTTAAGTTTGTTTAGCTGTATCATTAATAGAAAACCCAAAAAAGATTTCTCGTTCTTCTTTTGCTTGTTGGGAGCTTTCCCATGTAAATAATTTTCCTTTCTTTTCTTTGGGTCATAAGGAGAAGACCACGATGACATGTTGAGTGGCTCTCATATGCATTATTGTTTATCTTATATAGAGCCCATATTTATTTGCCTTCCCTTTTGAGTTATTGTTTGCAGATTCTAGCTTAGTCGAATGCACGTGCACTCTTATTATTATTCACATCATTCAGTCATGCAAGTGAAAGGCAATAATGATGATAATAGATGAACTGACTGAGATTGTGAAAAGCTGGTATGAACTCGACCTATCTTACTTTTGTAAATATGGTTAGCTCATCATTCTTAATTCATCCCATTATAGATGAAACATGTTTGCAATGACAATTAGAGATTATAGTTGCTCATGCCATGCTTAATTAGCTAAGAGTGGATAATGGTTTGTCTTGAGTGCCAACATGCGCATTAAAATGGTTGTGATGTAGTATGATAGAATGGTATCCTCCTCTGAATGATTCGAGTGGCTTGACTTGGCACATGTTCACTCATGTAGTTGAAACAAACCAACATAGCCTCCACGATGTTTAAATTCATGGTGATTTATATCCTACTCATGCTTGCATTGAACATTGGTTAATCTCAAAGCATGTTTATGACTGTTGTCGCTCTCTAGTTGGTCGCTCCCCAGTCTTTTGCTAGCCTTCACTTTTACTAAGCGGGGATACTGCTTGTGCATCCATCTCCATAAACCCAAAGTTATTCCATATGAGTCCACCATACCTACCTATATACGGTATTTACTTGCCGTTCCAAGTAAATTTGCATGTGTGATTCTCCAAACCTTCAAATAAATATTCCGTTTTGTATGCCCAAATCGCTCATGTAGTGACTAGGGGTTGTCAGTATCTTCCATGCTAGGTGGGTTATTCTCACGATATGTGTTGATTCACTATCATTCACGAGAAAGTGGTTGGTACTCGGGATTCCCAATCCCATGCTCAAAATTCAAATCAAAGTATAATAAAAAAAAACTCCCCCAGGATTGTGTTTGTATGGATGGTACCCGTGGATTCGGCCCGCCGTGGAGTGTGATTGATTTGGTGGAGGGGGAGTAAAAACTTTACAATTCTGTTTGGGAACCGCCTATAATGTATCTAGCATGGAAGATATCGAGATATCTTAGTTGTTATGTTGGCAACGAAAGCATACCTCTCAAAATGATTATTATCCTTATTTTAAAAGCTCGAGCTCTGGCACCTCTGCAAATCAATGCTTCCCTCTGCGAAGGGCCTATCTATTTTACTTTACCGTTGAGTCATCATCCTCTTATAAAAGGTACCTGTTAGAGAGCACCACCGTCATTTGTATGCTTTGCTATTAATCGATATTGAGTATGAGTATGACTAGATCTCTTTTAGCATGAATTACAATGTCCAATCAGCCCTCGTTCTTCAGAGGTGCTCTGCATTATGGTTTGCGGTCTTAGAAAGGGCTAGCGAGATACCATTATGTCATATTGTATCATGATTGTTTTGATAAAATTGTTGTCATCTGAGACTTATTATTATTGCTTGCTAGTTGATTATGCCATTGATATGAGTAAATGCGAGACCTAAATGTTATTGTGAATGTGTTAGTCTATAATCTTTGCTGAAAATCTGAACATAAGTTAGACATATTTACAACGGCAAGATCAAACGGAGTTTGTAAAAGTTTTTATTTATCACTTTCAGTTAATCAACTGAATTGCTTGAGGACAAGCAAAGGTTTAAGCTTGGGAAAGTTTATATGTCTCCAACGTATCTACTTTTCCAAACTCTTTTGCCTTCGTTTTGGACTCTAATTTGCATGATCTTAATGGAACTAACCCGGACTAACGTTGTTTTCAGCAGAATTGCCTTGGTGTTATTTTTGTGCAGAAATAAAAGTTCTCGAATTGACCGGAAAATTTACGGAGAATATTTTTGGAATTAATAAAAAATATTGGCAAAAGAATCAACTGCGAGGGGGCCACCACCTGGGCACAAGCTAGGGGGTGCGCCCACCCCCTAGGGCGCGCCCCTGTGGCTTGTGGGCCCCCTGTTGCTCCTCCGACCACGTTTCCACTCCTATATATTCCTATTTACAGGGGAAAAAATCAGAGAGAAGAGTTCATCGCGTTTTACAATACGGAGCCGCCGCCACCTCTTGTTCTTCCTCGGGAGGGCAAATCTGGAGTCTGGTTTGGGCTCCAGAGAGGGGAAATCGACGCCGTCGTCATCACCAACCATCCTTTATCACCAATTTCATGATGCTCTCTGCCATTCATGAGTAATTCCATCGTAGGCTTGCTGGACGGTGATGGTTTGGATGAGATTTACCATGTAATCGAGTTAGTTTTGTTAGGGTTTGATCCCTAGTATCCACTATGTTCTGAGATTGATGTTGCTATGACTTTGCTATGCTTAATGCTTGTCACTAGGGCCCGATGTCCATGATTTCAGATCTGAACTTATTATGTTTTCATGAATATATATGTGTTCTTGATCCTATCTTGCAAGTTGTAGACACCTATTATGAGTTATGATCCGCATCCCCCAGGGTGACAATAACTGGGATTCTTTCCAGTGATTACCGTAGTTTGAGGAGTTCATTGATTCACTAATGCTAATGCTTTGGTCCGGTTCTCTATTAAAAGGAAGCCTTAATATCCCTTAGTTTCTAATAGGACCCTGCTGCCACGGGAGGGTAGGACAAAAGATGCCATGCAAGTTCTTTTCCATAAGCATGTATGACTATATATGGAATACATGCCTACATTACAATGATGAATTGGAGCTAGTTCTGTGTCACCCTATGTTATAACCGTTGCATGATGAATGCCATCCGACATAATTATCCATCACTGATCCATTGCCTACGAGCTTTCCATATATTGATCTTTGCTAAGTTACTTTTCCGTTGCTACTGTTACACACACTACAAAACTACTACTATCACTTTTGCCACCGTCACCGTTACTTCCATACTACTTTGCTACTGAATACTTTGCTGCAGATATTAAGTCTTTCAGGTGTGGTTGAATTGACAACTTAGCTGCTAGTACTCGAGAGTATTCTTTGGCTTCCCTTGTGTCGAATCAATAAATTTGGGTTGAATACTCTACCCTCGAAAACTGTTGCGATCCCCTATACTTGTGGGTTATCAAGCATAAGGTTGCTGCTGCCTCTGAAGGCACAACCTCGGAAGAGGCAAAAGACAAAGAAGCTGAAACCATCTGAGTCAGCTCAAGTACCTCAACCCCCTCCTGCTCCATCATCCACCCCTTCTCTTCAACTGGAGCCATTGCAAGTTACGCCTATCTCCATGGCTCCCCTACCTCTGAGAACCAAGAGAGGCAGGTGATACTTCATGAGTCTGCTACCATAGAGACTCCTGCTGCCGAAGACATTCCAGCTACTGAAGACATCATAGCTGAAGACATTGCTCCCAAAGCTCATGCTGACGAAGCGAATGTTGAAGAAGAACACCCTGTGTCGCAAGATAAAGCTCCTTTGATCCATACGCCACCACATGATGACAATGAGTATGTGGACATTGGCACTCCTCTTAGGCCAAATGTGCCTAAAAACATACCAACTACTCCACCATCGGCGTTTTCAACTCCTATGCTCAGAGCACCTAAGTCCCCATTTGTGGACATGGAAGTTGAAGCTTTTGAGCATGCATCGCCTCTCAAAAGGCTTCACCATGGACCTAGACTGGACATATATTCGATGCAACGCATCCCCGAAGACGAAGTCCGCGTGTATCTGACTGCACCAGTCGAGGAAGTCCTCAGGATTAGAGACATTGCTCATAATGTGACAGAGACTGAAGCTCCAGCCTGTGAAGACAATGCTGCTGACAACATTATGGGAGAAGCCAATGCCCCATCCCCTGATGGTCCTCCAATTCCTGCGACACCCTCCTCCAACGAAATGGTTATCACATTGTCCTCACTCAAAACAGAGAAGGAAAAATGGTCCCCACTAAATGGCCTAGGAAGGTTGCTCCACCAAGGATGGGACCACAATATGAATTCAACATTCAAAGGTGCCAAGATGTTCTGAACCCAATGCCAAGGCTCCCTATGTTCTGCCTACAAGGGCCTGCTTGTCCACTTGTCTTCAGTGTCAAAGACTTCAGGCTCAACAACACCTTCTTTGACCAGACCGCAATCCATACACTCATTCGAAGATTGAGTTTGATAGGTTCTAGATCACCCCTCAGTGACAGTTCCACACATGCGTGCTCTATGGCCAGAATCGAATCTTCCCACACAAGTGGCTCTGTCTTGGAGCTATCAAGGGACTACCATATTTTTACCAAGCAATTGATTGTCTTCAGGATGTTGGACTTATGGATTTTGTCACCGATCATGAAGATTGGAATGAGGAGCTCATTCTTCAATTCTACGCCACCCTCCACATCTCTGGTTTCGACCGAGACCTAAAGACATGGAAGATGCACTTCATGATCAGAGATGAATATGTTACTGCTGATGCCACATAATTCTTTCTAGCAACACCTCTTGCATCCTCTAATGACACTGAAGTCATATCAAGTATCTTCCAACTGCCCGAGCCCAATATGGCTGTTATGCTTACGATGATGAAGCCCTTGGCCCGTGAAGCAGAATTGCCAAGTTCATTCTTTGTTGAAGATCTCCAGTATCTGCCAAAGACTATCTACCATATTCTTCGCCACACCATTTGGCCAACCAAGGGGCATTCATCTTCACACAAGCTAGAAGGGGCTCTGAAGACATTGGTCTACAACATAGTCTATGGCATCAAGTTTAATCTTCAAGATCTTTTCCTGCGCAATTTGGCTGCCAATGGCATCACCTTGTTTGAACCCAAGATCTATACACCATGGACCATGCGTTTCATCAAGTGTAGAACTAACACTAGGTTCTTTCCCCTGCTCGCAATCATGGAACCCATCTTCCAGATGTCGAACTCATTCACATTGACATCTACCCTTCAAAGAGCAAGAACCCCTGATGCAAGGCACCAGTGGCACAACTGATACGTAAGGACTTAATCTTCCATCTGACCCCACTGTTACATGGCTGATTGGCTCTATCCGACATCCCCAACCAAGTGTCACAGCCACTGAAGCCACTGCGAGCACCTTGCCTCGCTAGGAAAGGATCAGAACTGAGTGTGCCATGATAGATAGGGAGCTTCTTGTCTCTCTTATCCAGAAACAAGATCGTCATCATGAGTGGACTCGAAGACAAATGGCTTCTGTGGTATAGGACATCAACAAGATCCGCAATCTCACGACCAAGAATGCCTTTGTTGCTCATGAGACAAGTCGCCATGCCTAGAGGACATTGACGCTGCTCGCACCAGAGGATGAACTTCGTGAGGATGGCTTGATACGTCCATTTTGCGTCATGTTTTCTTGCTATTATTTATAATTTTTTTATCCATAATAATGCTTTTTGTAGTAATTCTAATGCCTTTTCTCTCATAATTTGCAAGGAACACACCAAGAGGGAGAATTTTGGCAGTTGGAAATCTGGACCTGGAAAAGCTACGTCAGGCTACCTATTCTGCACAACTCCAAACAAGCTGAAACTTAACAGAGATTTTTTATGGATTATTTAAGAATTATTGGAGCAAATAACTACCAGAGGGGGCCACCAGGTGGGCACAACCCACCTGGGCGCGCCAGGGAGCCATGGTGGGTTGTGCCCTCCTCGGCCTACCTCCGGGTGCGCCCTGGTGGGTTGTGCCCTCCTCGGCCCACCTCCGATGCCCATATTCTGGTATATAAGTCATGTTGACCTAGAAAAAATAAGAAGGGGGATTTCAGGACGAAGCACCACTGCCTCGAGGCAGAAACTTGGGCAGGAGCACTTTTGCCCTTCGGCGGAGCGACTCCGTCGGGGGAACTTCCCTCCCGGAGGGGGAAATCATCATCATCATCATCACCAACAACTCTCCCATCTTGGGGAGAGCAATCTTCATCAACATCTTCAACAAAACCCATTCCTCTCAAACCCTAGTTCTCTTGAGTTCAATCTTGTTACCGGAACTATAGATTGGTGCTTGTGGGTGACTAGTAGTGTTGATTACGTCTTGTAGTTGATCACTATATGGTTTATTTGGTGGAAGATTATATGTTCACATCCATTATGCTATTTAATACCCCTATGATCTTGAGCATGATTATTATTTGTGAGTAGTTACTTTTGTTCTTGAGGTCACGGGAGAAATCATGTTGCAAGTAATCATGTGAATTTGATATGTGTTCGATATTTTGATAGTATGTATGTTGTGATTCCCTTAGTGGTGTCATGTGAACGTCAACTACATGATACTTCACCATATTTGGGCCTAAGGGAATGCATTGTGGAGTAGCAATTAGATGATGGGTTGCGATAGTGACAGAAGCTTAAACCCCAGTTTATGCGTTATTCCGTAAGGGACCGACTGGATCCAAAAGTTTAATGCTATGGTTAGAATTTATTCTTAAAACTTTTCTTGTAGTTGCGGATGCTTGCGGGAGGGTTAATCATAAGTAGGAGGTTTGTTCAAGTAAGAGCAGCACCTAAGGACCAGTCCACCCACATATCAAATTATCAAAGCACCGAACACGAATTAAACCAACATGATGAAAGTGACTAGATGAAATTCCCGTGTACCCTCAAGAACGCTTTGCTTATCATAAGAGAGCGCTTTGGCCTGTCCTTTGCCTCAAAAGGATTGGGCTACCTTGCTTCACTTTTGTTACTATATTTGTTACTTGCTCGTTACAAATTATCTTTCTATCAAACTACTTCGCTACTTACAATTTCAGCACTTGTAGACATTACCTTACTGAAAACTACTTGTCATTTCCTTCTGCTCCTCGTTTGGTTCGACACTCTTACTTATCGAAAAGAGCTACAATTGATCCCCTATACTTTTGGGTCATCAAGGCTATTTTCTGGCGCCGTTGCCGGGGAGTGAAGCGCCTTTGGTAAGTGGAATTTGGTAAGGAAACATTGATATAGTGTGTTGAAAATTATTGTCACTTCTTATTATGGAAAACAATCCTTTGAGGAGTTTGTTCAGGGTATCTTCACCTCATACGGAACCACAATTAGCTACCCCTCAACCTACTGCACCTACTGAAAATATTGAATATGAAATTCCTTCGGGTATGATAGAATAACTGCTAGCTAATCCTTATGCGGGAGATGGAACTGAACATCCTGATATGCACTTGATATATGTGGAACAAATTTGTGGACTGTTTAAGCTTGCAGGTTTACCCAGGGATCAAGTTATGAAAAAGGTTTTCCCTTTATCTTTGAAGGGAAAATCATTGGCATGGTATAGGCTATGCGATGATATTGGATCATGGAATTGGAATCGTTTGAAATTGGAGTTCCACCAGAAATTTAATCCTATGCATCTAGTTCATCGTGATTGGAATTATATATATAATTTTTGGCCTCGTGAAGGAGAAAGTATCGCTCTAGCTTGGGGGAGGCTTAAGTCAATGTTATATCACGCCCCCATCATGAGCTCTCAAGAGAAATTATTATCCAGAATTTTTATGCTCGGCTTTCTCGTAATGATCAAACCATGCTTGATACTTCTTGTGCTGGTTCTTTTATGAAGAAGACTATTGAATTCCGATGGGATCTTTTGGAAAGAATTAAACACAAATCTGAAGATTGGGAACTCGACGAAGGTAAAGAGTCAGGTATTAAACTTAAATATGATTGTGTTAAGTCTTTTATGGATACCGATGCTTTTCAAAAGTTTAGCACTAAATATGGACTTGACTCTGAGATAGTAGCCTCCTTTTCTGAATCATTTGCTACTCATGTTGAACTCCCTAAGGATAAGTGGTTTAAATATCACCCACCTATTAAAGAATAAATTTAAAAACCAGCACCAGTTAAAGAAGAAACTATACTCTATAATGTTGATCCAGTTGTTCCTTCTGCTTATACAGAGAAACCACCTTTCCATGTTAGGATAAAGGAACATGCTAAAGTTTCAACTGTGGTTAACAAAAGCTATATTAGAACACCTAAACCTAAAGAACAAATTAAAGTAGAACCTAGCATTGCTATGGTTAAAGATCTCTTGGACGAAGATATTGATGGGCATGTTATTTACTTCTATGAAGAAGCTGCTAGAATTGCTAAACCTGATAGAGAAGATAACCATAGACCTGTTGTGGGCATGCCTGTTATTTCAGTTAAAATAGGACATCACTGTTATCATGGTTTACGTGACATGGGTGCTAGTGTGAGTGCTATTCCTTACACTTTATATGAAGAGATTATGAAAGACATAGCACCTGCTGAGATGAAAGAAATAGATGTTACTATTAAACTTGCTAATAGAGACACTATATCACCAATTGGGATTATTAGAGATGCTGAAGTCTTGTGTGGGAAAATAAAATAACCAACTGATTTTCTTGTTCTTGGTTCCCCACAAGATGACTTATGTCCCATTATCTTTGGTAGACCTTTCTTGAACACAGTTAATGCTAAGATAGATTGTAAGAAACAAACTGTGGGAGTTAGATTTGGTGATGAGTCTCATGAGTTTAAATTTTCAAAGTTTAGTAGAAATCATCATGAAAAAGAATTGCCTAGTAAGGATGAATTAATTGGTCTTGCTTCTATTGTTGTACCACCTACTGATCCTTTAGAACAATATCTACTAGACCATGAAAATGATTTACATATGCATGAAAGAAATGAAATAGATAAAGTTTTCTTTGAACAACGTCCTATGCTTAAACACAATTTACCTATTGAAACTCTTGGAGGTCCTCCTCCACCTAAAGGTGGTCCTGTGTTTGAATTAAAACAATTGCCAGACACTTTGAAATATGCTTATCTTGACGAAAAGAAGATATATCCTGTTATTATCAGTGCTAACCTTTCAGAACATGAAGAAGAAAGATTATTGAAAGTCCTAAGGAAGTACCGGGCTGCTATTGGATATACTCTTGATGATTTGTAGGGCATTAGTCCCACTCTATGTCAGCACAAAATCAATATGGAACCTGATGCTAAACCAGTTGTTGATCACCAACGTCGGTTAAATCCGAAGATGAAAGAGGTGGTAAGAACGGAAATATTAAAATTTATGGAAGCAGGTATAATCTATCCTATAGCTGATAGTAGATGAGTAAGTCCCGTTCATTGTGTTCCTAAGAAAGGAGGTATTACTGTTGTTCCTAATGATAAAAATGAACTTATTCCACAAAGAATTGTTACATGCTATAGAATGGTAATTGATTTTAGAAAATTAAATAAAGCAACTAGAAAATATCATTACCCTTTGCCTTTTATTGATCAAATGCTTGAAAGATTATCTAAGCACACACACTTTTGCTTCCTTGATGGATATTCTCGATTTTCACAAATAACAGTATCACAACCTGATCAAGAAAAGACCACTTTTACTTGCCCTTTTGGAACCTATGCTTATAGACGTATGCCTTTTGGTTTATGTAATGCACCTGATACCTTTCAAAGATGCATGATGGCTATATTCTCTGATTTTTGTAAAAAGATTGTTGAGGTTTTCATGGATGACTTCTCTGTTTATGGAAAGTCTTTTGATGATTGTTTAAGCAATTTTGAGCGAGTTTCGCAGAGATGTGAACAAACAAATCTTGTCTTGAATTGGGAGAAGTGTCACTTTATGGTTAATGAAGGCATTGTCTTGGGTCATAAAATTTATGAAAGAGGTATTGAAGTGGACCAAGCTAAGGTTGATGCAATTGAGAAAGTGCCATGTCCTAAAGATATAAAAGGTATTTGTAGTTTCTTAGGTCATGTTGGTTTCTATACGAGATTTATCAAAGACTTTTCTAAAATTTCTAGGCCTCTTACTAATCTCTTGCAAAAGGATATCCCTTTTGTTTTTGATCATGATTGTCTTGAAGCCTTTGAAACACTCAAGAAAGCCTTAATTACTGCACCTATTGTTCAACCACCTGATTAGAACTTGCCTTTTGAAATTATGTGTGATGCTAGTGATTATGCCGTTGGTGATGTTCTAGGACAAAGCGTTGATAAGAAATTGAATGTTACTCGTTATGCTAGTAAAACTCTAGATAGTGCTCAAAGAAATTATGCTACTACTGAAAAACAATTCTTAACAGTTGTGTTTGCTTGTGATAAATTTAGACCTTATATTGTTGATTCCAAAGTAACTGTTCACATAGACCATGCTGCTATTAAATATCTTATGGAAAATAAAGATGCTAAACCTAGACTTATTCGTTGGGTTCTCTTGTTACAAGAATTTGATTTACATATCATTGATAGAAAAGGAGCTGAGAATCCCGTAGCTGATAACTTGTCTAGGCTTGAAAATGTGCTTGATGACCCACTACCTATTGATGATAGTTTTCTTGATGAGAAGTTAGCTGCAATAAATGTTGCCAATAGTACTCCTTGGTATGCTGACTATGCTAATTACATTGTTGCTAAATATTTACCACCTAGCTTTACTTACCAACAAAAGAAAAAGTTCTTCTATGATTAAAGACATTACTTTTGGGATGACCCACATTTTTATAAAGGAGTAGATAGTATTATTAGACGTTGTGTACCTGAGCATGAACATGGACAAATCCTATGGAAATGTCACTCCGAGGCTTATGGAGAGCATCATGCTGGAGATAGGACTACTCATAAGGTATTGCAATCTGGATTTTATTGGCCTACTCTCTTCACGGATGCCCGTAAGTATGTCTCATCTTTCGATGAATGTCAAAGAATAGGTAATATCGGTAAGCATCAAGAAATGCCTATGAATTATTCACTTGTTGTTGAACCATTTGATGTTTGGGGATTTGATTACATGGGACCTTTTCCTTCCTCTAATGGGTATACACATATTTTGGTTGCTGTTGATTATGTTACTAAATGGGTAGAAGCTATTCCAACCAGTAGTGTTGATCACAACACCTCGATTAAAATGCTTAAGGAAGTTATTATCCCAAGGTTTGGAGTCCCTAGATACTTAATGACTGATGGTGGTTCACACTTTATTCATGGCGCTTTCCGTAAAATGCTTGCCAAGTATGATGTTAACCATAGAATTGCACCACCCTATCATTCTCAGTCTAGTGGTCAAGTTGAACCTAGCATAGCGAAATAAAATTAATTTTGCAAAAGACTGTCAATAGGTCCAGGAAGAATTGGTCTAAGAAATTAGATGGTGCACTTTGGGCTTATAGAACAGCATATAAAAATCCTATGGGCATGTCTCCTTATAAAATGGTTTATGAAAAAGCTTGTCATTTGCCTCTTGAGTTAGAACATAAAGCATTTTGGGCAGTTTAAGAGCTCAATTATGATTTCAAACTTGCTGGTGACAAGAGGTTATTTGATATTAGCTCATTAGATGAATGGAGAACCCAAGCTTATGAAAATGCAAAATTATTCAAAGAAAAAGGCAAAAGATGGCATGACAAAAGAATTCAAAAGCGTGAGTTTAAAGTAGGAGAATATGTTCTTTTCTACAACTCTCATTTTAGATTTTTTGCAGGGAAGCTCCTCTCAAAATGGGAAGGCCCATATGTCATCGAGGAGTTTTACCGGTTTGGTGCCATCAAAATAAATAATTCCGAAGGTACTAACCCGAAGGTTGTCAATGGACAACGAATAAAGCATTATATCTCAGGTATGCCTATTAGTGTTGAAAGTAATATAATACAAACTTTGGCATCGGAAGAACACATAAAAGAGTCCTTCTGGAACACTCCAGAATCGTGAAAATAAGGAGGTACGTGATACGGTAAGTAAACGGACTCCGAAAAATCCGCAAAAATATTTTCTGTCAGTTTTGGAATATTTTAGATTTTGGAAATAAATAAACTCCCACGAAGCGTCCCCTAGTGGGCACAACACACCAGGGCACACCAGGCTTGCCTGGCGCACCTAGGTGGGTTGTGCCCACCTGGGACACCTTTCGTACTCCGCCTTTCTTCCATGTACTTGTCCTCCAAGGTAAATAAATCTATATATACTTCCCGAACCTGTTGATCCCCGTATCACGAAGAAATCCTATGTTCTCTTTTCTTGCTATCTCTGGTCAGATTTGTCAAGCCAGGCATCATGTCTTCTTGCTCCTCCAACAACATGGAAGAAGATGCTTGGATGATGAAGATCGAGACGAAGAGGGAGGAGCCCACGGACGCCATTAAGGGAGACAAGGGCAAGGAATCTACCGTAGATCCACCCCTGGTGGCAGCACAAGCATTGCTGGCCGACGAGGAGGAGGAAGAAGATATCCTTAAACCCTACCTTACTCACCTTACTCCTGCTGAGACTGAAGCTTTTCATGTCATTGAATTAGTCTGCATATAGAATAAGTATCTTACTCGCGAGAATATTCCGCATCAAGAGCATATCATCTGTCTCCGGGGTGTTGTCTGTCTGTTAGAGAACCCCTTGATCCTTAAGGATAGGATCGCTTTTTCACCACCATCATCTTCTTCACCACCAAAGGAGAACTGAGTATTGGGTATGGGCACTCCCCTTGGCTTCCGCCAAGCTTGGGGGAGGTGCCCCGGTATCGTATGATCCCACTATATTTTTGCTTTTACTTATCTTAGTTCAATCTTTTGCCTAGATGAAATAAAGTTCAGTTCGATCCTTTCTTATTTGAGAGTTTGCTTAGTGATCTATCATTGTGATCGTGTGTAAGTTATATGATAAAGTTTAGTTTGAGTTTTTTGCTTTCTTTACTTTCATGTTGCAAATAAAGAAAAAGAAATAAGAAAGAAATGAAAGAAAGGGAATAAATCAATAAGATCATATACTAATCCTATGGTAGGTGATGGCACCACATAAGGAAAAGTATAAGTAAGAAATTTTATTAGAGATTGACAAACATAGCATTAGTCAATGATGCAACTCATGAAAGAATTAATAAGGGAAGAGAAGATTCACATATAAATATACTATCCTAGAAATATTTTGTGATTGTGAGCCCTCATCAAAATATTATATGCCAAAATTGTTGACGTTGGACAAGGAAGACAACTTAATGGTTTATGTTTATTTATATTCACATAGAAGTCATATTGTCATAGATCCTTTAACATGTGATGCTTGCCCCCCTACCTTTGCTAGCCAAAAATCCCGCACTAAGTAGAGATACTACTTGTGCATCCAAAAATCCTTAAACCCAAATCCTATTTTCAAGAGTCCACCATACCTACCTATGGATTGAGCAAGATCCTTCAAGTAAGTTGTCATCGGTGCAATAAGGCAATAAAAATTGCTCCTAAAAGTGTAAGATCATTTAGTGTAAGAGAAAATTGAGCGTTGTACGAACTTGGATGACAAATAAGAAAAGAGACAGACTGCATAATAAAGGTTGTCATCTTAAGGGGCAATACAACATGATGTTCTCTTGCACTAAGGGATTGAGCATACAAACAAATAAACACATGACAACCTCTGCTTCCCTTTGCGAAGGGCCTATCTTTTAATTTTATGCAAGAGTCAAAGTTTTTATCTATTCCTTTTATTTTTCTCCTTTGACAAGCATCATGTGGTGAGGAAAGATCTAGGTGTTGGGAAACGTAGTAGTAGATCAAAATTTTCCTACATGTCACCAAGATCTATCTATGGAGAAACCAGCAACGAGTGGGGAGAGATTGCATCTTCATACCTTTGAAGATCGCTAAGCGGAAGCGTTACAAGAACACGGTTGATGGAGTCGTACTCGCAGCAATTCAGATCAAAATGGATTCCGATCTAAGCGCCGAACAACGGCGCATCCGCATTCAACACACGTGCAGCCCGGTGACGTCTCCTACGCCTTGATCCAGAAAGGAGGAAGGAGAGGTTGGGGAAGGGCTCCAACAGCAGCACGACGACGTGGTGGTTGTGGAGTAGCAAGGTATTCCGACAGGGCTTCGCCTAAGCGCTGCGGAGGAGGAAAAAGAGGGGTAGGGCTTTTCCGTGAGAGAGAGAGTTCAAAACTATTCTCAAAAGGCCAAAACCTCAAGTATATATAGGAGGAGGTAGAGGGAGGGCTGGCTTGGACTCTCCTCCAAGGAGGAGAGCTTCGGCCAAAACAAAGGGAGAGTCCACCTCCCACAAGGGAGGTGGATCTCCTCCTTTTCAAACTCCTTTGCCCTTATCTCTACTCCTCCAGCCGCATGGGCCTTTCTAGAAGGTCTTGGACAGCCCAATAAGGGCTGGCACACCTACTATAAGGGCCCACAAAGTCCTATGGTCTTCACACCCCTCCCGGGGGTCCTCCGGCACCCTCCCGGCACTCCCGGTACAATACCGATGAGCCCGAAAACTTTCCGTTGACCAAAACTGGACTTTCTATATATCAATCTTTACCTCCAGACCATTCTGGAGCTCCTCGTGACGTCCGAGATCTCATCCGGGACTCCGAACAACTTTTAGTAATCACGTATCCATTTCCCTATAACCCTAGCGTCATCGAACATGAAGTGTGTAGACCCTACGGGTTCGGGAGACACGTGGACATGACCGAGACACTTCTCCGGCCAATAACCAACAGCGGGATCTGGATACCCATGTTGGATCCCACATGCTCCACGATGATCTCATCGGTGAACCATGATGTCGGGGATTCAATCAATCCTGTATACAATCCCTTTGTCTATCGGTATGATACTTGCCCGAGATTCGATCGTCGGTATCTCTATACCTTGTTCAATCTCGTTACCGTCAACTCTCTTTACTCGTTCCGTAATACATCATCCCGTGGCTAACTGCTTAGTCACATTGAGCTCATTATGATGATGTCTTACCGAGTGGGCCCAGAGATACCTCTCCGTCACACGGAGTGACAAATCCCAGTCTCGATTCGTGCCAACCCAACAGACACTTTCGGAGATACCCGTAGTGCACCTTTATAGCTACCCAGTTACGTTCTGACGTTTGGCACACCCAAAGCATTCCTACGGTATCTTGGAGTTGCACAATCTCATGGTCTAAGGAAACGATACTTGACATTGAAAAGCTTTAGCAAACGAACTACACGATCTTGTGCTATGCTTAGGATTGGGTCTTGTCCATCACATCATTCTCCTAATGATGTGATCCCGTTATCAACGACATCCAGTGTCCATGGTCATGAAACCGTGACCATCTATTGATCAACGAGCTAGTCAACTAGAGGCTCACTAGGGACATGTTGTGGTGTATGTATTCACACATGTATTACGGTTTCCGGTTAACACAATTATAGCATGAACAATAGACAATTATCATGAACTAGGAAATACAATAATAACCATCTTATTATTGCCTCTAGGGCATATTTCCAATAGTCTCCCACTTGCACTAGAGTCAATAATCTAGTTACATTGTGATGAATCGAACACCCATAGCATTCTGGTGTTGACCATGTTTTGCTCGTGAGAGAGGTTTAGTCAACGGATCTGCGACATTCAGATCCGTATGTACTTTACAAATATCTATATCTCCCTCCTGAATGTAATCACGGATGGACTTGAAGCGGCGCTTGATGTGTCTTGTCTTCTTGTGAAACCTGGGCTCCTTCGCAAGGGCAATAGCTCCAGTGTTGTCACGGAATAGAGTCATCGGGCCCGACGCACTTGGACTTACTCCTAGGTCGGTGATGAACTCCTTCATCCAGACTCCTTCCTTTGCTGCTTCCGAAGCAGCTATGTACTCTGCTTCACATGTAGATGCCGTCACGACGCTTTGCTTGCTGTTACACCAGCTGACTGCCCCTCCATTCAAAATATACACGTATCCAGTTTGCGACTTGGATTCATCCGGATCTGTGTCGAATCTAGCATCGACGTAACCCTTTACGACAATCTCTTCGGCACCTCCATATACGAGAAACATGTCCTTTGTCCTTTTCAGGTACTTCAGGATATTCTTGACCGTTGTCCAGTGTTCCGCTCTGGGATCACTTTGGTACCTCCCTACCAAACTTATGGCAAGGTTCACATCAGGCTGGAACACAGCATGGCATACATAATAGAGCCTATGGCTAAAGCATAGGGGATGACACTCATCTCTTCTCTATCCTTGTCGTGGTCGGGCATTGAGTCGTACTCAATCTCACACCTTGTAACACAGGCAAGAACCCCTTCTTGGACTGATCCATATTGAACTTCTTCAATATCTTATCAAGGTATGTGCTTTGTGAAAGACCTATGAGGCGTCTTGATCTATCTCTATAGATCTTAATACCTAATATGCAAGCAGCTTCCCCAAGGTCCTTCATTGAAAAACACTTATTCAAGTAGGCCTTTACACTTTCCAAGAGTTCTATATCATTTCCCATTATCAGTATGTCATCCATATATAATACGAGAAATGCTACAAAGCTCCCACTCACTTTCTTGTAAAATACAGGGTTCTCCATAAACTTGTACAAACCCAAACGCTTTAATCACTTCATTAAAGCGAATGTTCCAACTCCGAGATGCTTGCACCGGCCCATAGATGGAGCGCTGGTGCTTGCATACCTTGTTAGCATCTTTAGGATCGACAAAACCTTCCGGCTGCATCATATACAGTTCTTCCTTGAGGAAGCCATTAAGGAATGCCGTTTTGACGTCCATTTGCCCGATCTCATAATCATAAAATGCGGCAATTGCTAACATGATTCGGACAGACTTTAGCATCGCTACGGGTGAGAAAGTCTCATCGTAGTCAACTCCTTGAACTTGTCGATAACCCTTAGCGACAAGCCGAGCCTTATAGATGGTCACATTACAATCCGCATCAGTCTTCTTCTTAAAGATCCATTTATTTTCAATGGCTCGCTTATCATCAGGCAAGTCCACCAAAGTCCATACTTTGTTCTCATACATGGATCCTATCTCGGATTTCATGGCTTCAAGCCATTTGTTGGAATCCGGGCCCGCCATCGCTTCTTCATAGTTCGAAGGTTCACCGTTGTCTAACAACATGATCTCTAGGACAGGGTTGCCGTACCACTCTGGTGTGGAACGTGTCCTAGTGGACCTTTGACGTTCAATAGTAACTTGATCTGAAGTTTCATGATCATCATCATTAACTTCCTCTCCAGCCGGTGTAGGCTCCAATGAAACAACTTCGTGTGCTGCGCTACTCTCCGGTTCGAGTGGAGGTACAATTACCTCATCAAGTTCTATTTTCCTCCCACTTACTTCTTTCGAGAGAAACTCTTTCTCGAGAAAGGATCCATTCTTGGCAACAAAGACTTTGCCCTCGGATCGTAGGTAGAAGGTATACCCAATAGTCTCTTTGGGATATCCTATGAAGACGCACTTTTCCGCTTTGGTTTTGAGCTTCTCAGGTTGAATTTTCTTCACGTAAGCATCACATCCCCAAACTTTTAGAAACGACAGCTTAGGTTTCTTACCAAACCATAATTCATACGATGTCGTCTCAACGGATTTTGATCGTGGCCTATTTAAAGTGAATGCAGCAGTCTCTAATGCATATCCCCAAAATGATAGCGGTAAGTCAGTAAGATACATCATAGATCGCACCATATCCAATAGAGTGCGATTACGACGTTCAGACACACCATTTCGCTGAGGTGTGCCAGGCAGCGTGAGTTGTGAAACAATTCCACATTTCCTTAGGTGTGTGCCAAAGTCGTGACTTAAATATTCTCCGCCACAATCAGATCGTAGGCACTTTATTTTCCTGTCACGTTGATTCTCTACCTCACTCTGAAACTCCTTGAACCTTTCAAAGTTTTTAGACTTATGTTTCATTAAGTAGACATACACATATCTGCTCAAGTCATCAGTGAGGGTGAGAACATAACTGTAGCCACCGCGAGCCTCGACGCTCTTTGGACCACATACATCGGTATGTATTATTTCCAACAAGTCAGTTCCTCGCTCCATTGTTCCGGAGAACGGAGTCTTGGTCATCTCTCCCATGAGGCATGGTTCGCACGTGTCAAATGATTCGAAATCAAGAGACTCCAAAAGTCCATCAGCATGGAGCTTCTTCATGCGTTTGACACCAATATGTCCAAGGTGGCAGTGCCACATGTAAGTGGGACTATCGTTATCAAACTTACACTTTTTGGTACTCACACTATGGACATGTGTAACATCACATTCGAGATTCATCAAAAATAAACCATTGACCAGCGGGGCATGACCATAAAACATTTCTCTCATATAAATAGAACAACCATTATTCTCAGATTTAAATGGGTAGCCATCTCGCATCAAGCGAGATCCAGATACAATGTTCATGCTCAAAGCTGGTACTAAATAACAATTATTAAGGTTTAACACTAATCCCGAAGGTAGATGTAGAGGTAGCGTGCCGACGGCGATCACATCGACCTTGGAACCATTCCCGACGCGCATCGTCACCTCGTCCTTTGCCAGCCTCCGCTTATTCCGCAGCTCCTGCTTGGAGTTACAAATGTGAGAAACTGCACCGGTATCAAATACCCAGGAGCTACTACGAGCACTGGTTAGGTACACATCAATAACAAGTATATCACAGATACCTTTAATGTTGCCGTCCTTCTTATCCGCTAAGTACTTGGGGCAGTTCTGCTTCCAGTGACCGGTACCCTTGCAATAAAAACACTTAGTCTCAGGCTTGGGTCCATTCTTGTTCTTCTTCTTCCCGGCAACTTGCTTACCGGGCGCGGCAACAACTTTGCCGTCCTTCTTGAAGTTCTTCTTACCCTTGCCTTTCTTGAAACTAGTGGTCTTATTCACCATCAACACTTGATGCTCCTTTTTGATCTCGACCTCTGCTGATTTCAGCATCGAGTACAATTCAGGAATGGACTTCTCTATCCCTTGCATGTTGTAGTTCATCACAAAGCTCTTGTACCTAGGTGGAAGCGACTGGAGGATTCTGTCAATGACCGAGTCATCCGGGAGATTAACTCCCAGCTGAGTCAAGCGGTTGTGTAGCCCAGACATCTTGAGGATGTGCTCACTGACAGAACTATTCTCCTCCATCTTACAGCTGAAGAACTTGTCGAAGACGTCATATCTCTCGACCCGGGCATGAGCTTGGAAAACTAGTTTCACCTCTTGGAACATCTCATATGCTCCGTGTTGCTCAAAACGCTTTTGGAGCCCCGGTTCTAAACTGTAAAGCATGCCGCACTAAACAAGGGAGTAATCATCGCAGCGAGCATGCCAAGCATTTGCAACATCTTGCTCTGCTAGGAGAAGGGGTGGGTCACCTAGTGGTGCATCAAGGACATACAATTTCTTGGAAGCTATGAGGATGATCCTCAAGCCACGGACCCAGTCTGCATAGTTGCTTCCATCATCTTTCAGCTTGGTTTTCTCTAGGAACACGTTGAAATTGAGGGTGACATTCGCGTTGGCCATTGGATCTACAATATAGATTGTAAAGATAATTTTTGACTAAGTTCATGATAATTAAGTTCACATAATGAAATTATTTGATGAACTCCCACTTAGATAGACATCTCTCTAGTCATCCAAGTGACACATGATCCATGTCAACTAGCCCGTGTCCGATCATCACGTGAGAAGGACTAGTCATCCATGGTGAACATCTCCATGTTGATCGTATCTTCTATACGACTCATGTTCGACCTTTCGGTCTTCCGTGTTCCGAGGCCATGTCTGTACATGCTAGGCTCGTCAAGTTAACCTAAGTGTTCTGCGTGTGTAAATCTGGCTTACAACCGTTGTATGCGAACGTTAGAGCCTATCACACCCGATCATCACGTGGTGCTTCGGAACAATGATCCTTAGCAACGGTGCATAGTTAGGGTGAACACTTTTCTTGAAATTTTATTGAGAGATCATCTTATTTACTACCGTCGTTCTAAGCAAATAAGATGTAAACATGATAAACATCACATGCAATCAATATAGTCACATTATATGGCCAATATCATCTTTCTCCTTTGATCTCCATCTTTGGGGCACCATGATCATCACTGTCACCGGCACGACACCATGATCTCCATCATCATGATCTCCACCACTGTGTCTTCATGAAGTTGTCTCACCAACTATTACTTCTACTACTATGTCTAACGTTTAGCAATAAAGTAAAGTAATTACATGGCGTTTATGATTGACACGCAGGTCGTACAATAAAATAAGACAACTCCTATGGCTCCTGCCGGTTGTCATACGCATCGACATGCAAGTCGTGAATCCTATTACAAGAACATGATCAATCTCATACATCACAATGCATCACATCACATCCTTTGGCCATATCACATCACAAGGCATATGCTACAAAAACAAGTTAGACGTCCTCTAATTTGTAGTTGCAAGTTTTTACGTGGCTGCTATAGGTTACTAGCAAGAATGTTTCTTACCTATGCCAAAACCACAACATGATATGCCAATTGCTATTTACCCTTCATAAGGACCCTTTCATCGAATCCAATCCGACTAAGGTGGGAGAGACAGACACACGCTAGCCACCTTATGCAACAAGTGCATGTCAGGCGGTGGAACCAGTCTCACGTAAGCGTATGTGTAAAGTCGGTCCAGGCCGCTTCATACCACAATACCGCCAAATCAAGATAAGACTAGTAGTGGTAAGCAAATTAACAAAATCGACGCCCACAACTGCTTTGTGTTCTACTCGTGCATAGATTCTACGCATAGACCTAGCTCATGATGCCACTGTTGGGAAACGTAGTAGTAAATCAAAATTTTCCTACGTGTCACCAAGATCTATCTATGGAGAAATCAGAAACGAGTGGGGATAGATTGCATATTCATACCTTTGAAGATCGCTAAGCGGAAGCGTTACAAGAACGCGGTTGATGGAGTCGTACTCGCAGCGATTCAGATCGCGGTGGATTCCGATCTAAGCGCCGAACAACGGCGCCTCCGCGTTCAACACACGTGCAGCCCGGTGTCGTCTCCTATGCCTTGATCCAACAAGGAGGAAGGAGAGGTTGGGGAAGGGCTCCAACAGCAGCACGACGACGTGGTGGTGGTGGAGTAGCAAGGTATTCCGGTAGGGCTTCACCTAAGCGCTGCGGAGGAGGAAGAAGAGAGGTAGGGCTTTGCCGTGAGAGAGAGAGTTCAGAACTATTCTCAAAAGGCCAAAACCTCAAGTATATATAGGGGGAGGGAGAGGGAGGGCTGGTTTGAACTCTCCTCCAAGGAGGAGAGCTTTGGCCGAATCAAAGGGAGAGTCCACCTTCCACAAGGGAGGTGGATCTCCTCCTTTTCAAACTCCTTTGCCCTTATCTCTACTCCTCCAGCCGCATGGGCCTTTCTAGAAGGTCTTGTCCAGACCAATAAGGGATGGCACACCTCCTCTAAGGGCCCACAAAGTCCTATGGTCGTCACACCCCTCCCGGGGGTTCTCCGGCACCCTCCCGGCACTCCCGGTACAATACCGATGAGCCCGAAAACTTTTCGGTGACCAAAACTGGACTTCCTATATATCAATCTTTACCTCCGGACCATTCCGGAGCTCCTCGTGACGTTTGGGATCTCATCTGGGACTCCAAACAACTTTCGGTAATCACGTATACCATTTCCCTATAACCCTAGCGTCACGGAACCTTAAGTGTGTAGACCCTACGGGTTCGAGAGACACGTGGACATGACCGAGACACTTCTCTGGCCAATAACCAATAGCGGGATCTGGATACCCATGTTGGCTCCCACATGTTCCACGATGATCTCATCGGATGAACCACGATGTCGGGGATTCAATCAATCATGTATACAATTCCCTTTGTCTATCGGCGTGATACTTGCACGAGATTCGATCGTCGGTATCTCTATACCTTGTTCAATCTCGTTACCGGCAAGTCTCCTTACTCGTTCCGTAATACATCATCCCGTGGCTAACTCCTTAGTCACATTGAGCTCATTATGATGATGTCTTACCGAGTGGGCCCAGAGATACCTCTCCGTCACACGGAGTGACAAATCCCAGTCTCGATTCGTGCCAACCCAACAGACACTTTCGGAGATACCCGTAGTGCACCTTTATAGCCACCCAGTTACGTTGTGACGTTTGGCACACCCAAAGCATTCCTACGGTATTCGGGAGTTGCACAATCTCATGGTCTAAGGAAACGATACTTGACATTGAAAAGCTTTAGCAAACGAACTACACGATCTTGTGCTATGCTTAGGATTGGGTCTTGTCCATCACATCAATCTCCTAATGATGTGATCCCGTTATCAACGACATCCAATGTCCATGGTCATGAAACCGTGACCATCTATTGATCAACGAGCTAGTCAACTAGAGGCTCACTAGGGACATGTTGTGGTCTATGTATTCACACATGTATTACGGTTTCCGGTTAACACAATTATAGCATGAACAATAGACAATTATCACGAACTAGGAAATACAATAATAACCATTTTATTATTGCCTCTAGGGAATATTTCCAACACTAGGCACATATGTCCAGTTGAATATAGATAGCATGAGTTATTATTGTTGACATCACCCTTGAGGTGAGGATGTTGGGAGGCGAAACTATAAGCCCCTATCTTTCTATGTGTCTGGTTGAAACGTTTTGCTCATGGGTACGAGGCGAGTGTTAGCAACCATAGAAGACTATATGATGGTTGAGTATGTGGACTTGCCTAAAGGCTTCGATACGTGACCCTTCCTGAAAAGATGATGAATTATAGTTGCAAAGTTGACTGAGAACATAGTTTGTTGCTTTCTAATAGAGTTTTTGCTTTATACTTCGATTGTGTGATGAACTATTACTTATTCATGAGAAGTATATGATAAAAGTTCTATTATAAAAGTCCTATGTTTAATTTTATTGCTGTTATAATAATCAACATGATGCTTCCTTGTTCGTATTTTGTTTTTATCGACACTTCTCTCTCAAAGCATGTGGAAATGTTTTTCGATTTCGGTTTTCGCTTGAGGACAAGCGAAGTCTAAGCTTGGGGGAGTTGATACGTCCATTTTGCATCATGTTTTCTTGCTGTTATTTATAATGTTTTTATCCATAATAATGATTTTTGGAGTAATTCTAATACCTTTTCTCTCATAATTTGCAAGGAACACACCAAGAGGGAGAATTCCGACAGCTGGAAATCTGGACCTGGAAAAGCTACGTCAGGCTACCTATTCTGCACAACTCCAAACAAGCGGAAATTTCACGAAGATTTTTATGGATTATTTAAGAATTATTGGAGCAAATAACTACCAGAGGGGGCCCACCAGGTGGGCACAACCCACCTGGACGCGCTAGGGAGCCGAGGCGTGCCCTGGTGGGTTGTGCCCTCCTCGGCCCACCTCAGGTGCCCATCTTGTAGTATATAAGTCATGTTGACCAATAAAAAAATAAGAAGGAGGCTTTCGGGACGAAGCGCCGACGCCTCGAGGCGGAAACTTGGGCAGGAGCACTTTTGCCCTCCGATGGAGCGATTCTGTCGGGGAACTTCCCTCTCGGAGGGGGAAATCATTGTCATCATCATCACCAACAACTCTCCCATCTTGGGGAGGGAAATCTTCATCAACATCTTCAGCAACACCAACTCCTCTCAAACCCTAGTTCATCTCTTGAGTTCAATCTTGTTACTGGAACTATAGATTGGTGCTTGTGGGTGACTAGTAGTGTTGATTACGTCTTGTAGTTGATCACTATATGGTTTATTTGGTGGAAGATTATCTGTTCAGATACATTATGCTATTTAATACCCCTCTGATCTTGTGCATGATTATTATTTGTGAGTAGTTACTTTTGTTCTTGAGGTCACGGGAGAAATCATGTTGCAAGTAATCATGTGAATCTGATATGTGTTCGATATTTTGATAGTATGTATGTTGTGATTCCCTTAGTGGTGTCATGTGAACGTCGACTAGATGACACTTCACCATATTTGGGCCTAAGGGAATGCATTGTGGAGTAGCAATTAGATGATGGGTTGCGAGAGTGACAGAAGTTTAAACCCCAGTTTATGCGCTATTCCGTAAGGGACCGATTGGATCCACAAGTTTAATGCTATGGTTAGAATTTATTCTTAATACTTTTCTCGTAGTTGCAGATTCTTGCGGGAGGGTTAATCATAATTAGGAGGCTTGTTCAAGTAAGAGAAGCACCTAAGCACCGGTCCACCCACATATCAAATTATCAAAGTACCGAACATGAATTAAACCAACATGCTGAAAGTGACTAGATGAAATTCTCGTGTACCCTCAAGAATGCTTTGCTTATCATTAGAGACCGCTTTGGCCTGTCCTTTGCCTCAAAAGTATTGGGCTACCTTGCCGCACTTTTGTTACTATATTCGTTACTTGCTCGTTACAAATTATCTTGCTATCAAACTACTTTGCTACTTACAATTTCAGCACTTGCAGACATTACCTTACTGAAAACTACTTGTCGTTTCCTTCTGCTCCTCATTGGGTTCGACACTCTTACTTATCGAAAAGAGCTAAAATTGATCCCCTATACTTGTGGGTCATCATGGCTACAAGCAACACCTCCATTTAAGTGCTTCGCCACCTCGCACAAAGAAATGGCGTTAGACACCTTCTCTTGAAGACAATGACTTCTCCTCCGAAGCCCCATCCAAACGTGCATCTTGCCGATGATGAAGCTGTAGACGTCACCTCTCCTCGAACTGCACGTCGCGACACTTCACCAAGCTCTCCTGCACCAACCTCCGCCGACCCTAACCTACCGTCATCTTCAACTCCTGCTGGGGACAAGTAGTGCTCAATATCTTTGCCCTTTTTGGTCATTCGATGACAAAGGGGGAGAAGCATTGGCGGGTAGTCTTCAAATGTCTCACTATATGGTCTGGGTGCTTATTTTGTTAAGTTTACAACTCTCGTTCTTGAATATTTTCTATTTTGGGTTGTAAAACTTAAGTCCCGATGGACGCCTGCACACTGGTGTTTTATTGTACTTTCGACACTATCTTCAAGTTTATCACATGCGCTCGAAGCCATACCGTAGATGTTCATTTTCCATTATGCATTTCATTATCTTCGAGATCTTACAATATGATAGTGATGGAGATTCCAAGATATAGGGGGAGATCTCCACAAATTAAAACCTGTCATGTGCTTTTGCATTCCAAGCAAAATCTTCATAAGCACATCTTCATGGGGAGCTCTCTATATCTTGCAATCATAATCTTCAAATACTTATCTTCACATATTATTATCCCCGTTGAAAACTTCAACCAGTTTGTCATCAATCACCAAAAAGGGGGAGATTGTAAGTGCATCTACTTCCACCATTATTGGTTTTGGAGTATTAAAGACAAACGTGGTTGAGGGACTAATGTGTTTGTGAGAGTTCGCAGGATAACACAAATAGAAGTCGCTGGTGTTGGGGAACGCGACAGAAAACAAAAATTTCCGGTATAGCGAGCACGCCCAGGACCACTATGGAGACTGCATACAAGGTTTGATCTGATCCGTACCGACTCGAAGTGCAATGGAAGAAGAGTCGGTGGAGATTGTTGGTGCAGATCCCCGTAGCTAGGATTTTACAACCTCCCAACCGCGAGGATGTACTCCCTCGTCGGACAGCCCTTCGGGAGGCGGTCGGATAGTCCCCCAGACGATGTCGCGGACAGCCCTCCGGGAGGACCCTCGAAACTCGAACGGAGACTCGGACAGCCCTTCGGGAGGACACACGAACATCCCCTCGGGCAAAAGATTGAAACTACGACCTCTCTACGGGGTTGCACACATACGGTGTCATCTATCCGGCAGGGCTACGCCATCCAGAACTAGTTCCTGTCGGAACCCAAACAGCCTTTCGGCTCTACGAAAAACTCTTTTCGTGGGAGGGAGAGAGAGAGCTAGCAAAATCATAGCATGTGTATTAGAGAAAATGTGAAGGTTTGGGCTGCCCCTCACCTCCTATTTATAGGAAAACCAAGGGGTAGGGTGGTTTTACAAGAAAACCCAAAAACCACATGGAAAGGAGTCCTTCCCAAGGACCCAAAAAGTGAAACCAAGGAACAAGTGGGGGCTCCATGGAGGAGACCCATTGTGGCCGGCCACCCCTAGTGGGTCCCCCAAAGGGGAATCCTATCCATCCATGTCATACCCCAAGATCTTTTAAGCAAACGCCTAAAAAGGTGGCTTTCTAATAAAGTAATCCAAAAAGCACTTCCACTATTCACGACGACATTTTTTCATTGTCCAGTCGAACTGAAAATATTTATGTGGTCCTAGAACATTTCCAGTACCCACAAAAAATAATTTTCAACGCAATCTGAAACAATTCCGGATTAGTGATTTTCATCTGCGAAAAGCATCTGAAGTGGTTCCGGCAGCTCCGGAACATTTCCGGTTTTCATCTTGGAAAATTCCAAAAAGTTTCCAGAACGATTCTGGCACCCTTCAAGAATTATCAGGCATGTGCTGAAACCAATTTGAATTTTTGGTATCCCCTAAAACAACTTTTCAGTTTCACCGAAACTGTTCTGGTGTTCTCTATGCAGAACTTTTCCGTTGTCCGAAACTTTTCCGGTGTCCGAAACCTTTTCGGGGATTTTCTCTCAGACTCCCTGTCTAGTATTCAGTAGATAGATGACCCTTAAGCGTGTGACCCTACAGGTTTAGTGAAGTATAGACATGACCCGGAACCCCTTCCGATCAATGATCAACATCGGAGCCGTGGACACCCATATTGACCCCTATACCCACACAAATGAATATTCGAGTGAACCTCTAGTTGTCGTGTGCTATTCATGTTGCTTCGCGATATGTTACAATTACCCGAGGTGAGACATGTTGGCATCCTTGTGGATCAACAACTTGTCCACTATGCCAATTACCTCGTTGCCGGTATTGTTCTCTTTTCTCGTTCCCGTGTTCCGGCATCCCCGTGATCAAATCACAAAGTGTCTGGCCAGACGATGATGGATATCATAACACCGAGAGGGCCCAGAGATATCTCTCCATCGTCGAAGGAGCAAATCCCAATCTTGAGCTATCAAGTTACTTGACATACTTTTCCATGAACCTGTAAGCCGCCGTAATAGCCACCCATTTACGGATGACGTTTAACAAACCCCAAAGTTCATGAAGCAAGCATGAAGAAACTCGATACTCTCATGGTCTAAGGAATTATGCAAACGTTAACCATCTCTGTGTTATAAACCATTAACTAGTGACGAATGTATCTCATAGCATAACATCAATTTGAGTCGATTCAACACAAGTATTCTACCAACATCGTGCCCTCAAAATTGTCGGCATAGCCATGCCCATGATCAGGAAAACCGGATCATCATGCAATACTTGAGCTAGTTATAGAGGCTTGACTAGGAATACATTTTACCGTTTATTATCCCACATGTGCACATGAGTTTTCCTCCAAGCCTCGTTTAATTTGCAGACTCGAGAATCATTGCAGTTATAGCATGGAACATAAACATTCATTACAAACTCGGAGATACAAAATAACTGTTATTACTGCCTCTAGGGCATATCTCCTACAACTGGAGTTTTGGTTTAGCCATCGAAGACGACCCCCAAAAATGTCCAAAGATATTGATGTCGGCTGAAGCCATTGGTGGTATGCGAAGACATTCGCTTGAAGACAATGAAACGCGAAGACGAAGTCTTTTGGCGTTTTTTGGATTCTTCTTTCCCGAGTCATACGAACCACCATACTGTTAAGTGGGGTTGATATGATCGAAGTCAGATGCTAACGTGATGCTCAACCCATACCTATGTCTTTGAGTGAAGACATTGAGAGGAAATCTCTTCTAGACTTGGTTGATTCATCTTTACTTATAGCCGAAGTAAAGTTGTCGCATGTGTTTGAAATCCGACCGTTGTGACGCATGTTGGTTGGCCATTGACCCAGGGTCACTTTGGTCATATCAGGCCGGGTTGCCTTCTGGCTATAAATAGCCCACCTCCTCCTCCACCTCCTCCACCTTCAGAGAGAGAGAGAGTTGTTGTCATTTTGGAGCAACCCACCTCTTAAGACACTAAGAAAGAAGTACCATGCAAAGGATACACCTAGAGCTAGTGTGTTTGAGCATCACCAAAGTCATTCTGTTTTCAGAGAACTGAAGACTTATTACACTTGAAGACTGTGATCTTCCAGACGGTTAGGCGTCTGGGTCTAGAGCGTCCAAGAGTCATTGTGGATTGTCGGGTGACCAAGTTTGTACGGGTTTCGGAAGTCTCCCATGAAGACTTACCTGAGTGATTGGGTGTTGTCTAATTGACTTTGGCTCAAGGGGAATAAGGTTAAGACGAGGTCTTTTGAGTTCAATCTCAGCCTCCCTAAATAGACGTACAGTTGTCACAGCAACTGGAACTTGCCCAACAAATCATGTGTCTTCGTCAAGCAACTGGTTCTATCCTTCACTCTCTTACATTCCTATTCGGAATCGTGAAGCCATTGCTTGATCATTGCTCGAAGACTTATCCTGAAGACATTCATATCTGTTGTTTATCTTCATACTGTCTAAGTTTGTCTTTGACTCATCTTAGGGTGCATGATGATAATGGTTAACTTGATTGTATCTCTTCACTGTATTGCATGACTAGACTAGATCCTTGATTACTATCCTTACCTGATTCTGTTCCGCTTTCGCATATTTCAAATACATTCATTGTTTCAAAGCTATTGATAAAATTCGCCCATTTACACCCCTAACTAGCACTTTCAATTCTTATGTGCATGATTATGATAGCTTCGTAATCTCTCCGATTTATTGAAATAGTTTGGCCAACTAGATTGATATTTCTTCGGTGAGAGAGGTGTGTTGTAGTAGGTTCAACTTGGCGAGTTTCTATATCCCAATGACAAAGTAAGGGACAATATGTGTCTTTGTGTTGCTGCTACTAAGGATAAAATGATGGGGTTTATTCATATTTCTTGAGTTTACTTTGTCTACATTGTGTCATCGTTCTCCATGCATTACTCTGTTTGTCATGAACTTAATACGTAGAGAGGCAAGCATAGAACCGCTCTTGAAATGGAGTAACAATAATAGGTGCAGGCAGGAGTCGGCCTATTCGTTTATGGACGTGATGTATATATACACATGATCATTCTCGTGAATATCGCATTACTATCCGCTTTTCTATCAATTGTCCAACAGTAATTTGTTTACCCATCGTATGATTATTTTCATGAGAGATGTCGCTAGGGAAAACTATATATATAAACACTACAATACCTTGCTGCCATTTACTTTATTTTATTTTATTTTGCAATTTATAATTATCTACACAACTCACTTGCTTGCAATTAACGAGATCAAGGGGATTGACAACCTTCTTGCTCGCATTGGGTGCAAGTTGTTTGCTCTTTTGTGTTCAGCCGCTGAAGTCGGTTGTTGTTGATAATCATATTGGTTCGATGAATCATGGTTTCATAATTGAGGAAAATACTTACCCATATTGTACTGCGATCACCCGTTTCTCTTCATGAAAAACCCAATGCAGATCACAAGTATCATTGGATAACAAATATAATGGCATAATCATCCAAAATGTAATTTTATTAGCAAACAAAGTCTCACTACACCATGTATATGTGATTACATGATGCAAGTAAAGATGATAAGATAAATGTACTCAACCATTACTAACTAGTGAATAGCAACAACATGGTGAAGTGCGCCGGGAGGGGGGGGGGGAGCTCCTGTCTACCCCATAACAGTGTTCATGTAATGCTCCACCGATAACATGTTCATAATTTAGTTAGGTAGGTATACGTATTGGGCCCTTGAAGTTGTTACACATGTGGCTTACAAATCTACTTCTAGCTGAACTATTCAAAGAACAAGGCCAACGGTATGAAAGTAAAATTCCAACAGTCGACATGATCTCGTAGCTATATGTTTCACTCTTTTGGATGTGCCATATTACGATATCTATATTGGTTTGTTCCAAATGCAGAGGAAAGCTTGTAAAGATCAAAAAGAACCTGAATTGAATGTGGTGGAAATCTTCAAGGACGATCACACCAGCAAGACGAAGGGCATGACTACACGAGTCAAAGTTGTTGTTGTAAGTCTTTAATCCTCATGCCTTTGAACTACCGGTTACTCTGACTTGTGCATTAAACTGCATGGTTTGCAGCCAAGTCTGTTACTCTTTTCAACTTTACACACAATTGTCTTAACGTATCATTGCACCTTACAATGTTTAAAAGAGAGGAATGATGTTCTTTTGGCCTTGATCTGTAATCTAGTTGCGTGTTGGACTTGCCCACACAACGTTACAATTGCATGTTTGTCTGATCTCAGTTGTTTTGTGATATGAATGATGACATACTATGCTCACCGTATTATAAAGTTTGTCTCTTTATCCTTAGCGTCAATACAATGTGAAGAAATAGACAATAGATTAGCCATGCTACATTGACATATATTTGGAACCTGGTTTTATTATGTATTCACTCTGTTTCTAAATATAAGATATTTTAATAAATAACAATATAGATTAC
Organism: Hordeum marinum; assembly: GCA_022496015.1. Classification (NCBI taxonomy): domain Eukaryota; kingdom Viridiplantae; phylum Streptophyta; class Magnoliopsida; order Poales; family Poaceae; genus Hordeum; species Hordeum marinum. The sequence continues at coordinate 523,156,406 of CM039675.1, forward strand.
ATACAGAGCAAATGAGTGAATGTATATTTTAAAATATGTCTATATACATCCATATGTAATCCATATTGAAATCTCTAAAAGGTCTTATATTTAGAAACGGATGGCGTATTTTACAGTAAAATACAATCAATATATTACGTAGGTTCATCAAAATAAGTTATGTATATAGACCAAAGTTGAGGACACGAGTTTCCATCTTCGTCGACCAGCGGCCGGTGCAGGAGCTCCGCTTACCTGGTCGTCGGCGAGAAAGCTTAGAAGTGGGAAGAAGGATGGCGGGGCTTTGAACGGTGAGAGGATGGGGCTAAATAGGACGACCGAGTCGGCGGGAGATGAGCCAAAATCCTCCCGCCTATTTTTTAGTGACATGCGTGAGCTCGCGCCATCTCGGTGGTCGAAGGAGCTGAGCGCTATGTTCACCTCCCCTGCTTTGCACGAGCCTGGCTCTGAAAAAACTGTCGATCCGGAACGTAGCTCTTGGGCCTGGCTCGGAGTGCTTTAAACTTCGTGTCATGTAGGCCGAACAATGTATGCAGGATAACCAAACTACTCGAACCCTTTCCACACGGGCTTGATTGGGCCTTATGTAGGCAACCAAACACGTCCTAAGCGGGCTCAGATGGGTCTATTGTTTGATACTCATCCGTACTGCGCAAGAGAGCGTTGGTCTTTTTACGAGGCTAGTAAATGCGTACATGCAATGCAATGCACATTGCTGTTTGGTAGAATATTAATTCCATGTTGATATTACGTACTCTATAAGATATCAATCACATGTTAATTATATGATTAGCACTGATGTTTATACTTGCTATATGGAATTAATTGCATGTTAACGTATCGAGGGCTCGTCATCGGAGCAATTCAGATCGTTGGACATAGCTTGATGGCCGAGATTAGTTAAATATGCCCCTTTGAGTCTTTTCATATTAGTATATAGATCTTGTTAATAATACATACATTTTTAGGACTTTTTTGATTCAAAGGAACTTTATAGGATTTTTGGAGGTTAGAATTCACAGGATTTTTCCTACATTTGCCATTTGATTCATAGGATTGGATCCTATAGGATTTTTTTCCTATGCAATCATGTATACTATCTTCGTCCGGAAATGCTTGTCAAAAAAATAGATGTATCTAGACGTTTTTTTAATTCTAGATATATTCATTTTTATTCATTTTCTCGACCAGTATTTTTCGATAAAGGGAGTACACTTTATTGAAAATCTAGCATCTAGTTCAATTTTTATTTTTATTTTTCTCAGTGACATCAAACACTCTATGCTAATCCTATACGATCCAAGTGTACATGCCACTCAAATCCTATGTTTCCCTGTTCCTGCGTTTTAAAAATCATGCAAATTATATATGACAGACATTTGCAAGCTTTGCCATGGAAGAAGAGAGAGAGAGAGATTTGCAAGCTTTCTAAAACAGAAAAGGCAGCGGATTTTGCAATTTACTCAACAGTAAATGAGTACCATTACCGCCGTCGCCTCGGCGGAGTCGCCCATAAAACCCGGCGCCGGCCGCCAGCTCTTGGTCGCATCCGTTCCACCCTGCCGCCAGCCACCGACGAGTACTGCTCCTTGATCTCCCTCTCATCGCCCTGCTCGCGTCCGGTGGCTAGAAGCCGAGAATTCGTAGAGAAATCTGTATCGGCCGTCGGCGATGGCTTCGGAGCCGGTGATCGGGACGCTCAGCGTCCGCGTTGTCCGAGGCCACAACCTCATCATCGCCGACCCACTCACCCAGACCAGCGACCCCTACGTAGTCCTCTGCTACGGCTCCCAGGTCAGGCCCTCTCATCTCCCTCTCATCTCCTCTCTTCTTCCCACTCCTTCCTTGACGTGTGTTGCCGCCGCCGGCCGGCTGCTGCGCGCCGGGTGGCAAAGGTCGCAGCCGACGACCAGCGCATACATAGGTTATGGCCGCACGGCCTTCCCGAGATCGGGTTCAGGGAGGGTGCCCATCTTCTCCGAAATCCTTTTGTGCTCACAAGATGTTCGACCGATAGATGAACAAAGTGTTTATGCTATTCTTCGCCGTTATGCCAGGTTCTTACATTTTCTCACATAATTATGCCGGATTATAATCTGATTTTGATGTGATTGATTTGAATCGGCCTCTAGTTCCCAACTTGGTCAGGAGTCAGGACATGCTATGTTTTGCTGCATGTTCAACTGAACTACTGATGAAGAGCAGTATGTCAAATACTGCAATGAGTTAAGCTCAAAATAAGAAAACCGTGATGGAAATGTGAATGTGCAGTTGTTTAACTGAACAGCAGGGTACAAAATTCTGAACAGGTCACCTTGAAGTTGAATGCAAAAATTGTGATTTTACTTCCATTTAATTGATGATGATGATGATGAATCGGTGTTCTTATCTGAATAAAGCAGTTTGTGTTCTAAAAAAACATGGCATATCGTTCGGTTAAATGGTCAGATAGCTAACTTGTCCAAGATATTGCTATGTTATTTAATCATGGCTGTCAATATCGAAGATAAACCATGGAGTATCTTAATATTTTTTATTTCTTTATCTAAGATTGTCTTGTGTGTTAACAAGGGCTTTGGCTCTTCAGAAAAATAAGCAAGGGCTTGCTGCACTGCATGATTACCTACCCAAACTTTTATATAATGCACTCAATAGTTCTGTAGGAACAGGTCTAGTTCAGTAGTTCTATTTTATCTCCTCGTGGAATTGTTGTTTGCCTATCCTTCCCCGGACCCTGCGCAAGCGGGAGCTACATGCACCGGGCTGCCCTGCCCTTTGATATAATTAGTTGAGTCCTATACATTTCTAACAATGACATGATGCCAGATTTTTCAGTGAATTATTATGCACTATATATGATTATGTAAACTGTAATTTCTGTTTTTTTTTAGGGATTGTAATTTCTGCAGTTGAGTTCCAGGTTCTATGACATGGGCAGATATCCCTCTTATATCACCATTACTGCTGCTAATTTCATTATCTCTGTGTTACTGAAGTTTTATTTCCTCATGGTTTAGAAGGTGAAGACTAGCGTTCAGAACAAAAATGTCAATCCTTTATGGAATGACGTATTGGTGCTCCCTGTCACAAATCTTACAAAGCCGGTCAAACTTGTAAGTGTGCTGTAGACTGTAGTATGAGTTTCTTCATCAAGTAAACTCTACTAAAACTTTATGTATATATGTATATTATGTGTAAAAACATAATATATCCAACTGGCAAAAACATAATGCAGGAGGTTTTTGACGCGGACACATTCACAGCAGATGACAGCATGGGAGTGGCTGAGTTCAGCGTAACTGACATCTACGACGCCGCGAAGCTGGATCTACAGCATGCCTCCGACGGAACCAGGATCAAGACCATCTACCCGGTTGGCACAAACTACCTTGGCGGCGAGAGCCACGTGTCGTGGACGAACGGCAAGGTCGTCCAGGACTTGATTCTGAAGTTGAAGGACGTCGAAACTGGCTCCGTCGTGCTGCAACTGGAATGGGTTCACGTCCCGAGTGTCGCACTTTAAGCTCTGCCCGACTGAATGTTATTGTAGCCTTGTTTGATGTAACTGCGGCTATGGTTGGTTCCTGTTCCCAGATGAGTTAGCCCTTTCTGGGTGTTGTGGTTTGCAGTGTGTGTGGGTTATTGATTTTAGATTGTTTGTGTGCACTGTATCTGTAATACTGTGGTTGTGAAGTTTGTGCTTCGAGTCAGAAGAAATAAGAGACACCATTTGTGGTCAGCTGCACTGAGTTGTAATTTAAGGATTCAGAACTTAGATTCAAGAGATGGCGTGGTAATTAGTATACGTAAATTGCAACCTGGAAAACTGTAGAATTAGAAACATACTAGGACTCCTTCCGTCCCAAATAAGTATCGCAAATTTTATATTAAACTAGTACAAATTTTATACTAGATCATCGACATTTATTTTGGTACTGAGGGAGTATTTCATAAGGAATCAGATATAATTTTCACTTGAACAGTTCCATATACCGTAGTAGATATTAATTTCCGTGAATTGAATTCTTTCTTTTTTGAGGAATCAATTCTTTTTCATTCCAATCCTGGGGCACGACAGGTATGATTCTCAGTCCCTTCTTGGCATATTATTTCTAATGCTTTTTTGTTCAAATGTCTCCGGTTGTGAGAAATAGCATACCCTTTTTCATACAAATTATCGGCATATACAAGATTGCACTTTAGTTTCACATATGGTTGCCTTCTATGGAGGCTATGCTCTCCGGTTGTGAGAATAGTACCCTGTCACGGTACAGACCCGGGTTCGATTCCCGGCTGGTGCAACCCATAATTTTATGTATACTAATGATACCACTTGTTCATACAGTTTATTGTACCTACTCAAGTTTTCATGCATTTTGTGCAATCCCCATCCATTTTTTATTTACATATGCTAGCAATATCACTTGTTCATACGGTTTTATACCTGCTAAAATTTTCCTGCATTTCGTATGCAAATTGAAAGAAATTGTTTGAAGAAGTTGTTGAATTAACAAGTGGACAAAAGCATACTTCTTTCAAAACTTTCCCTAACTCACGGCCAACTGGTTTTCATTTGGTAATAAATAAATCATTATTTCGTTCCTCATATTCAATTCAACTTGTTGGATTATAAGTTTTTGTGAAAAGATCAATCCATCCGGTACCGCCTCGGAGGATTCCATTTAGTCCACGCGTCCTCCGCGTTGCCTTCCTGAGCGAGGCAACCAGGGGCTCCTCCCCTTCCCACCTCCAACCCTTCCCCCTCTCACTTCCCTCCTCCCTGCCCGCGTGGTGCTGGCGGCGACGGGTCTATCTTTCCCCACACGCAGACCCCCCTGATCGGGCAATGGTGGCTGGCGGCGGTGTCGCGTGCCATGGTGGCTCTCGACGCGGCGGCACGGCCGTTGGTCGTGAGGCGGCACGATGACACTGGTGGCTAGCGGCGCCCACCCGGCCCAGATTTGGGCCCGTTTGGGCCCCATCTGGGTTGGGACAGGCCGGTGGCTCGGCACTCGACGGAGTCGCTCCCTAGTGGTGGGGCGTGGCGGCGGCGGTCTGCGGGCGGTGACCACCTCGTCAGTCAGCGAGTTGCAGCACGGGGACAGGGACTGTCCGAGCCCAAGTGGGCCCCGCCTAGCCGTCAGGGCCTGACAAGTCCTAGTCGTCGCGTTCGGTTGGCCCCACATAGGCAGTGGAGGTTTTCCCCTCCCTCCGGTCGAGTTGGGGTCGCTCCCGTAGTCGTTGTCTCCTTCCCCCCAGGCCTCGTGTTGGAGCTCCCCCCCAGGCCTCGTGTTGGCAGCTCTAGAGAGACAATTAATGAGGATGCTCCGGTAACCGTGGTGGCACAGGCTGGTGGGCGGATGAGTGGGTGTGCATTATGAAGTGTCTAGGATGGTGGTGGTAGTGGTTGAGGATCGGGAGAAATCCCTGGCGGCTTGCCTGGCACCGTCGTGGTGATGCCTGCGGGCGCCGCTGGACCTTCTTAAAGGGCATTGTGTATATCCCTCCTCCACTGCCCTCCGCGTACTGGGGAAAACCCTAGGACTTGTTCGGGCAACAACAGCAGCGTCGTCGCATTCCTTCTTGAAGGTGTTGTTTGGTGCACGACGCTTTGGAATGCTGTGGACGCGGTGGTACTTCTCCGGTGGGTGCAACGATTGTCGTATTCTTCTCTTCGTCGATCTGCCAGTGTCGTCATTTGTTTCTCTTTTTTTTTCTTTTTTTTCTTCTGGGCTTGTTTATGCTACGGCCCCAGCGAGCTGGATGTATCGGATGGTTGTTTTATAATATAAAACGGGGAAACTCTTTATCGTCAATTATAAATTTTTGTGCTTCGTTTAATGTGTTATTGGGTTTACCGGGTTTCTTCTTGACTGGTCTGCTTGTCTTAGGGGGAGTCTTTTGTTTAAAAAAAAAATCTATCACCATGTGAACCCCTTGTCATTTCCTTCTCTTTGACCCATCATTAAGGAAACAGTAGGACCCTACCTCCTCCGATCAAGGTATCCCAATTCCCAAGGGTAGCCGCCAATGGGATCCGCCGAGGCATCCCTTTGTTTGCCACCAATAGAATGAAGACCGGGGGAGAGAACCGTCGTTGCCGTCCTTGGACCCGCCTGGGCGTCGTCAGCAAGGCCTTAGGCGGCGGCGAGACACGAAGTAGGGAGCCGAAGAATGGCGGCGACGTGATTGGAGAGCCCCCGTATCGCCGGTTAGGGCGACACCTGTATTTCTGCTTGCTAGCTATGGTATACACATAGACACATAAAAAAACTGTTGATGTAACTGCAAGCACATAAAAGAACTCGTCTATATGTCGTCTTCATAGATATACATGATACAGTTAAAGTAGTTTCAGTACTACACACACACACTATGTATTGATGTGATGCCATGGTGTCGGTAGTGGTACTCAATTATAGACTAAAAGTGTATCAAAAGTTCAAAACCTCATTGAGAGGCTCGACAAGGGACACGCAGGAAAAAGGTCATCTATATACCTGCTTCATACATACATACATACATTGAAAATGATACAGTTAAGTAGTTTCTACGTATACACTAACGTTAACACACGTATAAGTACTACATGTATACACTGTATATTGACGTGATGCCATCCTCCCTGCATATGTACATCTTGTCTTGTACTAGAGTCGCCTCTCTGTCTATACCGTAGACTAACTGTATCAAAACTTGGTCCCTGTCTAGCTGGCTAGATATTGGGCGACTAGAGTCCGTCTGAGCCTCGTCTAATTTCCTGGACCCTTTGTCGCAACCTTCTTCTGTGATCTTGGATTTTCCACAGCCCATGACCAAGGACCACCGCGGAGTATATGCCGTGGGTGATCATCGGTGCCAGGATGTTGCCCGTCTGCATTATTCATCGCGTCGCGAATCAGATATATGTGTTGATCGGTTAGGGAATCCATTTGGTAAATGGATCAATAAATCTGTGTAAAGTAGCTATGGAGGTAACTAGAATGGTTACCTGGATCCATTCGAAGCCGAGGTAGAAAGCCAGGATGCCTTCTAGGAGTGGTGAGTATATCTTCCTCATCTGCCTCCGCTCGTACCAAGCTGGAAATTCACAAGAATCACGTTAGTACATCATCATCTCTGCTTTCACACATCTATACACCAGCCAGTAGTTGTTGTTGCTATTTGTCCTTCGTCCCAAAATTTAGTATATAGTTGACACATTTATTTTGAGACGAAGGGAGTATATAAGAAAATACACATACGGACAGAAACACACCTGAGAACAGTTTCTTCATATTCTGTCGCCCGGCGTGCGAGCGCATGACTGGTGTCACCACATAGGTAGGGTCTGAAATAGAAACACATCAACAGATGGGTTTAACTTCATCTGAAACAACAACAACAACAACAACAACAATAACAACAACAACAACAATAAGAAGAAGAAGCATGATACGGAATTGGCGGGTTCAATTACCTTTGGGGGCGGTAGCGATGTAGTAGAGGGACCCCGTGAGGGCGGCGGTGATGGCGGCGGCAAAGGTTTGAGCGAACGGCACAAATGGAGGCACCATTCCGCTCTGCAGATAATATCAACAAGAAGAAGCAAGTAAAGTTAAGTACAGTTCAAAGTTCAAACTGATGAACTGATAATGAAGAAAATCAAGCACAATTTAGTCACATCCGTACGTACCAGGGACACAATCCCTCGGGCATCTTTCATCAGCTCCGTGCCTCTGAGAAATATATCGGCCAATGCTCCCTGCAATTTTGATTGATTAATTTAGTTTCAGGCTATGCAAAAAAATGAGAAATACAGTATAATTTCTTTCTCATTATACGTAGACGAAATGAGGATGAGGAATATAAGTATATGATTAGTGGACATGGATGGGTACCTGGACGGCGGCGCGGTAGAAGAGCTCCTCGCCGACGGAGCTGGCGGCGACGACGAGGATGAACTGCCAGGGGGACATGCCGGCGAAGAAGGTGCGGAGCTCCTCGTCCTCCACGTCGCGGATGGCGCGGGCGTGCGGCGAGTACTTGACCACCTCGTCGTCCAGGATGAAGAGCAGCGCCATGATGGGCGGCGACGCGTAGCCCAGCCCCTCCACCAGCGCCGTCAGCGACGGGTGGAACCCGCCGGAGGAGTCGATGCCGGCCATGTCGCAGATCGCCCGTCCGGCCAGCGCCATGCCCGCGTAGATGCCGATGCCGTAGCTGAGCCGTACCACGGCGCCCAGCTTCTCCCACATGGCCAGCTCCGCGTCCCGGGCCCCTCCGAACCCCTCCGCGCCGGCGCCGCCGACGACAACCGGCACGTCGACGACCGGGGGCCCATCCGCGGCAAGGCGACCAGCCGGCGCCCGGCGCGGCTCCACGCCGTCCCCGCCGCCCTGGTGCGCCCCGGCACGCACCCTCCAGGCGCCGGCGCCGGCGCGGAGAACCCGCGCCGGCGTGAAGCCGATGGAACAGTGGTTGGTGTAGGAGGAGCAGCTGAAGCTACATGGCGCCAGCTCCATTAACCAACCACCCACCTGCTAGCAAGCTCCGATCGACGGCGTCTTTTCTCCTCTCCTCCCGTTTCTTGCTTGACTCTCCGATACGATCTTCCCCGGCCACCCAACCGGCGGCGAGCAAAGCAAATCTGAGAGGAGACAGGAAGGCAGTGGAGGTGAGCAAATGAGCGAGCTGCCGAGTTTTTTAATGGCGGCGGTGCTCTCTCCACGATCTTGCTGTCGGAGTCGGATATACTAGTATTTGATCTGATTCTCCAACCTCTGTCTGTCGTTACGTTACGTTTTGGGAAATAAGATGAAAGGGGGAGAAGCCGCCCGCGTGGCGCGTTGCCAGTGGGCGCTGCCAGATGAGAGGGATTCGCCTGGCCAACCATGCCTTGCCATGTCAGCCAGTCGATAAGGTAAGGTGATTGTTACCCCGCTGACATGGCACCCGTCCACCCATATCTGCCACTCTGTCGCTCTCTGCTCCTCCCTTCTCTTCCCCCGTGTGGCTCCCACCGGGGCTACGAGGTCGACATACTACTACTGTTCATTTATTGATTCATTCATTTACACCTATTCATTCGAATTTTCGAGGTTGAAATGATCCGACAACGGAGAAAACGACTTTGGTTTTGTTGTTGCCAACGTAGAGCATCTCTAGCCAATACCCTAGGTACATACACACACACACACATATATATGTATATGAGTAAAGTTTTGGTTTTATTCTTCTAACCGGCACCTAACGCATATTTTAAACCGGCTAGATGAGTTAAGAATTAACTCCTCGGCATTCTGGATGGGTGAATATACTCACCGCGCAGGTCCGGAGTAAAAATCTGGTTGCTCCCCTCTGCCCCGAATCCGTCGCCGCTGCCACCCGGGGCTACGAACATACTATTGTTCACCTATTCATTCGATTTTTTGAGGTTGAAATGCTCCAAAGATGGAGAAAACGACTTTGGTTTTGTTGTTGCCAACTTAGCTAACAACCAAGGAACTAATCTAAAAATATATAGGAAACAAAGAAATAAACAAATGCACATCGTCACCTTTTGTTCTTGGGTTGTTTAGCTCTCGCTCATTTTTTTCTCTCTGCCTTTTTCTTTGGTCATCCTCATCCTAGAAAACTCCCTCGCTCAATTATTGTCTTCCATCGATGTTTCAGTTGGATACCCACTAAGCTTTTTATATTATCGCAAACATGTATGTTGCAGGTTATCTACAGATATTTCGGGACGCTTCATTTACGGTCATCTTTACAACTTGTGGAGAATCGAGATCTATTTATGAAGGTGTGTACACGATTGAAGACTATGACAAGTGATACTTTTATCCAACATGGATGGCAGTATGATTTTCGGATTGTCCCCCCTTCCCTTCGGTTCAGGCAAAATGCAGACATTTACTTATATTTCCTTCTTTTTTATATTTCTTTAGTTGTCAGAGTGAATTTCATTTAACTGTATGCATCCTAGTTATGTAGAGGCCAGATACAACATTTTAAGTAATAGAGTGCCCTTATCGAAAAAGTTGATGGTTTTACACCTATGATGATGCCTCCAAGGATTTTGAAACGTGTCACACTAATCCGAGTCCGTTGGCTAAGCTAAGCCTTAGCGCGAGATGGGCTACCCAAAAGGAACCCTGATGAAACACGTACGAGTAGACCTTCCAAGGTTACAAACAAGGTGAAACATGGAGATTCACGCAGAGAACTTCTTGAGCCATGGGTTTTAGACAATAAGATTACTTGAAGAGACATCGTGATCATCATATGAATATTTTTCTTAAGAGCCTACATGAGAGCTAGCAGCATGGTCATGGGTTTTGTTTTGCAAATTCTTTTGAATATGAAAAAAAGAAGGGTCGTGAGTGTGTATGACACGTTTCAGACAGGTTAGAGAGTAAATAGTATTGAGTCCATTGAGGAGCTTTGTCAGCTCATTCATGTGACATTGAGAAACTGAAAAATGAGCCATTGCATGAAGAATCAAACTAATGTCTAAAACTGACCAGAGCACAACAGTTTCTTGAGGAGAAACTAAAGGATACTTTTTGACCGGAATGGGGAAAAATCCCACAAAAAATAATACTTTAGAGTTGTACTAAAATATATTCATACGAGTATATCCAAAGCAAGATATGCTCCAAGCCTCACACACACATGTCTAATATGTCACAACCATTATTACCACCTCGTTTGATACCTAGTTAGAGCATCTTCAATAAGTGCATAAAAATTTCGCGTCCTAAAATAGTTTTAGCGCGTCACTGCAACAACTTTAGTGTGCCGAGACCAACATTGGTTTAGCAAATGCCAAAAAACGCATGCCCCAAAAAACGCGTAGTGCAAACTATGAAGCGCACGCCATCCAACGTCTCAAATTTACAGCTTGCGTTAGCTTTTTTTAGTGAATGTCCAAAACTTTTTTGTGCGTGCAGTATTTTGCAGCCTCTGCTGGAGCTGTTCGGCGCCAAAAAAACAGAATTTTAGCGCGCGGAGCTGTTCTTGGGTGCCTGTTGGAGATGCTCTTAGTGTACGACAATAGTTGAGGCAAGTTTATGGCCGGAAGTTTCCATGCTTGCAGAATAGGGTCACACATTGTCTTGCTAGTTATGATCGTTCGGAATTTAGCAGTGTGTCATGGTTACAAAATGGTTCACCTCATATATTGGATCTTGTCCTATACCCAACTTTATCATGTCATTAGTGAAATAAACTCTTGGTTCTTCGCAGAAGGGGGAGGGCGGGGGGGGGGGGGGATCAGCTCTCAACACTAAGAAAATACATATATAGGTCTCTATGATTCTCACACCAACACGGTAATAAACACCACCGTGATTCCTGATATATCACTCGCGTTCCAAGATAATTGAAGTTCTGGATTCGTCCCATGACAAATGCGTCTAAATTTGACCAAGTCTACATAAAAACATATTAACATATGGAACACCAAATTAGTCTCATGAGACACTTTATGAGACATATTTGTGTACTATGTTTATTAAGGTCCCTCTTACTTTGTGCTAAAGTTTGATCTATAAAATTTAACAAATAAAATGTAAACTATAGATCACAAAAATTATAACATGGGAAACCTTTCTTAAATACAAATCCAATAGTATAATTTGGTACCATGTAATTTATATTTTATTAGCTATAATCTTGCTCATAATGCAAGGGGGCCCAATAAACCCAAATGGAGGTAGTAGCTCTTCGCACATTTTTCTATAGAGTTGATCAAACTTAAGTAAGTTTAACTTAGGACAAACCTAAAACTTCAATTATTTTGAAACAGGGGGAGTATATGCCTAAGATGTTGACATCATTCATTCCCCGCTCAACCGTCACGTAGCATATAATCGTTAAACTCTCTCAAATAAATTACTACACCGATCTCAATAATTAGCACCTGCCTCAGTCAACTTGTACGTATGTAGTATATAGAGCATGTAGGAAGTCTCTTTTGGGAGCACTCCCCCTCCCACCCCCCATGTTACTCACCTTTTATTTGCAGACAATAGTGTGGTTTTCTTGGAAGGGTAACCTCACTACAAGGATACCCCCTATAAAGCAACATAAATTCTACAACGTTTTGACTATATGTTGCAAAATTCATAGTAGATACGCATATATGCGTTGCAGGACTTGTGTTCCAGAGTTGCAGCTCTTAAACAAATGTTATAGTTGGTTATGAGACAAAAGGTTAACTTGCAGAAGTCTTCCATTTTCTTTGGAAAAGGACACAATGAGGAGGCCAAGAGTGCTCTGAAACAAGCTACTGGGATCAGCTTTGACAATCTCAGTAAGAGGTATTTGGGTGTGCCTACAATAGTTGGGAGATGCAAGGATGGTACATTTAAATATGTTAGGGAATGTTTTGCTGGGAAGGTGTCTGGACAGAAAGGGCGAGGTCTTTCCAAAGATGCAAGAGAGGTTCTCATCAAATCTGTATTGCAAGCCACTCCAACTTATACCATGATCTATTTTCAACTCACAAAGAAGATGTGTCGAACATGACCTCGATCTCTTTGAAATTATGGTGGGGTGTGGCAAATGGTAAAAGGAAAGTACATTTGATTACAAGGGAGAAGATGTGCATGGCCAAGAGAGAGGGACGGACGCGGTTTCCAAATTCGGAGGTGTTTAACCAAGCCTTGTTGGTGAAACAAGCTTGGAGATTATTGCAATACCCTTCATCTCTTTGTGCATCTGTTCTAAAGGCCCGGAGATGGGGAAATTATGAATGCAACGTGCCTTGGTGGAGCTTCCTACACTTTTAGGTGTGTTCATGATCGTGATCTGTTGCGGGAAGGGAGAGAATACACTACTAGGGAAAAGCCTAGTAGTAGCGCGGGTTTTTCCCGTATCAGTAGCGCAAGGGCCAACATGGATAGCAACATAATCTCATGATTGGCACCCCTCTAGTTTAGGCATGATACAACCATTTACTTGTATTTCACCATTTCTTTTATATACTGTTTGTCGGACTGGACTCCGTTTGGCTGTGTGCATCCTAGTTATGCAAAGTCCGGGTGTAATGCTTGGACCTTTTAAGTAATAAATCACCCCTTCTCAAAAAATGATTCACTTGACTGCAAAATACTCTAAGACCATTCTTATAATATGAAAAATAAATTGCCAACAACTAGATTAACTAATTAATTAAGGTCCTAGTGCAAAAAAATAAAACTTACACCCAACAATGGAGCATGAGAAAAATTTCGGTGGCATCTTACACCCAACAATGAGGAGTATGGATGAATAAGGATATCCAGTTGGAGAGAGAGACGATATAAGTGCACCTGAACCTCATGACCAAACTGAGTGTAGAGGGACTTCCAAGTACACCGCTCCTCTGCGATCGAGTAGGCACCCGCAAGGGATAAGGACCTGGAGCACTATTCTAGGGATTTCGCAATAACGAGAGATTGGTACCTCACAAATGTAGGCTCGTCTGGTAATATCGTAAATCCCTTGAAGATCGGTACCAAAGAACTAATCCGAGACAACCTATATAAGAATAGTACAAACCAATCAGCGTTAAAAAAGGATCCATACCATGAAGGAAATGATGCACTGCACGACGACCCTAGACAAACAAGGGTTGAAGACATTTAGCACTAGCCCTAAACCAATAGCGAGCACCACATGAATGATAATATGCTATGTATGAGGAATGACATTGAGATTGTGTTGTTTTCTCAAGCGGCTCGTGATTGGATCGATAAGAACGAATGGCGGCATATGAATACATCTTTGATTATAGATACTTGTTGCTATCTACAAGTAGCTCACGTGAAAAATCAACGAGAGATGATTATAAGAATAGCACAGCAAGAGTGTCAGCTGCTATCAACAGAACCGAACATGTGAGAAAGAACGCTAGCATAACATTGCCACAGAAGCCTAGCTACACATGCTAAGTAGTCAAGTCATCTTGACGGAAACATGACCCAAGGTACATACGAAAGGCGCCACTCGGCTGTCGAGTAAGGGTTACGTGACAGCTCTTCGTGACCACGGTAAATTGCGCTACGATTTCACCAAACTTATGTATGTCCAATAGAAAACTTGATTAAGGATTAATTAGTGCAAATATTGTACTTCCTCCGTCACCGTTTAGAAGGCGTACACGTATATCTAGGTCGTCAATTTGACTTATATAAAATATATTGTTTAACATAAAAATTATATCATTAGAAAATAGAACATCTAAAGTTTTTTAAAGATATATTTTTAATAATATATACCTCTTATTAAGTTGTTTAAATTAACGACCTAGATGTACGTACAGGACTTGTAAACGGAGACGAAGAAAGTAGCATATCCTAAAGATGTCAGGATCAATTAATCACCAATAAGAGACACTTACCCAAACTTGTTGAATTAATCATGATCAATAAAAGGCATTAAGTGAAGAACAGCTTCTAAACTTATTAGACAGCCCATCTATCCATCCAGCAAACCACTTGCCAAAAAAAAAGAGGGAGACGGAAAAACGCGAGCTTTTTTCCAGCTCAAGTCAACCCACCAAACCCACGCGCCGCGGTGTCTTTCCCCTCCGCCTCCGCCTCCGCCCGAGCAAGGCAGCTCCGGCATGAGAGATCCGAAGCTCCCCGCGCCGGCGACGGCGAGGAGGTCGCCGCCCGGCCTCGCCGGCACGCTCCGGAGGCACTCCGCGTGGCTGCTGCTCGTCTGGTTCGCGCTCTCCGTCTGCCTCTTCCTCTCCGCCGCCCCGCCGGCCGCCTCCCCGCTCCTCCGCCCCGCCGTCCTCCTCCGCAACACCAAGCCCCGCGCCCTAGCCGCCGCCAACACCGCCACCGCCACCGCCATCCCCCCCGTCCGGATCCACGTCTACGACCTCCCCTCCCGCTTCAACCGCGACTGGGCCGCCGCCGACCCGCGGTGCGGGCGCCACCTCTTCGCGGCCGAGGTCGCGCTGCACGACGCGCTGCTGGGCTGCCCCGCCGTCCGCCCCGAGGACGCCGACCTCTTCTTCGTGCCCGTCTACGTCTCCTGCAACTTCTCCACGGCCAACGGGTTCCCGTCCCTGTCGCACGCGCGGGGGCTGCTGGCCGACGCCGTCGGCCTCGTCCGCCGGGAGATGCCCTACTGGAACCGCTCCGCCGGCGCCGACCACGTCTTCGTCGCCTCCCACGACTTCGGCGCCTGCTTCCACCCCATGGTGAGTGCTCTTCGTCCCTCCCCATGGATTAGGTGGTCGCGTGCGGGTTAGGTGCCTGCCTGCGTTTCTTGCGTCCAAATGGGGGTTTCCAAGGTGGAACCGTGGAAGCTAGCGGCTGCGTGTTCTTGGCTCCTAAATGGCATACGTGCTGTTCATGACAATGAGCGCCCAGCCTCGATTCCTAAACGGCGCGACTCGAGTTCAATCAATACTTCTTGCTCTGAAATTGACCAATTCCTAGCTTAATCATCAGAATTCCTCTTCTGCTGTGCTGTGTGCTGCTGTCACCAGGAACTTAGTTTAATTTTGGAATAGAACTGTAGTCAGCATTGCCAACCCTCGGCGTACTTGTTGAAACTACTCATCCAACCATTAAAATTCATGGTGTTTTTATGGTGGAACTTAGTTTGGCTTTAATTTACTTCAGCGCGGTTACCAGACCCCTAAGAGATTTAAGGCAGGGAATACTCAGTTGCACTAACATTTCAGGGTTTGTTTGAACAGGAGGATGTGGCCATCGCGGATGGCATACCGGAGTTCCTCAAGAAGTCAATCCTGCTACAGACGTTCGGTGTGCACGGCGCTCATGTGTGCCAGGAGGCAGAGCATGTGGTTATCCCGCCACACGTGCCCCCGGAGGTGGCCCTCGAGCTACCGGAGCCGGAGAAGGCGCGAAGGGACATCTTTGCCTTCTTCCGGGGCAAGATGGAGCTCCACCCCAAGAATATCAGTGGCCGCTTCTACAGCAAGTAAGCATATGCTACACTTTTCTGAAGTCGCTTCATCTAGGAATTATTCCAACAGGAACAATAGAGCGCCTGATTTTGAGATTTTCTCATGTTCTGTCTCACTTTTGTTATGCCTTCTGACGAATTCGATGCTATCTGATTGAACCATTTGCTCAAGATCTCTCCTCCATATACTCCATGCAGCTAACCTGAAATAGTTCGCAATTATAAAAAGTGAAACACTTTAGTTGCCTAGGTCAGGCAAGGCCTCATCCATAACTGTCCAAATTTCATCAACAGCTGTACATATAAGGCCAGTAGGATAACAAAGAGTAAATTTAACCCATCAAGCCATACTTATAATTTGCTGATCCTTATCATTTCCTTGCAACAGGAAGGTGAGGACTGAGCTACTACATCATTATGGTCGTAATAGCAAGTTCTACCTTAAGCGGAAGCGATACGATGACTACCGATCAGAGATGGCCCGTTCTCTGTTCTGCATCTGCCCGCTGGGCTGGGCACCGTGGAGCCCTCGGCTCGTGGAATCAGTCCTGCTCGGTTGTGTTCCTGTCATAATTGCCGATAATATACGCCTGCCATTCCCTGCTGTCCTTCGGTGGCCAGACATCTCATTGCAGGTGGCAGAGAAGGATGTTGCCAGTCTCGAGACAGTGCTAGACCATGTTGTGGCAACGAACTTAAGTGTGATACAGAAGAACTTGTGGGATCCTGTGAAGCGGAAGGCACTGGTTTTCAACCGGCCATTGCAAGAGGGAGATGCCACATGGCAAGTATTGAGGGAGCTTGAAGCTTTGCTGGACCGGTCTCAGAGAAGGAGTCATGTCGGATCATGGAGGAGGTGAAGACCTGATGGCAAAGCAAACTGCCAACGACCTTTTTGGTGGTGGCTGACATCTACTCTGCTGCAGCTGTGAAACAACAGCTGCATCTTACAATTTCTGTCGAGCCAACAAAATCACTTGCTGAGCATGAGCGCTACCAGTGGACATGGATTTTTCTCGACAGAAGTTCAGAAGATCAGTTCCTCACATTCCATCCCGATTTTTTATGGTGAACCGGATGGTTTGTGAGTCGTGCATAGTGTAACAACAGAAGTGGTAATGGGCTGACAAAATGGCAATCTCTGTACAGGAAACTAATTTTATTCATTTAGGTGGTTGCTCTTATTGGTGTTGTGAAGAGGCTGGTATTTTCATGGAGATGAAGGAAGATTAAAGATTGTAGCATTATAGAGGGATGTCTGTGAAAATGTCTCCTGGATGTACCTGTAGAGTTGTTGGGCTGTCATACTTCCATGTACCATATGTCCAAACTTGTTGTATAGAAAAGTGTTGTTGGGCTGTCATACTTCCATGTACCATATGTCCAATCTTGTTGTATAGAAAAGGGTGCTTCTGTTTCAGTTATGTTCAGGAAAAAGAAAAGGATGGCTTCAGTTTCTGTCACTTTCTGATAAAACCAGCTTGGAGTTCATGTCAAATTAGCATTATTTTTTGCAAATTCCATTCATGTGGTTGCCGAATTCAGCGAAAATGACACGAGGGTACAAGGATTATTCCCCGGTACCAACAGAATTTGTTGTATTTCGAACAGAATTTGTTGTATGTCTACCCTACTGTTTCTGCACTAGATTGGCTTCTATACTAGGCAGAACCAATCATTCCATTTCTGCTGCAAAACTTGCAGTCACAACTTCGTAGCCCTCAAATTTTTCCATCAACTTAATTTACACAAAAACGTTAGCATTGGGCATGATGATCACTTGGCCGATAGCACATCTACAATAGAAGAAATCAAAGTTACATAAAAAATGAAACAAAGCAGCGAAAAAACTCTTGTCTGAATGACCTGATGTGCCTTCACCTAATCAAACACCTAGACTTTGTCAAATCAGAATAACATACAAATGGAAACTTCACTAGAAAATCCTAAATCCTAAACCTTGGAACAAGCATGCTTATTCAGGAGAATATAGAGATGGTAAAACTTCAGCTCAAAGACAGGATGCAGATGCCCATAGGTGGAAGAGAAACATTTTCAATAATCGCCAATAAGGTTTGCAGTTTACATGGCATATAGTGAGTGTTATTCAATGTCTTTACCGGTCCACCCAATTGAGATATGCGATTTTAATGCGTGCTATAGAAGTAATCAACTACGAACGGCTAGCCTGTAGATAGTGATCATCTTGGTACGTAACATGCAGAGCAGCATCCCCTGCACTTGCAAAATGCATCATGTTTGTTTACATGAACACTCGATAACTTCAAGAGCATACGCCCTTGCAAGGAGCATCCTTGCAGCGGCAAACAGCTCTCCCTGAATGCTCCCATCCATTGAATCCACGCTCGAGGACTGTGATGCTCTTTACCGCTGACTCTTCCTTGGCCTCTGATAAATAGTCCAGAAACATTCTTGCACAAGATGGACCGCGCACCTGCAGTTTGAACGGACAGGTTACAAGAAGAACCAGAGGTGATAACCTCAACTCAGATTGGGATGTAAATCTGTGATGAAAAAACAAAAGGCGATATACAAGTCTGAATATAGGAGGAAAATAAACACAAAGTAACATAGCTGTTACAAAAGACAATCATAGTTACGAACATGAACAATTTATACTTCTTGCTAGAAGATAAATCCAAGGTTTTTATTTTATTTTGGACGGTCCATGGTTTATATTTGAAGTAGCCATTCAGACAAAACCTAAGCATATAAAGATGTCCTGACAACAACAGGCCTAGAGGACAGACAAAGATTGCAAGGGTATAGAAGAACACTGACCCTGATATCATACAATCGTGAATACAAGTAACATGTAGGACCACAAAAATAAAACAATGGAAGTCCTATGGCTACGACAGCTTCAACCACCTCATTGATGCCTTCCTGTTTTGTACAAATTGATAAAACAGCTGCTACAAAAGCCAAGCATCTTTACAAAGGCAAACAGTACAAATTACAATTTATTAGTACTACAATCTATAGAGTAAACCATATAAATTCAGAGAATGGCCCCAGGGAACTAGCAGTAGAATTAAGCAATAGTTCTTGGTAGAAGTACTGGTTCAGACAATGCCTAAGCATATAAATATGACCTGAGTCCTCACCACAGGCTAGAGAGCAAAATACCGATTGCAAAGGTACGGAAAAAAGCTGACCCTGATTTCGTACAATCGCGAATAACAAAAACATGTAAACCCAGAACGAAAACAATGGAAGTCCTATGGCCACGTCATCTGCAAAAAAATCATCTCCCTGTCTATGATCACGAAACCTTCAATGGTCTGTTTTTCTGTAAAAAAAAAATGGAATCCATGTTCAACTACCTTGTTGATGCCTTCATGTACTATAGTCTATACACATAAACAGTCGTATTTGCATTTCTCAATTATTACCCATCAAATTCACAGTACATAGTATAGACAAATAACCACCATCCTTATACATGATCACGGGTCCTGAATCGTATCGACATCACAAACGAGCCAACTTATCTCTGCAACCTGTCCTTCCACCCTGAAACCCAGATCAACTCATAATCCATTGTATGCAGGCGTGATTTTTATGTTAGCGAGGGGCTTGTGAAACTCCAACTAGTGGTCACATCATATGAAACATTTTGAGATCTACAGAAAGCACCAACTGTACTGTACTGTACTAGTGCCAAGGTCCAAGGTGCTAAATTGCTTGCTTGCTTTAGCAAGCGGTGTTGAGAAGATCAAGAGCTGGAAGAGAGGAGCTCTGAAGGAACGAGGAAGGGAGGGGCGTGACCTGGCTGAGGGCGCAGTGGAAGACGAGGGTCTCCTTGCCCCGGGTGGCCTCGGCGATCTCCGGCAGCCGGTCCGCGAAGCCGTCGCTGGCGTAGTGGTGCGACCCGGCGATGTGCGCATCGCAGATCCGCTCCTCGTCCCTGCAGAGATCCACCCCCGTCAGCGTCTCGCTCGTGCTCCCCGGCGCGCGGAGATGGGGGCGGCGGGTCGGTGCGTTGCGTTGCGTACCTGACGTCGACGATGGCGACGCGCGGGTCGCGGGCCATGTACGCGAGCTGCGCGGCCGTCACGTACGACACGCCCTTCCTCGCCATCGTCTCCGGCCGCCGCGGGGGTCGGGGCCTCGCCGTCGCCGGAGAGGAGGATGGGGAGGGAGGAGATTCTTGTCTCCTCTTCGTCTGGCGTGGTTTGCACATAGCCCCTCCAGGAATCTGTGTATTTGAGGGTCAAGCGGTTTAATTCAAGTTGTTGATATAAAAAACTAACCAAAGGAGTTAAAATTCGACATTTCTTCTTTATAAAGATTCATCATTGTTGTCGCTTCCATATGAGAGCGAGACTCACCTTGTCAATTTAAAAAACCGACGTCAAATATCGTCGTTGTGTACGCACAACGACGCACACAACGAGAAACCTTAACCCCGTCGGCTTGAGAATCTGACAGGAATCTACGTCCCGAAGCTCCACCTAATCCTTTAAAACGGACATACCTATGAAGGATCAAAACCCGAAAGATTGACTCAAAGAAGAAGTGTCGACATCCGTCCGACCATCATCCTGCGAGGACTAAAATCCAATCTATCTACTACCCGAAGCCGAGTGACCAGGATTTCCCTCCCCGTCACCGGCCGCCAGAGCAACAGGTAGGCTGGAGGTGAATCCACACTCCACATGCTCGCCGACAGAGATCGAGGGGAGGAAGGTTTTCTGTAGTCTCCTTGAGACGGGAAAAAGATAAGCAACGATAACGTACCGTGTATCTTCTCTTCCTCTCAAAACTAGACATAATTCAATATTGATAGAGTCAATATTTGTGTATTGCAAACTCAAATTTTTTTCCTATCTCGATGCTAAGCAGCGTGCAAATCTCATGCTTGTATTTATAGCACAATCTTCTTGGATTGTGTTTCTAAAATCAGACAGTATAACAAAAAATAAAAGATAAACACCATACAAAAGGCCGACAAGAAGATTTTTTTTTCATTTAGTGCCCTTAAAATAAAACTTGTGGGCAAGGGTGCCACGTTTAAAATTTATGTCACCAGTGTATCCAACTAACTTAATAAAAGAACTAGCAAAATGTACCTCACCTACAAATACCCTCCACCACGAGACATCCATTGTTGTCTGTGCAAAATGAAAACAAAAATGAATGCTTCAAATGTCGTGTTTTGATACCTGAATTTTGTATTTCCATGGACCGGCACGGATATCTTTTTCTTTGTGAAATTATACATACGCTTAAAACATACCCCCGTTTCTAAATATAAGTCTTTTAAAGGATTTCACTAAAAACTGCATATAGAGTAAAATGAATGAATCTACACTTTAAAAAATATATATATATATACATCCGTATGTAGTCCATGGTGAAATCTCTTAAAAGACTTATATTTTAGAAACAGAGGGAGTACATCAATGTATTGACAAAAAGACCATCCGATTTTTATACTATCGTTTTGGATTTTACAGCTTGTACGAGCGTATTTCGAGCCGGAGAGCAGAAAATCCAAATCTGAATAAGTTTTTGTTAGTGATAGGTTCATTTGTAGTTTTTTTTTCCTTTTTTTAGACATAATTTAATTCCCGTAGCGGCGGGCCGTCTACCAGAGCAAATATTAAAAAACAGAGCAAAAAGCAAAAATAAGTCGACACCTGAGAGATTCGAACTCTCGCGGGGAAACCCCATGTACTTAGCAGGCACACGCCTTAACCACTCGGCCAAAGTGTCACTATTTGTCTACTTTATGTGTGGTCAGTTGTTAATCAAAAAAACGACGCAAAATTCTTTTTATGACATACACGTACACCCCACAAAGATATATTTTTTTCACCGAAAAAATGAGAGTTTATTTTATTTAATTTTATTGATAAGCGATACTTTTATGAATTTAAAATGGATATGAAGCATGATGAGCAACATTAGACAACTGCATAACCAAAATGCACACACGCAAACTCTAACGGTCTGATAAAAAAACAGGACATATAGGCAAGTGTAGAGTCATATAAGACCAACTTCTATGCCTATGTCGAAAGAAGTGGTGGACCGATTCGAAGATTATGCTGTCATCCATATTGGATAAAACCTTCACAACGACCTGCTCCAACCACATACCTACCGTCTCGTACAACAATTGGCATTCCATTCGATGTAGCGTAGACCACAAATGAAGCGAGTGCGTATAAAAGAACTTGGTGGGTAATCCAAATTATGCGCAACTTGACATCGCATCGCCTTATCAACGAGTCATTGTTGGTCGAAGAAGAGTCGTCGACGAGGACAGGATGGCAAGCGCTACATTTTAGAGGAGTGGACAACACTCCAGACATAGGAGCTATAGAAGGCGGCGGGGTTGCGGAAGACATGATTGATGAGTCGTTACTAAAGTCATGGGAGCCACAGATGTCGAAAAGACTGTGATGGCAACCATGTCGGCATCCCAACCAAGGTAGGCCCACAAAGAGGGCCCTGAAGTGGGCGGCATCAACAATGGATAGAAAAGGGAGGAAGTCAGCCTGCTGCAACTGCAACCCAGTCGTTTCCATCGAGCCACACCAACGGGACTAGTAGTGTGCGGCTTGGGACAAACCTATATGCCGTGCGTGGGTGGCATATAGTTTAGACTTTGCTGAAGCCAGCCTACACACGGGCAGACCTTTTTTGTTGTTTGTTTCTTTTTATTTATTTTGCTATGTGTTTAACTTTTTTGTTGCAGTTTTATTTTTCCTCTATCTCTTTTTGAAATATTGAGTTTGTGTTATATTTTTCATTTTTTTATGTTTGCATATTTCTTGTTTTAGATAAGTTCCATAATGTACTTGTTTTCTAGTATATGGTGAATTTTTTTCTAACAAACACTGACCATTTTTACTATTTAATGATTTTTTAAATACACAGTGGACATTTTCTTGTAACATAAAATGGATATTATTTTTATTATATACATTGAACATTTTTATAATATATGATAATTTTTAAAATTATATGCTTAACATTTTTTTAATATACGATGATTTTTTTAAATATGCACTGATCTTTTTTATATAACACATCCGAAATTATTATATAAAATGTACATTTCCATTTTTAATAGTTTTTCTACAATATTCAGCTCCAAAAACCCAACAAAATAATAATAAACAATAACACACACCACACACTGAACTTTGGGCAAGCGGTATGCCCCGCCACATATTGCACGCTGGCGCATCCTTGGGATTTTATTATTTCTGCATGCATTTTTGTGTTTTGATTTGGATTTTTCACTTTCGGGTTTTCCTAAGTTTTGTGGATTTTATTTTTCAGGAAGCAACGCTTTTTTGTGAGAAGCACACCATGTTGTTATGCGAGAATCACAACTCTGCTTCCTGAAATGGGAAAACACAATTCTGCTTACGTGCTTGCACATGAAGAATTGTGCTTCCTGAACGGGCAAAAAACAAATGTGATTCCTAAAAAAAAAAGAACACCTTGCTTCCGCTTATGGAAGGGAAAACACGGTTGTGCTTCCCCATAAAAGAGAAAAGGACGCCTCTGGGATATCTCAGTCTTCGTTAGTCCATATAGGGCACTTGTATGGGGAAATACACTTTGGTTCCTGGTTGTATATGCATCCTATATGGGAGTTTTTTTAATAATTAATTAGAAAGTCAAAATAGTTCCAATGTATTTTTTGATTAAACTTGAGCTTTTTTTTGCACTAGTATGTAAATTTTCACAAAAAAAACTCAATATTGTTTTCTGGGCAAAAAAGACAAAATTTATTTGCTATTATAGGTCACCATTCACACTATTTTGACCGAAAAATTGTCTTTTTTGGAAAGAAGTCAAAGTAGGATTTTTTTGTGGAATTTTTCTTACAAGTAAAATGAAAGTTCAAGTTCATTTAAAAATATTTTCAGAATTTTTTGACTTTTTGTTGAATTGCTAAATTTATATTGCATATAGGGTGTATATACAAACATAAGAGGAGTCACCAACATGATACTTGGTTAGTTCTTCATGCATTGCGCTGGGTTAGTGCTACATTGCATTTGGTGATCGGCTTCAAATACCTCTCAAATACTCCTTCAAGCATTGCAATTGATTAGTTCTACATTGAGAATCAAAACTAAACATGATTTAATAGTGATGGAATCAATATTTGTCTACTTGCAAAGAAAAAAAGCCTTTCTTACAAACCCTACGTGTTTTCCTATTTTAAAGTTAAGGAGTGTGCAAGTCTCAACCTTGTAATTTTCATGCAAATATTTGAATGGCTTTCAAAAACCAGACAATATGACAGAAAACAAAAAAAAGATAAGCAACACAAAAGGCCAACAAGAAGAACAAATTCATTTTCTAGAACTTGTGGGCAAGAGTGCCTCATTTAAGATTTTGCCACCAGTGTATCCAGTTATTAAAAAAAAGGAACTATCCGAAATGTACCTCACTTACAACTACCCCTCGCCGCCCGACATCACAATTAGTCACCATTCTCAAACATAATCTTGTTTCTTGAATTTACATCGACATCACTAACGAGGCAATTTATCTATGCAATTAGAGCTTCCACTCTGAATCCTTGATCAACTCATAAATGCATGATACGTAGGCATGATCAACTCATAAATGCATGATACGTAGGCGTGATTTTTATGATAACTCTGTTAGCTTCTTGAACACACTCCTTGGCCCACGGAGATGGGATCCGGGTGTGGGCGACTCGGTGGTTGCGGACCATGGACATGAGCTGCAGGTCCGTCATGTAGAACACACCTTTCCTCGCCATCGTCTCCTCCCCTGTGGCCTGCGGGGTCGGTGCCTCGCCGGAGACGATGAAGGAGCGAGAGATTTTTCTCCCCTCTCTGCCTAGTGCGGTTTGCACATAATAAGCCCTCCAGGAATGTTTGTATTTTTTCATAAAATTGTGTGGCTCAAATACTTCTCAAGTGCTTCTTCATGCGTTGAGAATCAACACCGAGCATAATTTTGAAACATAATTAATGCCGATGTAATCAAGGTTTTGTCTAGGCCATGAATACCAAAAATATTTGCCTATTTTAAGGTTATTAAGCAGTGTGCAAGTCTCAACCTTTTATTTATCATGTTTTTTTTGGTTTGGCTTTCAAAAGTTGAACGGTATAACAGAAAATGAAAAAGATAAGCACCGGTAAGCAACTTCATATTTAAAATGATGAAATTGAGCTATGATGCTTTGCCGGCAATTAGATAATAGATAATAGAAATAGACAAAAAAAACAAAATCCCCAAAATAGAAATGCCCCTAAGAAAACGAAATCATTTTTGTACCCTAAAATAAAAGTTGTAGGCAAGGGAGGAACCAGAGAATATGCCGGCTGGGCTTAGCAGCACCAGGGCCACTCATTGGTTGTAGCTGTGGCCCGTCTACCAGAATAAAAAAAGCAAAAATAAGTCGACACCTGAGAGATTCGAACTCTCGCGGGGAAACCCCATGTACTTAGCAGGCACACGCCTTAACCACTCGGCCAAAGTGTCACTATTTGTCTACTTTATGTGTGGTCAATTGTTAATCAAAAAAACGACGCAAAATTCTTTTTATGACATACACGTACACCCCACAAAGATATATTTTTTTCACCGAAAAAATGAGAGTTTATTTTATTTAATTTTATTGATAAGCGATACTTTTATGAATTTTATATATATATATATATATAAGAGATATATATGAAAGTGTCACTTGGTGATGGACTTATTAAAAGGCCTGATACAGACACCCCTACCTGGACCGCTTGAATAGAAACCAGTTGACGCCTTTATTAATAGTAATTCAAAATTCAAAATTACAAAAGTAATAAAGTGTATTTTTTTTATAAAATAGTACCAGTAATTTTAGGCGGTCGCTGATGCGACTAATGTCCCAACCTGGACGCTGTTTTTGCTAGCATCCACAACCTAGACCCCGACTCCCTGCACCGGATAGTGTGCTGGCGATTTCATACCCTGGCAAGTATCGCTAGTGTTGTGCAGCATGCTCGAGATCGCTAGAGAATTTCTTCCATTATTCCCCAGGTTTTTGCTCTGGTTAATTATTCCAAGTCATCAGAATTTTTCAGGCAAGCCATCACTTGTGTGCGCAGTGCATTTTGGGCATCAGAGATCAACCAACCCTTGAGTGTTTGAGATATCTGAACTTGCATTTTATAGAACGGACACCGAGCACAAAAGCTTGGTCGATTCCTGGGAACTGCTTGCGAACAAGTGATCGCTTTACCCCCCGGATGATGCTTCTGCTCTAAGTTTGTGACTGCTCTTGCTGTTTTGTAATATACCAGTAGTAGTAATAAAGTTTTTGGTATGCACCTCCAGTAGCACTTCTGCGTTGAATAAGCTAGCTAGATATAATGGTAAAACATATTGGACCGATCTTGGGTTTACCCTGCCATTTGTGCGTTGAATAAGCTAGCTAGATATAATGGTAAAACATATTGGACCGATCTTGGGTTTACCCTGCCATTTGTGGGCCTGATAATGCAAAGTTAGTCAATGCGTCGATATTGCCTTTCATCTAAACAAATCTTGGGTTTGCTGTCAAAAATATGTTTGATGAGTTAGATCGTGTTGATTTATTCAGTACGACCTTTTCTTTTGGGGGGAATGTTATTCAGTTACAACTTACAACCTGTTGAAATGCGGGGAAGGTGCTTAGAATCAGCAGCGAATTGAGATTGACAAACATTCTCAGTACTTTGCGTGATTAAATGCAACCAGTAGTCAAGGTATATTCCATCAAGTGTTATTTGTTTTTTGAAAGAAGGAACGGAGCCCCCGGCCTCTTCATCAATCGATGCATGCAGATGCAGCCATCTTATTCCATCAAGCGTCATAGCTGAAGATACATAGTTTTTCTAGATAATGTGGTGAAGATACATATCCTGCATATATGGATGATGATACAGAGCATCCAATATAGTGCACATTTATTCTGATGCAACACTACAGTACAGGCATACAATGGTCTGTACTCTCTAGTGTCTACTGTCTAGCCTCTACCCCCCTTGAGAACTTTCCGGCCTAAACCTTCTTCCGCCCGATCCAGCTTCCCTTTGACAGTTGAAATATGTCGCGGCCACAATGTTGAGGTGGTACTGGCGTGCCAAGTTCCTGGAGCTGAAGTTGTGCCGCATTTCCGGTGCAAAAACCGTCCCCCTACCTAGTTGCTGGAACAGCACAAATACCATTCGGTGGATGCCAGATCTTGGCTCCGGCCTTTCATAAACTACAAGCTCTTGGCCTGCAAGAGCATTAGTTATTAACTACTTAAGAATTTAAAGAGTAACTCAACTTGGTGGAGACATCTAATAATTCACTGCATGAGTTTGGTTTTGTACATGTGAAAAATGATAGATAGGAAAATGTGTTTCTGAAGTACACCAATATTTTAGAGTCCCTGTTTCTTTTTTAATGGACATGCCTCAAAGATTTCCAAAATCTTTAAAGCATATGCACGCCATTAATTGCTAGTTTCCTTCTCTAGTATTAAGATATCCAATTATTGATGATGAGCTATTTTTTTTCGCAACAAAATAAAATAAAATAAAAACGATGAGCTAATTTGAATTTACTTATACCTGATTTAAGTGATAGCCCTATCTGTTAATTCTATGGTAGGCAATAGATTTGAGGCAAATAACTTAACACGGGCTAATTTCCACATCCATAAATTCAACTATGACTGCAAACCACATGGAACAAATTGTTATGCATGAAATCATACCAAAGCTGACACCAGTTGTTCCAGGGATGTCTGCCACCATCCTACACAGGAGTGGAGATATATCATAATGAGAACAGATTAAATAGGAAACATATATCAAAATTGTCGGTGCAGAAAACAAATGGATGAAAGGTTTAGAAATTGACCAGAATAAGAATATGTTGCATTTAATTTACCAGTGCAAGTACTCCCTTAGTGATGGGTGACTTGGGCTTGGGGCGTCTGGATCCACCAGCATCTTTTCAAGTCAAAGACAAACTCAAAACAGGTTAACATATAATTAAGTTTGAGTTTGCTAAGAGAAAATTAATCGTCCGCATGACCTTTTGTTTCTATGAAATTCTTTAGAATCATACTAATAAACAATGTCAAAGAGTTAGATAACTGAAGAATCGGCGTATACCGTCCACTTCTCCGGTTAGAAGCTTACCAGGGTGTAGAGAACTCTCATGTCATTGCCACCAATATCAACTCGCGGCTTGCTTACAACTGCAGATGGTTTTAGCTCAGCACCTGGGCGAACTTGCCTATTGTTGTAGCCTATTGTGAGTGGAACAGTTGATGTAAATGGATCCAACACATCATGTATAACATGAGCCGCGACCAAGGGATCCACTGCCGACATATACTGGACCCTTTTCTGTTATTCTGTTAACCTACCTCTCTACGGTCCTGAAGAAATTGTATCTGTGCACGAACTGGTTTTATGGTGCGCGGTGAGGATTGTCTTATTCACCTTCAAAAGTTTTGATACTAGTGTCATGTTATGCGCCACCTGTATACACATGACGTCCTTGATATTTGTCGATTAGATTCTGAGCTTTATGGAGTTTTCAGGCACTCGGGCTGTTGATATTTCGACGTTCATGTTTAAACCATCCATAGCGTTATCCGTGTGTACTGCGTCTGGAACAAGCCTGTGACCTGTGGGAAATTGTTAGCTCAATCAGCTAGTTGTTCCTTTGGTCACAACCTCTAAAGAAATAGTGTGTAACAACTTAATGTGTTTGGGCTCTGATTCCAACTGCATGTTTACAGTTAACAGTGGTCCAAGTTTTTCCCCTTGTAATTTGTGAGATATCTTCTGATATTTGGATTTAATGCATTTACATAGCATTAACACATTTTACCCCTTCCGAAAACTATGAACCCTTGTCCAAATGTACCACCACGTGAGTTTGTACACTTGAAAAATTAAATATTTGTAAAAAAAATCATGGTAAAATTATTATTTATATACATAGGGAGCAATACGGACCAGAGGGAGTACTACAAATTCGATCTTGTTTAGATACGTACACCAAAAAATGAGTAAAATTATTACACAAAGACAAAAGACGGGAACACCTCTTTGTTAATATAGCTTAATATGTTTTGTTATTTTGATAGAGCACACATATGACTATTTTCTTCATGCACTTGTGAATACGTGCTTAAATGAACACCTGGCTTCTTTGATTCATGATTCTCAAAGGAAGTTTGGAGGACTCTAATCTGTAGGATTTATTTTCTTATTTTGGTTTGATTCATAGGATTGCAAACCATAATTATTTTTCCTCAGGATCCATTTGCACTATATTTCATACACAATTTTCCATCCACTCCAACCTCCTTACAAAAATCCTATGTTTTCTTGTGTACAATCAAACATCATTACAGTCTTGTAGTATTTAAGATGACATGTCATTCCATTCCTATGTTTTTCCCATTCCCGTGGTTTTGAATCCTACGAATCAAAAAGGCCCTTAGTAGTTCGATGGGTTTTGTAAGATTTTTTTTGAAAACAAGTGGAAGAAGTCGCAGAGGGGTTCATATGAACATATTTTCATGGAATCCGCTTTGGTGGGTCAGTCCACTTGCATCTCTACCCATACGTGGCTCAAGTGCAATGCGCAAACTACCTACGGATATTATTGATATGGCAGACGGAGTTTAAAGTTGTACAGCTGTAGATTTGAAAGTTGGCTGTGACTTTGTTCACTCAATGATAAGTATTCTATTGCCGAAAAAGGATTTCCTCCAGTTTTGTATAACAAAGCAACCAACACCGATACATAGATCTGGGGCGAGCAGGACAACAAGCCCAAAAGAAAAAGAAGAAAAAATAAATGCCAACAGCGGCAGCTCGACAAAGCGCGGATGATCCGTCACCGCCGCGCCCACCGGAAACAAACCACAATACGAGGCTTCGATCCTCCGCGTACCAAGCAGCACCTCCAAGAAGGAATGTGACGCCGACGATGCTGCTGCCCAGGCGGGTCCTAGGGTTTCCCCCGACACGCGAAAGGAGGTTGGGGGTGGATACCATCGACACCCTCCAAGAAGGAATGGCGACACCCGCAGGCATCACCGCATCGGAGCCGAAGACCGGCAAGGATTTCTTCCGTACTCCAAACCCCGCCGCCCACGCTAACCGGAGCCGACCAGCCAAACCTCCGCCCACCACCATGAGCCATCTCGGTTGCGCCACCACCCACGCCGCCCCACTGTGAACACCACCACGAGGCCAAGAGAACCGACGAGAAGCGCCAAATGGCGGAAGCAACGACACCGTTACCGAGCAGGAGGGAACCACCTCCCCCGCAGACGAGAAGGAGGCCCGAGCCCTCGACCATTGTCGCGGTCGCCGTCCGGACACGGCAGCGGGGCACACCAGGCCACCCTTGACCCGGCCAGGCCCGAACGGGCCCGCTAACCCTCGCCGACCATGCTGCAGCAATTCGGCATCCGCGCCGCCAGTTCCCGGTCGCTCAACACCGCACCCCCGCCTCCTGGAGGCCGTGCCGCGGACCCACCTTGCCGCCGGCCCGCCCGGACCCAGATGGGGCCCGAAGGGCCCATATCTGGGCCGAGCGGGCGCCGCCGTGCTACCCCGCCGCCAACGGCGCCACCATCGTCTAGCGGTCCACCCGCGAAGCGCCAGTATCCCGCCGCCACGCGGGACCACCGCCACCTAGGGACACCCCCCGGCCCACTCTGTCCCGCGCTAGAGAAAACTAAGAGGGGAATGGCGAGGGGCCCGCCGCCGCCAGGGTCGCCCGGGCCAGGCCCGACGGCGGTCGCCGATGACGGCAGCTAGGAGGGAGGGAGGGAGGGAGGGAGGGGGGAAGCTGGAGGAAGAAGGTCGGGGACGCGACCCGGTCGCCTGCGGGGGCGACGCGGTCACGAGTCACATTTTTTTCATCACGGCCGGTTCAAGTATTCTATTTACCGCTCTGCGATAGCAAAGTGGAGATTCGAAAGTCGTCTGTGACTTTGTTCACTCAATGATAAGTATTCTATTTACCGTTGTGCGATAGCAAAGTAGAATCCATTTGTTCCTTCTTCACATGGGGGTGAAATATGAATATATACCTTAGAAGGCTTTACTTGAGGCTATCCTCAATGTCACCTAGGTTTGAGATATCAAAAAAAGGCTGTACAACAAACACCCTGTCATCTCTAGTACTTATGGTTCTATGCTACCTCCTTCACAGAAAATACCCTGTCACTAGATGGATGTTAGCAAAAAGTCTATATAACTGGCAGCCCAATCGACAAAATGCCATTTGACTTGTGTAAATGCCCTTCTGGGCTGTAGTGGTTCTGTATAGGCAACATAATTGTTTTTTTTTTACGGAAAACAATGATTTCTGCTACTGCGTATATTTATAACCTTTTCAAAATAAGTTAAGTATAAGGAAGAAAAAGGAGCTGTAATTTCTCCTTGTGAGCTTTATAATATTCAAAATAAGTGCAATTTCTTCAGATGGGGTGGTGTAATTTCTCTTACTAAAGGAAAAGAATGAGTTAGTGGAATACTGCACCCATGGCAGGAAGCTGGAATAATTCTTCATCCTCGTTGTATGAATAAGTACATTGAGTTCTTCCTTGAATTTCTTCATACACATGTAGACGCTCGGCTGAATCCCTTGAAATATGAAGTAATTCCTGGTCTTCCATATGACCCAAGTGATCAGAATGAATATCTCCAGGAAGAAAAGAACTGCTGCAAATACTTATCAATGATGCTCTGCAAAGTATCTGATTTGATTATCCGATGTCCTTTCAGCCAAAGAAGAGGCATCCTCCTTACATATCCTCGGCAACTCGAACATGAAAGGAGAAGCATCTCTCTTGTCCAGAAAGCAGAAGCATCTCCTTTTCCAGAAGGCATACTACTAGATAGGAGAACAATCTAAATCTCCCATCCATCTATCGTTCTTTATTGGAAGGGGAATATTCACCTTTTGCATCCTAACCTTGACCTTGCTTGTTTAGGAAATAGGAAAGGAAAAGGAAAGAATACTACGTCCATCTCAAATTACACAAGTTTTTTCATTTTAAAATAAATAATATATGTTACCTATCTTAATTTTTTGTGACCAGCCGGATCTAATTTTCTGTTAGGTTGTCTGTAATGTTTGAAAATATTATGTAATTTCGCAGAAAGTTTCGGGCATTCATCTTTGAAGAGAGAAGATCATATGCATACGTAAGTGTTGATTGTTGTTCCCATTCGATGTGCCTCGCACTGGGCGAATAAAGGCACCACCGATGATTCATCGTCTAGCAAGTCCCCATCCCCTCATCGATCCTGATTCTCTATCTGGATACGACGACGTAGACCTGCCACGGCCACTTGCTGGATGGCCGGTCTGCTGACGGCCATGGGCCAGCATTCTTTTGCCCGCACTGCAAACTATGTATCAAATTTCTGATCCAAATCCAATCTACGGACGGAGAAACCAAAATTGCAGTTATTCCATACCTGAACAGTATCCGAATTTTATCGTTTTGTTGCACTATTTGTAGCTGGATTTATCTTTTTCTTTATTTCGCTGCACGTACATTGAATTTTGCTTTGAATTTTTGTGACAAATATCTTTTGTGACGATATACAAGCTATGCCATGTGGAGGGAGAAAAGGTTCTGTTTTTTATGTTGTGTGCAAGTTTAAACAAAGATCTAAGGTAGTTTGTCTAGACTAGTTTGACCTTTGCCTCTTCACCGTGTTACTGCTAATACTTAACATGTAGTATAACATATTACAACAATGTTTGCTCCTGTTTTGTCTTGATGTTAAACAACGCAACAAAGTTTGGTATTTTTATGGCTATGATGTGTTTTAGTATTTTTTTGGCCAGTTTTCTATAATAGCGTATCCATGCACAAACATGCATATTTGGGCTGGCCAACCCAACAACCCATTGAGTTATTTCCTATGTGCATAACAGAGACTTTAAGTTAAGTAAGCGTAAACGATTGCGTCAGACTGCATTAGATTGTCTACCAGTCGTATACGACACCGACTGCAAATCAAAGAGGCCCTTATAGTTCGAAGACTTTTGTAAGATTTTTTTGAAAATCACGAGTGTGTGAAGTCGGAGTCTTGCAGAGGGGTTCATATGAAAATATTTTCACATAATCTGCATTGGTGGGTCAGTCCACTACATCTCTACCCATACGTGTGTTGAGTGCAATATCGAAATTACCTACGGATATTATTTATATGGCATATTGAGGTTAAAGTTTTACAGCTGTAGATTCAAAAGTTGGCTAACATTGTTCACTCAATGCTAAGTATTCTATTCACTGCTCCACGGTAGCAAAGTAGAATTCATTTGTTCCTTCTTCACATGCTGGTGAAATATGAATATATACCTTAGAAGGCTTTACTTGAGGTTATCCCCAATATCACCTAGATTTGAGTATGAAAAAGGACATCTGGACTTTCTAAAGTGCTACCTCTAGTATTTAATGGTTATATACTACCTCTTTAACAGAAAACATCTTGTCATGAAATTCATGTGTTAGGAAAATTTCTACAGAACCCAATCGACAAAATACCATTTCACATGGAGAGTGATCTTTCTAATTAAATCCAAGCACACTGTACCCCTTATCCTTATCTTGTAACATTGCTTCCCACAATTGTAGCGGTTTCGGTCACGACTTGACGAACGATTCTCTCCATATCTTGAGTTGGAGCTTCGATCTTTGCTTCTATTCTTGTAGAACTTGTTGAATTTCTTGATCATGAGGCTTATCTCTTCATTTGTGACAAGGTTGTCGTTTGAGGGAGCGGGAGCATGACTTGTGGCTTTGTAAGCACCGCTAGACTTATGGTCAAGCTCTTCCTTGTCTTTGAGTGTCATCTCATGAGCAACAATCCTACCAATCACTTTCATTGGCTTGAGATCTTTATAGTTGGGCATCATTTGGATCAATGTGCAAACGGTGTCATATCGATCATCCAAAGCTCGAAGTATCTTCTTGATGATGAATTTGTCAGTCATTTCTTCGCTTCCTAAGCAGGTAATCTCATTGGTGATGAGAGCTAGCCTAGAGTACATCTCACGACTCCTTCATCATCCTTCATCTTGAACTTGTCAAGTTGACTTTGAAGAACATCCAACTTGGATTCTCTCACAGATTCTGTACCTTCATGCATATCAATCAAAGTATCCTCAATCTCTTTTGCATTCTCAAGACGGCTGATTTTGTTAAATTCTTCGGGACATAGGCAGTTGAAGAGAATGTCACATGCTTGAGCATTGAGTTGCAACATCTTCAATTCATCCGCAGTCGCTTCGCGATTGGGTTCCCTTCCTTCCGTAAAGAATTCACCTTGCATTCCAACACGAACAATAGCCCAAACGGCGGGGTTATGACCAAGCAAATGCATTTTCATTTTGTGCTTACAACTAGCAAAATTTGTGCCATCAAAATACAGACCTCTACGGTGATAATTTCCCTCACTAGACGCCATATTCTTCTAGGTTGTGAGACCAATGCAATGGAGACCAATGCTCTGATACCACTTATAGGATTGAAAGTAATGCTAGAGGGGGGGGGTGATTAGACTACTTGACCAAATAAAATCTACTTTTTCCCAATTTTATGTCTTGGCAGATTTTACCATTTATAGTATGTCAAGTACACGCTGCACATGCATGTCTACGGGTATAGCAGCGAAAAGTAAGACAAACATGTAAGTAAAGGAAGGGTAGGAAGATCAAACGCAATTAGTGTCACGATGATTTTTCCCGTGGTTCCGATAGGTGGCGCTATCGTACATCCACGTTTATGGATCTTCAACCCACGGAGGATAACGGTCGCGAGAGTCCACAGAGGGCTCTACCCACAGAGGGCTCTACCCACAGAGGGCTCTACCCACAGAGGGTTCCATGAAGAAGCAACCTTGACTATACCATGATGGCCTACGTCCACGGAGGACTAGCCTAACTTGGGGTAGATCTTCACGAAGTAGGCGATCTCCTTGCCCTTACAAACTTCTTGGTTCACTCCACAACATGAAGTAGGAGGCTCCCAAGCGACACCTAACCAATCTAGGAGGCACCACCCTCCAAAAGGTAAAAGGCTCGATTGTGTCAATGAACTCCTTGCTCTTGTGCTTCAAGATGATAGACTCCTCAACATACAATCACTCTCTCATAGATTTGGCTTGGTGTAAGAGGTTTATTGGGTGGAAAGCAAGTTGGGAAGGCTAGAGATCAAGATTCATATGGTAGGAATGGAATGACATGATCTCAACACATGAGTAGGTGGCTCTCTCTCAGACAATCAGTAGGTATGAGTGGGGAACTGTTCTGAGTGCTTCTCTTACGAGTGAGTGGTGGTGGAGGGGTATATATAGGCATCTCCAAAAAATCCAACCATTACACACAAAATGACCAACTCGGTGACACCGATGTGTTAATCGCGGTGGTACCGAAGTGACCAAAAGGTGGCAACTTTTGAATCTCGGTGAGACCGGTATAGGAAACGCAGTTGCATCGATAAGGTGACCAACGGTCAGATTGCCCAATCTCGGTGACGCCGATCCAACAATCTCGGTGGGACCGATATTGTGAATTTGTGTAACAGAAAGTTGGCAACCTAAACTCGGTGGCACCAAAGCAGAATCGTTTACATCGAAGTGGCTAGGGTTTGGCTGAGTCTGTCTAGGTTCTGAAATCGGTGGCACCGAGTGGAAAGTGTTGGTTGCACCGATATGAATATTTGGCTTTGGACAGACTGTGGAAGAGCTTGTGGGTGTATGTGATGACTATCACTTGTGCACATATGAGTATTTTGTTCACCAACAAAACCTTACCCCCTTTTAATAGTATTGGCTTTCCTATGGACTCAAAGTGATTTCTCACAAAAGATAAAATGTAGAGTCCTTTGCTTGAGGCATTGCCAATCTATTTCCTTGCATCTTGGAGTATTGCACAATCCTTATGCCAACCCATCATTGAACTTTTCCTGAAACATACTTAGTGAAAACATTAGTTCAATGACATATATGTTGTTATTAATTACCAAAACCATCAAGGGAGCAAATGTGCTTTCATCACTGGAGCGCCCGTTCCCGCTGCTCGCGCAAAAAAAGGAAATTTGCAGCGCTGGGTATTGCGTGCCTCTTGGAGATGCTCTAAGAGCATCTATAACCGGACCCCTCAAACCCGTCTCAAACACCTGGCCAGGCCGCCCGTTCACTGACTGATCATGAAAAAGCGACCTAGATGGGCCTATCAAGCCGGCGTCAAACGCCCGGGCCAGCACCCCCAATATCCAGTCCAAATATGGGGCGGAGATGAGGGAGCCCGGGCGGGCCTGGGCACGCCCGCCAAGTCGGCCTAACGGCGTGGCCCCACGAGACTCGCCGGGAAACCCGATTTCTCGACAGGCACCTCGACTGTCGCCGGGTGTGAACGCCATGTGGCGCCGCTCCGACTCCCCGCCCGAGGCCGTACCCGACTATTTAAGCCGGCATGCGCCCCTCAACCCTAGCACATCCGCCTCTTCCCTCCCTCTTTTGCCGTCGAGCTCGTCAGCAATGCCCCCACGCCGCCGCTACTACACGATCCAGGATCATCTCTCCCTCCATGAGCAGGTCCGGATCCGAAGGAAAGAAGGGCTACCTTTGGAACCAGAGGATGATTTCAAGGAGGGGGCTGAGGAGGAGGTGCCAGCGAAGGAGGAAGAGGAGGAGGTGCCGACGAAGGAGGAATAGGAGGAGAAGCAGGAGCCGGCGGACGAGGAAAAGGAGGAGGAGTAGGAGCCGGCGGAGGAGGTGCCCCCGCTGGATGTGGGGGAGGAGGAGGGGGAGGCGATGGAGGAGGACGTTGATGTGTGGCCGGAACAAGATGCCATCCTGAACTCCATCCGCTCGGAGTCGGGTGCGGAGGCCAGACGTTGCCGTCGGCAGCAGATGGAGGCGGCCCAGGCAGCCCAGGCTCTGGTGCAGGCGACTCAAGCCATCTGTGACAATGACAAAATATGAGTAGGACAGAAAGTAGTACATAAAGAAAGGAGTTTCTTCCATGCACAGGAGGTCCCGTGCATGTCTCAGTCGTTTATTTGATTGGAGATCTGCATGTATGCATGCTTATTTTTTTGGTTGCATGTCTTAGCCGATAATTAATTATGGAGGGTTCCATGCATGCATGTTGTTGTCATAGATATTCATGCCTCCTCCATCCCACCTCTCATGCCTTTTTCATTTCATTCTTCTAATTTTAATTCACTTTATCTTTTAAACCGAAAATCTAAATAAATTTTAGTTTGCATATTTGGGTTCATCGCGACAGAACTTTCAAACAAGACCAATTTTGAATACATATTGACAATTGTTTTTCATCTAAGTTTTAAATATTGAAATTTGGTAATTGTAACATTAATTTTTACGAATTTTTATGAAATTTCATATGCTTTTAGGGTTTTAGGGTTTTGGGCTTAGGGTTTTAGTTTTAGTTTTGAAACTTGATAAATTTATGATTATTTTCATTAAGTTTTAGTAGTTGAAACTTGCTCGACTATCCAATTTAGCTTGGATTCCTCACAAGGCACACCAAATTTTAAGTTTTAGTTTCTGAATTGCAACTTTGTTGTTCATGTACCAAGTTTCAGCAATTGAAGCTTAATGAATTTTTAAAAACTCGTCAAAATATATTCAAAATTGATGCTATTTGAAAGAATTAAACATAAAAAAGAAAAGAATGTGAGGTGGGATGGATGAAGCTACCAGAGCCTGCAAAAAGCTGCATGCAAGAGACCCATTCATAGTGATCGATCCACTAAAAATGTGTTTGGTTGCTTTTTTTTTTGAGGGGACGTGTTTGGTTACTTGTATTGCACCTGACTCACATCCATCATGCATTTTTCTGGTTGTTTGGTATGCTGCATGTCCAGTTGGGCCTGGCCCACGGATGCAAAAAGGGCCTCCGAGCCAGGGTGAGCGGAAGCGCAAGCTTGGGCCGTTTCCGCGAGGCTGCACCGGCGCGTGCACCGACAGCCACATCCACGCGAGCCCAGACGCGCCGCTCTCCTCACCCGACTCCTCTCCCTCCTGCGAACAGATCTGGTCGCCCGTCGCCGGCGTGCATCCTCTCCGCGTAGAGGTTGGTTCTCCTCCTCCCATCCCTCTTCCATCTGTCTCCATCCCTCTTGGATCCCTTTCTCTATCCGCTGCTGCTTCTGTCGATGCGGATGTGAGTATGCGACGGGGCCGTTTCCTGCGCACGATGTGTTCAATGTGAATTTCGAAATCTTGTTTTTTTGGATACCACCACAAAGAGGTGCGGTTCAAACTGGCTCCAAGCATTACATTACTAGGGAGAACCTTGACCTGTATACTTGCTTAGTTGCCTGGGCTATCAGCAGATGCAAGTGTAATTCAGACTGTTAATTGACTGCTGCGCATTGCCACTTTCACGAAGTTTTTTCATTATAGTTGGTACGTAGTATTTTCTAGTCAGAAAGTGTTGTGTTATATGCTTATGGCAGTGCTAAAGGACATGCAATTATTTTGTATCAGGCATAATTTTGCCTTATGTATGTCTACAGCGTGTAGTTTCAGTTCAAGAGTGACGATTGGAGGCGTGTAACATATGAAACCCAAAAAATTCACTTAGATGCATGCCTTTGTTAATCAAACTCCTCCAAAAACAGTCTCTTTGGTCATTTTGGGGATAGCCGGAGCCTTCTCTTTTATCTCAATTGACTGGAAAATGACCTGCAGATAGTTGGTGTTCAATGTGAGTGTAGAATTCTTGTTTATTTAGATACCATTGCACCACGAAGTTTGGCTGAAACATGGTTGAAGCATTACATTTCTAGGAAGAACTTTTTCCTGTACCTGCTTCTTTACAGTTCAGACATGAACGGTCGTGGTATGCCTATTGTCAGGAAGTTCTTAGTAGTTTGAATTTCCCAAGTGGGAGGTGTTGTGCTATGTTCCTATGGCTATGCTAAAGGGCACACAACTGTTGTGTATTTAGCTTATCGTAGCCTTCTGGTATGTCTGTTAGATGCTGTTTTCAGTTCAGCCTTCAGAGTAGTGATTGGAGGCAAGCAACTGATGAAGTCTAAATTTGTCACTTAGACATACAATTATGGTTATTTAGCCTATTTTAGCCTTATGGTATCTTTATTAAATGATGTTTTAGTTCAGAGTAATGATTGGAGGCAAGTAACTGAGGAGTCTGCATTTTGTGCTTGGACACATGCTTTTGCTGAAGAAACCCCCTTTACCAAAACAGTCTCTTTGGGCAAAGTTTATTATGTGGGGACATTCTTGCAACAAATTGCATGGTTGTTCATCCATTGTTTGTCACATAGTTTCTTTGTGGAAAATCGGAAACCTTTTTTCAAGTGGCAAATTTCTAAGAAGGCAGACTATGAACACGTCGAGTTTACTTCAGAAAACCTTTTTGTTTTGACAAGAACATTTTGTTTCAGAAATCCTCATTTGTTATTCACTTAAATTACTCTTTTGAGTGGATCTTCATTTTGGTTACTTATTATGTCCCATTAGCTACTGATAATTTGTTAAAGTAGTTTCCTTGTAAACATGCCATATTGATTGATGCCAGTTGTTACCGCAGATCTGCTAAAGGAGCAAAATGGCAACACTTAAAGATGTGGCAACACGGAAGCCTATTCTAGCAACAATCCGACTCCTAGTCCCTGCTGGAGCAGCCCGCCCCGCACCGCCTGTGGGGCCAGCTCTGGGTTTCTACAGGCTCAATCTGATGGCTTTCTGCAAGGATTTCAATGCCAGGACGCAGAAGTACAAGGCAGAGACTCCGATGCAAGTCACGCTGACCGCCTACAAGGACAGCACTTTCGAGTTTGTAGTCAAGTCGCCCTCGGTCTCATGGTTCCTCAAGAAAGCGGCGGGCATCGAGACCGCGAGCAGCCGGCCAGGCCACAACATGGTGACGTCCCTCTCGCTCCGCCATGTGTACGAGATTGCGAAGCTGAAGCAGTCCGACCCGTTCTGCAAGCACATGTCGCTCGAGGCCCTGTGCAAGTCCATCATCGGCACGGCCAAGTCCATGGGCATTGAAATCGTCAAGGATCTCTGACCGGGCTGGCTGGACTAGCCTGAGGCATAATTTTATAAGTGTGTTGGTCTAGAGCCAGTCTAGTTTTGTCTGACCTGGAAGAAAGGCTAGCCTGAGGCATAATTTTTATGGTGTGTTGGTCTAGAGCCAGCCTAGTTTTGTCTGACCTGGAAGAAAGTAGATTGGGTTTATTCTGCTATATGTGTCGAAATCCTGCCGTATAAATTTGTATCATGTGACACTTGTCTTGAGGGCAACCATTCGGCGGTTTGTCGGGGTTAATAAGTTCGTTTCAGGCTCCTTGTATCATGTGTCATGTGACACCAGCATGGCTGCTGCTCTCTGCCGCTGGCACTCTCCGGCACCGGTGTGATTCAATTCAGGGTCTTGTGGACGGTGCTGACGCTGGTTGTTGGAGGCTGTTGCACTGGAGCGCCTCGGTTTTATGGACGCGCGCCAGATTTCAGGTTTGGCCTCCTCTCCTCTGGTGTGCCCGCCACCGCCACCATGTCAAGATCGGCGGCCGCCGCCCATCCTAACCTTAGGCAGCAGGCGGCAGCAGTCTCCTCCGGTCCTCCCGACTCGACGGCGGCACGGCCACCTCGTGTAGGCGCTCTACAAGGCACGAGGCGCTCTACAAGGCACGCGCGTCGACGACAGCATGCTGGATTCGCGCGGCGTCGAAGGACCCGGAGTGCAGCCGCCAACTCGTCGTTGGCCGGAGAAGTGGAGGCGTCGGCCGGTCGGAGCGAACATTCGGCTCGCCGCTCGCACAGCCGCACACGGTGGCGCCCGGTACTGGCCACTGTCGGTGTCAAAACTGGCGGATCTCGGGTAGGGGGTCCCTAGCTGCGAGACTAGGACTGATGGTAACAAAGAGATGAAGGAGACGATGTTTACCCAGGTTAGGACCCTCCTATGGAGGTAAAACCCTACGTCCTGCTTGATTATATTGATGGTATGAAGATTACAGAGTTGATTACCTCGAGATCGACTAGCTAAAACCCTAGATGAGTTTCTGTGTCATATGACCTAACACTCTCTGGCTTATATAGACACTAGGGACTATTAGGGTTACATATAGCCGGTTACCCACCGAAGGGAAAATACATGCCTAATCTACTACATTTAACTTGACAGACACGCCACAGCTCCTAAGGTTTTCTCCCTGGCGATGGGGCCTTCGATCAATCTCATCCTTAGTGCGCGGTCCAGTAGTCTGACCTATGAGAGATAGGTCGGCAGTCTGAGGACCCCTTAATCCCAGACATTCTCAGTAGCCCCTGGACTAGCCTCCAATGCCGGTGTATATCCAGACAATCTTCTGTGTTGAAGTCTTCGGCTTGCGAGGCGAGACCCTCAATCCCTGCTTGCTCGGCAACCATCCTGTCATCGAAGAATCCTCGATCATCGAGAACTTGCGGTACCCAGTGTAATAACCTCCAACGCTTCTCAATTCTAGTGCGTCGAGGGGAGACGAGCGGCCCGACAACTATTTACGAAACTGCCCCTCCCGCAAGGGAGGCACCACTTATTTAAACAAGTTAAACCATAGTCTGGGTCACAACTTCCTCTTCTTCCCCGCTAGAGAAAAACTTCAAGCGAGAGACCACCACAAAATCATGGCGAGCGCCCCCAGCTCTTCCTCGCACCCTTACGGCTCCCGCCATGGGGATTGGCCTCCGGCTGCGTGACCTCGAGACCCAAGGATATCTCCCTTCCTCAGATCTAGCGGCTACCCGCGGCGACTTGACTTCCTTTGATGGCGAAGCCTTCGCGGAGAACTTCCCCAATCCTAACAAGGGCGGGCGAGTATGCTTCGTTTCCTTCCTCTTACGAGGCCTAGGATTCCCATTCATCCTTTCCTGAGGGGGTTAATAGAGTTCTATGGGATCCAGCTACATCATCTTACCCCCGGATCCATTTTGCACATTTCGGGCTTTGGCGCTCTCTACGAAATGTTCCTGGACTGCGAGGCGCACTTAGAATTATGGAGAAAGTACTTCTGCCTCGACCCCCGAACTCGGGGTAAGACAATTCGGGAAGTGGGAGGAGCCGAAGTATAAAACCCTACGTCCTGCTTGATTATATTGATGAGTACGATCAAAGTTGTCAGAATCGTGATTTTGAATCGGATCGGAACTCCGATGGTAGGATCGCAAATCGTAGAATCTTCACTATCAAAATCTTAGAATCGTAGATTCTATGAACTAAAATCATAGAATCATAGGGGTTAGTTTGGATCGTAAAGTCGCAGAATCATATAACAGAATCGCGATTCTGACAACCTTGAATACGATGGTTACAGTGTCGATCTACCTCGAGATCAAATAAGCTAAACCCTAGATTAGTTGACTTGTCCTCTACGAACTAAACCCCCCGGTTTATATAGACACCAGGGGGACCTAGGGTTATATGTAGTCGGTTGCTCCCAAGGGTTTAAGCACGCCCATCCGTTACTTGACAGACACCCCACGACACCTGAGGTTTCCTTCCTAACCACGAAGCCCCTTATAGTTTGGTCTCCCCAAAGTGATGACCGAATACCTCATTAGTTTGGCCCACTTGAGATAGGTCGGCATCCCGAGGACCCCTTAGTCCCGGACTCCCTCAATAGGTGCCCTGAAAGTTAGATCGAAAGGCATCCTTGAGCTCTTCCAAGCCCCCAATGGAGTTTTCAGGGAGACTGTTTAACCAGTGTCGAGATGGTCCGTTAAGTTTTAGTGGCAAGTACTTGATAGCGTGGAGATCATTGCCTCTGGCCATATGAATGTGGAGAAGGAAGTCTTCGATCCACATAGCTTGGTCTGTTGTCCCGTCATATGGTTCTATGTTTACGGGTTAAAACCCTTCGGGGAACTAATACTGCATAACCTCGCCAGTGAAGCACAGTAGGTGGGCAGCGCCTCTAACCCGGGCCACGTCATGCTAGAAATCTGCTGTTGTTTGGGCCCGATAATGTTTCCGGTCTCTGTTGTTGCGGTCAAGCCAAGACTGGTAACTGTACCGTTTAGCGGGAGAGTACCCTCTAGATCCATAGATGGATCTAGTGCCACCTGCTCTATAGTCCAGGTCGTGTCCTAGATCAAATCGATCTTCAGGCTGTGTCGGCTCCTTTC
Organism: Hordeum marinum; assembly: GCA_022496015.1. Taxonomy (NCBI): domain Eukaryota; kingdom Viridiplantae; phylum Streptophyta; class Magnoliopsida; order Poales; family Poaceae; genus Hordeum; species Hordeum marinum. The sequence continues at coordinate 523,199,527 of CM039675.1, forward strand.
CCCTCCTGTGGGGTGGCGTGGGTCTATACTTGGCGTCTCTAGCCGTTCTGTCCTGCCCTTGAGGGGGGTGGTCCGACTAGTCATACGGAGTGTGCTTGGGAGATTCAGGCTCAAAGGCCTCATCGTAGAATTGCGGCAGCAGACGCCGTCGTGGGTAGCTCTTGTGTTGGTCCGGCGGCTCGGTGTCGAACCCTTATTTGGCCGCCAGGACCATAGTCCATCTGTCGTTGATGGTGTCATGTTAGGCTCTGAGCTACTGCTACTTTGCTTTTAGGCTACGGGCGGTGTCTATGAGCTACCACCTAAATTGTTCTTGATCCTCCAGGTTTTCGGGGACGGCGAAGTCTCCGGCTTCGAGGCTATCCTCCTCCTCGGCAGGGGGAAGGTAGTTGTCGTCCTCGAAATCGATGAGGTCCTTAGGGTCATGTTGATCCTCAAGCCTCTCTGGACCCTCTAGTGGCTGCTCGGGGGTTTCGAGGTCGCTGAGGTCTTCCGGGGTGTCATTTTCCCCTGTGTCGATGATGGCTTTCCTTCCCTTGTTTGCCTTGGATCGTTTGTGTTGTTTTCGGCGCTTTGACAATGCGTCGCTGGATTTGTCTTCGTTCTTCTTGGGGGTGTGGTTGTCCCTATCATCGGGGGTGTCCATCATATAGACGTCGTAGGCTGAGGTGGTTGTCCACCGCCCAGTGGTGATAGGAGTTAGAGCGCTCACTTCTTCATCCAGGTCTTCTGCCTCCTCGGAGGCATAGTCCAACATATCGGTTAAATCTTCGACCATGGCGACCAAGTGGGTGGTGGGTGGGTCGTAAAATTTCTTGTGTCCTGCCTCCAAACCGATCTGAACAAGGGTCAAGGTCAGGTCATCTGCGATCGTCATTTACAGGATCCGGTCTAGTGCCTCGTTCAACAGCGAGAGGTTGATCGAATCAAGCTTCCGAGGGCTCCTAGAGCTAAACTCTGGGGCGCCCTCACGAGAGGCATATTCGGCAAGAGCCGAACCCTGGTACTAGGGTGCTATCACCGTATCCGAGCTCAAGGCGAAGACTCCGTGCGGGGGTATACCCAAGGGCAAGGGTGAGTACGGGACCCGAAGTTGAAGCTTCGGGGTTTCCAGGCTCATCGGATAAGACCGAGGGCCGAGTAAGACATAAATCGCCACTGGAGTCGGCGGTGAACTCTAGGTTCTCGAACCTGATCTATTGACCATGAGCAAAACTTCTGATCTGGACTAGATGGTCGGTCGGGTCAGCATGTAGCACAATGCTGCCAAACGCGAAGGTCTGTCCAAGGGCAAAGATGTCCCCGTTACAGACCTTTTCGCTGATGATAAGGTGAGCCATCAATCCTTAGGTGATCTCACAGCAGAACTCTCAATGAAAACACCATGTCGGTGTCAAAACAGGCAGATTTTGGGTAGGGGGTCCCGAGCTATGTGTTGGGAGACGTAGTAGTAAATCAAAATTTTCCTACGTGTCACCAAGATCTATCTATGGAGAAACCAGCAAACGAGTGGGGAGAGATTGGATCTTCATACCTTTGAAGATCGCTAAGCGGAAGCGTTACAAGAACGCGGTTGATGGAGTCGTACTCGCAGCGATTCAGATCGCGGTAGATCCGATCAAGTGCCGAACGGACGGCACCTCCGCGTTCAACACACGTGCAGCCCGGTGACGTCTCCTACGCCTTGATCCAGCAAGGAGGAAGGAGAGGTTGGGGAAGAGCTCCAGCAGCAGCACGACGGCGTGGTGGTGGTGGAGTAGCAAGGTATCCCGGCAGGGCTTCGCCTAAGCACTGCGGAGGAGGAAGAAGCAGAATAGGGCTGCAGCGAGAGAGAAAGAGTTCGTCGTCTCAAACCTGCCCAAACCCTTGCATATATATAGGAGGAAGGAGAGGGAGGGCTGGCTTGGCCCCTCCTCCTGTTGGGAGACGTAGTAGTAAATCAAAATTTTCCTACGTTCACCAAGATCTATCTATGGAGAAACCAGCAACGAGAGGGGAGAGATTGCATCTTCATACCTTTGAAGATCGCTAAGCGGAAGCGTTACAAGAACGCGGTTGATGGAGTCGTACTCGCAGCGATTCAGATCGCGGTAGATCCGATCAAGTGCCGAACGGACGGCACCTCCGCGTTCAACACACGTGCAGCCCGGTGACGTCTCCAACACCTTGATCCAGCAAGGAGGAAGGAGAGGTTGGGGAAGGGCTCCAACAGCAGCACGACGGCGTGGTGGTGGTGGAGTAGCAAGGTATTCCGACAGGGCTTCGCCTAAGCGCTGCGGAGGAGGAAGAAGAGAGGTAGGGCTTCGCCGTGAGAGAGAGAGATCAAATCTTGTCTCAAAACATCCAAAACCTCAAGTATATATAGGAGGAGGGACGTGGAGGGCTGGCTTGGCCTCTACTCCAAAGAGGAGATGGCCGGCCGAATTAAAGGGAGAGTCCACCTCCCACAAGGGAGGTGGATCTCCTCCTTTTAAATCCTTTTTGCCTTATCTCCTTATCTCCAGCCGCATGGGCCTTTAGCAAAAGTCTTGCCCAGCCCAATAAGGGCTGGCACACTTTATCTAACAGCCCATGTGGTCCTTTGGTCGTCACACCCCTCCCGGGGGTTATCCGGCACCCTCCCGGCACTCCCGGTACACTACCGATGAGCCCGAAAACTTTCCGGTGACCAAAACTGGACTTCCTATATATCAATCTTTACCTCCGGACCATTCCGGAGCTCCTCGTGACGTCCGGGATCTCATACGGGACTCCGAACAACCTTCGGTAATCATGTATACCTTTTCCCTATAACCCTAGCGTCATCGAACCTTAAGTGTGTAGACCCTACGGGTTCGGGAGACACGTAGACATGACCGAGACACCTCTCCGGTCAATAACCAACAGCGGGATCTGGATACCCATGTTGGCTCCCACGTACTCCACGATGATCTCATCGGATGAACCACGATGTCAAGGATTCAATCAATCCCGTATACAATTCCCTTTGTCTATCGGTATGATACTTGCCCGAGATTCGATCGTCGGTATCCCCATACCTTGTTCAATCTCGTTACCGGCAAGTCTCTTTACTCGTTCCGTAATACATCATCCCGTGACTAACTCCTTAGTCACATTGAGCTCATAATGATGATGTCTTACCGAGTGGGCCCAGAGATACCTCTCCGTCACACGGAGTGACAAATCCCAGTCTCGATTCATGCCAACCCAACAGATACTTTCGGAGATACCCGTAGTGCACCTTTATAGCCACCCAGTTACGTTGTGACGTTTGGCACACCCAAAGCATTCCTACGGTATCCGGGAGTTGCACAATCTCATGGTCTAAGGAAACGATACTTGACATTGAAAAGCTTTAGCAAACGAACTACACGATCTTGTGCTATGCTTAGAATTGGGTCTTGTCCATCACATCATTCTCCTAATGATGTGATCCCGTTATCAATGACATCCAATGTCCATGGCCATGAAACCGTGACCATCTATTGATCAACGAGCTAGTCAACTAGAGGCTCACTAGGGACATGTTGTGGTCTATGTATTCACACATGTATTATGGTTTCCGGTTAACACAATTATAGCATGAACAATAGACAATTATCATGAACAAGGAAACACAATAATAACCATTTTATTATTGCCTCTAGGGCATATTTCCAACAGTCTCCCACTTGCACTAGAGTCAATAATCTAGTTCACATCACCATGTGATTAACACTTACATCACCATGTGATCATATCATCATGTGATTAACACCCAATAAGTTCTGGGGTTTGTTCATGTCCTGCTCGTGAAAGAGGTTTTAGTCAACGGGTCTGCGACATTCAGATCCGTGTGTACCTTACAAACTTTCCATGTCATATTTGTAGATACTACTCCCATGCTCCACTTGGAGCTATTCCAAATGGCTGCTCCACTATACGTAGCTGGATTTCTACTAAGAGTCATCCGGATTGGTTTTAAAGCTTGCATCATCGTAACACTTTACGATGAACTCTTTATCACCTCCATAATCGAGAAATATTTCCTTAGTTCTCAAGTTACTAAGGCTAACTTTGACCGCTGTCTAGTGATCCACTCTTGGATTACTCTTGTACCCCTTGACAGACTCATGGCAAGGCACACACAGGTGCGGTACACAGCATGGCATACTATATAGAGCCTATGGCTAAAGCATAGGAGATGACACTCATCTCTTCTTTATCTTCTGCCGTGGTCGGGTATTGAGTCTTACTCAATTTCACACCTTACAATACAGTCAAGAACTCCTTCTTTGACCCATCTATTTTGAACTCCTTCAAAAACTTGTCAAGGTATGTCTTCGTCGAAAAAACTTATCAAGCGAATAGATCTATCCCGATAGATCTTGATGCTCAATAAAATAGTAGCTTTATCTGGGTCTTCCTTTGAAAAACAAAACTTTTCAAACAACCCTTCATGCTCTTCCAGAAATTCTACATCATTTCCGATCAATAATATGTCAACTACATATTCTTATAAGAAATTCCATAGTGCTCCCACTCACTTTCTTGCAAATACAAGTTTCTCATAAACTTTGTATAAACTTAAACACTTTGATCACCTCATCAAAGCATATATTCCAACTCCGAGATGCTTGCTCCAGTCCATAGAAGGATCGCTGGAGTTTGCATATTATTAGCATCCTTAGGATTGACAAAACCTTCTGGTTGTATCACATACAACTCTTCCTCACAGAAACCATTACGGAAACCTTGTTTTGTCATCCATCTGCCAGATTTCATAATCGAAAAATGCAGCAACTGCTAACAAAATTTTAATAGACTTTTAGCATCGCTACAGATGAGACAATCTCATTGCAGTCAACTCCTTGAACTTGGCGGAAACTTCTTTGCGACAAGTCGAGCTTTATAAATGGTGACATTTCACCATTAGCGTCTATGTTTATCTCAAAGGTCCATTTGTACTCAATGACCCGCCATTCAACAGGCAAGTCTACCAAAGTCCATACTTGGTTTTCATACATGGATCCTTTCTCGGATTTCATGGCTCCTAGCCATTTGTTGGAATCCGGGCCCACCATCGCTTCTCCATAGTTCGTAGGTTCATCGTTGTCCAACAACATGATTTCCAAGACAGGGTTGTCGTACTACTCAGGAGCAGTACGCGTCCTTGTCGACCTACGAGGTTCGATAGTGACTTGATCCGAAGCTTCATGATCATCATCATTAACTTCCTTTTCAACTAAGTAGGCTCTACAGAAACATCTTTCTGTGTTGCGCTATTCTCTGGTTGAAACAAAGGTTCAACAACCTTATCAAGTTCTATCTTCCTCCCACTCAATTCTTTCGAGAGAAACTCTTTCTCAAAAAGGACCCGTTCTTAGCAACAAATACCTTTTGCGCTTGGATCTGAGATAGAAGGTATACCCAATGTCTCATTAGGGTATTCTATGAAGATGCATTTGTCTGCTTTGAGTTCGAGCTCGCTGGGTGAAAAACCCATTTTCACATAAGCGTCGCAGCCCCAAACATTAAGAAATGACAGCTTAGGCTTCTGTCAAACCATAATTCTCACGGTGTCATCTCAACAGACTTAGATGGTGCCCTGTTAAAGTGAATGGATTTGTCTTTAATGCATAACCCCATAACGATAGTGGTAAAACGATAAGAGACATCATAGTACTCACTATATCCAATAGAGCACGACTACGACGTTCGAACACACCATCACACTATGGTGTTCCAGGAGGCGTGAGCTGTGAAACAATTTCCACATTGTCTAAAATTGCATACCAAACTCGTAACTTAGATATTCACCTCCATGATCATATCATAGACATTTATCTTCTTGTCACGATGATCTTTAACTTCACTCTGAAACTCCTTGAACCTTTCAAACATTTCAGATTCGTGTTTCATTAAGTAAATATCCCCATATTTACTCAAATCATCAGTGAAGGTAAAGAAAAACAACGATATCCACTATGTGTTTCAACACTCATTGGACCACATACATCAACATGTATTAATTCCAATAAGCCACTTGCCCGCTCCATCGTATTGGATGACGGGGTCTCAGTCATCTTGCCCAAGAGGCATGGCTCGCATGTCTCAACCGATTCGAAATCGAGTGAGTCAAAAAACATCCATCATCATGGAGTTTCTTCATGCGATTTATACCAATATGACATTACGTGGCAGTGCCACAAGCATGTGGTACTATCATTATTAACTTTGTATCTTTTGGTACCAATGTTATGAATATGTGTACTACTACGATCATGATTCGATAAACCATTTCGAGTGGGTGCATGACCATTGAAGGCATTATCCATGTAAACAGAATAACCATTATTCTCTAACTTATATGAATAACCGTATCGCACTAATCATGATCTAATCACGTTTATGCTCAACGCAAACACCAAATAACATTTATTTAGGTTTATCACAAATCCTGAAGGTAGAGAGAGCGTGCGATGGTGATCACATCAATCTTGGAAATACTTCCAACACACATCGTCACCTTTCACCTAGCTAGTCTCCATTTACTCCGTAGCTTTTATTTCGAGTTGCTAACACTTAGCAACCGAACCGGTATCTAATACCCAGGTGCTACTAGGAGTACCAGCAAGGTACACATCACTAACACGTATATCAAATATACTTCCATTGACATTACCAGCCTTCTTATCTACCAATCATCTAGGGTTTTTCCGCTTCAGCGAACATTCTCCTCATAACAGAAGCACTTAGTCTCGGGTTGGGGCTCAACCTTGGGTTTCTTCACTAGAGCAACAACTGGCTTGCCATTCCTGAAGTTTTTCCCTTCTTGCCCTTGCCCCTTTTGAAACTAGTGGTTTTCACTTAACCATCAACACTTGATGCTCCTTATTGATTTCTACCTTCGTGGTGTCAAACATCACGAACAACTCAGGGATCATCTTATCCATCCCTGGCATGTTATAGTTCATCACGAAGCTCTAGTAGCTTGGTGGCAGTGACTTGGAGAACTGCATTAATCACTATCTCATCTGGAAGATTAACTCCCACTTGATTCAAGTGATTGTAGCACCCAGACAATCTGAGAACACGCTCACCGATTAAGCTATTCTCCTTTATCTTGCAGGCAAAGAATCTTGTTGGAGGTCTCATACCTCTCAACATAGGCACGAGCTTGAGATCACAATCTCAGCTCCTAGAACATCTCATATGTTCTGTGACGTTCAAAACATTTTGAAGCCTCAATTCTAAGCCGTAATGCATGACGCACTGAACTATCACGTAGTCATCAAAAAGTGCCTGTCATATGTTCACAACATCTACAGACAACGCTTGAGGGAGTGATGCAGTTAGCGGTACATCAAAAACATAAGCTTTCTGTGTAGCAATGAGGACAATCCTCAGATCACGGACCCAGTCCGCATTATTGCTACCATCAACTTTCAACTTACTTTTCTCTAGGATTGTATCAATAAAACTGGGGAGCTACAGCGCGAGCTATCTACGACATAATTTGCAAGGACATTTTTAGACTAAGTTCATGATAATTAAGTTCATTTAATCAAATTATTAATGAACTCCCACTTAGATAGACATCTCTCTAGTCTTCCAAGTGATACATGATCCATGTCAACTAGCCCGTGTCCGATCATCACGTGAGACGGACTAGTCATCCATGGTGAACATCTCTATGTTGATCGTATCTTCTATACGACTCATGTTCGACCTTTCGGTCTTCCGTGTTCCGAGGCCATGTATGTACATGCTAGGCTCGTCAAGTCAACCTAAGTGTTTCGCATGTGTAAATCTGGCTTACACCCGTTGTATGCGAACGTTAGAACCTATCACACCCGATCATCACGTGGTGCTTCGGAACGACGATCCTTAGCAACGGTGCACAGTTAGGGTGAACACCTTTCTTGAAATTTTATTGAGAGATCATCTTATTTACTACCGTCGTTCTATGCAAATAAGATGTAAACATGATAAACATCACATGCAATCAATATAGTGACATGATATGGCCAATATCATTTTGCTCCTATGATCTCCATCTTCGGGGCACCATGATCATCACTGTCACCGGCACGACACCATGATCTCCATCATCATGATCTCCATCATTGTGTCTTCATGAAGTTGTCTCGCCAACTATTACTTCTACTACTATGGCTAACGCTTAGCAATAAAGTAAAGTAATTACATGGCGTTTATGATTGACACGCAGGTCATACAATAAATAAGACAACTCCTATGGCTCCTGCCGGTTGTCATAATCATCGACATGCAAGTCGTGAATCCTATTACAAGAACATGATCAATTCATACATCACAATGCATCACATCACATCCTTTGGCCATATCACATCACAAGGCACATGCTGCAAAAACAAGTTAGACGTCCTCTAATTTGTAGTTGCAAGTTTTTACGTGGCTGCTATAGGTTACTAGCAAGAACGTTTCTTACCTACGTCAACACCACAACGTGATTTGCCAATTGCTATTTACCCTTCATAAGGACCCTTTTCATCGAATCCGATCCGACTAAGGTAGGAGAGACAGACACCCGCTAGCCACCTTATGCATCTAGTGCATGTCAGGCGGTGGAACCGGTCTCACGTAAGCGTACGTGTAAAGTTGGTCCGGGCCGCTTCATCCCACAATACCGCCGAATCAAGATAAGACTAGTAGCGGCAAGCAAATTAACAAACTCAACGCCCACAACTGCTTTGTGTTCTACTCGTGCATAGATTCTACGCATAGACCTAGCTCATGATGCCACTGTTGGGAGACGTAGTAGTAAATCAAAATTTTCCTACGTTCACCAAGATCTATCTATGGAGAAACCAGCAACGAGAGGGGAGAGATTGCATCTTCATACCTTTGAAGATCGCTAAGCGGAAGCGTTACAAGAACGCGGTTGATGGAGTCGTACTCGCAGCGATTCAGATCGCGGTAGATCCGATCAAGTGCCGAACGGACGGCACCTCCGCGTTCAACACACGTGCAGCCCGGTGACGTCTCCAACACCTTGATCCAGCAAGGAGGAAGGAGAGGTTGGGGAAGGGCTCCAACAGCAGCACGACGGCGTGGTGGTGGTGGAGTAGCAAGGTATTCCGACAGGGCTTCGCCTAAGCGCTGCGGAGGAGGAAGAAGAGAGGTAGGGCTTCGCCGTGAGAGAGAGAGATCAAATCTTGTCTCAAAACATCCAAAACCTCAAGTATATATAGGAGGAGGGACGTGGAGGGCTGGCTTGGCCTCTACTCCAAAGAGGAGATGGCCGGCCGAATTAAAGGGAGAGTCCACCTCCCACAAGGGAGGTGGATCTCCTCCTTTTAAATCCTTTTTGCCTTATCTCCTTATCTCCAGCCGCATGGGCCTTTAGCAAAAGTCTTGCCCAGCCCAATAAGGGCTGGCACACTTTATCTAACAGCCCATGTGGTCCTTTGGTCGTCACACCCCTCCCGGGGGTTATCCGGCACCCTCCCGGCACTCCCGGTACACTACCGATGAGCCCGAAAACTTTCCGGTGACCAAAACTGGACTTCCTATATATCAATCTTTACCTCCGGACCATTCCGGAGCTCCTCGTGACGTCCGGGATCTCATCCGGGACTCCGAACAACCTTCGGTAATCACGTATACCTTTTCCCTATAACCCTAGCGTCATCGAACCTTAAGTGTGTAGACCCTACGGGTTCGGGAGACACGTAGACATGACCGAGACACCTCTCCGGTCAATAACCAACAGCGGGATCTGGATACCCATGTTGGCTCCCACGTACTCCACGATGATCTCATCGGATGAACCACGATGTCAAGGATTCAATCAATCCCGTATACAATTCCCTTTGTCTATCGGTATGATACTTGCCCGAGATTCGATCGTCGGTATCCCCATACCTTGTTCAATCTCGTTACCGGCAAGTCTCTTTACTCGTTCCGTAATACATCATCCCGTGACTAACTCCTTAGTCACATTGAGCTCATAATGATGATGTCTTACCGAGTGGGCCCAGAGATACCTCTCCGTCACACGGAGTGACAAATCCCAGTCTCGATTCATGCCAACCCAACAGATACTTTCGGAGATACCCGTAGTGCACCTTTATAGCCACCCAGTTACGTTGTGACGTTTGGCACACCCAAAGCATTCCTACGGTATCCGGGAGTTGCACAATCTCATGGTCTAAGGAAACGATACTTGACATTGAAAAGCTTTAGCAAACGAACTACACGATCTTGTGCTATGCTTAGAATTGGGTCTTGTCCATCACATCATTCTCCTAATGATGTGATCCCGTTATCAATGACATCCAATGTCCATGGCCATGAAACCGTGACCATCTATTGATCAACGAGCTAGTCAACTAGAGGCTCACTAGGGACATGTTGTGGTCTATGTATTCACACATGTATTATGGTTTCCGGTTAACACAATTATAGCATGAACAATAGACAATTATCATGAACAAGGAAATACAATAATAACCATTTTATTATTGCCTCTAGGGCATATTTCCAACACCTCCAAGGAGGAGGGATTCGGCCGAAGTGGGGGGAGAGTCCTCCTCCCACACGGGAGGTGGATCTCCCCCTTTTAAATCCCTTTTGCCTCTATCTCCAGATCCCTGGCGCATGGGCCCTTTCTAGAAGGTATTGGCTGGCCCAATATGGGCTGGCACACCTCCTCTAAGGGCCCATGAGGTCCTTTGGTCGTCACCCCCTCCCGGGGGTCCTCCGGCACCCTCCCGGCACTCCCGGTACAATACCGATGAGCCCGAAAACTTTCCGGTGACCAAAACTGGACTTCCTATATATCAATCTTTACCTCCGGACCATTACGGAGCTCCTCGTGACGTCCGGGATCTCATCCGGGACTCCGAACAACCTTCGGTAATCACGTATACCTTTTCCCTATAACCCTAGCGTCATCGAACCTTAAGTGTGTAGACCCTACGGGTTCGGGAGACACGTAGACATGACCGAGACACCTCTCCGGCCAATAACCAACAGCGGGATCTGGATACCCATGTTGGCTCCCACGTACTCCACGATGATCTCATCGGATGAACCACGATGTCAGGGATTCAATCAATCCCGTATACAATTCCCTTTGTCTATCGGTATGGTACTTGCCCGAGATTCGATCGTCGGTATCTGCGTACCTTGTTCAATCTCGTTACTGGCAAGTCTCTTTACTCGTTCCGTAATACATCATCCCGTGACTAACTCCTTAGTCACATTGAGCTCATAATGATGATGTCTTACCGAGTGGGCCTAGAGATACCTCTCCGTCACACGGAGTGACAAATCCCAGTCTCGATTCGTGTCAACCCAACAGACACTTTCGGAGATACCCGTAGCGTACCTTTATAGCCACCCAGTTACGTTGTGACGTTTGGCACACCCAAAGCATTCCTACGGTATCCGGGAGTTACACAATCTCATGGTCTAAGGAAATGATACTTGACATTGAAAAGCTTTAGCAAACGAACTACACGATCTTGTGCTATGCTTAGGATTGGGTCTTGTCCATCACATCATTCTTCTAATGATGTGATCCCGTTATCAACGACATCCAATGTCCATGGTCATGAAACCGTGACCATCTATTGATCAACGAGCTAGCCAACTAGAGGCTTACTAGGGACATGTTGTGGTCTATGTATTCACACATGTATTACGGTTTCCGGTTAACACAATTATAGCATGAATAATAGACAATTATCATGAACAAGGAAATGCAATAATAACCATTTTATTATTGCCTCTAGGGCATATTTCCAACAGTCTCCCACTTGCACTAGAGTCAATAATCTAGTTCACATCACCATGTGATTAACACTTGCATCACCATGTGATCATATCATCATGTGATTAACACCCAATAAGTTCTGGGGTTTGTTCATGTTCTGCTCGTGAAAGAGGTTTTTAGTCAACGGGTCTGCGACATTTAGATCCGTGTGTACCTTGCAAACTTTCCATGTCATATTTGTAGATACTACTCCCATGCTCCACATGGAGCTATTCCAAATGGCTGCTCCACTATACGTAGCTGGATTTCTACTAAGAGTCATCCGGATTGGCTTTAAAGCTTGCATCATCGTAACACTTTACGATGAACTCTTTATCACCTTCATAATCGAGAAATATTTCCTTAGTTCTCAAGTTACTAAGGCTAACTTTGACCGCTGTCCAGTGATCCACTCTTGGATTACTCTTGTACCCTTGACAAACTCATGGCAAGGCACACACAGGTGCGGTACACAGCATGGCATACTATATAGAGCCTATGGCTAAAGCATAGGAGATGACACTCATCTCTTCTTTATCTTCTGCCGTGGTCGGGTATTGAGTCTTACTCAATTTCACACCTTACAATACAGTCAAGAACTCCTTGTTTGACCCATCTATTTTGAACTCCTTCAAAAACTTGTCAAGGTATGTCTTCGTCGAAAAAACTTATCAAGCGAATAGATCTATCCCTATAGATCTTGATGCTCAATAAAATAGTAGCTTTATCTGGGTCTTCCTTTGAAAAAAAAAACTTTTCAAACAACCCTTGATGCTCTTCCAGAAATTCTACATCATTTCCGATCAATAATATGTCAACTACATATTCTTATAAGAAATTCCATAGTGCTCCCACTCACTTTCTTGCAAATACAAGTTTCTCATAAACTTTGTATAAACTTAAACACTTTGATCACCTCATCAAAGCATATATTCCAACTCCGAGATGCTTGCTCCAGTCCATAGAAGGATCGCTGGAGTTTGCATATTATTAGCATCCTTAGGATTGACAAAACCTTCTGGTTGTATCACATACAACTCTTCCTCACAGAAACCATTACGGAAACCTTGTTTTGTCATCCATCTGCCAGATTTCATAATCGAAAAATGCAGCAACTGCTAACAAAATTTTAATAGACTTTTAGCATCGCTACAGATGAGACAATCTCATTGCAGTCAACTCCTTGAACTTGGCGGAAACTTCTTTGCGACAAGTCGAGCTTTATAAATGGTGACATTTCACCATTAGCGTCTATGTTTATCTCAAAGGTCCATTTGTACTCAATGACCCGCCATTCAACAGGCAAGTCTACCAAAGTCCATACTTGGTTTTCATACATGGATCCTTTCTCGGATTTCATGGCTCCTAGCCATTTGTTGGAATCCGGGCCCACCATCGCTTCTCCATAGTTCGTAGGTTCATCGTTGTCCAACAACATGATTTCCAAGACAGGGTTGTCGTACTACTCAGGAGCAGTACGCGTCCTTGTCGACCTACGAGGTTCGATAGTGACTTGATCCGAAGCTTCATGATCATCATCATTAACTTCCTTTTCAACTGAGTAGGCTCTACAGAAACATCTTTCTGTGTTGCGCTATTCTCTGGTTGAAACAAAGGTTCAACAACCTCATCAAGTTCTATCTTCCTCCCACTCAATTCTTTCGAGAGAAACTCTTTCTCAAGAAAGGACCCGTTCTTAGCAACAAACACTTTTTGCGCTTGGATCTGAGATAGAAGGTATACCCAATGTCTCATTAGGGTATTCTATGAAGATGCATTTGTCTGCTTTGGGTTCGAGCTCGCTAGGTGAAAAACCCATTTTCACATAAGCGTCGCAGCCCCAAACATTAAGAAATGACAGCTTAGGCTTCTGTCAAACCATAATTCTCACGGTGTCATCTCAACAGACTTAGATGGTGCCCTATTAAAGTGAATGGATTTGTCTTTAATGCATAACCCCATAACGATAGTGGTAAAACGATAAGAGACATCATAGTACTCACTATATCCAATAGAGCACGACTACGACGTTCGAACACACCATCACACTATGGTGTTCCAGGAGGCGTGAGCTGTGAAACAATTTCCACATTGTCTAAAATTGCATACCAAACTCGTAACTTAGATATTCACCTCCATGATCATATCATAGACATTTATCTTCTTGTCACGATGATCTTTAACTTCACTCTGAAACTCCTTGAACCTTTCAAACATTTCAGATTCATGTTTCATTAAGTAAATATCCCCATATTTACTCAAATCATCAGTGAAGGTAAAGAAAAACAACGATATCCACTGTGTGTTTCAACACTCATTGGACCACATACATCAACATGTATTAATTCCAATAAGCCACTTGCCCGCTCCATCATATTGGATGACGGGGTCTCAGTCATCTTGCCCAAGAGGCATGGCTCGCATGTCTCAACCGATTCGAAATCGAGTGAGTCAAAAAACATCCATCATCATGGAGTTTCTTCATGCGATTTATACCAATATGACATTACGTGGCAGTGCCACAAGCATGTGGTACTATCATTATTAACTTTGTATCTTTTGGTACCAATGTTATGAATATGTGTCCTACTACGATCATGATTCGATAAACCATTTCGAGTGGGTGCATGACCATTGAAGGCATTATCCATGTAAACAGAATAACCATTATTCTCTAACTTATATGAATAACCGTATTGCACTAATCATGATCTAATCACGTTTATGCTCAACGCAAACACCAAATAACATTTATTTAGGTTTATCACAAATCCTGAAGGTAGAGAGAGCGTGCGATGGTGATCACATCAATCTTGGAAATACTTCCAACACACATCGTCACCTTTCACCTAGCTAGTCTCCATTTACTCCGTAGCTTTTATTTCGAGTTGCTAACACTTAGCAACCAAACTGGTATCTAATACCCAGGTGCTACTAGGAGTACCAGCAAGGTACACATCACTAACACGTATATCAAATATACTTCCATTGACATTACCAGCCTTCTTATCTACCAATCATCTAGGGTTTTTCCGCTTCAGCGAACATTCTCCTCATAACAGAAGCACTTAGTCTCGGGTTGGGGCTCAACCTTGGGTTTCTTCACTAGAGCAACAACTGGCTTGCCATTCCTGAAGTTTTTCCCTTCTTGCCCTTGCCCCTTTTGAAACTAGTGGTTTTCACTTAACCATCAACACTTGATGCTCCTTATTGATTTCTACCTTCGTGGTGTCAAACATCACGAACAACTCAGGGATCATCTTATCCATCCCTGGCATGTTATAGTTCATCACGAAGCTCTAGTAGCTTGGTGGCAGTGACTTGGAGAACTGCATTAATCACTATCTCATCTGGAAGATTAACTCCCACTTGATTCAAGTGATTGTAGCACCCAGACAATCTGAGAACACGCTCACAGATTAAGCTATTCTCCTTTATCTTGCAGGCAAAGAATCTTGTTGGAGGTCTCATACCTCTCAACATAGGCACGAGCTTGAGATCACAATCTCAGCTCCTAGAACATCTCATATGTTCTGTGACGTTCAAAACATTTTGAAGCCTCAATTCTAAGCCGTAATGCATGACGCACTGAACTATCACGTAGTCATCAAAAAGTGCCTGTCATATGTTCACAACATCTACAGACAACGCTTGAGGGAGTGATGCAGTTAGTGGTACATCAAAAACATAAGCTTTCTGTGCAGCAATGAGGACAATCCTCAGATCACGGACCCAGTCCGCATTATTGCTACCATCAACTTTCAACTTACTTTTCTCTAGGATTGTATCAATAAAACTGGGGAGCTACAGCGCGAGCTATCTACGACATAATTTGCAAGGACATTTTTAGACTAAGTTCATGATAATTAAGTTCATTTAATCAAATTATTAATGAACTCCCACTTAGATAGACATCTCTCTAGTCTTCCAAGTGATACATGATCCATGTCAACTAGCCCGTGTCCGATCATCACGTGAGACGGACTAGTCATCCATGGTGAACATCTCTATGTTGATCGTATCTTCTATACGACTCATGTTCGACCTTTCGGTCTTCCGTGTTCCGAGGCCATGTCTGTACATGCTAGGCTCGTCAAGTCAACCTAAATGTTTCGCATGTGTAAATCTGGCTTACACCCGTTCTATGCGAACGTTAGAACCTATCACACCCGATCATCACGTGGTGCTTCGGAACGACGATCCTTAGCTACGGTGCACAGTTAGGGTGAACACCTTTCTTGAAATTTTATTGAGAGATCATCTTATTTACTACCGTCGTTCTATGCAAATAAGATGTAAACATGATAAACATCACATGCAATCAATATAGTGACATGATATGGCCAATATCATCTTGCTCCTTTGATCTCCATCTTCGGGGCACCATGATCATCACTGTCACCGGCACGACACCATGATCTCCATCATCATGATCTCCATCATTGTGTCTT
Organism: Hordeum marinum; assembly: GCA_022496015.1. Classification (NCBI taxonomy): domain Eukaryota; kingdom Viridiplantae; phylum Streptophyta; class Magnoliopsida; order Poales; family Poaceae; genus Hordeum; species Hordeum marinum. The sequence goes on from CM039675.1 coordinate 523,215,760, forward strand.
CATGAAGTTGTCTCGCCAAATATTACTTCTACTACTACAGCTAACGTTTAGCAATAAAGTAAAGTAATTACATGGCGTTTATGATTGACACGCAGGTCATACAATAGTATAAGACAACTCCTATGGCTCCTGCCGGTTGTCATAGTCATCGACGTGCAAGTCGTGAACCCTATTACAAGAACATGATCAATCTCATACATCACAATGCATCACATCACATCCTTTTGGCCATATCACATCACACGGCATATGCTGCAAAAACAAGTTAGACGTCCTCTAATTTGTAGTTGCAAGTTTTTACGTGGTTGCTATAGGTTTCTTGCAAGAACGTTTCTTACCTACGTCAAAACCACAACGTGATATGCCAATTGCTATTTACCCTTCATAAGGACCCTTTTCATCGAATCCAATCCGACTAAGGTGGGAGAGACAGACACCCGCTAGCCACCTTATGCAACTAGTGCATGTCAGGCGGTGGAACCGGTCTCACGTAAGCGTACGTGTAAGGTTGGTCCGGGCCGCTTCATCCCACAATACCGTCGAATCAAGATAAGACTAGTAACGGCAAGCATATTAACAAAATCGACGCCCACAACTGCTTTGTTTTCTACTCGTGCATAGATTCTACGCATAGACCTAGCTCATGATGCCACTGTTGGGAGACGTAGTAGTAAATCAAAATTTTCCTACGTGTCACCAAGATCTATCTATGGAGAAACCAGCAAACGAGTGGGGAGAGATTGGATCTTCATACCTTTGAAGATCGCTAAGCGGAAGCGTTACAAGAACGCGGTTGATGGAGTCGTACTCGCAGCGATTCAGATCGCGGTAGATCCGATCAAGTGCCGAACGGACGGCACCTCCGCGTTCAACACACGTGCAGCCCGGTGACGTCTCCTACGCCTTGATCCAGCAAGGAGGAAGGAGAGGTTGGGGAAGAGCTCCAGCAGCAGCACGACGGCGTGGTGGTGGTGGAGTAGCAAGGTATCCCGGCAGGGCTTCGCCTAAGCACTGCGGAGGAGGAAGAAGCAGAATAGGGCTGCAGCGAGAGAGAAAGAGTTCGTCGTCTCAAACCTGCCCAAACCCTTGCATATATATAGGAGGAAGGAGAGGGAGGGCTGGCTTGGCCCCTCCTCCAAGGAGGAGGGATTCGGCCGAAGTGGGGGGAGAGTCCTCCTCCCACACGGGAGGTGGATCTCCCCCTTTTAAATCCCTTTTGCCTCTATCTCCAGATCCCTGGCGCATGGGCCCTTTCTAGAAGGTATTGTCTGGCCCAATATGGGCTGGCACACCTCCTCTAAGGGCCCATGAGGTCCTTTGGTCGTCACCCCCTCCCGGGGGTCCTCCGGCACCCTCCCGGCACTCCCGGTACAATACCGATGAGCCCGAAAACTTTCCCGTGACCAAAACTGGACTTCCTATATATCAATCTTTACCTCCGGACCATTCCGGAGCTCCTCGTGACGTCCGGAATCTCATCCGGGACTCCGAACAACCTTCGGTAATCACGTATACCTTTTCCCTATAACCCTAGCGTCATCGAACCTTAAGTGTGTAGACCCTACGGGTTCGGGAGACACGTAGACATGACCGAGACACCTCTCCGGCCAATAACCAACAGCGGGATCTGGATACCCATGTTGGCTCCCACGTACTCCACGATGATCTCATCGGATGAACCACGATGTTAGGGATTCAATCAATCCCGTATACAATTCCCTTTGTCTATCGGTATGGTACTTGCCCGAGATTCGATCGTCGGTATCTGCATACCTTGTTCAATCTCATTACTGGCAAGTCTCTTTACTCATTCCGTAATACATCATCCCGTGACTAACTCCTTAGTCACATTGAGCTCATAATGATGATGTCTTACCGAGTGGGCCTAGAGATACCTCTCCGTCACACGGAGTGACAAATCCCAGTCTCGATTCGTGTCAACCCAACAGACACTTTCGGAGATACCCGTAGCGTACCTTTATAGCCACCCAGTTACGTTGTGACGTTTGGCACACCCAAAGCATTCCTACGGTATCCGGGAGTTACACAATCTCATGGTCTAAGGAAATGATACTTGACATTGAAAAGCTTTAGCAAACGAACTACACGATCTTGTGCTATGCTTAGGATTGGGTCTTGTCCATCACATCATTCTCCTAATGATGTGATCCCGTTATCAACGACATCCAATGTCCATGGTCATGAAACCGTGACCATCTATTGATCAACGAGCTAGCCAACTAGAGGCTTACTAGGGACATGTTGTGGTCTATGTATTCACACATGTATTACGGTTTCCGGTTAACACAATTATAGCATGAACAATAGACAATTATCATGAACAAGGAAATACAATAATAACCATTTTATTATTGCCTCTAGGGCATATTTCCAACACTATGGATCTAGGATAGATGGTTAACAGGGGACGAAGGAGGCGATGTTTACCCAGGTTCAGGCCCTCTTGAGGAGATAAAACCCTACGTCCTGCTTGATTATATTGATGAGTATGATGATTACAGAGTCGATCTACCTCGAAATCAAATGAGCTAAAACCCTAGATGAGTTGACTTGTCCCTCTACGAATTAAGCCCCCTGGTTTATATAGATACCAGGGGGACCTAGGGTTACATGCGATAGGTTTCCATCCGGGCATAGGTACGCCCATTCTCTCTTCTAAACTTGGAGGACACACCAACAATCCAGAGCCTTCCTTCTTGAGCACAGGGTCATTTAAGCCTTTGTAATGGCCACAGAGCGGCCCACCAAGCCGACCCATGGGGAATTAGCCGAGGACTCGAGGACCCCTTAGTCCCGAACTCCCTCATTGCCAGCCTTTCTTTTTGTCATGGGAGGAAATATGGAAAATTCAATTTGCACTTTAGGCCATTGAGACTGATCTGTAAGTGCTAGAATTGGTGTTGTATATGCAACCCCGAATCTTGCCACAGAGTAATATTCATGCAAATATGGGTGCATGTTTATCATTGGTTGGGAGGCCAAGGAAAGTATGGCATAGTCACATGATTTTCCAATGTGTTGCCACTCGAGGCAAGTGCAGTCATGCAATTCAGTGTTAACAACATGCCTCCTTCTAGTCTTGATATCTCTAACTTTAGCACCCCATAATGAAGATTTTTCAACAGACACATGTGTAGGATTTCTGCTCCTGTTGACCACCTGTGGTACCACCGTAGGAAGCTTATCCCCTTGCAGACAATCACCAACCGTTCTTCTCAATTCCCGCATGCCCTTGATCATGATCCTGATTTGCTCAGCCATGTCATGCACATGCAAGTTCTTTAACTGATTTATCTTGTTGTTAAAACTTTCTGCCAAGTTATTGTTGATATGATCACACTTGATGGTAGTGTTAAATCCTAGCATGTACCAAAATAGAGAAATGTATGTGTTCAACCATGGACAAAACTTAGTGTATGCTGCTTTTATCTTATCAAGATGATACGAATGTGTCAGTTTGGCGTAAGATCTTGCTATTGGCCACATTCTCTCAAATTCTCCTCCTCTGAATTTTTTGATCAAATTCATCCACATATGGCCGAAGCACTCTCTCTGCTCACAATGAGGAAAACATTCTTCAGTGCATTTTCTAGCCATTTACATGCATCTATGTGTAATGTCAAAGGAGACATTGGCCCTATGCATCTTTTCAACTACATCATAAACAATGTCCATCAAACCTCTGTCTCTGACTGAAACAAACCAATAGCAACATGGAACATCTAGTTGTGTCCATCGAAAGCATTGCATGCTGTCAATTGACCATTCCATTTGCCAGTGAAAAAACATGAATCTATGATCAAATATGGACGGTACCCTGCTTTGAAGGCACCGATGCAAGGCTTTAAAGCCATAAAGAACTTGGAGAAAAGAACTCTACCATCCCGAGTTACCTCAGTATCTATCTCCACAACACTGTCAGATGATCTCTTCTCCACCTCTGCTTTGAAGTTATAAAGCATCCTAAAAGTATTTGCCCAATCATCATATAATTCTTTCATTGCCCTATGTTCTGCTTTCCACATTCTGGTATACTTCACTTTAATGGGGTACTGCTTTTCCAAGTCTACTTTAAGTTTCTTTGCAGTAGTGTTTGGTTTCTTGGCTAAAATTGGAGTGATATTTTCTACAATGCAAAGTTGTGATGTCATAGTTGATACTTTTTGTGAACTTGTAATACAAGTATGTGGATGTGGGATTTGATTAACCCTGATGGTACTTCGATCAGGTTGAATTCTAGCAGATATGTACCACTTGCAAGGTTGGATGCTTCCATCAAAACCTTAGACCTCGCATAAAATCTCTTTCTATCAGTCCACATAGTCTTGGAATCAAACTCATGTTTGACTGCATAAGTCCTGAAACACGTCTTAAACTCCTTCATGCTTGGGAACAACTTATCTACTTGAATAACATGATTTTCTTTGTCATACACATTTACAAGCTCATCATCAGGTGCATCATCTGCATCATCTGCAACATCTTTCATCAACTGTCCATCCACATGTTCACAAGCATCTATGTTAGCATCATCAGGCAAACTCGATTCACCCCTCTTCGTTATCTTAATCATCTACTGGAATGCCAAGTTTTTTGGCCATCTGAGTGTCAGCCATTGGTGAAATGACCAAATCAGTAGTGTCTTCTAATTGTACCGAATTCCAATCAACACAAACAACCTTTGCAGCACCATGACAGCCCTCTTGTGCATCTTGATCAATCCCCTCTATTACTGTCACTTCACCCGTACACATGGGCGTTATCTCTCTATGTGAAGCCCAATCATCTGTGAAGCCAACTTTGAGGGTACATATCCAATCCTAGAATCTGATTTCAGATCAATGTGCTCTGCACGAAAGGTAGTGTGTTTGCATGCCCAACCGTCTTGCCGATCGATTTCATCAGCAATCTCTTCATCATTCTCAATTATCACATACTCATCCTTCCAATTATCAAACCGTAACAATGCTACCTCTTGCTCTGGATCCCAAAAAATGCTCACCCCAATTTTCTCCACAACATTCCTCACGACCCTCTCTTCCATGCTTTGTATTTCCTCAGCAAATTCAACCTTCCATTTCACGATCGTATCTCTCTCTATGTCTAGCATGCTACCATCAATTAGCTTCACTTTAGACGGAAAGAATTCAGCAGTGAATTTGAATGTCCGGGCACCAGTGCTCCTGTTTATCAATGGCGGGCGATGTGAGGCAGCGACATTGTTCAAAAAATCTTCCGATTCGGCGATTTATCTTTCAATTTATCACAACTCGTGGGGTGACCTATAAGATTATGCCTTATCTTCATTGTTTATCTTTTGTGCCGATTTATTGCTCTGACAAGCGATTTATCGGGAATCTACCGATAAATCAGGCATATTCCTAGAATTATGTTTGCAAAAACTATGTTTATTTGTGTTTTTGTGGATCTTGTTATGCAATATTTACTATTGCCCTATTTTGTTTGTCAATATACGAGGATTCAAAGGTTAGGAATCAAGGTAACACTTCTATTCAATATTTTTAGTGTTGAATATAGCATATTTCAGTGTTGGGAACCTAAGATTTGAAAAAAAAATGGTCGATTAATAGTCGACCGATAAAATCAATTAATCAGCCGATTTCCGATTAATCTATAATCCCCAACGGACCGAGACACTAACGATAAGAGATATCCTTAACATTGGGCAACGGAAGCAGATGAAGCACTCATCACATAGGTTGATCATTACCTGGTCGACGTTGCCTCTCGCGGCTCCATCTCGTTCAGCCCAACGCTGCCGTCGCGCCCCCACCCAACCCACCTCCACAATCTGGATCCCATGGTAAACAAAGGCTTACTTGGTCAAATATAACTAAAGACAAAGGGGAACAAGTGTAGGGTGCCGAATACACTCACCACATACGTCGCCGCGGCTGTGAACGATGGCTCCGCCGCAGCCGCAGCCGAGAATGAAGAAGGGAGCAGTAACCAGAAGCAGGGGTGCAGTAGGGTTCAGTCAGCCGGGGGGGGGGGGGGGGCGATCATTAACCTCGATGCACTGCCAAGTGGGACCCACCAACAGATGCACTGATCAGTTTGACCCCACGTTTTTAACTTAACTGCTCTCCCTGTTAACGACCGTTCCTAGGTTTTAACCACCTCGTCGTATATGGGCTATTATTGCCATGTAAAACGTTGCACGCGAGCTATTTCTGTCAAGAACGTTGCATTCTTTCCAATTCACATAAAAAACGTCGAACATGAGCAATTCACCCCACCCACGAGTTCACGTGTCACCATCTCTGCACCACCACGAGATTATACATTATGAAAATCTGAATGGCACCATGCCATATGCGGAAAGATCTTGGCTGGATTCTCTAGCTCTTAGGGTTCTTATTAAGCTTAATTGAGCCCTATGGAGTGATATAGCTCATATATGCCAATGAAGAAAGTATGGCCAAGATTGCAGTAAGGTAAACAGATTGGAGGAGCATGTTCCAAGTTAACATGTAATGAGAATATCTATCTGGGGCTTGGGGCTCGTCGTATTACCTGGTCACTTGCTTTTGTCACGAATTTACACTATCATTCACTGCCATGACTTTACCTATTATTCCCGATGGCAACTTGTTCAATCTCAAAATCTACAAGTTCAGAATCTCAAAGGTGCATATAAAGGTAGGATGCGTCTGCCTGCATACGTTCATATAGAGACAAGTGTATGTGCGTACATCAGTACATGTGAGCATCTGCACCTATACCGTGTTTCTTTAAAAACTCCACTGGTTGAAACGATCGAGGGTCTGAGGCAAGCACCCTGCCACATGCAGGAAAATCGATTGATAAAACAGAGTTCGATGTAGTGGAGCCTGGAGTCATGCAGCCACGCAGCATGGCAAGTTCAGAAAGATTCTCTAGGCCTTAGGGCTTTTACCTTGATTAGGTCAATGACGGTGAGATGCTGATTATATTAGAGAAATCTTACAAGCAATGAAAATCTTTAGCCCTCGATCGGGGCTCCTTTTCTTTGACCTTGAACTTGCTTCTACACTTTACGAAATCTCTCTACTTCCAAGAGTTTACATGTGATCAAAATGTCGACGAGGCAGCTGGGCGGAAAGATCTTGGCTTGATTCTCTGGCTCTTAATAAGTTTATCTATTTTTTAACCTTGCTTCGGGCCACCGGCCGGGATACAGATTAGAGGAGCACGGAGAAGAGTACTACGAGGAGAGAGCACTGCCCCAATTTCACGTTGCCGCTCCGAACCTTACCACCCTGAAACCTATACTATGCCGCTCTCGAACTCTACATGCTCGCGGGCCGTCACCGTCCCGGCGGCCGAGGTGCTCCTCCCACAACCACAAGAGCTCCGGCCGGAGTCACTGCCGCGGCACGTGGCGCTGGTGATGGACGGAAACTCTCGGTGGGCGGCAGCGCGGGGCCTGCCACCGACGGACGGGCACGAGCACGGAATGCGTTCGCTGGAGAAGACGCTGCGGCTCTCCCGCGCGTGCGGCATCCGGGTGCTCACCGCCTTCGGCTTCTCCCTGGAGAACTGGAATCGCCCCAAGGCCCGCATCTATAATACCTTCTCGCTCCTTCCTCGATCGATTGATTGATGCATGGCTCTTGATTGATTGATGGTGTTCTTTCTTGGCATTTGCAGGCGGAGGTTGACTTCTTGATGGCCTTGATCGAGCGGTTTATCAACGACAACCTCGCCGACTTCCTGAGGTAGGTATGTTCGAATCGATGACTACCTAATTTTGGATCGACAAGGAAGAGGAGATCGATCATATTCATGATTTTAAATAGCGCGCTATATCGTTTCAAAAAGATCCCGCGTGAAGGCATTTTGATCCAAACACATGAACAACCACTTCAAATGGCATGCGCTATACCGCACAATGAGGTTTAGAAGAGGTCCGACGCTGAGAGGCATTTCAAACTATGATGATATTTAGATATTTATGTGTTGCTACTCTTTCCAGGGAAGGGACCCGTTTACGTCTAATTGGTGACCGCTCAAGGCTGCCGATCTCTGTGCAGAAGACTGCACGAGACGCCGAGGAGGCAACAAGGAACAACTCGCAGCTTGATCTGGTCCTAGCCATCAGCTACAGCGGACGGATGGACATTGTGCAAGCATGCCGGAAGCTTGCCCAGAAGGTGGACGACAAGCTGCTCAGGCCGGAGGACATCGACGAGTCGCTGTTCGCCGACGAGCTCGAGACCAGCTCCTCTTGCCCGGACCTGCTCATCAGGACCAGCGGCGAGCTGAGGCTCAGCAACTTCCTGCTGTGGCAATCAGCTTACTCTGAGCTCTTCTTCACCGACACGCTCTGGCCTGATTTCGGAGAGGCCCAATATCTCCAGGCCTTGAGGGCCTTCCAGAGCAGAGACAGGCGGTTTGGTACAAGAAAAAATAATGCAGCGCTATAAATGTTCGATCATGCTAGCGATTATGTCTCTTCAGTATCTGTATCTGGCTTTATAATCACTTCTTATTACCTTCAAAATAAAGTGTTTCCGTCACGAGAGTGGTGTACTATAGCATAGGCTTCTACAACTTCTCTCCAGTGATTTTACTCTATGATATATGATCTTTTATTTTTGCAGTTGGAAGTTTATTGTTTTAAATATAGTTTACCTACCATTCGTCCGAATGGTCTCTATATTGTATGTTCAATCTACTAAAGAAAATTGGATCATATTTTGCAAGTTACTACAAAAATGTTCATCTCTAGTTTTTCAAAAGAGATTGCTATATATGTATCATACCCGCAAAAAATGATTGCTATAAACAAATCACTACTAATTTATTTTCTAAAAAGTTCAAAACTATGGAAAAAATTACACGCATTTCTCAAAAATAGAGACGAATGAATATATGTCTTCAAAGTTCATGTTTGAAAAGATGTTCATGTATTACCTAGAAAATAAAATAAAAAAATAAACCGAAATAGACCAGGCCCAATATCCTCCTCTCTATCTCTACTACTAGTAGTGCCCTTTTTACTGCCAGGCAGAACTCGACCCACCGTGTCCCAACCATTTTTTCCGCCAAGCCATATTTGATCGCACCTTCTCAATATGCATATCAATCACTTTAATCTATTTACCTTTTGCAACACTACATGACTTCATCTTAATTAACTTACCTTTTGCAATATCACGGAATTACGCTACTCGATTCCACGTCATATTTGACCGGACCTTCCCGTATACCGCTAAATCACATTAATTTGCTGACCATCCATATAATGGTGTGACAACTATAATTCTAATCCTTGGTGCTTCCCGTCTGTCCCATGCCATGTAAGTTGGAATTACGTTCCCTTCTATCTTAATACAGTTCTGCTAGTCCTAAACTTATTACTTATGTGGTCGCACTACCCATTCTCCCTCGATCCATGTACATAATAGCCTGGGAGGAATACTCTAGATATATTTTCTTATCACATTATTTGTGCATCATATGCATCTCATAAGCATTGTAAGCATCTTATTGGGTTAATTAAATAATTAATTTTGATATTTTATTTCTCCATTTTGTTGAATGATGAATAAGTAAACCCTTCTCCCTTTCAATGTTCTACCTTCAAACATGCCCCAAACCTTGGACACATTCTTTTCGTGATATTTGAGAGGCACCCAAACTCGTAGTGCAAACCTCATTTATTCTACAAATGGAGATACTTTCTAAATAAATATCCAACAGCCTCCAAATGGGTTGCTATTTTTGTGTGGCCTTGTGATGTTATAACAAGGCTATTTTTGAATTTTCAAGTTAATTGGAGTTTCTTTGATGCCCCAACGATTAACTAACACACACTACAGCCAGTTAACAGGTCAGCCATTTTCCTTTGATCTAAACTAGCCAAATAGCCCACCTAGCCGACCTACCTCTTTGGTTATATAAGGCAACCCCCTCTTCAAATTAGAGGACCTCCTCTTCGGCACCCTCTCAGCCAGTATAGGTAACCAGCACCCACGGGTACCTCTTCTTGGGTCAGCCCAAGAAGGACAAGATCGCTTAATTGCGGTCGTGTCGGTTTCCCAGTTAAATGATCATGGTTCAAGCTCCACCAGTTTGATCGGTTGATCATTGCATTTTCGACTGATCGAACATTGACTCTATGATTAAAAAAACATATTTACAAAAATTAGGAATTCAAAAAGTTCACAAAAACAAAAAAAAGTTCACTAATGGAAAGAAAAGTTCATCGGTCAGAAAACAAATGCATCGATATTGACAAATAGTCTTTCAGTCTTGAAAAACAAATGTTCATCGACTCTGAAAAAATATCGATATGGAAAAACATTTCATCGATTTCGAAAAAGACATCAATATTGAATAAAAATCACGAATTTGAAAAAAGTTCATTGATTTTGGAAAAAAAGAGTAAAAAAAAATTACAAAGAGGTTCACATAATTGAAGAACATTCATCAATTTTTTTCATCAATCTTGAAAAACAAGTTCATAAATTTTGGAAACAAACTTAAAAACATGAAGCAAAATCATTTGAAATGAAAAGAAACAGAAAATAAAAAAAAACTAATACAACTAGTCCAGAAATAAAACAAAGCAAAAAAAGTAAACAAAGTGCAGGGAAGCTTCAAGCTTCCCAAAACCAGCACTGGAACTCATCGGATACCTAACGCCATGTAGGCAGTGGAGGAGGACCCGGTGGGGCGAGGCCTAGCGCCCGCCCTACCTTGAATTTGTGCGATTAAGTTTGTACATATAAGCTTCGCTGGATTTTGCGCGAGGTCTGGTTGCCTCCTCGTTGGTTTGCTAGGGAAAGAAAGGAGAGAAGGGAATGGCCTAGCCATCGATCGAACGCAGGCCGCGTTGTTTGGGCCCTCGGCCCGTGAACTCCCGTCGTCACTGTGACTAGGGCCAGTAGCACCCCATTGCTCCCCCCAATAGCAATTCCCCGATTCCCTCTCCTCCTCTGGCCCCCAACGCTGGGATTTTTTTATTCCCCTAAAAAAGAAAAGCTATTTCTTTTTACGATAGAAAGGGGTGCTTATTACTGTAATTGTGTTTTGCGTTGTAAAATAGCCTGACAATGTACAATTTAGTGATCTTAGTGGTATTTTCGTACTGAGAATGTGGTTTGGCATCATAATTCAATTTATGCTTTAGTGCCCGCCCCACCTTAAGTTTTTTTCGTCCTCTGCCACTTCATGTAGGATATGACCCAAAATGGGCGGACCTAAGTTTAAGGAGAGATCTATACTCCTTCTTCCTACCCCTAAACCCCTCCCAGCTGTGATCCGACCACCTCCTACTGAAACCCCAAATCCACAATTTCCTTGTAGAAAAATCTTACTATTGGACCGAGATTCAATGGCTCACCGCAGCCAACCGTCTACATACAGGAACACAGTTCAGCTAATCCTAAATGTACGTGGCCACACTACCCATTCTCCCTTGATCCATGTAATAGCCCGGGAGTAATACACAAGATATATTTTCTTATTATATTATTTGTGCATCATATGCATCCCATAAGCATCGTATTGGGTTAATTAAATAATTAATTTTGACATTTTATTTTGCCATTTTGTTGAGTGGTGAATAAGTAAACCCTTCTCTGTGTCAATGTTCTACCTCAAGACTCGCTCCAAACCTTGGGGCATTCTTTTCGTGATATTTGAGAGGCACCCAAATTATTTCATTATTTTAGCACGAGTCTATATATCAATCATAGTGCAAACCTCAATTATTTTATAGATAGAGATATTTTCTAATTAAATATCCAACACATTCAAATGTGTTGCTATTTTTGTGTGGCCTCGTTGTCTTATAACAAGGCTACCTTTTAATTTTCAAGGCAATCGGAGTTCCTTTTATGCCTCAAAAATTATATATGCACACACTATAGCTGGTTAAATAATAAGGGGACAGCTACGCGTAGACCAACGCCTTCTCGTGAGCCGTCGGATTTGTTACAGTTGATCAGCCAAACATATTTCTTTACTTTTCAACAAAGGTCTCATTGCGAAAACATTTGCAACAGAGTTGTTGCGGGTTTTTTCTGCAACAAAGGTTGTATTGCGAGTCTTTTCTTTTGCAATATAGGTTGTATTGCGGGATTTTTTTTTTGCAACATGGGTCATCTTGCAGAAAAAAAAAGTTGCCCTCCCTAGAGCCAGCTGTTGCGAAATCTAGCCCCTAGTCATTTTGCAATAAGGGACTAGTTGCAGAACCCCTTTCTGAAACAATGATCCAGCTGCAGAACGTGGACACATAAGGGTTAGCTTCAGTCCATTGATTAAAAGCCATCCGACGGATATAGAGATGACGGACTCTTGCACAGATCGGTCGGTTGAATAGAATCATTTTCCAAATAATAAATCAATCTGCGATTAAAATTGCTAAACATGGGAGCCATTTTCCTCTTATTTAAACTAGCCAAATAGCGCTACCTAGCCCACCAACCCCTCGCTATATAAGGCAACCCCCTCTACAAATTAGTAGACCTCCTCTTTGCCCCCCTCTACACTATTAAAGAAAACCAGTGCCCACGCGCACCTCTTCTTGGGCCGGCCAAAGAAGGACAAGATCGCTTACTCGCGGGCGTATAGATTTCCCTGTTAACTGGTTGTAGTTGACGGCCCATTTATTTGACGTTGACGGTTGAATTTTTGACCGATTGGACGTTGACTCAGTAAGAAAAAAAACACATTTTCAAAAATCAGGAATTCAAAAAGTTCCAAAAAAGTTCACTGAACTCAAAGAAGCTCATTGATTTTAAAATAGTGCACAGATTTAGAAACAGCATTCATCAATTTTGCCAAAAAAGCTCATCTATTTCAGAAAATTCATCGGCTTTGAAAAACAATCAGTTTAAAGAAACTTCATCTATATTGAAAAAGTCAAATTTTCAAATAGTTCTTTGAATTTGAAAAAGGTCATTGATTTCGAAAACCAATCATCAATAATTTAATAAAAGGGTTCACAAAGCTGAAAAACAATCATCAATTTTTTTAAAAAGTTCATATATCTTGAAATAACAAGTCCAATAATTTTGAAAATAAAATAAAACCATTTCGAAAAAACGAAAAAATAGCAAAATTGAATTAGTCGTATTAGTATTACCCTTTAAAAATAAAATAAAATAAAATAAGATAAATTTTTTTCTATCAACTCTACATTGAGAGTGTACTTTTTATAATATGCAAAGAAAAATCATATAATAATGCAATTTGTGCACATACTGTATAATATTTATGTGTATACATTTATAGGCACCTAACATTCTGGTAATCCACATAATAAAATTGAAAATATTAATAAATGAAAAGAAAAAACAAAACAAAACCACAGAAAAGAAAAACAAAGGGAGATAGGGGAAGGATGGGTGGTCAGATGGGCTAATGGGTTTCAGCCCATTAAGGATTGAGGGGTCCAAACTAGAGGCCACGACATCGTATGGAGTCGTGGTTAATGAGATGAAGGAGCGCTCTAGTAATTTTATTTCTTGTTTTATTAGTTATGAGCATAGATCCTCGAATGCCAAGGTCCACAAACTAGCAAAACATGCTTTAGCTTTAGGGACACCATGTTTGGCTAGGTCATCCTAAAGCTCTTTCCTTTGTCCTTATAAATATGACGGTGCAATAAAAAACTTCATGAGTTTGCCTTAAACGTGCGCGCGCACACATACACACACGTACGCGTGCAGAAGGAGCAGGAATCTTGAAAAGGCAATCAAGGGCAGAAAAATTGACTGACACAAATTAAATTTTCAAACAACTTACATATATAGCTAAACTGTTATTTATAACGTCATGTGCTCCCTGTTTAACTTAATATAAGACGTTTTTACCCTCTATAACTTTTGAGTGGGCCTTTTTACAGTTCATGAAAATATAAAAACGCCTTATATTAAGTCATAGAAGGAGTATCATTTATATTTAATAGAAATGAAGTCACTCGCTGAGCAGCATATGAAGCAGCATGTCGTTCCATGTATCGATGGCCCCCGGAAGGCACCAGTGCACGCAGTCGCTATACACCTGGTTTTTCATGAGCTTGTCAGGCGTCCAGGCCCGGTATTTGCTGGGATGCCCGTCGGCGCGTAGGATCATCGCCTCCGTCGTGTCCATCAGCATCACCCTCACCCCGCCCGTCGCCGCCCTGTCCGCCGCCGCAAACTCCTCCACCTGCAGCGCGCGGAAGTCAAGCTCGAAGCCCTCGACCCTCTTCTCCCCTCGTCGTTGCGGCGCCGTCCGAAGGCAGTTCCCGTCCTTGTTCCACTCCCCGCCCTCGTAGTGCGACGGGTCCACGGTGCGCAGCAGCGCCGTGCCGCGGAACCGGCCGTCGGCGCCGGACAGCGCTCGCAGCGCCGCCCGCGTCGCCATGCGCAGCGCGTACCGCAGCGTCAGGTCCGTGACGTTGGGCCGCTGGCAGTAGTGGCAGCCGACGAGCTGCCCGCCCTCGTACAGCATGGAAGGGCGGTAGAACCAGCTCGACGCCGACACCACGGCGTAGTCGAACTCGGCCACATGCGATGCCCACACCTCCTCCGGCTCGTCCAGGTAGAGGTTCCAGAGGCCCGTGTGTGTCGGCCCGTCGTCGTCGATCATCTCGTGCCGGACCAGGTACGGCACCCAGAAGCTCGCCACGGTGAAGTTGTACTCCTTGTAGTAGTACACCGTGTGCTTCTCTTTTGGAGATTTTATGATAGGTGTCGCGACCTGCATGCATGCATGTCACTAGATCATTAGCACATTATAATATTTCTAGATAATTACATTTGCGTTGCAACTTGAAGATAAATATTATAGTACTAGTAGGCTGTATTAGCTAGCCTATGATTGACCTCCCCTTATAAATTTGATTGTGTGAAAAAGTTTTTTTTTTTATAAACACTAGTTTCATGTCCTCTGGCGAGTAACATTTCTTAAGTAACACTTACTATTTGTTTGGCAAAGATAACATAATTTTATTAAAATTGATGTGGAAGTTGGTTTTCAAGGAAAACCGATAAAAAATAGAGATGAAAGGAAAGACCAAGAAGCGGCAAAGGGACAAGAAGGTAAACATAGACAAAAATAAAGAAATGAGCTAGTTGAAGCGGTTTTGTATAAAAGAACAATGAAAAAAATAAAGATTTGAGGGGGAAACAGAGGGGGCAGGGGTGGAGAGAAGAGGATGACAGTAACAGGTAAGAACTTTTCTTTTGGAGGACAATAGCGAACGTCGGATTTTTAGCAATCCTATGAACGCCTTTAGGATCATTGGATCCCGATCGAACGAATAGCAGTTACTCTGCGGCGGGCTATGGTTTTCATTTCAGTGAGATTTCGTTGAAATTCACTAAATTTTAGTACTTTCAATAAACACTGAAATAATTATATTTCGGTGAAAATATTTCAGCAATTTCAGTATTGCTCGGGAATTCAAATACTATTCAATTATTTTTATTTTGTAATTAAATTTGAGTGAACATTTCGGTCATTTGGCTGAAATGCAAACTGGAATCACTGAAATTCACTAAATTTCGGTTGATGTTGTAATTTTTCTGAAACTGAAATTGAAAACCAAATTATGTGCAGCCCGGCATATTCTCTGATTTTTTTTTTTGGTTTTACATGGTAATTTCACTTTAGAGCCAGGAAATCCATTGCGAGAGCATGACTGTTAGATCCGGGTCGAATGCATGGCAATTACTCTGCGCAACGTGGTAATTAGTCTGTCATTCCTTTTTGCACTACATGGCAAGTTTCGCTTTAGAGCATGGCAAATCCATTACGACAACATGACAACTTTAGTGATTGGCAAGTTTCGTTTTACAGGGGCAGACTGAAGATTGGAAGAGGAGTACGTACTCTAGTGAGGAGGCAGATGAGAGAGTCCTTGTGGTTCCTGGCCAGCGAGTCCCCGATAAAGGCAATGGTCTTGCCCCTCATCAGGGCCAGGAAGCGGTGCGGGTCGAAGCGCGGCAGGTCGCAGCCGTCGCCGGCGGGCTGCCACCGCCACTGGAGGAAGCCCAGGTCCGGCCTGCCGAACCTCATGCAGTCGTAGTGCTCGTCGATGATCCCCGGTGAGCACGTGTCGTTGGTGTAATAGGGCGCGTCCAGGTCCGGCACCCAGTCGCCCCGGAAAATGTCACAACCGGAGCCTCGCCGGGCTGGCGTGTGAGATTGAGACTGAGAAGCAGCATGCGGCCGGCGGTCTGGGATCCTCGTGGTGGTCAGCATGTTGAAAGCCGCGAGAAGAGCTGTAACGAGCGCGAGGGACACGACGGCGACGGCGAAGAATCTGCTGCTGCTCCTCGCATGGCCATGGGGTTGGCTGATGTGAAGAAGGTCCCTCATGGCAGCTCGATCTGAGAGGTTGTGTTCGGCCGGCCGGTGTGCATCCTCTTGAGTTCGATTTTTTGATACATATAGCCCGCCATATATGATGATCGATCATGTACGTAATTCCTAGTCAATTCCTGCATGAGAATGGCGCGTCAATTACTGGCGTCGGACTGCCGGTATGCGGTATATGTCATAATCAGATGATATATATATATATATATATATATATATATATATATATATATATACTGATCGGGGATGATTCGCCCATGCCAATATGAAATTGCGACAGTTGCGTGCTGCTGTTTGCTCGTCCCCAAAACGGCTGCGCCACACTACTGTCTGTGGACGCGGGTTTTGATTTTGTGTGCGTGCGCCTACAGACGTTGACTCGTTCCGAAACAAGCCAGTGAAAGACGTTTGGCAAGATAAGCGCGGGTAAGGACCTTGTTATTGACACACAAAACATGAATTTCCAGTGGACTTACAAAATGGTTTTTGAATGTGTGGTCGCTGCAGTTATTTGCGCGCCAATTCTTCTCGACTCAAGTCTGCTTTAACCTTATACTTATAGAGCTCCTCAAAATCAAACCCCCACGTCAGAATCCCTAAAATCTGTATCCCGATATCTCCTATACCGATCCTAGCCGATATTACCGTTCTCACTGAGTCTGCGGCCCTACACGTCATATCCATCTTTTTCCAACAAGTGTGTAATGATCTTTTCAGACAAAAATATGGTTTTGGGCCCTCGAGTTTATCAGAAGTCTATATTAGTCCCTTAAGTTTTCGGCGACATTTCGTACGTGCCTCAAGTCTCAAAACCAGGCAAGTTCCGTTCAAACCCATAAATGTGTGGAAAACCGCTGGCGTGTCACTAGTTTTCTTTCTCTTCTCACCTTTCTCCCTCATACAACATAAAAATCCTTCGTTGTGTGTTTGCCCTGCACGGCCATGGCAACGTTGCCGAGGTTGACGCCAGACATTCCACGTTGACGGTAGTTGCACCACGACCACTTGTGCACGTGTATGAGCCACACATCACCCTCATCCCTCATGGGGAGGAGGTTGTGTGTAGGCGAGTGGGGCTAGGAGCTCGTCGCCACATCACTTGGTCTGGTCGGCACACTGATCACCGAGAACGCCTCCTTGGTGCTCTACCTCGGCTCCTTGCTCCAGCTCCTGGAGCGGTGCCTCACACATAGTGGTGCTCACCATGCACGTGTTCATGGCGTCGGATTGGTAGCCGCGTAATGTTCCTTCTCCTTTCGATGCTTGGGTGACAACACCTCCATCGGACCGCACGATGTCTGTGCAGCTGGGGCCCGGGGTCAGAAGCATGATGCGGAAGTCCCGTGTGTAGGCTTGTGGGGGACCACGAATTAGGCATGATGTGGGACGACATTATGTTATCTGATGTGTGCAACCAATATGTTGTGATGTGTTGTGCGTGTAGCCATCACCGACGCGGATCTATCCAAGGCGAGCCCTAGCACCCCATGCTCCATGCAACATGAGCTCCACGCGACAATGCCCTAGACAACACTCGTCCAACCTATGCCTGGTGGGTTCCTGATCCCAATTTCTTGGTCACGTGGGAGGAGGAAGTGTGGAAGCGGATAACTCGCTAGAGGGGGGGGGGGGGCAATGATGGTGCATGTGGGACATGATTCTCAGGACCGTCGGTGAGGGGATACGATCTTCGCGGATCCGGCGACGGAGTGCTCCAAGGCAGTACTGTGTGAGGCACGGTGGCGAGGAAGCGTGGCACTGTAATGTAATGGCGGTTTTACCCTTCACTGGTTGGAACTTTCCTATGTGGGAGAAGACGAGAGAAAGAACCGCTTTCACATGGCTAGTTTTTCCATATATCTAGTTTTGGATGAAACTTGCCTGGTTTTGAGACTTGAGGGATAAAATGTGGCCCAAATTTTTTTGAGGGACCATATGTAAGCTTTTGGTTAACTTGATGGACCAAAGACATTATTTTCTCTTTTTTCACACATTAGTAGTATTAATACTTCACTGAACTTTTGGTTAACTTGATGGACCAAAGACATTATTTTCTCTTTTTTTACACATTAGTAGTATTAATACTTCGTTGAGGGATGGCTCTGGCAGCTGGCAAGCAACCTGGCGATGGAACTAATGAGTGTCCAGGTAAAGACATATTTGAGGAGTCATTGGGCTCTTCGGAGTAGCTCTACACCGTTCCTGCCTTTTCCAAAGAGGAAGTGGCGCAAATCTGGAAAAAGGAAAATAAATCATGAGGCGGTCGAGGAATCTAACAAAATGCACCACGAAGATAAAGGAGAGGCTTGAGTAGTTCTTGGGGAGCGAATCAAAGAAGGATGCACTGAATATCTAGGAAGGAGTGGAAGATCTTGAGATTAGTTCGGTGTTGCGAGGGGTAGATCAAGGGGAGTGGATTCATGTGGTGGGTCATAAGAGGAGAGGTCTCTTGTACCTCTCAAGTTTGATCCTGATTATTTAGATCAACCAAAAGTATATTTTAGTGAAGTAACAATTGTGGATTGATGGGATACCATGCTATTAAATTCTCCCGTTCAAGTTTGCGATTTGATTCTTCTCGAAGTGAAATTTGAGGCCTTTATGGGGGATTTAAACGGACCATCCGAGGCGAATTTCGGAAGGGTGTTTTCCTGTGAGGAACTTGGGTTTAGATTCCATTGATTGCTGTTTATATGGAGTTAATTCAAGAGCGAAATTTGGGGAGCCTCGTATATATTTCTTTAGTGTGTACCATATCAAGTTTTACATTAGGTCAGTTGTTCCATGTTCTTCTGGCCATCCCCCTTTGGTGTGTTGTGATCCTGCTCATTTGGTTCCCTATTCATCTGACCAATAAGCCTAGACCTGATATTGGAAAGGGTGACAAGAGGGGAGTGGCTGCAACCATGGATCCTACTCCGATTAGATAAATGGGTGCCTTCGCCTATGGATAATGTGCATGCTGATGGGGCGGGATCGAGCAGACCATCCTATTTACCATCATTGGCTTTTGCACCTTGCCAGGGTTGGGATAGAGAAGTAATTAATGTGGTGGACCACTTTCTTAGCTACATTGTGTGGGATTTGGTAGCTCGCCATGGATGGGTGGACGTCAACAGTGAGGCATTGGTGACCATGACAACGCGGTCGATGAGGAGGTGGATGAGGCAGAGGTAGGACTAACATTGATTTTGTGTGGAGTGGGGGGGTGGGGTGGGGGTGGGGAGGAGAGGGCAGAGTATAGAGGATGGATATGACATGTGGGGCAAGGAAGTCAGTGAGAGTATGTTGTTGTCGGGTGGGATGGATCTTTTCCCGGACCGCTAAATGTTGGGAGACGTAGTAGTAAATCAAAATTTTCCTACGTGTCCCCAAGATCTATCTATGGAGAAACCAGCAACGAGTGGGAGAGATTGCATCTTCATACTTTTGCAGATCGCTAAGTGGAAGCGTTACAAGAACGTGGTTGATGGAGTCGTACTCGCAACGATTCAGATCGCGATGGATTCCGATCTAGGCGCCGAACAACGGCGCCTCCACGTTCAACACACGTGCAGCCAGGTGACGTCTCCTACACCTTGATCCAGCAAGGAGGAAGGAGAGGTTGGGGAAAGGCTCCAACAGCAGCACGATGGCGTGGTGGTGGTGGACTAGCAAGGTATTCCGACAGGGCTTCGCCTAAGCGCTACGGAGGAGGAAGAAGAGAGATAGGGCTTTGCCGTGAGAGAGAGAGTTCAGATCTATTCTCAAAAGGCCAAAACCTCAAGTATATATAGGATGAGGGAGAGGGAGGGCTGCCTTGGCCCCTCCTCCAAAGAGGAGGGCTTCGGCCGAAGTGGGGATAGAGTCCACCTCCCACAAGGGAGGTGGATCTCCTCTTTTAAAACCCTTTGCCCTTTATCTCCAGATCTCCAGCCGCATGGGACTTTCTAAAAGGTCTTGGCCAGCCCAATAAGGGCTGGCACACCTCCTCTAAGGGCCCACAAAGTCCTATGGTCGTCACACCCCTCCCGGGGGTCCTCCGGCACCCTCCCGGCACTCCCGGTACAATACCGATGAGCCCGAAAACTTTCCGGTGACCAAAACTGGACTTCCTATATATCAATCTTTACCTCCGGACCATTCCGGAGCTCCTCGTGAAGTCCGGGATCTCATACAGGACTCCGAACAACTTTCGGTAATCACGTATACCATTTCCATATAACCCTAGCGTCATCGAACCTTAAGTATGTAGACCCTACGGGTTCAGGAGACATGTAGACATGACCGAGACACCTCTCCGGTCAATAACCAACAGCGGGATCTGGATACCCATGTTGGCTCCCACATGCTCCACGATGATCTCATCGGATGAACCACGATGTCGGGGATTCAATCAATCCCGTATACAATTCCCTTTGTCTATCGGTATGATACTTGCCCGAGATTCGATCGTCGGTATCTCTATACCTTGTTCAATCTCGTTACCGGCAAGTCTCTTTACTCGTTCCGTAATACATCATCCCGTGACTAACTCCTTGGTCACATTGAGCTCATTATGATGATGTCTTGCCGAGTGGGCCTAGAGATACCTCTCCGTCACACGGAGTGACAAATCCTAGTCTCGATTCGTGCCAACCCAACAGACACTTTTGGAGATACCCATAGTGCACCTTTATAGCCACCCAGTTACGTTGTGACGTTTGGCACACCCAAAGCATTCCTACGGTATCCGGGAGTTGCACAATCTCATGGTCTAAGGAAACGATACTTGACATTGAAAAGCTTTAGCAAACGAACTACACGATCTAGTGCTATGCTTAGGATTGGGTCTTGTCCATCAAATCATTCTCCTAATGATGTGATCCCGTTATCAACGACATCCAATGTCTATGGTCATGAAACCGTGACCATCTATTGATCAACGAGCTTGTCAACTAGAGGCTCACTAGGGACATGTTGTGGTCTATATATTCACACATGTATTACGGTTTCCGGTTAACACAATTATAGCATGAACAATAGACAATTATCATGAACAAGGAAATACAATAATAACCATTTTATTATTGCCTCTAGGGCATATTCCCAACAGTCTCCCACTTGCATTAGAGTCAATAATCTAGTTACATTGTGATGAATCGAACACCCATAGCATTCTGGTGTTGATCATGTTTCGCTCGTGAGAGAGGTTTAGTCAACGGATCCGCGACATTCAGATCTGTATGCACTTTACAAATATCTATATCTCCCTCCTGAATGTAATCACGGATGGAGTTGAAGCGGCGCTTGATGTGTCTTGTCTTCTTGTGAAACCTGGGCTCCTTCGCAAGGGCAATAGCTCCAATGTTGTCACGGAATAGAGTCATCGGGCCCGACGCACTTGGAATAACTCCTAGGTCGGTGATGAACTCCTTCATCCAGACTCCTTCCTTTGCTGCTTCCGAAGCAGCTATGTACTTCGCTTCACATGTAGATGCTGCCACGACGCTTTGCTTGCTGCTGCACCAGCTGACTGCCCCTCCGTTCAAAACATACACATATCCGGTTTGCGACTTGGAGTCGTCCGGATCTGTGTCGAAGCTAGCATCGACGCAACCCTTTACGACGAGTTCTTCGGCACCTCCATATAATAGTAACATGTCCTTTGTCCTTTTCAGGTACTTCAGGATATTCTTGACCGTTATCCAGTGTTCCGCTCCGGGATCACTTTGGTACCTCCCTACCAAACTTATGGCAAGGTTCACATCAGGTCTGGTACACAGCATGGCATACATAATAGAGCCTACGGCTGAAGCATAGGGGCTGACACTCATATCTTCTCTATCCTTTGCCATAGTCGGGCATTGAGTCGTACTCAATCTCACACCTTGTAACACAGGCAAGAACCCCTTCTTGGACTGATCCATATTGAACCCCTTCTGGCTGCATCATATACAGTTCTTCCTTGAGGAAGCCATTAAGGAATGCCGTTTTGACGTCCATTTGCCAGATCTCATAATCATAAAATGTGGCAATTGCTAACATGATTCGAACAGACTTCAGCATCGCTATGGGTGAGAAAGTCTCATCGTAGTCAACTCCTTGAACTTGTCGATAACCCTTAGCGACAAGCCGAGCCTTATAGACGGTCACATTACCATCTGCGTTAGTCTTCTTCTTAAAGATCCATTTATTTTCAATGGCTCGCTTATCATCAGGCAAGTCCACCAAAGTCCACACTTTGTTCTCATACATGGATCCTATCTCGGATTTCATGGCTTCAAGCCATTTTTTGGAATTCGGGCCCGCCATCGCTTCTTCATAGTTCGAAGGTTCACCGTTGTCTAACAACATGATCTCTAGGACAGGGTTGCCGTACCACTCTGGTGTGGAACGTGTCCTAGTGGACTTCGACATTCAATAGTAACTTGATCTGAAGTTTCATGATCATCATCATTAACTTCATCTCCAGCCGGTGTAGGCTCCACATAAACAACTTCCTGTGCTGCGCTACTCTCCGGTTCGAGTGGAGGTACAATTACCTCATCAAGTTCTATTTTCCTCCCACTTACTTCTTTCGAGAGAAACTCTTTCTCAAGAATGGATCCATTCTTGGAAACAAATACTTTGCCCTCGAATCGTAGGTAGAAGGTATACCCAATAGTCTCTTTGGGATATCCTATGAAGACACACTTTTCCGCTTTGGGTTCGAGCTTCTCAGGTTGAAGTTTCTTCACATAAGCATCGCATCCCCAAACTTTTAGAAACGACAGCTTAGGTTTCTTTCCAAACCATCATTCATATGGTGTCGTCTCAACGGATTTTGACGGTGCCCTATCTAAAGTGAATGCGGCAGTCTCTAATGCATATCCCCAAGATGATAGCGGTAAGTCGGTAAGAGACATCATAGATCATACCATATCTAATAGAGTGCGATTACGATGTTCAGACACACCATTTCGCTGAGGTGTGCCAGGCGGCGTGAGTTGTGAAACAATTCCACATTTCCTTAGGTGCGTGCCAAACTCGTGACTTAAATATTCTCCGCCACGATCAGATCGTAGGCACTTTATTTTCCTGTCACGTTGATTCTCTACCTCACTCTGAAATTCCTTGAACCTTTCAAAAGTTTCAGACTTATGTTTCATTAAGTAGACATACCCATATCTACTCAAGTCATCAGTGAGGGTGAGAACATAACGGTATCCACCACGAGCCTCGACACTCATTGGACCGCATACATCGGTATGTATTATTTCCAACAAGTCAGTTGCTCGCTCCATTGTTCCGGAGAATGGAGTCTTGGTCATCTTGCCCATGAGGCATGGTTCACACGTCTCAAATGATTCGAAATCAAGAGACTCCAAAAGTCCATCAGTATGGAGCTTCCTCATGCGTTTGACACCAATATGACCAAGGCGGCAGTGCCATATGTAAGTGGGACTATCTTTATCAACCTTACACTTTTTGGTACTCACACTATGGACATGTGTAACATCACGTTCGAGATTCATCAAAAATAAACCATTGACCAGCGGGGCATGACCATAAAACATTTCTCTCATATAAATAGAACAACCATTATTCTCAGATTTAAATGAGTAGCCATCTCGCATTAAGCGAGATCCAGATACAATGTTCATGCTCAAAGCTTGTACTAAATAACAATTATTAAGGTTAACACTAATCCCGAAGGTAGATGTAGAGGTAGCATGCCGACAGCGATCACATCGACCTTGGAACCATTCCCGACGCGCATCGTCACCTCGTCCTTGGCCAGCCTCCGCTTATTTCGCAGCTCCTTCTTGGAGTTACATATGTGAGCAACTGCACCAGTATCAAATACCCAGGAGCTACTACGAGCGCTGGTTAGGTACACATCAATAACAAGTATATCACATATACCTTTAATGTTGCCGTCCTTCTTATCCGCTAAGTACTTGGGACAGTTCCGCTTCCAATGACCGGTACCCTTGCAATAAAAACACTCAGTCTCAGGCTTGGGTCCATTCTTGTTCTTCTTCCCGACAACTTGCTTACCAGGCGTGGCAACAGCTTTGCCGTCCTTCTTGAAGTTCTTCTTACCCTTGCCTTTCTTGAAACTAGTGGTGTTATTCACCATCAATACTTGATGCTCCTTTTTGATCTCAACCTTCGCTGATTTCAGCATCGAGTACAACTCAGGAATGGACTTCTCCATCCCTTGCATGTTGTAGTTCATCACAAAGCTCTTGTAGCTAGGTAGAAGCGACTGGAGGATTCTGTCAATGACCGAGTCATCTGGGAGATTAACTCCCAGCTGAGTCAAGCGGTTGTGTAGCCCAGACATCTTGAGGATGTGCTCACCGACAGAACTATTCTCCTCCATCTTACAGCTCAAGAACTTGTCGGAGATGTCATATCTCTTGACTCGGGCATGAGCTTGGAAAACCAGTTTCAGCTCTTGGAACATCTCATATGCTCCATGTTGCTCAAAACGCTTTTGGAGCCCGGGTTCTAAACTGTAAAGCATGCTGCACTGAAGAAGGGAGTAATCATTGCAGCGAGAATGCCAAGCGTTCGCAACGTCTTGCTCTGCTGCGAGAAGGGGTGGGTCACCTAGTGGTGCATCAAGGACATACAATTTCTTGGAAGCTATGAGGATGATCCTCAAGCCACGGACTCAGTCCGCATAGTTGATTCCATCATCTTTCAGCTTGGTTTTCTCTAGGAACACGTTGAAATTGAGGGTGACATTCGCGTTGGCCATTGGATCTACAATATAGATTGTAAAGATAATTTTATACTAAGTTCATGATAATTAAGTTCACATAATCAAATTATTTAATGAACTCCCACTTAGATAGACATCTCTCTAGTCATCCAAGTGACACATGATCCATGTGAACTAGCCCGTGTCCGATCATCACGTGAGACGGACTAGTCATCCATGCTGAACATCTCCATGTTGATCGTATCTTCCATACGACTCATGTTCGACCTTTCGGTCTTCCGTGTTCCGAGGCCATGTCTGTACATGCTAGGCTCGTCAAGTCAACCTAAGTGTTTCGCGTGTGTAAATCTGGCTTACACCCGTTGTATGCGAACGTTAGAACCTATCACACCCGATCATCACGTGGTGCTTCGGAACAACGATCCTTAGCAACGGTGCACAGTTAGGGTGAACACTTTTCTTGAAATTTTAGTGAGAGATCATCTTATTTACTACCGTCGTTCTAGGAAAATAAGATTTAAACATGATAAACATCACATGCAATCAATATAGTGACATGATATGGCCATTATCATCTTGCTCCTTTGATCTCCATCTTCGGGGCACCATGATCATCACTGTCACCGACACGACACCATGATCTCCATCATCATGATCTCCATCACTGTGTCTTCATGAAGTTGTCTCGCCAACTATTACTTCTACTACTATGGCTAACGTTTAGCAACAAAGTAAAGTAATTGCATGGCGTTTATGATTGACATGCAGGTCATACAATAAAATAAGACAACTCCTATGGTTCCTGCCGGTTGTAATACTCATCGACATGCAAGTTGTGAATCCTATTACAAGAACATGATCAATCTCATACATCACAATGCATCACATCACATCCTTTGGCCATATCACATCACAAGGCATATGCTCCAAAAACAAGTTAGACGTCCTCTAATTTGTAGTTGCAAGTTTTTACGTGGCTGCTATAGGTTACTAGCAAGAACGTTTCTTACCTACGTCAAAACCACAACGTGATATGCCAATTGCTATTTACCCTTCATAAGGACCCTTTTCATCGAATCCAATCCAACTAAGGTGGGAGAGACAAACACCCGCTAGCCACCTTATGCAACAAGTGCATGTCAGGCGGTGGAACTAGTCTCACCTAAGCGTACGTGTAAAGTCGGTCCGGGCTGCTTCATCCCACAATACCGCTGAATCAAGATAAGACTAGTAGTGGTAAGCAAATTAACAAAATCGACGCCCAAAATTGCTTTGTGTTCTACTCGTGCATAGATTCTACGCATAGACCTAGCTCATGATGCCACTGTTGGGAGACGTAGTAGTAAATCAAAATTTTCCTATGTGTCACCAAGATCTATCTATGGAGAAACCAGAAATGAGTGGGAGTGATTGCATCTTCATACCTTTGAAGATCGCTAAGCGGAAGCGTTACAAGAACGCGGTTGATGGAGTCGTACTCGCAGCGATTCAGATCGCGGTGGATTCCGATCTAAGCGCCGAACAACGGCGCCTCCGCGTTCAACACATGTGCAGCCCGGTGACGTCTCCTATGCCGTGATCCAGCAAGGAGGAAGGAGAGGATGGGGAAGGGCTCCAACAGCAGCATGACGGCATGGTGGTGGTGGAGTAGCAAGGTATTCCGGCAGGGCTTCGCCTAAGCGCTGCGGAGGAGGAAGAAGAGAGATAGGCTTTGCCGTGAGAGAGAGAGTTCAGATCTATTCTCAAAAGGCCAAAACCTCAAGTATATATAGGAGGAGGGAGAGGGAGGGATGCCTTGGCCCCTCCTCCAAAGAGGAGGGCTTCGGCCGAAGTGGGGATAGAGTCCACCTCCCACAAGGGAGGTGGATCTCCTCTTTTAAAACCCTTTGCCCTTTATCTCCAGATCTCCAGCCACATGGGCCTTTCTAGAAGGTCTTGGCCAGCACAATAAGGGCTGTCACACCTCCTCTAAGGGCCCACAAAGTCCTATGGTCGTCACACCCCTCCCGGGGGTCCTCCGGCACCCTCTCGGCACTCCCGGTACAATACCGATGAGCCCGAAAACTTTCCGGTGACCAAAACTGGACTTCCTATATATCAATCTTTACCTCCAGACCATTCCGGAGCTCCTCGTGACGTTCGGGATCTCATCTGGGACTCCGAACAACTTTCGGTAATCACGTATACCATTTCCCTATAACCCTAGCGTCATCGAACCTTAAGTGTGTAGACCCTACGGGTTCGGGAGACATGTAGACATGACCGAGACACCTCTCTGGTCAATAACCAACAGCGGGATCTAGATACCCATGTTGGCTCCCACATGCTCCACGATGATCTAAGGAAACGATACTTGACATTGAAAAGCTTTAGCAAACGAACTACACGATCTAGTGCTATGCTTAGGATTGGGTCTTGTCCATCAAATCATTCTCCTAATGATGTGATCCCGTTATCAACGACATCCAATGTCTATGGTCATGAAACCGTGACCATCTATTGATCAACGAGCTAGTCAACTAGAGGCTCACTAGGGACATGTTGTGGTCTATGTATTCACACATGTATTACGGTTTCCGGTTAACACAATTATAGCATGAACAATAGACAATTATCATGAACAAGGAAATACAATAATAACCATTTTATTATTGCCTCTAGGGCATATTTCCAACACTAACCAGGTCCAAGGTTAATATTGATCTAGGAGTGAAAGCAAAACTTCTCCCTAGGTGGTTTTTGGTAATTAATAACAAAATATATTTCATTGGACTAATGTTTCTACCAAGTGTATCTCAGGAAAAAGTTCAATGATGGGATGGATAAAGGATTGTGTGGAGAACCTTCCCAAGGAAAGGAAAGGAATAGGACTAGCCATGCTTCAAGCTTGAAGACTCTAAATTTTATACTTTGTGAGAAATCACTTTTGAGTCCATAGGAAATCCTATACTATTAAAAGGGGATGAGGAATTATGATGATCTAGTTTCTCAAGTGCTTAGAGTTTAGCCACCAAAAATACTCACCCATTCTCCGACAAATATTATCTGTCCAACGCCCAAAGTCCAAAATTGGGGACACCAACTTTTCCCATTCGGTCCCATCGAGTATTGCCCCATAGAGAACCTAAGCCAAACCCTAGCATCTCGGTGACACCAAGTTTCCATTCGGTGAGACCGAAACCAGTGACCAACCTTCTGTTGTCCTGTTTCTTAAAATTGGAATTTTCTACTTTTAAGAATCGGTGACACCGAGTCTTGGTAACTCCCTAGGACAACCATATTGGCACCACCGAGATTTATATATCGGTCTCACCAAAAAGGCCGAAGTTTCCACATTTTGCACTAGTCGATGAAACCGAGTTTTCATTTTGGTTTTAACCAGTTGGGTAATAATGTTGTAACGGTTGGATTTTTGGAGATGCCTATATATACCCCTCCACCACCTCTCACTCATATAGGAAGCACTCAGAACATACAACCACTTGCCATATCCGGTTTTCTAAGAGAGAGCCACCTACTCATGTGTTGAGATCAAGATCATCCACTCCAACAATATGGATCTTTATTTCTAGCCTTCACAAGTTGCTTTCCATCCAATCAATCTCTTCTACCCATGCCAAATCTATGAGAGAGTGATTGAGTGTTGAGTAGACTATCTTTTGAAGCATAAGAGCAAGGAGTTCATAATAGTTACCACATCTATTACCTCTTGGAGGGTGATGCCTCCTAGACTGGTTAGGTGTCGCTTGGGAGCATCCACCTTCGTGTTGTGGAGTTGAACCAAGAAGTTTGTACTGGAAAGGAGATCTCCTACTTCATGAAGATCTACCCATACTGAGGCTAGTCCTTCATGGGTGGAAGGCAAGATGGAATAGAAGAGGTTGCTACTTTGTGCACCCTAACTGGTGGAGCCCTCCATGGACTGATATGTCTCCTGTTGGAAATATGCCCTAGAGGCAATAATAAATTAGTTATTATCATATTTCCTTGTTCATGATAATCGTTTATTATCCATGCTATAATTGTATTGATCAGACACTTAGATGCATGTGTGGATACATAGACAAAACCATGTCCCTAGTATGCCTCTAATAGACTAGCTCGTTGATCAAAGATGGTTAAGCTTTCCTAGACATGGACATGAGATGTCATTTGATAACGGGATCACATCATTAGGAGAATGGTGTGATGGACAAGACCCAAACTACAAACGTACCATATGATCGTGTCAGTTTACTGCTACTGTTTTCTGTGTGTCAATTATCTGTTCCTATGACCATGAGATCATGCAACTCACTGACACCGGAGGAGTGCCTTGTGTCTATCAAACATCGCAATGTAACTGGGTGACTATAAAGGTACTCTATAGGTATCTCCGAGGGTGTCTGTTGGGTTGGCATGGATCAAGACTGGGATTTGTTACTCCGTGTGACGGAGAGGTATCTCAGGGCCCACTTGGTAATACAACATCACAACAAGCCTTGCAAGCAATGTGACTAAGTGTTAGTCATGGGATCTTGTATTATGGAATGAGTAAAGAGACTTGCCGGTAACGAGGTTGAACTAGGTATGGAGATACCAACGATCGAATCTCGGGCAAGTAACATACCGAAGAACAAAGGGTACATCATACGGGATTAACTGAATCCTTGACATAGAGGTTTGACCGATAATGATCTTCGTAGAATATGTAGGAACCAATATGGGCATCCAGGTCCCGCTATTGGTTATTTACCGTAGAGGTGTCTCGGTCATGTCTACATAGTTCTCAAACCCGCAGGGTCTGCACACTTAAGGTCTGGTGACGTTTCGGTAGTATAGAGTTATGCATGGTGGTGACCGAAGGTTTTTCGGAGTCCCGTATGAGATTCCGGATGTCACGAGGATCTCCGGAATGATCCGAAGGTAAATATATATATATAGGAAGTCCTATTTTGGTCGCCGGAAAAGTTTCGGGCTAATCGGTAGTGTAACGGGAGTGCCGGTAGTGTACCGGGAGACCATCGGGAGGGGTATTTCGACCCAAGAGGCTACATGGGCTGTGGGAGAGTGAATACCAACCCTTAGTGGGCTGGTGGAAGTCCCACACAAGGCCCATGCGGCTGGCAGAGAAAACCCAAAGTGATTCGGTGGAAAAAAGGCGAAATAGGGAGGAATCTTAGTTCTACTAGGATTGGAGGAGGATTCCTCCTCTCCCACTTGGTTCAGCCAAACCAAGGGCTGGACCCTTGAGGGCCAAGCCTCCTCCTCACTTCCTCCTATATATACTGGAGGTTTTAGGGTTCTTGGCACCAGATTTTCAGCCACGTGCTACCCGTTCCTCTAGTGCATAGTTTCTCCTCTAGATCGGATTTCTGCAGTGCTTAGGCGAAGCCCTACCGGAATAGCTCCACCACCATCGCCAGAGTGCCATCACGCTTCTGAAGAACTCTTCTACCTCTCCGCTCCCTCTTGCCGGATCAAGAAGTCGGAGATCGTCATCGAGCTATATGTGTGCTGAACGCGGAGGTGTCGTCCGTTCGGCGCTAGATCGGAAGGACCGTGATCAAGATTGCGAGACGAATCATGATGATATCACGGGATGGATCATGATGAGATTGCTGGACGGATCGTGATGAGTTCGTGGGATGGATCGTGATTGGATCACGGGATGCTCGGCGATTTGAATCGCGAAGACATTCGACTACACAAACCGCGTTTCTTAACGCTTCCCGCTTAACGATCTACAAGGGTATGTAGATACACTCTCCCTCTCGTAGATGCTCATCACCATGGATAGATCTTGCAGGTGCGTAGGAAATTTTTTGTTTCCCATGCAACGTTTCCCTACAGTGGCATCATGAGCTAGGTCTATGTGTAGATGAGATCTCGAGTAGAACACAAAGAGTTTGTGGGCGTTGATGCTTAGATTGCTTCCTGCCTTGGTCATGTTTTGGTTCAGCGGTATTGTGGGATGAAGCGGCCCGGACCAACATTACTCGTACGCTTACGAGAGACCGGTTCCGTCAACTACAACTTGTTGCAAACGATGGCTGGCGGGTGGCAGTTTCTCTTACTTTAGTTGGATCGGATTCGACAAAGGCGGTCCTTGAAAAGGTTGAAAAGCCAATTATGTATCACCGTTGTGGTTTATGCGTAGGTGAGAATTATTCTTGCTAGATACCCGTAGCAGCCACGTAAATCATGCAACAACAATTATAGGACGTCTAACTTGTTTTTGCAGGGTATGTTGTGATCTGATATGGCCAATTACATGATGTGATATATGTGATGTATGAGATAATCATATGTTGTCTAGAATATCACGACTTGCATGTCGATGTGTACGGCAACCGGCATGAGCCATAGGGTTGTCTTTAATTATTGTGTGACATGCGTGTCAATCATTAAGCGCTATGTAATGCTTTACTTTATCGCTAAACGATAGCAATAGTAGTACAAGCATGATGGGTGCGACAAACCCAATGGTGACACATTGATGGAGATCAAGATGATGGATATCATGGTGTCATGCCGGTGACGATGGAGATCATGCCGGTGCTTTCAAGATGGAGATCAAAAGCACAAGTTCATGGCCATATCATGTCACTTATGATTTGCATGTGATGTTAATCCTTTTATGTGTTGGAAATATGACCTAGAGGCAATAAATAAAGTGTTTATTATTATATTTCCTTGTTCATGACAATCTTTTATTATCCATGCTATAATTGTATTGATTGGAAACACATTACATGTGTGGGTAAATAGACAACACTTGGTCCCTAGTATGCCTCTAGTGAACTAGCTCGTTAATCAAAGATGGTCAAGGTTTCCCAGCCATTAACATGTGATGTCAATTGATAACGGGATCACATCATTAGAAGAATGATGTGATGGACAAGACCCAAACTACAAACATAGCATATGATCGTGTCAGTTTATTGCTACTGTTTTCTGCATGTCAAGTATATGTTCCTATGACTATGAGATCATGCAACTCACGGACACTAGAGGATTGCCTTGTGTGTATCAAACGTCGCAACGTAACTGGGTGACTATAAAGGTGCATTACAGGTATCTCCGAGGGTGTTTGTTGGGTTGGCATGGATCAAAACTGGGATTTGTTACTCCGTGTGAAGGAGAGGTATCTCAGGGCCCACTCGGTAATACAACATCACAATAAGCCTTGCAAGCAATGTGACTAAGTGTTAGCCACGGGATCCTGTATTACGGAACGAGTAAAGAGACTTGATGGTAATGAGGTTGAACTAGGTATACAGATACCGACGATCGAATCTTGGGCAAGTAACATACCGAATAACAAAGGGAACATCATACGGGATTAACTAAATCCTTGACATAGAGGTTTGACCGATAAAGATCTTCATAGAATATGTAGGAACCAATATGGGCATCCAGGTCCCGCTATTGGTTATTAACCTTAGAGGTGTCTCAGTCATGTCTACATAGTTCTCGAACCCGCAGGGTCTGCACACTTAAGGTTTGGTGACGTTTCGGTAGTATAGAGTTATGCATGGTGGTGACCGAAGGTTTTTCGGAGTGCCGGATGAGATCCCGGACGTCACTAGGCTCTCCAGAATGGTCCGTAGGTAAAGATTGATATATAGGAAGTCCTGTTTTGGTCACCGGAAAAGTTTTGGGCTCATCTGTAGTGTATCGGGAGTGCCGGTAGTGTACCGGGGGACCATTGGGAGGGGTATTTCGACCCAAGAGGCTATATGGGCTGTGGGAGGGTGAATACCAGCCCTTAGTCGGCTGGTGGAAGTCCCACACAAGGCCCATGCGGCTGGGAAGAAAAGCCCAAAACAAAAAAGGTGAAAAAGGGCAAAAAGGACCAAATAAGGAAGGAGTCCTAATCCTACTAGGAGTGGAGGAGGAGGACCCCTCCCTCCTAGTTCGGCTGAACCATAGGGCTGGACCCTTGAGGGCCAAGCCTCCTCCTCCCATCCTCCTATATATACTAGTGGTTTTGAGGGTTTTTGCAGAAGATTTTCTGCCACGTGCTGCCCTCTCCTCTAGTGTATAGTTTCTCCTCTACATTGGTTTTCTGCAGTGCTTAGGCGAAGCCCTGCCGGAACAGCTCCACCACCATCGCCGGAGTGCCGTCATGCTGCCGGAGAACTCTTCCACCTCTCCGCCCCCTCTTGCTAGATCAAGAAGGCGAAGATCGTCATCAAGCCGTAAGTGTGCTGAACGCGGAGGTGCCGTCCGTTTGGTGCTAGATCGGGATTGGATCACGAAGATGTTCGACTACATCAATTGCGTTTCTTAACGCTTCCCGCTTAGCGATCTACAAGGGTACGTAGATCCACTCTCCCTCTCGTAGATGCTCATCACCATGGATAGATCTTGCGTGTGCGTAGGAATTTTTTTGT
Source organism: Hordeum marinum (assembly GCA_022496015.1). Lineage (NCBI taxonomy): Eukaryota > Viridiplantae > Streptophyta > Magnoliopsida > Poales > Poaceae > Hordeum > Hordeum marinum. Next base: position 523,249,156 of record CM039675.1, read on the forward strand.
TTCGCATGCAATGTTCCGCAACAGTGGCATCATGAGCTAGGTCTGTGTGTAGATGAGATCTCGAGTAGAACACAAAGAGTTTGTGGGCGTTGATGCTTAGATTTATTCCTCCCTTGGTCGTGTTTTGGTTCAGCGGTATTGTAGGATGAAGCGGCCCGGACCAACATTACTCATACGCTTACAAGAGACCGGTTCCATCGACTGACGTGTAACTTCGTTGCATAAAGATGGCTAGCGGGTGTCTGTTTCTCCTACTTTAGTTGGATCAGATTCGACAAAGGCGGTCCTTGAGAAGGTTGAAACGAAACTTATGTATCACCGTTGTTGTTTATGCGTAGGTGAGAATTGTTCTTGCTAGATACCCGTAGCAGTCACATAAAACATGCAACAACAATTAGAGGACGCCTAACTTGTTTTTGCAGGGTATGATGTGATGTGATATGGCCAATTACATGATGAGATATATGTGATGTATGAGATGATCATGTGTTGTATAGAATATCACGACTTGCATGTCGATGAGTACGACAACCAGCAGGAACCATAGGGTTGTCTTTAATTATTGTATGACCTGCGTGTCAATCATTAGGTGCTATGTAATGCTTTACTTTATCGCTAAACGGTAGCAATAGTAATAGAAGCATGGTGGGCGCGACAACCCCGATGGCGACACGTTGATGGAGATCAAGATGATGGAGATCATGATGTTGTGCCGGTGACGATGGAGATCATGCCGGTGCTTTCAAGATGGAGATCAAAAGCACAAGTTCATGGCCATATCATGTCACTTATGATTTGCATGTGATGTTAATCCTTTTATGCACCTTGTTTTGCTTAGGGCGACAGTAGCATTATAAGGTGATCCCTCACTTAAATTTCAAGATGAATTGTGTTCTCCCCGAGTGTGCACAGTTGCGAAAGTTCGTCGTGTCGAGATACCACGTGATGATCGGGTGTGATAGACTCTACGTTCACATACAACGGGTGCAAGCCAGTGTTGCACATGCAAAACACTCGGGTTAAACTTGACGAGCCTAGCATGTATAGACATGGCCTCGGAACACAAGGGACCAAAAGGTCGAACATGATTCATATAGTAGATATGATCAACATGATGATGTTCACCATTGAAACCACCTCAACTCACATGATGATCGGACTTGAGTTGGTGAATTTGGATCATGTGACACTCAGATGACCTGAGGGTTGTCAATTTGAGTGGGAGCTTTAGTAATTTGATTAACTAAACTCATTATCTTGAACAATAGTCTAAGCAACCTTTGCATATTTATGTTGTAGATCAATGGCTCGCGCAGTAGCACCCCTGAATTTAATGCGTTCCTAGAGAATGCTAAGTTGAAAGATGATGGAAGTAACTTTGTTGACTGGGCCCGTAATCTGAGGATTATCCTCACAGCTTCCCAGAAATCATAAGTCCTTGATGCACCGCTTGGTGACCAACCCGAAGACATGTCATCCGAAGACGTTAAGAATGCTTGGGAGGCACGTTCTGGAGATTACTCAATAGTTCAGTGTGCAATATTGTATGGCTTAGAACCGGGACTTCAAAAACGTTTTGAACATCATGGAGTATATGAGATGTTCCAGGAATTGAAGTTTACCTTTCATAAGAATGCCCGAATCGAGAGGTACAAGACCTTCGATAAGTTCTATGCTTGCAAGATGGAGGAGAACGGGTCTATTAGTGAACATATACTCAGAATGTTTGGGTATGCGACTCGTCTAGCGGAGTTGGGAATTGCCCATCCGCTAGAAGCGATCACTGACAGAGTTCTTCAATCATTGCCACCTAGTTAGAAGAGCTTTGTGATGAACTATAACATGCACGGGATGAACAAGTCAGTCGCCGAGCTATTTGCGATGCTAAAAGTCGCTGAGTCTAAAATCCAGAAAGAACATAAAGTGTTGATGGTCAATAAAACCACTAGTTTCAAGAAGAATGGCAAGGGCAAGGGAAAGGGCAAGAAGGGTAAAACCAAGAAGGATGGCAAAGCATTTGCTACTCCTGTAAAGAAGCCCAAGGCTGGAACCAAGCCAGAAACTAAGTGCTTTCATTGCAAGGGAACTGGTCACTGGAAGCGGAACTGCCCCAAGTACCTGGCTGACAAGAAGGCGGCCAACGACAAACAAGATATATATGATATACATGTTATTGATGTGTACCTTACTAGCTCTCATTGTAGTGCCTGGGTATTTGGTACCGGTTCGGTTGCTCACATTTGCAACTCAAAACAGGAACTATGGAATAACGAAGGCTCGCAAAGGACGAAGTGACGATGCGCATGGGAAATGGTTCCAAGGTTGATGTGATCGCCGTCGGCACGCTCTCTCTTCGATTACCATCGGGATTAGTGATGAACCTGAATAATTGTTATTTAGTGCCTGCATTAAGCATGAACATTATATCTGGATCTTGTTTATTGCGAGACAGTTACTCATTTAAATCAGAGAATAATGGTTGTTCTATTTATATGAGTAATATCTTTTATGGTCATGCACCCAATGTGAGGGGTTTATTCATGTTGAATCTTGATAGTGATGATGCACATGTTCATAACATTGATGCCAAAAGATGTAGAGTTGATAATGATGGTACCACTTTCTTGTGGCACTGCCGTTTAGGTCATATTGGTGTAAAATGCACGAGGAAGCTCCATTCTGATGGGCTTTTGGAGTCACTTGATTTTGAATCACTTGACACATGTGAACCATGCCTCATGGGCAAGATGACTAAAACGCCGTTCTCTGGAACAATGGAACAGGCGAGTGACTTATTGGAAATCATACATACTGATGTGTACGGTCCAATGAATGTTACAGCGCGTGGTGGATATCGTTATTTTCTCACCTTCACTGATGACTTAAGTAGATATGGGTATATTTACTTAATGAAACACAAGTCTGAAACGTTTGAAAAGTTCAAGCAATTTCAGAGTGAAGTTGAGAATCATCATAACAAGAAGATTAAATTCCTGCGATCTGATCGAGGAGGTGAATATCTAGTTATGAGTTTGGCAGTCACTTAAGACAGTGTGGAATTTTTTCACAGTTGACACCGCCCGGAACACCACAGCGTAATGGTGTGTCCGAACGTCGTAATCGAACCTTATTAGATATGGTGCGATCTATGATGTCTCTTGCTGATTTGCCACTATCGTTTTGGGGTTATGCATTAGAGACAGCTGCATTCACTTTAGATAGGGCACCATCAAAATCCGTTGAGACGACGCCATATGAACTATGTTTTGGCAAGAGGCCAAAGTTGTCGTTTCTTAAAGTTTGGGGATGTGATGCTTATGTCAAAAAGCTTCAGCCTAAAAAGCTGGAACCCAAAGCTGAGAAATGCGTCTTCATAGGATACCCGAAAGAGACAGTCAGGTATACCTTCTATCTCAGATCCGAAGGCAAAGTGTTTGTCGCTAAGAACGGAACACTTCTTGAGAAAGAGTTTCTCTCGAAAGAATTGAATGGGAGGAAAATAGAGCTTGATGAGGTTATTGAACCTTTACTTCAACCACAAAGTAGCGCAGCGTAGAAAGATGTTTCTGTGGAACCTACGATGGTAGAAGAGGAAGTTAATGATGATGATCATGAAGCTTCAGATCAAGATACTATTGAACCTCGTAGGTCGCCAAGGGCGCGTACTACTCCTGAGTGGTACGACAACCCTGTCTTGGAGGTCATGTTGTTGGACAACAATGAACCTACGAGCTATGGAGGAGTAGTGATGGGCCTGGATTCCGAGAAATGGTCAGAGGCCATGAAATCCGAGATGGGATCCATGTATGAAAACAAAGTGTGGACTTTGGAAGTATTACCTGAAGGGTGAAAGGCCGTTCAGAACAAATGGATCTTTAAGAAGAAGACGGACGCGGACGGTAATGTCACCGTCTATATAGCTCGACTTGTGGCAAAGGGTTTTTCACAAGTTCAAGGAGTTGACTACGATGAGACCTTCTCACCCATAGCGATGCTTAAGTCCGTCAGAATCATGTTAGCAATAGCTGCTTATTTCGACTAGGAAATTTGGCAGATGGATGTCAAAACAGCGTTCCTTAATGGTTTTCTTGAGGAAGAGTTGTATATGATGCAACCAGAAGGTTTTGTCGATCCAGAGAATGGTGTCCAAGTTTGCAAACTCCAGCAATCCATTTATGGGCTGGTGCAAGCATCTCGGAGTTGGAATAAGCTCTTTTATGAGGTGATCAAAGCGTTTGAATTTATACAAGTTTATGGAGAAGCTTGTATTTACAACAAAGTGAGTGGGAGCTCTATAGCGTTTCTAGTATTATATGTGGATGACATATTGCTAATTAGAAAAAATATAGAAATGCTGGAAAGCGTGAAGGAATATTTGAACAAGAGTGTTTCAATGAAGGACCTAGGAGAAGCTGCTTTCATATTAGGCATTAAGATCTATAGAGATAGATCGAGACGCTTAATAGAACTTTCACAGAGCACATACCTTGATAAAGTTTTGAAGAAGTTCGAAATGGATCAGGCCAAGAAGGGGTTCTTGCTTGTGTTACGAGGTGTGAAGTTGAGTAAGACTCAATGCCCAATGACTGCAGAAGATAGAGAAAAGATGAGTGTCATCCCCTATGCTTCAGCCATAGGCTCGATCATGTATGCAATGTTGTGCACAAGACCCGATGTCAGCCTTGCCATAAGTATGGCCGGAAGGTTTCAAAGTGATCCTGGAATGGAGCACTGGGTGGCGGTCAAGAATATCCTTAAGTACTTGAATAGGACTAAGGAAATGTTTCTCGTTTACGGAGGTGATGAAGAGCTCGCCGTAAAGGGTTACGTCGATGCAAGCTTTGACACTGGTCCGGATGACTCTAAGTCACAAACCGGATACGTATTTATTCTCAACGGGGGAGCGGTAAGCTGGTGCAGTTCCAAGCAAAGCATGGTAGCCTATTCTACATGTGAAGCGGAGTACATCGCAGCCTCGGAGGCGGCGAAGGAAGGTGTCTGGATGAAGCAGTTCATGACAGATCTTGGAGTAGTGCCCAGTGCACTTAATCCAATGAACCTGTTCTGTGACAACACTGGTGCCATTGCTCTGGCCAAGGAACTAAGGTTTCACAAGAGGACCAGACACATAAAGAGACGCTTCAATTCCATCCGCAATTACATCGAGGAGAAGGACATAAATATTTGCAAAGTGCACACGGATCTGAATGTTGCAGACCTGTTGACTAAACCTCTTCCAAGGGCTAAACATGATCAACACCAGAACTGCATCGGTGTTCGATTCATTACAATGTAAATCACATAGTGATGTGAACTAGATTATTGACACTAGTGCAAGTGGGAGAGTGTTGGAAATATGCCCTAGAGGCAATATATAAAGTGTTTATTATTATATTTCCTTGTTCATGATAATCGTTTATTATCCATGCTATAATCGTATTGATTGGAAACACATTACTTGTGTGGGTAAATAGACAACACTTGGTCCCTAGTATGCCTCTAGTGAACTAGCTCGTTAATCAAAGATGGTCAAGGTTTCCTAGCCATTGACATGTGATGCCATTTGATAACGAGATCACATCATTAGAAGAATGATGTGATGGACAAGACCCAAACTACAAACGTAGCATATGATCGTGTCAGTTTATTGCTACTGTTTTCTGCATGTCAAGTATATGTTCCTATGACAATGAGATCATGCAACTCATGGACACCAGAGGAGTGCCTTGTGTGTATCAAACGTCGCAATGTAACTGGGTGACTATAAAGGTGCATTACAGGTATCTCCGAGGGTGTCTGTTGGGTTGGCATGGATCAAGACTGGGCTTTGTTACTCCGTGTGACGGAGAGGTATCTCAGGGCCCACTCGGTAATACAACATCACAATAAGCCTTGCAAGAAATGTGACTAAGTGTTAGCCACGGGATCTTGTATTACGGAACGAGTAAAGAGACTTGCCGGTAATGAGGTTAAACGAGGTATACAGACACCGACGATCGAATCTCGGGCATGTAACATATCGAAGAACAAAGGGAACACCATACGGGATTAACTGAATCCTTGACATAGAGGTTCGACCGATAAAGATCTTCGTAGAATATGTAGGAACCAATATGGGCATCCTGGTCCCGCTATTGGTTATTGACCGTAGAGGTGTCTTGGTCATGTCTACATAGTTCTCGAACCCGCAGGGTTTGCACACTTAAGGTTTGATGACGTTTCAGTATTATAGAGTTATGCATGGTGGTGACCCAGGGTTGTTCGGAGTCCCAGATGAGATCCGGACGTCATGAGGACTCCGAAATGGTCCGCAGGTAAAGATTGATATGTAGGAAGTCCTGTTTTGATCGCCGGAAATTTTTTGGTCTCATCTGTAGTGTACCGGGAGTGCCGATAGTGTACCGGGGGACCATCGGGATGGGTACTTCGACCCAAGAGGCTACATGGGCTATGGGAGGGTGGAATACCAACCCTTAGTGGGCTGGTGGAAGTCCCACACAAGGCCCATGCAGCTGGGAAGAAAATCCCAAGAGGAAAAAGGTGGAAAAAGGCAAAAAGGACCAAATAAGGAAGGAGTCCTAATCCTACTAGGAGTGGAGGAGGAGGACTCCTCCCTCCTGGTTCGGCCGAACCATAGGGCTGGACCCTTGAGGGCCAAGCCTCCTCCTCCCATCCTCCTATATACACTAGTGGTTTTGAGGGTTTTTGCACAAGATTTTCTGCCACGTGCTGCCCTCTTCTCTAGTGCATAGTTTCTCCTGTAGATCGGTTTTCTGCAGTGCTTAGGCGAAGCCTTGACGGAACAGCTCCACAACCATCGCCGGAGCGTCATCACGCTGCCGGAGAACTCTTCCACCTCTCCGCCCGCTCTTGCTGGATCAAGAAGGAAAAGATAATCATCAAGTTGTACGTGTGCTAAACGCGGAGGTGTCGTCCGTTCGGTGCTAGATCGGGACGGATCGTGATTGGATCCTGAGATGCTCGGCGATTTGGATCGCGAAGACGTTCGACTACATCAACCGCGTTTCTTAAAGCTTTCCGCTTAGCGATCTACAAGGGTACGTAGATCCACTCTCCCTCTCGTAGATGTTCATCACCATGGATAGATCTTGCGTGTGCGTAGGAAATTTTTTGTTTCCCATGCAACGCTCCCCAACGTTATGCACCTTGTTTTGCTGAGGACAACGGTAGCCTTATAAGGTGATCCCTCACTTAATTTCAAGATAAATTGTGTTCTCCCCAAGTGTGCACCGTTTCGAATGTTCGTCGTCTCGAGACACCACGTGATGATCGGGTGTGATAGACTCTACGTTCACATACAACAGGTGCAAACCAGTGTTGCACATGCAGAACACTCGGGTTAAACTTTACGAGCCTAGCATGTACAGACATGGCCTCGGAACACAAGAGACCGAAAGGTCGAACATGAGTCATATAGTAGATATGATCAACATGATGATGTTCACCATTGAAACCACCTCAACTCACGTGATGATCGGACTTGAGTTGGTGAATTTGGATCATGTATCACTCACATGACCGGAGGGATGTCAATTTGAGTGCGAGTTCTTAAGTAATATGATTAATTGAACTCATTATCATGAACATAGTCAGTATTGTCTTTGCAAAATTATTTTGTAGATTACTAGCTCACGCTGTAGCTCCCTTGAATTTCTATATGTTTCTAGAGAAATAGAGTTGAAAGATGATGATAGCAATATTGCGGACTAGGTCCGTGATCTAAGGATTGTCCTCATTGCTGCACAAAAGGCTTATGTCCTTAATGCACCGCTCGGTGCGCCAACCCCTCTAGCATCGTTTGTAGATGTTGTGAACATCTGACAGGCACGTTCTGATGACTACTTGATAGTTTAGTGCGTCATGCATTACGGCTTAGAATTGAGGCTTCGAAACGTTTTGAATGTCATAGAACATATGAGATGTTCTAAGAGCTGAAATTAGGATCTCAGGCTCATGCCCGTGTTGCGAGATATGAGATCTCCAACAAGATTATTTGCCTGCAAGATGAAAGAGAATAGCTCAATTGTTGAGCATGTGCTCAGATTGTCTGGGTGCTACAATCTCTTGAATCGAGTGGGAGTTGATCTTCCAGATAAGATAGTGATTGATATAGTTCTCCAAGTCACTGTCACTAAGCTACTAGCACTTGATGATGAACTATAAAATGCCAGGGATGGAAATAATGATCCCTAAGCTGTTCGCGATGTTTGACACCGCGAAGGTAGAAATCAAGAAGGAGCGTCAAGTGTTGATGGTTAGTCAAACCACTAGTTTCGAGAAGGGAAAGAGCAAGGGGGGAAACTTCATGGATAGCAAGTCAGTTGCTGCTCCAGTGAAGCAACCCAAAGTCTAACCCAAACCCGAGACTAAGTTCTTCGATTATGAGGAGAGCAGTCACTGAAGCGGAACAACCCTAGATACTTGGTAGATAAGAAGGCTGGCAACGTCGACAGAAGTATATTTGATATACGTGTTATTGATGTGTACCTTGCTAGTACATCTAGTAGCAACTGGGTATTGGATACTGGTTCGGTTGCTAAATATTAGTAACTCGAAATAAAAGCTACGGAATAAACGGAGAACTAGCCCAGGGTGAGGTGACGATGTGTGTTGGAAATGTTTCCAAGGTTGATGTGATCAACATCGCATGCTCTCTCTACCTTCGGGATTAGTGACGAACCTAAATAAATGTTATTTGGTGTCTTGCATTGAGCATGAATGTGATTAGATCGTGTTTATTGCAACACGATTATTCATTTAAGTTAGAGAATGACGGTTATTCTGTTTACATGAATAATACCTTCAATGGTCATGCACCTAGTGAGAATGGTTTGTTGAATCTTGATCGTAGTAATACACATGTTCATAACATTGATGCCAAAAAGATACAAAGTTAATAATGATAGTACCACATACTTGTGGCATTGCCGCTAAATGTCATGTTGGTATAAAGCGCATGAAGAAACTCCATGTTGATGGACCTTTTGAATTATTCGATTTTGAATCGGTTAAGACATGCGAACCATATCTCTTGGGCAAGATGACTAAGGACCCTGTTTTCCAGTTTGATGGAGCGGGCAAGTGATTTATTGGAAATGATACATGTTGATGTATGCAATCCAATGAGTCTTGTAGCGTGTAGTGGATATCGTTATTTTCTTACCTTCACTGATGATTTGAGTAGATATAGTGTATATTTACTTAATGAAACACAAGTCTGAATCGTTTGAAAAGTTCAAGAAAATTCAGAGTGTAGTTTAAGATCATCATGACAAGAAGATAAAAATGTGTGCGATATGATCATGGAGGTGAATATCTGAGTTACGACTTTGACATACAACTTTAGACAATGTGAAAGTTGTTTCACAATAACACCATAGCGTGATGGTGTGTCCGAACATCATAGTCATGCTCTATTGGATATGGTGCGTCCTATGATGTCTCTTATCGTTTTGCTACTATAGTTTTCGGGTTATGCATTAGAGACAACTACATTCACTTTACATAGGGCACCATCTAAATCCGTTGAGATGACACCGTGTAAATTATGGTTTGATAGAAACCTAAGCTGTCATTTCTTAATGTTTGGGGCTGCGACGCTTGTGTGGAAAATGTTTTCACCTAATGAGCTAGAACCCAAAGCGGACAAATGCATCTTCATAGAATACCATAAGAACAGTTGGATGAACCTTGTATCTCAGATCCAAGCATAAAGTGTTTGTTGCTAAAATGGGTCCTTTCCCGGGAAATTTTTTCTCTCAAAAGAATTGAGTGGGAGGAAGATAGAACTTGATGAGGTTGTTGAACCTTTGTTTCAACCAAAGAGTAGCGCAGCACAGAAAGATGTTTATGTGGAACCTACGTCAGTTGAAGAGGAAGTAAATGATGATGATCATGAAGCTTCGGATCAAGTTACAATCGAACCTTGTAGGTCGACAAGGATGCGTACTGCTCCTAAGTGGTACAACAACCCTGTCTTGGAGGTCATGTTGTTGGACAACGATGAACCAACGAGATATGGAGAAGCGATGATGGACCCGAATTCCGACAAATGATTAGAGATCATGAAATCCGAGAAAGGATCCATGTACGAAAACCAAGTATAGACTTTGGTAGACTTGCTCGTTGGACAGCAGGTCGTCAAGTACAAATGGACCTTTGAGATGAAGACAGATGCTGATGGTAAATGTCACCATTTATAAAGCTCGACTTGTCACAAAGAAGTTTCTGACAAGTTCAAAGAGTTGATTGTGATGAGACTTTCTCACTCGTAGCGATGCCAAAGTCTGTTGGAATTATATTAGCAGTTGCTGCATTTTTCAATTATGAAATCTGGCAGATGGATGACAAAACGTCGTTTCCTTAACAATTTACTTGAGGAAAAGTTGTATGTGATACAACCAGAAGGTTTTGTCAGTCCTAAGGATGCTAAAAGGTGAGCAAGCTTCAGTGATCCTTCTATGGACTAAAGGAAGCATCTCGGAGTTGGAATATACACTTTGATGAGGTGATCAAAGTTTTTGAGTCTATACAAAGTTTATGAGAAACTTGTATTTATAATAAAGTGAGTGGGAGCACTATAGAGTTTCTGATAAGCATATGTGGATGACATATTGTCGATCGGAAATGATGTAGAATTTCTAGAAAGCATAAAGGGTTGTTTGAAGGGAGATTTTCAAAGGAGGCCTGGATAAAGCTACCTAATTGTTGAGCATCAAGATCTATAGAGATAGATCAAGATGTTTGATAATACTTTCAATGAGTACATACCTTGATAAGATTTTGAAAGAGTTCAAAATGGATCAGTCAGAGAAAGAGTTCTCGCCTGATTTGTAAGGTGTGAAGTTGAGTGAGACTCAAATCTCGACAACGGCAGAAGAAAGAGAAAGGACGAACGTCGTCCCCTATGCCTTAGCCATAGGATCTATATTATGCCATGTTGTGTACCGCACCTAGCGTGTGCCTTGCCATGAGTCTGTCAAGGGGTACAAAAGTGATCCAGGAGTGGATCACTAGACAACGGTCAAGATTATCCTTAGTAACTAAAAGACTAAGGAGATGTTTCTCGATTATGGAGGTGATAAAGAGTTCATCGTAAAGAGTTACGTCGATGCAGGCTTTAACACTCATCCGGATGACTCGTAGTAGCAATCTGTATACGTATAGTGGAGCAGCCATTTGGAATAGTATCAAGTGGAGTGTGGTAGTAGTGTTTATGGTTTGACGTAGCTATTTGCAAAGTACACATGGATCTGAATGTTGCAGACCCGTTGACTATAAGACCTCTCTCACATGGAAAGCATGATCGATCCCCAGAACTCATTGGGTGTTAATTTCATAACAATGCGAATCAAATGGTGATATGAACTAGATTATTGACTCTAGTGCAAGTGTGAGAGATTTGCAAATATGCCCTAGAGGCAATAATAAATTAGTTATTATCATATTTCCTTGTTCATGATAATCGTTTATTATCCATGCTATAATTGTATTGATCGGAGACTTAGATGCATGTGTGGATACATAGACAAAACCATGTCCCTAGTATGCCTCTAATAGACTGGCTCGTTGATCGAAGAAGGTTAAGGTGTCCTAGCCATGGACATGAGATGTCATTTGATAGCGGTATCACATCATTCGGAGAATGGTGTGATGGAAAAGACCCAAACTACAAACGTAGCATATGATCGTGTCAGTTTACTGCTACTGTTTTCTGCGTGTCAAGTATCTGTTCCTATGACCATGAGATCATGCAACTCACTAACACCGGAGGAGTGCCTTGTGTGTATCAAACATCGCAACGTAACTGGGTGACTACAAAGGTACTCTACAGGTATCTCCGAGGGTGGCTGTTGGGTTGGCATGGATCAAGACTGGGATTTGTTACTCCGTGTGACGGAGAGGTATTTCAGGGCCCAGTCGGTAATACAACATCACAACAAGCCTTGAACGCAATGTGACTAAGTTTTAGTCACGGGATCTTGTATTACGGAACGATTAAAAAGACTTGCCGGTAACGAGGTTGAACTAGGTATGGAGATACAGACGATCGAATCGCGGGCAAGTAACATACCGAAGAACAAAGGGAACATCATACGGGATTAACTGAATCCTTGACACAGAGGTTCAACCGATAAAGATCTTCGTAGAATATTTAGGAACCAATATGGGCATCCAGGTCCCGCTATTGGTTATTGACCATAGAGGTGTCTCGGTCATGTCTACATAGTTCTCGAACCCACAGGGTCTGCACACTTAAGGTTTGATGACGTTTCGGTAGTATAGAGTTATGTGTGGTGGTGACCGAATGTTGTTCGGAGTCCCGGATGAGATCCTAGACGTCACTAGGAGCTCCGGAATGTTCCGAAGGTAAAGATTTATATATAAGAAGTCCTATTTTGGTCGCCGGAAAAGTTTCGGGCTAATCGATAGTGTACCGGGATTGTCGATAGTGTACCGGGAGACCATCGGGAGGGGTATTTCGACCCAAGAGGCTAGATGGGCTGTGGGAGAGTGAATACCAGCCCTTAGTGGGCTGGTGGAAGTCCCACACAAGGTCCATGCGGCTGGGAGAGAAAACCCAAAGAGATAAGGTGGAAAAAAGGCAAAATAGGGAGCAGGATTCCTCCTCTCCCACTTGATTCGGCCGAACCAAGGGCTGGCCCCTTGAGGGACAAGCCTCCTCCTCTCTTCCTCCTATATATACTGGAGGTTTTAGGGTTTTTGGCACCAGATTTTCAGCCACGTGCTACCCGTTCCTCCAGTGCATAGTTTCTCCTCTAGATCGGATTTTCGCAGTGCTTAGGCGAAGCCCTGCCGGAATAGCTCCATCCACCATAGCCGGAGTGCCATCACGCTGCCAGAGAACTCTTCTACCTCTCCACTCCCTCTTGCTGGATCAAGAAGACGGAGATCGTCATTGAGCTGTTCGTGTGCTGAATGCGGAGGTGCCGTCTGTTCGGCGCTAGATCGGAAGGACCATGATGAAGATTGTGAGACGAATCGTGATGAGATCGCGGGATGGATCATGATGAGTTCGCGGGACGGATCGTGATTGGATCGTGGGATGGATCATGATGAGATCGCAGGATGCTCGGCGATTTGAATCGCGAAGACGTTTGACTACACCAACCACGTTTCTTAACGCTTCCCGCTTAGCGATCTACAAGGGTTTGTAGATCCACTCTCCCTCTCGTAGATGCTCATCACCATGGATAGATCTTGCGTGTGCGTAGGAAAATTTTTGTTTACCATGCAACATTTCCCTACATCTCCAACGTATCTACTTTTCCAAACACTTTTGCTCTGGTTTTGACCTCTAATTTGCATGATTTGAATGAAACTAACCCGGACTAACGATGATTTCAGCAAAACTACCTTGGTGTTATTTTTTGTGCGAAAATAAAAGTTCTCGAAGTTGGACGAAACTTTTTGTGAATTATTTCTGGGATTTGTAATGAATTATGGACCGCAAAAATGCCGGAGGGAGCCTGCCTATGGGCCACAAGCCAACAGTGCGCCCCTAGGCCGTCCCTGGTGGCTTGTGAGGCCCACGTGGCTCCTCCGACCCTAATTCTTGTCCTCTAAAATCATATATTCGGAATCAGACAGACTTTCACGAGACGGAGCCACCGCCACCTCCGGTTCTTCCTCCGGAGGGCTGATCTGGATCCTATTTTGGGCTCCGGAGAGGGGGATTCGTTGTCGTCGTCATCACCAACCCTTCTGTTAGAGCATATTTCTCCATATGTGGTTTTGGTAATTGTTGACAATCCCTATGGACTAATGGTTTCCTTGTGTTATATTCGAAGGATTTGTCCATACGCACTTCTTGAAGTACATGTGTTAGTTTCAAGGAGTTTATATGGTTACCAAGGTGGTATTCAAGGATTTATCCAAAGATTGATCATGTGAGAGTTGAGCTTATTGCAAGCATGTCTTGAAGAAGAAGATTTTGTGAACATTCATGTTTACCGTCAAGACATCATCTTTATGAAGAGAGAAGATAAGATACAAGGTTCACCAAGACTAAGTCAAAGAGTGAATCAAGTTGATCAACACACAAAGCTTACAAGATGTACCAAGAGGGATCAAGTGATCCCATGGTACGGTAAGCATTGTCCATTGCACTTTTTGTACTAACCCATGGTCTATGTGAGAGTTCTTTGTGGGGTTAGGTATATTCCCATGGAGGATGACATCAAATGGTGATCGTCATCAAGGTTGTGGTGTTCAAGTTCAAGTGAAGCATCATGGAGAGATCATGCTTGAAGCTTGCCGTCCATTGTGGTGACAATGGACTTCTGAAGATGTGCTGAAGAGTGGCTCGCCCATAGTGGAGTATGGGGGAGCAATCTACTAGTCTTCATCGAGCTGGCACAATCAAGAAAGGTGGTCAATCTTGAGGAGGACAAGATCGCCATCATCTAGCTCAAGTGGACTATGCGCAAGGCAAAGGTTTGACCTTGATAGGGTTTTCTATTTTACCGGTCTCATGGTGGTAGTTGAGAGACCAGGTTCTCAAGTGAGTAGCTTGATCGTATCATTCGTTGAGAGCTCAAACCATTACATTCTTGGCATCATCATATTTCTTGGTTCTTGGTTGGCTTTTCTGTTTGTGAGTTTTAGAGCTCACGATCATCTTCATGACAAGCTCGAGATCATCGAAAACGTAGTCCATATAAATCTTCTATGATGCATGTTTTCGATGTTGGAGTTTTTGCTGGTTCTTCATTCATAGAGGTTTCAAATTTCTATATCATTGGCATTTTCTACTACCTCTTCTTGCTATAACCATTAATTGTTTGGATCGTACTTCTCGTGTACTATCCAACAAGCTTGAGTTTGCTCAATTCGGAGCTCGTATTCAAAAGTTATGGCTGTTTTTGTCTTACCTGTTTTACACTAAGAGGTTGTACCGGTTCTAATAGAGGTTGTACGGGACGAGTGGTACAACTGGTGTTTGGAGCGGTTGTACCGCTCTAGAATTGGTCCGGAGGTTGTACCGGCTATATACCACTCTACACTAGACTAGGTTCTATTTTGGAGCAGTTCTTGGGCAGTTGTAGGTCGGTTGTTCCGGTATAATCAGTACTACCGGTTGTACCGGTGAGCATAGAGGTTGTGTTGCTCCTATGTTATTCTGCACATATTGGGCAGATTTGTGGGTACCTATTTAAGGGGGTCTTCTTCCCCAATGGTCCCCATCTTTCAAGCTCGTGTTTGCCCCCCATTGTTGACCTTCTTAGAGCTTTCTAACTCTCAATCCCTCCAATGATTATTCCTCCTTTTTGAGGGAAAAGAAAGAGGGGATCTAGATCCACATTTCCACCAATCACTTTCTCCTCTATGTGAGGGGAACCCCTTGGATCTAGATCTTGGAGTTCTTCGTATTCTTCTTCATTCTTCCTCTCACTTTCCTTCATAGCATTAGTTGTTGTGGTGGGATTTGGGAGAGAAGGACTTGGGCACTCCATGTGCCCTTGCCTTGCATTTGGTGCATAGGTTTGAGTTCTCCACGGTGATACGTGGAAGTGAGAAGTTGAGAAGCTTATTACTCTTGGGTGTTTGAGCACCCTAGAGCTTGTTCCTCTTGGGTGCTTTGGTGCCCTAGATGGTTGGTGGTGCCTCGAGCTCAATAATTATGGTGCAAAGCTCCGGGCAAGCTTCAGGATCCCCAATTAGGTTGTGGAGATTGCCCTGAGTATTTGAGGTCACCTCGGAGCCACAATCCATTGTGGTGAAGATTTGTGGTGTTGTTGGGATCCTCCAATTAAGATGTGGCGTTTGCCCCAACCTTGTTTGTACGGGTTCGGTTTAGAGGAATCATGGCATCTTGAATTGTGCGGGGGCGTGAGGAGATTATGGTGGCCCTAGTGGCTTCTTGGGGAGCATTGTGCCTCCACACCGCTCCAAACTAGTATTAGCATCCGCAAGGGTGCGAACTTCGGGATACATCATCGTCTCCACGTGCCTCGGTTATCTCTTACCCGATCCCTTTACTTATGCACTTTCTTTTGTGATAGCCATGTTGTTCCATGTTATATATCTTGCTACCACTTAGTTTTTCATCTTTCTTAGCATAAGTTGTTGGTGCATGGACCATTCCGGACCTCCTCGATCGTCATGTCCGGGATCTCATCCGGGAGTCCGAACAACCTTCGGTCACCAACATACATAACTCATCTATACCAATTCGTCACCGAACGTTAAGTGTGCAGACCCTGCTGGTTCGAGAACTATGTAGACATGACCGAGACACCTCTATGGTCAATAACCAATAGTAGGACCTGGAAGCCCATATTGGTTCCTACATGTTCTACAAAGATCTTTATCGATTGAACCTCTATGTCAAGGATTGAGATAATCCCGTACGATGTTCCCTTTGTCTATCGGTATGTTACTTGCCCGAGATTCGATTGTTGGTATCTCCATACCTAGTTCAATCTCGTTACCGGCAAGTCTCTTTACTTGTTCCGCAATACAAGATCATGTGTCTAACACATTAGTCACTTTGCTTGCAAGGCTTGTTGTGATGTTGCATTAACGAGTGGGCCCTGAGATACCTCTCCGTCACACGGAGTAACGAATCTCAGTCTTGATCCATGCCAACTCAACAGACACCATCGGAGATACCTGTAGAGCATATTTATAGTCACCCAGTTACGTTGCAACTTTTGATACACACAAAGTATTCCTCCGGTGTTAGTGAGTTGTATGATCTCATGGTCATAGGAACAGATACTTTACATGCAGAAAACTGTAGCAATAAACTGACACGATTATATGCTATGTTTATAGTTTGGGTGTCATCCATCACATCATTCTCCTAATGATGTGATCCTGTTATAAAATGACATCCCATGTCCATGGCTAGGAAACCTTAACAATCTTTGATCAACGAGCTAGTCTACTATAGGCATACTAGGGACACAGTGTTGTCTATATACCCACACATGTATTTAGTTTCCAACCAATACAATTATAGCATGGACAATAAAAAATTATCATGAACAAGGAAATATAATAATAAACACTTTACTTCTTGCCTCTAGGGCATATTTCCAACAGTCTCCCACTTGCACTAGAGTCAATAATCTAGCTCACATCACTATGTGATTTACATTGTAATGAATCGAACACCCATACAGTTCTGGTGTTAATCATGTTTAGACCTTGGAAGAGGTTTAGTCCACGGGTCTATGACAGTCAGATCCGTGTGCACTTTGCAAATATTTATGTCCTCCTCCTTGATGTGATCGCGGATGGAATTGAAGCGCCGCTTTATGTGCCTGGTCCTCTTGTGAAACCTTGGTTCCTTGGCTAGAGCAATGTCACCAGTGTTGTCTCAGAACAGAGCCATTGGATTGAGTGCACTCAGCACTACTCCAAGATCTGTCATGAACTCCTTCATCCAGACACCTTCCTTCGCTGCCTCCGATGCTGCGATGTACTCTGCTTCGCATGTAGAATCGGCTACCACGCTTTGCTTGGAATTGCACCAGCTTACTGCTCCCCCATTGAGAATAAATACATATCCAGTTTGCGACTTAGAGTCATCTGGATCAGTGTCAAAGTTTGCATCGACGTAACCCTTTGCGACGAGCTCTTGATCACCTCCATAAACGAGAAACATTTCCTTAGTCCTTTTCAGGTACATATGGATATTCTTGACCGCCGTCTAGTGCTCCATTCCTGGATCACTTTGAAACCTTTCGGCCATACTTATGGCAAGGATGTCATCGGGTCTTGTGCACAACATTGCATACATGATAGAGCCTATGGCTGAAGCATAGGGGATGACACTCATCTTCTCTCTATCTTCTGTCGTCACTAGGCATTGAGTCTTACTCAACTTCACAGCTTGTAACACACGCAAGAACCCCTTCTTGTACTGACCCATTTTGAACTTCTTCAAAACTTTATCAAGGTATGTGCTATGTGAAAGTACTATTAAGCGTTTCGATCTATCTATATAGATCTTAATACCTAATATGAAAGCAGCTTCTCCTAGGTCCTTCATTGGAAACCTCTTGTTCAAATATTCCTTCACGCTTTCCAGCATTTCTGTATTGTTTCCAATCAGAAATATGTCATCCACATATAAAATTAGAAATGCTACAGAGCTCCCACTCACTTTCTTGTAAATACAAGCTTCTCCGTAAACTTGTATAAACCCGGACGCTTTGATTACCTCATCAAAGCGTAGATTCCAACTCTGAGATACTTGCACCAGTCCATAAATGGATTGCTGGAGTTTGCAAACTTTGTTAGCATTCTCTGGATCGACAAAACCTTCTGGTTGTATCATATACAACTCTTCCTTAAGGAAACTATTAAGGAACGTCGTTTTGACATCCATCTGCCAAATTTCATAGTCAAAATATGCAGCTATTACTAACATGATTCTGACAGCCTTAAGCATCGCTACGGGTGAGAAGGTCTCATCATAGTCAACTCCTTGGACTTGTGAAAAACCCTTTGCCACAAGTCGAGCTTTATAGACTGTGACATTACCATCCGCGTCTGTCTTCCTCCTAAAGATCCTTTTGTTCTGAATGGCCTTTTGCCCTTCAGGTAATACATCCAAAGTCCATACTTTGTTTTCATAAGTGGATCCCATCTCGGATTTCATGGCCTCTAACCATTTCTCGGAATCTGGGCCCATCATCACTTCTCCACATCTCGTAGGTTCATCGTTGTCTAACAACATGACCTCCAAGATAGGGTTGCTGTACCACTCAGGAGCAGTACGTGCCCTTGTCGACCTATGAGGTTCAATAGTAACTTGATCCAAAGCTTCATGATCATCATAATTAACTTCCTCTTCAACTGTCGTGGGCTCCACAAAAACATCTTTCTGTGTTGTGCTACTGTCTGGTTGAAACAAAGGTTCAACAACCTCATCAAGTTCTATCTTCCTCCAACTCAATTCTTTCGAGAGAAACTCTTTTGCAAGAAACGTTCCGTTCTTAGCGACAAACACTTTGCCTTCGGATCTGGGATAGAAGGTATACCCAACTAGCTCTTTTGGGTATCCTATGAAGACGCATTTCTTCGCTTTGGGTTCCGGCTTTTCAGGCTGATGCCTTTTGACATAAGCATCACATCCCCAAACTTTAAGAAATGACAACTTTGGCTTCTTGCCAAACCACAGTTCATATGGGGTCGTCTCAATGGATTTCGATGGTGTCCTATTTAAAGTAAGTGCAACTGTCTCTAATGCATAACCCCAAAATTATAGTGGCAAATCGGCAAGAGACATCATAGAACGCACCATTTCTAATAAGGTTCGATTACAATGTTCGGACACACCATTACGCTGTAGTGTTCCAAGCGGTGTCAATTGTGAAACAATTCCACACTGTCTTAAGTGACTGCCAAAGTCATAACTCAGATATTCACCTCCACGATTAGATCATAGGAATTTAATCTTCTTGTTATGATGGTTCTCAACTTCCCTCTGAAATTGCTTGAACTTTTCAAACATTTCAGACTTCTCTTTCATTAAGTAAATATACCCTTATCTACTTAAGTCACCAGTGAAGGTGAGAAAATAATAATATTCACCGCGCGCCTCAATGCTCATTGGACCGCACACATCAGTATGTGTGATTTCCAACAAGTCACTTGCCCGTTCCATTGTTCCAGCGAACGGAGTTTTAGTCATCTTGCCCATGAGGCATGGTTCACATGTGTCAAATGATTCAAAATCAAGTGCCTCTAAAAGTCCATCAGCATGGAGCTTCATCATGCGTTTTACACCAATATGACCTAAACGGCACTGCCACAAGAAAGTGGTACAATCATTATCAACTCTAGATCTTTTGGCATCAATGTTATGAACATGTGTATCATCACTATCGATATTCAATATGAATAAACCCCTCACATTGGGTGGATGACCATAAAAGATATTACTCATATAAATAGAAAAATCATTATTCCCTGATTTAAATGAGTAACTGTCTCGCAATAAACAAGATCTAGATATAATGTTCATGCTTAACGCAGGCATTAAATAACAATTATTCAGGTTCATCACTAATCCCGATGGTAATCGAAGAGCGAGCATGCCGAAGGCGATCACATCAACCTTGGAACCATTTCCCACGCGCATCATCACTTTGACCTTTGGCAGCCTTCGTCTATTCTGTAGCTCCTGTTTTGAGTTGCAAATGTGAGCAACCGAACCGATATCAAATACCCAGGTACTACAATGAGAGTTGGTAAGGTACACATCAATAACATGTATATCATATATACATTGTTTGGTGTTGGCCGCCTTCTTGCCGGCCAGATACTTGGGGCAGTTCCGCTTCCAGTGACCAGTTTCCTTGCAATGAAAACACTCAGTTTCTGGCTTGGGTACAACCTTGGGTTTCTTCACGGGAGGGGCAACTACTTTGCCACCCTTCTTGGAGTTACCCGTCCTGTCCTTGCCATTCTTCTTGAAACTAGTGGTTTTAACCATCAACACTTCATGTTCTTTCTGGATTTCAAACTCAGCGACTTTCAGCATCGCAAACAGCTCGGCGACTGACTTGGTCATCCCGTGCATGTTATAGTTCAACACAAAGCTCTTGTATCTAGGTGGCAATGATTGAAGAACTCTGTCAGTGATCGCCTCAGGCGGAAGGGGCATCCCTAACTCAGCCAGACGATTCGAATACCCAGACATTTTGAGTATACGTTCATTGACACACCCATTCTCCTCCATCTTGCAAGCATAGAACTTATCGAAGGTCTCATACCTCTCGATCTGGGCATTCTTCTCAAAGATAAACTTCAACTCCTAGAACATCTCATATGCTCCATGATGTTCAAAACGTCTTTGAAGCCCCAGTTCTAAGCCATACAACATTGCACATTGAACTATTGAGTAATCTCCAGAACGTGCCTCCCAAGCGTTCTTAACGTCTTCAGATGATACGGGAGCCGGTGGATCACCAACCGGTGCATCAAGGACATAAGCCTTCTAGGAAGCCATGAGTATAATCCTCAGATTACGAGCCCATTCCACAAAGTTACTTCCATCATCTTTCAACTTGGCTTTCTCTAGGAATGCATTAAAATTCAGGGGTGTTACTGTCCGAGCATTGATCTAGAACATAAATATCCAAAGGTTACTAAGACTATTGTTCAAGATAATGAGTTTAGTTAATCAAATTACAAAAGCTCCCACTCAAATTGACATCCCTCCGGCCATCCGAGTCTTACATGATCCAAATTCACCAACTCAAGTCCGATCATCACGTGAGTTGAGGTGGTTTCAATGGTGAACATCATCGTGCTGATCATACCTACTATATGACTCATGTTTGACCTTTCGGTCTCTTGTATTTCGAGGCCATGTCTGTACATGTTAGGCTCATCAAGTTTAACCCGAGTATTCTACACGTGCAACACTCGCTTGCACCCATTGTATGTGAACGTAGAGTCTATCACACCCGATCATCACATGGAGTCTCGACACGACGAACTTTCGCAGCGGTGCACACTCGGGAAGAACACAATTTTATCTTGAAATTTTAGTGAGGGATCACCTTATAATGCTACCGTCGTCCTAAGCAAAACAAGGTGTATATAAGGATTAACATCACATGCAAATCATAAGTGACATGATATGGTCATGATCTTGTGCTTTGGATCTCCATCTTTAAGGCACCGGCATGATCTCCATCGTCACCGGCATAACACCATGATCTCCATCATCATGATCTCTATAATTGTGTCACCTTCGGTGTTGTCGCGCCCACCATGCTTATACTACTATTCGTACCTCTTAGCGATAAAGTAAAGCATTACATAGAGCTTAATGATTGACACGCATGTCATATAATAATTAAAGACAACCCTATGGATCATGCCGGTTGTTGTACTCATCGACATGCAAGTCGTGATATTCTATACAAAACATGATCATCTCATATATCTCATCATGTAATTGCCATATCACATCACAACATACCCTGCAAAAACAGGTTAGAAATCCTCTAATTGTTGTTGCATGTTTTACGTGGCTGCTACGGGTATCTAGCAAGAACAATTGTCACCTACGCAAAAACCACAACGGTGACACAAAAATTGCTATTCAAGATTCTCAAGGACCGCCTTTGTTGAATCCGATCCAACTAGAGTAGGAGAGACAGACACCCGCCATCCATCTTTATGCAATAAAGTTACATGACAGTCGTTTGAACCGGTCTCTCGTAAGCGTACGAGTAAGGTTGGTCCTGGCCGCTTCATCCCACAATACAGCTGACTCAAAAAACAACCAAGGGAGGAAGTAATATGAGCATCAACGCCCACAAACTCCTTTGTGTTCTACTCGTGATCTCATCTACACATAGACCTAGCTCATGATGCGACTGACGGGAAACGTTGCATGGGAAACAAAAAATTCCAATGCTTCACCAAGATCAATCTAGGAGATGAGCATCTATGAGAGGAGAGATCGGATCCACATACGCTTGTAGATCGCTAAGCGAAAGCATTAAGGAACGCGGTTGATGTAGTCGAACGTCTTCGCGATCCAAATCGCAAGCCGTCCCACGAACTCCCGATCAAGTGCTGAACGGACGGCCCCTCCACGTTCAGCACACATACAACTCGATGACGGTCTCTGCCTTCTTGATCCAGCAAGAGGGAGCGGAGAGGTAGATGGGTTCTCCGGCAGCACAACGGCGTGGCGGTGGTGGTGGTGGAGCTGATCCAGCAGAGCTTTGCTACATGGGCTGTGAGGAGTGCGCACCAGCCTCCGGGGCTGGTGAACCCTTCCGGCACCCCTGGTACGCTACACCAAACTTTTTCCGGTGATTAACACGGAACTTCCTATATATGAATCTTTACCTTCGAACCATTTCAGAGCTCCTCATCATGACCGGGATCTCATATGGGACTCCGAACAACATTCGGTCACCAACATACATAACTCATATATACCAATTCATCACCGAATGTTAATTGCGCAGACCCTACGGGTTCGAGAACTATGTAGACATGACCGAGACACCTCTACGGTCAATAACCAATAGCGGGACCTGAATGCCCATATTGGTTCCTACATGTTCTACTAAGATCTTTATTAGTTGAACCTCTATGTCAAGGATTCAGATAATCCCGTATGATGTTCCCTTTGTCTATCGGTATGTTACTTGCCCGAGATTCGATCGTTGGTATCTCCATACCTAGTTCAATCTCGTTACTTACAAGTCTCTTTACTCGTTCTGTAATACAAGATTCTGTGGCTAACACATTAGTCACTTTGCTTGCAAGGCTTGTTGTGATGTTGCATTACCGAGTGGGCCCTGAGATACCTCTCCATCACACGGAGTAACAAATCCCAGTCTTGACCCATGCCAACTCAACAGACACCATCGGAGATACCTGTAGAGCATCTTTATAGTCATCCAGTTACGTTGTGACGTTTGATACACACAAAGTATTCCTCCGGTGTTAGTGAGTTGCATGATCTCATGGTCATAGGAACAGATACTTTACATGAAGAAAAATATAGCAATAAACTGACACGATCACATGGTACGTTCATAGTTTGGGTCTTGTCCATCACATCATTCTCCTAATGATGTGATCCCGTTATCAAATAACATCCCATGTACATGGCTAGGAAACCTTAACCATCTTTGATCAACGAGCTAGTCTACTAGAGGCATACTAGGGACATAGTGTTGTCTATATACCTACACATGTATTTAGTTTTCAACCAATACAATTTTAGCATGGACAATAAACGATTATCATGAACAAGGAAATATAATAATAAACACTTTACTTATTTCCTCTAGGGAATATTTCCATTAGGATCCCCATCAAGTTGATGTGGGTCCCAAAGAAGAAGAACTAGAGAAGTTCTCTGAGGGTTGACTCCACCAACAAAATTCACTCATATTCATTCTTGGCAAGGACTATTTGCAATCAACTTCAAGCTTATGCAATAGTTCAAGGAGTCACACATTCCCTCATATGTACGGAAGAGACAAGGTAATGAATGAATCAATGGACATCTTATAAGCATCTCAGTCAATCTCCATAGATATCCTTGTATTTTTCTCTTGTGTGGGACTACCCCATGTAGATGAGAAGAGTAAGAAACAATATGGGTTGCTCCCAACTCAAGATGATCTCCATCAACTATGAGAATCCACCACTGCAACACCTAAATGAAGTCTTCTACGACAAAACCCAAGGTTAGTTTATCCCTCGGATATCACATCAAGGGGGAACTTTACTCTAAGAATTGAGTCAAAGCATCTCTTAAGGATGTGAACACATTAAATTCTTCATGTAAAATTGGTAACTACGATCAAGTATTCTTACTTGGCTCCTAAGTCAATATACTCATATACAGATGACTCCGTCATCGACAAAGTGCTTGGTAGATACTAGAGTGGTTTTGGATGTTTGCCATATTTAATTTGACAATTTATTGTGTGAGCATGTTGGTATGCATATCTTTTCTCATTCAAGGATATCCAATTGTTGATGTTTGGCTTTCATTTTTTCTTTGGCAAATTGGATATCCAAGAATGCCTAAGTACCTCCCTCTAGCTATCTATGCTTTCTAGTCTCAAATTCTATTCATGTTTCATCACAAAACTTGAGCAAGAACTTTTCGAACCCTCTGTGTGAGGAGCACTCGGAGTTCCGTTTCGACAAAGAGCTGACCTCCAAAACCTCTCATGTGAATCTTGGTGTAACCAACATCATGATCTCGGTTCCACCGAATAACTGGGTTGTTCTGGTTTTATCAGCTCGGTGCAACCGATCCCTAAATCTCGGCCTCACCGAGTTTCACTGTCACCTGACAATGATGAAACTCGGTGGCACCAAAATTTCTGAATCGGCGTCACCAAGGCATAAATACTTTGCGGATGCGAAGTTGAAAATTACTTTGACACTTCGGCCTCCCGCACCCCTTTGTTGCCGTAGCCGTCGTCTCCGGACTTCCACCTTGCCTCCCGTGCGCCCTCATCACAGCAGTTCTTCGTCGTAGACGGGAATCATCACCGTCGTCGTCGCTGTAGGGGATATTCAGCGAAATAGGTTAAAGATCTCGCCCCTCATGCTCTCACTGTCCAAATCTTGCGGATTAGGTCTTTTCTTATCTTCTTGCCACAGATTGCACAACTTCCATCCACTAGAATTCCCGTAGAGAGTAGGAGAACGAAATTTTTAGGTTTAATCTTCTGCCATGTGTGTCTCGGTGTCACCAAGTCAGAAAAATCGGTCTCGCCGATTTGAGGTTTAGGGTTACTGAGAACACTCTCGGTGAAACCAATTTGCTCGTTTTGGTGCAACCGAGATGAGTGGCCAAGTTTCTATTAAGGAGAGTGTCTATCTCGGTAGCTCGGCATTTCTTGACTCAGTGGAACCGAAACCCACTTAGTTGAAAATTAAACTTAAGAATATGAGTTCAGATTTTGCTAAAACCATCTTTGTTTTGTGACTCTCATCCCTTCTACTCATCTACATCTATTCACAGGGTCGGCATGTCAGGCTTAGGGTCACACAGTGACAATGATTTCAAGGAACATAGTGTGGACATGGATTCTGGCACTAGCCCAGAAGCTAGTTCCTCATCTTCAAAGGATCCAGGCATATCCCCCAGTTCTCATGGGTTTCTCAAGGCTGCCACCAGGGCAAGGAGAAAACTCAACTCAGATGAAGAGGATGCAGATTTTATTCCTGATGAGGTCACCTCCAAGAAGCTACAAGACAAGAAAGAGAAAGCTGCAAAGAAATCTGCCAATGAGGCCACTTCTTCTAAGAGGCCAATGAAGAAAGAATATTCTAGTTTAGAGGCAATGAGAGTGCTAAGGCTGGTATGACTCTCACTCTTGAGTCCCCAAAGACTTTAAAGTCCATGCCTAAGAAGCCAGGAGAGAAGAAGAGAGCAAGAAAGAGGATTGTGCATGTCATTGGAAGCCCAACCTCTATGTATGAAGATTTAGAAGAGCAGGAAGAAGAGGAAGAGGAAAAACCAGTTGCCAAACCTCCTCCTTCCAAGAAGAAGAAATTGGTTGCTGATGCTGTGCCTAGCCAAGCTACATCCAAGAGCAAGCAAGTAGCTCCACAGAAGCCTGCTACACCAAAATCCAAGAAGACAACCATAGGCATTCCATCTACGACAAAGAATAAGAGATCTTTCACCATGGAAGAAGAAGAAGGAAATGTGATAGTTTTGAGGAAGCTTAGACCTCATATGCCAGAGGATAATGATGCTCATCCAGTTACTGAGGACATAAAGGGCCAATTCTTTTGGTAGCTTTTTTGGGCTTCCAGAATAAGATTCCCCCTACCCAGCTTGTTCTAGAATCCCAACTAAAAATATATTTTTAGAAGCCTACTAATGAGGTCTTAATTAGTAGGATTCTAAAAAATAATTTTTGTTGGGCTTCTAGAATAAGCTGGGTAGGGGGCAACTTATTCTAAAAGCTAGCAAAACAACTGGCCCGAAGAAGAGGAGAGACCAAGGGCTGAGGAAATGGAGAGCACATGACCCATATGTTGGAAATATGCCCTAGCGGCAATAATAAATTGGTTATTATCATATCTCCTTGTTCATGATAATCGTTCATTATCCATGCTATAATTGTGTTGATCGGAAACTCAGATACATGTGTGGATACATAGACAACACCATGTCCCTAGCATGCCTCTAATAGACTAGCTCTTTGATCAAAGATGGCAGTGGTTTCCTAGTCATGGACATGAGATGTCATTTGGTAATGGGATCACATCATTAGGAGAATGATGTGATGGACAAGACTCAAACTACAAACGTAGCATATGATAGTGTCAGTTTATTGCTACTGTTTTCTGCATGTCAAGTATATGTTCCTATGACCATGAGATCATGCAACTCACTGATGCCAGAGGAGTAGCTTGTGTGTATCAAATGTCGCAACGTAACTGGGTGGCTATAAAGGTCCTCTACAGGTATCTCCGAGGGTGTCTATTGGCTTGGCATGGATCAAGACTGGGATTTGTTACTCCGTGCGACACAGAGGTATCTCAGGGCCCACTCGGTAATACAACATCACAATAAGCCTTGCAAGCAATGTGACTAAGTGTTAGTCACGGTATCTTGTATTACGGAACGAGTAAAGATACTTGTTGGTAACGAGATTGAACTAGGTATGGAGATACCGACGATCGAATCTCGGGCAAGTAACATACCGAAGAACAAAGGGAACATCATACGGGATTAACTGAATCCTTGACATAGAGGTTCGACCAATAAAGATCTTCGTAGAATATGTAGGAACCAATATGGGTATCCAGGTCCCACTATTGTTTATTGACCGTAGAGGTGTCTCGGTCATGTCTACATAGTTCTCAAACCCGCAGGGTCTGCACACTTAAGGTTTGGTGACGTTTCGGTAGTATAGAGTTATGTATGGTGGTGACCGAAGGTTGTTCGGAGTACCGGATGATATCCCGGATGTCATGAGGAGATCCGGAATGGTCCGGAGGTAAATATTGATATATAGGAAGTCCTATTTTGGTTGCTAGAAAAGTTTCGGGCTTATCGGTAGTGTATCGGGAGTGCCGGTAGTGTACCGGGAGACCATCGGGAGGGGTATTTCGACCCAAGAGGCTACATGGGCTGTGGCAGGATGAATACCAGCCCTTAGTGGGCTGGACAAAGTCCCACAAAGGGCCCATGCGGCTGGGAAGAAAAATCCCAAAAGGAAAAAGGTGGAAAAAGGCAAAAGGACTAAATTAGGAAGGAGTCCTAATCCTACTAGGAGTGGAGGAGGAGGACTCCTCCCTCCTGGTTCGGCCGACCCAAGGGCTGGCTCCTTGGGAGCCAAGCCTCCTCCTCCTCTCCTCCTATATATAATAGAGGGTTTTAGGGTTTTGGCACAAGATTTTCAGCCACATGCTCCCCGTTCCTCTAGTGCATAGTTTCTCCTCCAGATCAGTTTTTTGCAGTGCTTAGGCGAAGCCCTGCCGGAATAGCTCCACCACCATCACCATAGCGCCGTCACGCTGCCAGAGAACTCTTCTACCTCTCCTCTCCCTCTTTCTGGATCAAGAAGGCGGAGATCGTCATCAAGCAGTACGTGTGCTGAACGCGGAGGTGTCGTCCGTTCGGCGCTAGATCTGAAGGACCGTGATCGAGATCGCGGGACGGATCGTGATGAGATCGCAGGACGGATCGTGATGAGTTCGCGGGACGGATCGTGATTGGATTGCGGGACGAATCGTGATGAGATCGCGGGATGCTCGGCGATTTTGATCGCGAAGACGTTCGACTACACCAACCGCGTTTCTTAACGCTTCCTGCTTAGCGATCTACAAGGATATGTAGATCCACTCTCCCTCTTGTAGATGCTCATCACCATGGATAGATCTTGCGTGTGCGTAGGAAATTTTTTGTTTCCCATGCAACGTTCCCCAACAGTGGCATCATGAGCTAGGTCTATGTGTAGATGAGATCTCGAGTAGAACACAAAGAGTTTGTGGGTGTTGATGCTTAGATTGCTTCCTCCCTTGGTCGTGTTTTGGTTCAGTGGTATTGTGGGATGAAGCGGCCCGGACCAACCTTACTCGTACGCTTACGAGAGACCGGTTCCATCGACTAGCGTGTAACCTCGTTCACAAAGATGGTTGGCGGGTATCTATTTCTCCTACTTTAGTTGGATCGGATTCGACAAAGGCGGTCCTTGAGAAGGTTGAAAAGCAACTTATGTATCACCGTTGTGGTTTTTGCGTAGGTGCGAATTGTTCTTGCTAGATACCCGTAGCAGCCACGTAAAACATGCAACAACAATTAGAGGACGTCTAACTTTGTTTTTGCAGGGTATGTTGTGATGTGATATGGCCAATTACATGATGAGATATATGTGATGTATGAGATGATCATGTTTTGTATAGAATATCATGAATTGCATGTCGATGAGTACGGCAACCAGCAGGAGACATAGGGTTGTCTTAATTATTGTATGACCTGCGTGTCAATCATTAAGCGCTATGTAATACTTTACTTTGTCGCTAAACGGTAGCAATAGTAGTACAAGCATGATGGGCGTGACAACCTCGATTGCGACACGTTGATGGAGATCATGGTGTCATACCGGTGACGATGGAGATCATGCCGGTGCTTTCAAGATGGAGATCAAAAGCACAAGTTCATGGACATATCATGTCACTTATGATTTGCATGTGATGTTAATCCTTTTATGCACCTTGTTTTTCTTAGGACGACGGTACAATTATAAGGTGATCCCTCACTTAATTTCAAGATAAATTGTGTTCTCCCCGAGTGTGCACTGTTGCAAAAGTTCATCGTGTCGATACACCACGTGATGATCAGGTGTGATAGACTCTATGTTCACATACAACGGGTGCAAGCCAGTGTTGCACATGCAGAACACTTGGGTTAAACTTGACGAGCCTAGCATGTACAGATATGGCCTCAGAACACAAGATACCGAAAGGTCGAACATGAGTCATATAGTGGATATGATCAACATGATGATGTTCACCATTGAAACCACCTCAACTCACGTGACGATCGAACTTGAGTTGGTGAATATGGATCATGTATCATTCGAATGACCGGAGGGATTTCAATTTGAGTGGGAGTTCTTCAGTAATATGATTAATTGAACTCATTATCATGAACATAGTCGGTAGTGTCTTTGCAAATTATGTTGTAGATTACTTGCTCGCACTGTAGCTCCCTTGAATTTTGTATATGTTCCTAGAGAAATAGAGTTGAAAGATGATGGTAGCAATATTGCGGACTGGGTCCTTGATCTGAGGATTGTCCTCATTTCTGCACAGAAGGCTTATGTCCTTAATGCACCGCTCGGTGTGCCAACCCCTCTAGCGTCATTTGTAGATGTTGTGAACATCTAACAGGCATGTTCTGATGACTACTTGATAGTTTAGTGCGTCATGCATTACGGCTTAGAATTGAGGCTCCAAAACGTTTTGAATGTCACGGAACATATGAGATGTTCTAAGAGCTGAAATTAGGATCTCAGGCTCGTGCCCATGTTTCGAGATGTGAGGTCTTCAACAAGATTCTTTGCCTGCAAGATGAAAGAGAATAGCTCAATCGTTGAGCATATGCTCAGATTGTGTGGGTGTTACAATCGCTTGAATCGAGTGGGAGTTGATCTTCCAGATAAGATAGTGATTGATATAGTTCTCCAAGTCACTGTCACTAAGCTACTAGAACTTAGTGATGAACTATAAAATGCCAGGGATAGAAATAATGATCCCTGAGCTGTTCGCGATGTTTGACACCGCGAAGGTAGAAATCAAGAAGGAGCGTCAAGTGTTGATGGTTAGTCAAACCACTAGTTTCGAGAAGGGCAAGAGCAAGGAGGGAAACTTCATGGATAGCAAGTCAGTTGCTACTTGAGTGAAGCAACACAAAGTTGAACCCAAACCCGAGACTAAGTGTTTCGATTATGAGGAGAGCGGTCACTAAAGTGGAACAACCCTAAATACTTGGTAGATAAGAAGGCTGACAACATCGACAGAAGTATTTGATATACATGCTAATGATGTGTACCTTGCGAGTACTCCTAGTAGCACCTGGGTATTGTATACTGGTTCGGTTGCTAAATGTTAGTAACTTGAAATAAAAGCTACAGAATAAACGGAGAACTAGTTAAGGGTGAGGTGACGATGTGTGTTGGAAATGTTTCCAAGGTTTATGTGATCAACATCGCACGCTCTCTCTACCTTCGGGATTAGTGACGAACCTAAATGAATGTTATTTGGTGTTTTGCATTGAGCATGAACGTGATTAGATTGTGTTTATTGCAACACGGTTATTCATTTAAGTTCGATAATAATGGTTATTCTGTTTACATGAAGGATACCTTCAACGGTCATGCACCCAGTGAGAATGGTTTGTTGAATCTTGATCGTAGTAATACACATGTTCATAACATTGATGCCAAAAGATACAAAGTTAATAATGATAGTACCACATACTTGTGGCACTGCCGCTAAATGTCATATTGGTATAAAGCGCATGAAGAAACTCCATGCTTATGGATCTTTGGACTCATTCGATTTCGAATCGGTTGAGACATGCGAACCATGCCTCTTGGGCAAGATGACTAAGGACCCCGTTTCCAGATGGATGGAGCGGGCAAGTGATTTATTGGAATGATACATGTTGATGTATGCAATCCAATGAGTCTTGTAGTGTGCGGTCGATATCATTATTTTCTTACCTTCACTGATGATTTGAGTAGATATAGTGTATATTTACTTAATGAAACACAAGTCTGAATCGTTTGAAAGGTTCAAGCAAATTCAGAGTGAAGTTTAAGATCATCGTGACAAGAAGATAAAAATGTCTGCGATATGATCGTGGAGCTGAATATCTGAGTTACGAGTTTGGCATACAACTATAGACAATGTGAAAGTTGTTTCACAACTCACGCCACCTGGAACACCATAGTGTGATGGTGTGTCCGAACGTCATAGTCGTGATCTATTGGATATGGTGCGTGCTATGATGTCTCTTATCGTTTTGCTACTATAATTTTGGGGTTATGCATTACAGACAACTACATTCACTTTATATAGGGCACCATCTAAATCCGTTGAGATGACACCATATGGTTTGATAGAAACCTAAGATGTCATTTCTTAATGTTTGGGGCTGCAACACTTATGTGAAAAAGGTTTTCACCTAATCAGCTCGAACCCAAAGCGGACAAATGCATCTTCATAGAATACCCTAAGAATAGTTGGGCAAACCTTCTATCTCAGATCCAAGCATAAAGTGTTTGTTGGTAAAACTAGGTCCTTTCTCGAGAAAGAGTTTCTCTCAAAAGAATTGAGTGGGAGGAAGATAGAACTTGATGAGGTTGTTGAACCTTTGTTCAACCAGAGAGTAGCGCAGCGCAGGAAGATGTTTCTGTGAAGCCTACATTAGTTGAAGAGGAAGTTAATGATGATGATCATGAAGCTTCGGATCAAGTTACTATCAAACCTCGTACGTCGACAAGGATGTGTACTGCTCCTAAGCAGTACGACAACCCTGTCTTGGAGGTCATGTTGTTGGACAACGATGAACCTACGAGCTGTGGAGAAGCGATGATGGGCCCGGATTCCAGCAAATGGTTAGAGGCCATGAAATCCGAGATAGGATCCATGTATGAAAACCAAGTACAGACTTTGGTAGACTTGCTCGTTGGACGGCAGGTCGTTGAGTACAAATGGATGTTTAAAATGAAGACAGACGCTCATGGTAAATGTCACCATTTGTAAAGCTCGACTTGTTGCAAAGAAGTTTACGACAAGTTCAAGGAGTTGACTGCGATGAGAATTTCTCACTCGTAGCGATGCTAAAGTGTGATGGAATTAAGTTAGTAGTTGCTGCATTTTTTCAATTATGAAATCTGGCAGATGGATGTCAAAACATCGTTTCCTTCACGGTTTACTTGAGGAAAGGTTGTATGTGATACAACCAGAAGGTTTTGTCAGTCCTAAGGATGCTAAAAGGTTTGCAAGCTTCAGTGATCCTTCTATGAACTGAAGCAAGCATCTCGGAGTTGGAATATACACTTTGATGAGGTGATCAAAGTTTTTGAGTCTATATATAAGTTTACGAGAAACTTGTATTTACAATAAAGTGAGTGGGAGCATTATAGAATTTCTGATAAGTATATGTGGATGACATATTGTTGATCGGAAATGATGTAGAATTTCTGGAAAGCATAAACGGTTGTTTGAAAAGAGTTTTTCAAAGGAAGACCTGGATAAAGCTACCTAATTGTTGAGCATCAAGATCTATAGAGATAGATCAAGATGCTTGATGAGACTTTCAATGAGTACATACCGTGACAAGGATTTGAAAGAGTTCAAAGTGGATCAGTCAGAGAAAGAGTTCTTGCTTGATTTGTAAGGTGTGAAGTTGAGTGAGACTCAAAGCTCGACAACGACAGAAGAAAGAGAAAGGACGAACGTCGTCCCCTATGCCTTAGCCATAGGATCTGTATAGTATGCCATGCCGTGTACCGCACCTGTGTGTGCCTTGCCATGCGTCCGTTAAGGGGTACAAGAGTGATCCAGGAGTGGATCACTGGACAGCGGTCAATATTATCCTTAGTGACTAAAATACTAAGGAAATTTTTCTCGATTATGGAGGTGATAAAGGGTTCGTCGTAAAGAGTTACGTCGATGCAAGCTTTAACACTAATCCGGACGACTCTTAGTAGAATTCCGAATACGTATAGTGGAGTAGCCATTTGGAATAGTACCAAGTGGAGTGTGGTAGCAATGTTTACAGTTTGACGTAGAGATTTGCAAAGTACACTCGGATCTGAATGTCGTAGACCTGTTGACTATAAGACCTCTCTCACATGCAAAGCATGATCGAGCCCCAGAACTCATTGGGTATTAGATTCATAACAATGCGAATCACATGGTGATGTGAACTAGATTATTGACTCTAGTGCAAGTGGGAGACTGTTGGAAATATGCCCTAGAGGCAATAATAAATTGGTTATTATCATATTTCCTTGTTCATGATAATCTTTTATTATCCATGCTATAATTGTGTTGATTGGAAACTTAGATACATGTGTGGATACATAGACAACACCATGTCCCTAGTATGCCTCTAATAGACTAGCTCGTTGATTAAAGATGGCTGTGGTTTCCTAGTCATGGACATGAGATGTCATTTGGTAATGGGATCACATCATTAGGAGAATGATGTGATGGACAAGACCCAAACTAGAAACATAGCATATGATCGTGTCAGTTTATTGCTACTGTTTTCTGTATGTCAAGTATATGTTCCTATGACCATGAGACCATGCAACTCATTGACACCGGAGGAGTACCTTGTGTGTATCGAACCTCGCAACGTAACTGGGTGGCTATAAAGGTGCTCTACAGGTATCTCCGAGGGTGTCTGTTGGGTTGGCATGGATCAAGACTGGGATTTGTTACTCCGTGTGACGGAGAGGTATATTAGGGCCCACTCGGTAATACAACATCACAATAAGCCTTGCAAGCAATGTGAGTAAGTGTTAGTCACGGGATCTTGTATTACAGAATGAGTAAAGCGACTTGCCGGTAACGAGGTTGAACTAGGTATGGAGATACCGACGATCGAATCTCCGGCAATTAACATACCGAAGAACAAAGGGAACATCATACGGGATTAACTTAATCCTTGACATAGAGGTTCGATCGATAAAGATCTTCATAGAATATGTAGGAACCAATATGGGCATCCAGGTCCCGCTATTGGTTATTTACCCTAGGGGTGTCTCGGTCATGTCTACATAGTTCTCGAACCCGCAGGGTCTGCACACTTATGGTTCGGTGACATTTCGGTAGTATAGAGTTATGTATGGTGGTGAGCGAAGGTTGTTCGGAGTCCCGGATGAGATCCCATACGTCACGAGGAGCTCTAGAATGGTCCAGAGGTAAAGATTGATATATAGGAAGTTCTATTGGTCGCCACAAAAGTTTCGGGCTTATCGGTAGTGTACCGGGAGTGCCGGTAGTGTACCAGGAGACCATCGGGAGGGGTATTTCGACCCAAGAGGCTACATGGGCTGTGGGAGGATGAATACCAGCCCTTAGTGGGATGGAGGAAGTCCCACAAAGGGCCCATGTGTCTGGGAAGAAAAAGCCCGAAAGGAAAAAGATGGAAAAAGGCAAAAGGAGGAAGGAGTCCTAATCCTACTAGGAGTGGAGGAGGAGGAGGACTCCCTCCTGGTTCGGCCGACAGAAGGGCTGGCTCCTTGGGATCCAAGCCTCCTCCTCCTCTCCTCCTATATATACTAGAGCGTTTCAGGGTTTTGGCACAAGATTTTTAGCCACGTACTACCAATTCCTTTAGTGCATAGTTTCTCCTCTAGATCGGTTTTCTACAGTGCTTAGGCGAAGCCCTGGCGGAATAGCTCCACCACCATCACCGCAGCACCGTCATGCTGCCGGAGAACTCTTCTACCTCTCCGCTCCCTCCTGCTGGATCAACAAGGCAGAGATCGTCATCAAGATGTACGTGTGCTGAACGCGGAGGTGCCGTCCGTTCGGCGCTAGATCAGAAGGACCATGATCGAGATCGCGGGACGGATCGTGATGAGATCGCGGGACGGATCGTGATGAGTTCGCGGGACGGATCGTGATTGGATCGTGGGATGGATCGTGATGAGACCACGGGATGCTCGGCGATTTGGATCGCGAAGACGTTCGACTACACCAACCGTGTTTCTTAACGCTTCCCTCTTAGCGATCTACAAGGGTATGTAGATCCACTCTCCCTCTCGTAGATGCTCATCACCATGGATAGATCTTGCGTTTGCGTAGGAAATTTTTTGTTTCCCATGCAACGTTCCCCGGCACCATATGCCTCCAGGAGGAATACTATTGTTGATGACAGGTTCCATACTAAGGAACATCGGGATTTCTATGAGACCGACCGTTTCGACAAGTGCTCAACTGTCAGTGACATGAGATATGTTAACTAGGCCTACATCAAGGAGAATGAGTACTAATTTCCCAATGTGCAGGACATCTTTAGATGCATTGACATTGAGAACTTTCTTGGGAGAGAGTTCACAACATGGAATGACGAGATGATCATGCACTTCTACTCCACAACTCATTTCTATCCAATTGGCCATATCATATGGATGACTAAGGGAGTCAGATATCAGTCTAGAGTGGATGAGTGGGCTACCATCTTAGGAGTCCCACAGGTAGAGGAAGGTGATCTTGACATTTATGCTGAAGCCAATATGAATCACAACTCCATGACTAACATGTACACTCCTATCCCTGCTGCCTATGTGAGCACACACAAGCTTGGCTCTGTCTATCATTTGCAAGCAGGACTACCCACCACCAACACTATCTTGAGGTACACCTTGATGCCCAAGTCAGGAGATGATAAGATGATTCAGGGGTACTCCATTAACATGCTACACCATAGACACCGACACCATATTCAAGGTGATGGATTTCATTGTAGAGACAATCAAGAGGACAGTTGCTGACCAGAAATGATCATGTGGATATGCACCATACATTCAGATGCTCATCAACTCCAAGATGGAGAAGAATGTATATGCACTTGATCGTCCTCATATGCCACTTTATCTAGATCTAGAGGATGATGTTGTGGTGATGGACCCCTATCATCCCACTTCAGCTACCGCACAGGCACAGGCAGAAGCAACTAGAGCCACTAGTGGTCAAGTGCCCAAGTAAAAGAGTGTTCAAATGGCACTTGTCATCAAATCTGTCCAAGACATAGAGAAAAATGTGGATGAAATTCTTAAGAACCAGAAGAGCATAGTGCGGATCACGGAAATCAAGTTTCATGCTATAGACAACAAGGTGGATGAACTAACCAATATAGTCAATGAGCTGAAGCAACAAGTTGATGCCTAGTCCCCACTCCTCTGATGATGATAGTCCTCCTCTCCGGACCAACACACAGTTTAAGACTCGTGTAAGATAGTTTGCTATGCCAGTTCCCGAGTTGAGACCATATTCATCAGCACCAGATACTACCCCTACTGCTCCTTCAGCGCCTCCAGTGTCTACACCATGACTCCAGAGGACATCTGTAGAAGTCTTCATAGACACCCTTCTCTTGAATCCTTCAACACCTACTGGAGGAGATCAGGCCCACGACGATGTTTAGATCTATATTCTTTGAACTTTTTGGTAACTTGTTGCCAAAGGTGATAAGTAATATAGATGATAGGCTTTGAGAGAGTGTGTGCGTTTTGCTTTTTGTTGCTCTCTTTGGTTTCAAAACCTGTTTTCCTTGTGCGTTACGGTTTAAACTTCATTGTGTTTGATCATACTCTTTAATGGTTGATGCTATTATGCCATAATCTTATGTTGCTTATGTTATGATCATTCACTTATGTTTGGTGTAATGTGCATTATTTTTCACTCGTATCAATTGTGCGCACCACCAAGTTGTATGTGACATGGAAGAGTGACCCATGAACCTAATCGATTATGCATTTGCATTCGAACGCAAATTTTAAATAGTGCACAAATTTAGGGGGGGGGTCTTGCTTATCACATACCTCTCAAAGCAATGATGCTATTCATTGATTATATCTCTTGTCGAATCATTGATCTATATGTTGTCATCAGTTACCAAAAAGGTAGAGATTGAAAGCACAAGTTCTCCCTAGGTGGTTTTGGTAATTAATAACAACATATATTTCATTGGACTAATGTTTCTACAAAGCGTATCTCAGGAAAAAGTTCAATCATGGGATGGATAAAGGATTGTGTGGAGAACCTTCCAAAGGAAAGGAAAGGAATAGGATTGGCCATGCTTCAAGCTTGAAGACTCTATATTTTATACTTTGTGACAAATCACTTTTGAGTCCATAAGAAAGTCAATACTATTAAAAGGGGATGAGGAATTATGATGATCTGGTTGCTCAAGTTCTTAGAGTTTAACCACCAAAAATACTCACCCATTCTCCCACAAATATTCTCTATCCAAAGTCCAAAGTCCAAAATCGGTGAAACCAACTTTTCCCATTCTGTCCCACCAAGTTTTGACCTAGACAGAACCAAAGCCAAACCCTAGCATCTCGGTGACACCAAGTTTCCATTTGGTGAAACCGAAATGAGTGACCAACCTTTTGTTGTCCTGTTTCTTAAAATCGGAATTTCTGAGTTTTAAGAATCGATGACACTAGGTCCTGGTAACTGCCTAGGGCACCCATATCGGTACGACCGAGATTTATATATCGGTCTCACTGAAAAGTCCAAAGTTGGCACATTTTGCACTAGTCAGTGTAACCGAGTTTTCACTTTGTTCTCACCGAGTTGGGCAATAACTTTGTAGCAGTTGGATTTTTGGAGATGCCTTTATATACCCCTCCACCACCTCTCACTCGTCACTCAGAACATACAACCACTTGCCATATCCAATTTTCTAAGAGAGAGACACCTACTCATGTGTTGAGATCAAGATCATCCATTCCAACCATATGGATCTTGATTTCTAGCCTCCCCAAGTTGCTTTCCATCCAATCAATATCTTCTACCCATGCCATATCTGTGAGAGAGTGATTGAGTGTTGAGGATACTATCTTTTGAAGCACAAGAGAAAGGAGTCCATCATAGTTATCACATCTATTACCTTTTGGAGGGTGGTGCCTCCTAGATTGGTTAGGTGTCGCTTGGTAGCCACCTATTTCGTGTTGTGGAGTTGAACCAAGAAGTTTGGCAAGGAGATCGCCTACTTCTTGAAGATCTACCCATAGTGAGGCTAGTCCTTCGTGAACGGAAGCGGTGATGGAATAGACGAGGTTTCTACTTTGTGGACCCTAACGGGTGGAGCCCTCCGTAGACTCTCGCAATCGCTACCCTCCGTGGGTTGAAGTCTCCATCAGCATGGACGTATGATATCACCACCTATCGGAACCACAGGAAAAAATCTTCGTGTCAACCTTGTGTTTGATCTTTGTATCCCTATCCTCTATTTACATGTGCTTGTCTTATTTTCCGCTGCTATACTCATAGACATGCATGTGTAGGGTGTACTGGATTTACAACAATTTCTAAGACTTGCCTAGAACTAATATTGGGAAAAGGTTAGGTTTTTAATTTGTCAAGTAGACTAATCACCCCCACCCCCCTCAAGACCTACTTTCGATCCTACAATGAGAAAGGTCAAGGTACCGATTTGAGGGATTCTGACATGGAAGTTTGATCCCAAATAGGCCAATGAGTATAAGGCTTAAAATAAACTTCACAAGCACTTAACGTATTTATTGCAACTTGCCTTTATGATATTTCCTGGATATTCCAGTTCATGTTAGTTCGGGTAGCTTCCTTGTGGGCCTTTATGCAAGCGGTGCCTAGATAAAATCATGGGATCTAGCAGTTCAAAATTGATCCATATCGGCCATCAAGTCATGGGATCTAGCAGTTCAAAATTGCTTCAATGTTGCGCATAACGCGTTTAACATTCTTGTTACCAATAGTACCACTACTTATAAATAGGTTTGGACTCAACGTCATCCCATAAAATCCGACATGCCGTTACTATGATGTCAAATATCAATATATAATTAATTTCATACAATATCAACACGCATTTAATATGTCAATGTCCAAGTAATGTGTCTTACCAAAGATCAACATGCATTGCACAAGAAGATTACTAGTCAATAATAACATAGGGCCCCAAGTAAGGAAAAAATCTTGGAAGCACAAACCCTGATGCATGTCTGGGCTCTATATGAGACCGATTGGGCCTCTTGCGTTGCATCATAGGGGTAGAGGAGCACCAAAGCCCACATCTCCCTTGGCCACAAAAAACTAAAGCAGAAAAATCCCTCCCCACTTTTTCCTTCCGCATAACTCCCAGATCTCAATTCCCTTCTCCTCTCCCCTCCCTTGATGCATCTTCAATCCCGATATGATTCTTGAGCTAGGGTTCTGGTGACCAAGGAGATGGAAGATGTGGTTGTTAGGGAGGGCGACGACGTTGTGACCGTGCCACCGCCCACCTGCCCCATCTGCTTGGATCCCGTGACCTGCGCCGGCGGCCATCGCATCTGGTGAGGGAGACCACCTGGTTGTTGATTTTTGTTTGCCCCAATGTCGAATATGGTATTCTTGCACTCTATGATTTTTAGGTGATGGAGTTGCTTTTTAGATCTCTATATTGGTAGGTAATTAGTATCCGAGGTGGACGGTATGTATCTTATGCATGGGAATATATGGAGTCGGTAGTAAATTTTTAAGGTGGCATCATGATGTCCTGGGCGACACAGGAGGCGACCGAGGCCTAGCGTCGCCAGTCCTTTCCTCCCCCCTAAGCTCATCACTACCACTAGAGTGCACGGTAGCAAGTTCGCGTCCCATGAGGATGGCATTAGCATGACAGTATCTATGTGTGGCTCATCGGCGTGGGGGATGCGCACCGATGATTGGTGGGGCGAGAGTTGGAGGGCTCAGATCTGGTCGTCCCAGGGCCAACGGTGCTCGTGGAAGCCTTACTAGAGGTGGCACCTTGTGCATCTAGCTATGAAAATCCTCATGCAAGGAGTCCTAGACCAAGGTCCGATGCGGGGAATGTTGGTCCCCTTAGGGGTCATTTGGGCAAGGTTACATCCAACTACCCATTGTGTCAGCGTCTGGACGCTCATGCATTGACCGTTGACATCCATGGTATTTGTGCTCGACATGATTGGATAATCATCACCGGGTCTCTTAGTGGTGAAGATGCCAAATTTCTCTATCTTCTGTCGTGTTGGCGTGGGGAAGACTACAAGATGAGGCGGCGGCCCTGAGTGGTGATGGGAAGCAACGTTCCTGCGGCAGGATCTTACCATGGGTGCTTTTGGTCGTTGCCTCGGCATGTTTGGGTGGCATGGGGTTGGGTGGGAGGAGGTGCAGTGCCCTGGTCCTTCCTAGTAGATTTAGAAACAAGATATTCACGGGTGATCGAGCTAGTCAGTTCTAGATAGTGGCTGATGGAGGAATTGGGATCTTGGGTCCAGGAGAAATCGTTGGCCGTCGACTCGAGCCACAATGATGATGGTGCCGGTGCCACTACCCTTCTTGAAGGCGTAGTCAAGAGGTACCCATCCCCACACTGCACCCCCCCCCCCAGCTACTTGGGTGAAAATCTTATTCCACTTTGGGCAGCGTTGGCACTCCGACACTTTTTCCCCTCATTGGAGTTGTTCTCTATGGACCGCAATGATAATTGTTCCAGTTGGTGTGGTATTGATGGTTGTTAGTGGCAACTCTTGTTTTTTCATGGTTGATATTGTGATGCACGGGGGTCGGGGAGCTTTGGTATCTAGTGTTCTCTTACTCTGTCAGCCTTACATTGGAGGGCATCGCTAGCATATGTGAGAGAGGAAAAGGTTCCCCTCTACGGCTGCGATGTTGTGTCAAGGTTGTGGGCAGCTCGGCATTTCGAGAAGGATGTCTCCTATCCAAACGGTGTTCATTCTTCCTTTTGTCATGCCTTGTTGGGTTTGCATCTTCATTCGGTAGTTTGAGTCTTTTTTTGTGGAGCTTCTTCTATGTGAAGGTCGGTTCAGTTGGGCCCTCCCCAAGTATTTTGGTCGCCAATGGATCAACTGTGTTCTAGGGTGAACTTTTGTCCATGTTGACGGTGCGGCGTCCTTTGAGATAGGACACGAGACATGGGTACCCTACGGTGACATAAATGGACGGCTAGTTCCTAGTGCGCCGGTGCCTACCGCATTTTCTGGGCGGCTCCTTCGGTGTTGTTTTGTTGGTGGACGACGACTTCGATGCTACACGTTGTTTCATTTCTGTTTTGGTGTGCTTGTGCTATTGTAGCCTTTGAACTGTTTGTAAGAACTTTAGATGTATCGTTCCCTTTCCCTCGTAGGTTGTAAGTGAATGGAACTTTTGACAAGTTGTTTCATTTCTGTTTTGGTGTGCTTGTGCTATTGTAGCCTTTGAACTGTTTGTAAGAACTTTATATGTATCGTTTCCTTTCCCTCGTAGGTTGTAAGTGAATGGAACTTTTGACTGGTTGATGCCTCTGTTAATTGGAAGTTAGGCTCATCCTGAGCATTCCTTCTAAAAAAACTCTAGTTTTTAAGATTTGCCATGTGATTTTTCTTATCTTCTTTCAAGGCGAATATCTGCTTGTGTCCCTCATGAAACATAACCTAGCTTAGCAACTTTACATTCGATCTTGAGTAATGGTTAATCCTTAGATTAAGGTTGCCACTGTTTATGTAGCTAATAATTTCAAGGGTATCAACTCTGTAAGCATTACCCTAGTTTAGCAAATTTCGAGTGAGTCCTCTACTTGAAGGGAAAGTTGTGGCACGATGAACAGTAAAAATAGCAAACAAAAAAGCTGTAAATTCTGGCTTGGATTATGACAAAAAAAAGTGCTTACACAATCTGATGGCCAAATGACATCAAATTAGCTCGTGATAAAGAAAACGAAATTCTTCTCAAAGAGTGCACACAAGTTTGAGACCAACCAGGTGTAGAAAAACCACCACGTTGAATTATGTTAGTACATGAGTCTGTCGGACATGATTAAAGAGGAGGTGGATGTGTTTGGTGACCACAAAGGATGAGTCAGGTTATATTTTTCAATGGTGCATCTTAGTTAAGCAAAGCCCAGGTGTGTGCACAGTGTGGTTGTGTATCTGCTTGATGCTTCATACTGAGTGAATAAAATCAACCCTGTGTCAAAAATATATTTTTCAAAGGTGCGGAGGTGCTGACACTGACACCACTGTGTCGTCCCAAAGTGGAAGAAGGGATGCAGCTGAAGGTGGAGCATTGGTGAACCTTTAATGGTGTTTAGGACATCTGGTGATAATACTAGTGTTGTTTATTTTTCATATCAGAACTTTGCATGTGTGGGTTGTGTTTGACTTTGAACTATATGGGGCTAGTGAGAGATTTTATAAAGTTGATAATTTACTGTTGCATGCAGTTGCATTCCATGCGGACATGTGTATGGCAGATCATGCTTAGAGAGGTGGCTGCATCGTTCCGCCCTCAACAGTGCGAAGGTACAATCCGTAATCCTATATACACTTTATGTTAGCAATCTAATCGTGGTGTATATATCATATAGGTGAGTGAACTTATTACATAACTTATGCCTGCACCCCTATCTTTGTTTCCAGTGTCCTCAGTGTGGCGAACAATTTGAAGGCAATTTTATTATCAACCTTTATGCACCGGAAAATCTGTGGGACGGTTGCTTACAGGTTTTGTCTCTTGCTTCTGGTGTACCTCTATAGAAGTACTAAATCATTAATTGTTGCTAATTTGTCGGGCATCTTGGTTGTTATGAACAATACCTTTTTCTTCGTCCCACACAAATGTTGTATGCAATGTTTAATTATGTGTCAAATGAGACAGCTTGTCATTTGAGTTCACTCTTCTCCAGTCCACCTCACTAGAAATCTGATGTGGTCGCTGATGACCGTACTATCATTGAGCAATATTATGTCTAGCATACAGTAAGTGGTTAATCTCTTCATATCGTAATTCCCCATGAGCGTATATCGCTTTTAGCCAGCCATCTAATAATGTAAGCGTTGATTACGAGTGAAAGTTTAGTAATCTAAACGCTCTTATATTAATTTACAGAGGGAGTACAAAGCAAGGGTCAAAGTATATTCCGGCCAGATGAAGTTTCTTCAGAACTGGATGTTAATTACATGTGACATTCTTTAGCTCCATCGACTTTTTGGTGCAGGACTTCAAAGCGTATTACAAGACTGCTATGAAAGAGAGAGAGGGATATTACCTATCAGTTGTGACCGAGTACATGGAGAAAACTAAATTGGAGTTAGATAAAATGGAGGCCGAATATAGCGAACGAATGACCAGAGTGAAGGAGCGGATGAGGAAGATGGCCGAAGAAGAGAACGCGACACCTAAGGATCTTGTCGAATTCCTGGAGCTGAGTTTCCCTTAACCTTCTGCTTGT
The DNA here is from genome assembly GCA_022496015.1 of Hordeum marinum. NCBI lineage: Eukaryota > Viridiplantae > Streptophyta > Magnoliopsida > Poales > Poaceae > Hordeum > Hordeum marinum. The sequence goes on from CM039675.1 coordinate 523,292,648, forward strand.
GTTTCTGATCCTGATCCCGCCCCCGTGGATCCCGAGAACAATGCAATGCAATGCGGTGCTAGAATCTGTGGGTTTCATGCTACACCTTGTTTGTCATGTGCACTCTGTGGGTTTGATCATCTTTTGTCAAGAACATCGACTCATCTTCTGAACCTAAATGCAGCAAAGCCACCAAACATTGCTGTTTATTGTTGTTTCGTGCCATCGTGCGTCTCTGAAAGTTTACTTATAAAAGCTACAGTAGCTAACTGAAAGACTGAAATGATGCTAGCACTGCCATTGATCGATAGGATTATGTGTAATCTAGAATTAATATATATATATATATATATATATATATATATATATATATATATATGCGCGCGATTCCTTCGTATAGATAGTAATCAGTATCATCTCCTCCATGCTGCTGTGGCCAGCTTGGTGTGTGCGTGTAATGTACTAATATGTTCGTCTAGTACCGTTTCTCGTCCTCACAATGCCCCTAACATTTTTGAAAAAGGGCGCTTTATTACTTAAAAGGTTTAAACATTACACCCGGTCTCTGCATAATTGAGATGCGCACAGCCATACAAGGTCTTTTCATAAAACAATATAAATAAAAAGACGAAATACAAGAAACATGTAGAGTGTGTATAACGCCTAAAGTGGAGGGGCACCAATCTTAAGATCATGCTGTCACCCATGTTGGGTAAAAGTATCCCTCGCCGTAGCCTTCAATCGTGTACACACCTCCGTAAACATGTCTCAATTCTCCACACGTTGTAGAGAGGACCATAAACGAGGAATCCCGATATATCTGTAGATAACCTGCAACGAAGAAGTACTTTTATCGTTAAAAACCTTATCATTTCTACATAACTAAAGCGACCAAATAACGGCAAGTGCTCCCACCCTTAGAAGAATTCTGAACCTGTGATCAATTCCATGTAACCAGTTGCCAAATACATTAGCAACGCTACATGAAGGATACAAGCCAGAAGCTATTTGGATGATTGACCATATACAATGAGCCAATTTGCATTGGAAGAATAAATGTTTTATTGTCTCACGATGGTGACAAAAGACACAATGTGGATTTCCATGCCAATTCCTCTTAATAAGGTTATCTTTAGTAAAAATGACTCCGTGACGAAGATACCATGCAAAAAATTTGTTCTTAAGAGGTATCTTCATCTTCCAGATCTTCTTCTTATTATCAACTGGCACATCAAACTGGATTAACGCTCTATACATGGATTCCACTAAGAATTTTTCATTCTCATGGAGGTTTCATTGGAATACATCATGCCCCTAACATTGCTGCTAATATTTGATGTCTTTATAATTAAAATGATAGATGACACTGCATATTGATTGAATATTGTAAACTCTAGTATATAATTGAAATGTGCACTGTGATACAAGAGAATATCGGATATCTGTTTAACTTATCCTCTTTACGACTATGAAGCTCAAAGGTTTCAGTAATTTTGTTAGAATTCAATTTGGTTATTTTTACTTAATAATTTCTTCCAAATTGAACTAACCCTACGATCCGCCGGTCCATGAATCTGTTCCTAATTGATACTCGATCGGTGTTTGTAATTCCACGATTCTACTTCTATGGTTTGACCAACTAATCTGACGTTGATGATAACTAACCTTTTTATCTTGTCTCGTGGCTGCTCATTGTCATGCCGTGAGGTGTTAGTTCGATCTTAGCAGGCGGCGGCTAGGAAACAAACCGGTTAACGACCTGTCCGTCCTAGCCACTTGTCTTTCGTAGTGGATTTTTTTTTTACTTTCTTTTCCTTCATTTCGGGCTTTCGGATTGCAATTTGCTGCACATGGACCGGGGCAATGGAAACTGGCTATTAGGAGTCTTTGGGAAGTCACTAGTTAAGCTGTATTATGCAAGGTCATCTCATTTTTACGACATTGATAAGTCTTGTACTGCATGTACGCCATTTGTGGTAACCCGTGTGTTTTTTCTTTTTCTTCATAGGCCCGCTTATTTAAAATGTTTGATCTTTTGAACGATGCATTCAAAGCCTTGAACTGTTTTTTCTTGGATTTCTCACATCAATATTTTTGAAATTAGATCACATATTAATAAGTTTGGACAGACTTATCTTTTCATGAAAATTTTGGAAAACCAAAAATCAAGAAAAAATAAAAATAAATACTGAAGAAAATATCTAGTAGAATCTGTTGAATAAAAAAAAGAAACTGGAAGCACGGTTGTTTGGTTGATCTTCCGGGTATGACAGACTTTTAGGTATAGTTTGGTTGCCCATGATCCCAGGAGCATCCTTGTCAAATAGCAGTGCGCAGAACCCACAAGGTAAATTGGTATGTGAAGAATCACCGCGACATTTGGTCACTCGCTCACTAGGGATATTCTGCCCCGATCCCCATCCTTTTCCGGGGTGAGAGATCCACGCCTAGAGAGGTCGGGGAGGAAAAGTCGGGACGGGCGCGCGAGAGGCACGACGGTGTAACACACACCTAAAGATCTCCTTCACATAATGTTTTCCTTGTGGACGCGACCCCCCCCCCTCTCCCTCTCCTATCATCCAAACTGACATGGTGATCACCCCGTGGTGGGAGGAGAGGATCCTCGATGGCCATGGAAATCTCCATGTAGAGGATTAGAGCCCTTGGATATCTCCCCCTTGCAACCAAATTAGGCCTTAGAAGACAAGAGCAGCGTTTTAGAAGGCGAGCACTAGGTAGCTCCTTATCTCCATCATGGGTATGAGCCATGGAATGGAGTTGTTGGGGAACGTTGCATGGGAAACAAAAAAATTCCTACGCGTACGCAAGATCTATCCATGGTGATGAGCATCTACGAGAGGGAGAGTGGATCTACATACCCTTGTAGATCGCTAAGCGGGAAGCGTTAAGAAACGCGGTTGGTGTAGTCAAACGTCTTCGCGATCCAAATCATCGAGCGTCCCGCGATCTCATCATGATCCGTCCCTCGATCCAATCACGATCCATCCCGTGAACTCATCACGATCCGTCCCGCGATCTCATCATGATCCGTCTCACAATCTTGATCACGGTCCTTCCGATCTAGCGCCGAACAGACGGCACCTCCGCGTTCAGCACACGTACAGCTCGATGGCGATCTCCGCTTTCTCGATCCAGCAAGAGGGAGCGAAGAGGTAGAAGAGTTCTCCGGCAGCGTGACGGCGATCCGGCGATGGTGGTGGAGCTATTCCGGCAGGGCTTCGCCTAAGCACTCCAGAAATCCGATCTAGGGAGAAACTATGCACTAAAAGAAATGGGTAGCACGTGGTTCAAAATCTTGTGCCAAAACCCTAAAACCCTTTAGTATATATAGGAGGAGAGGAGGAGGAGGCTTGTCTCCCAAGGAACCAGGAGGGAGGAGTCCTCCTCCTCCACTCCTAGTAGCATTAGGACTCCTTCCTAATTTAGCCCTTTTTGCCTTTTTCCACCTTTTTCCTTCTGGGATTTTTCTTTCCAGCCGCATGGGCCCTTTGTAGACTTACTCCAGCCCATTAAGGGCTGGTATTCATTCTCGCACAGCCCATGTAGCCTCTTGGGTCGAAATACCCCTCCCAATGGTCTCCCGGTACACTACCGGCACTCCCTGTACACTACCGATGAGCCCGAAACTTTTCCGGTGACCAAAATAGGACTTCCTATATATCAATCTTTACCTCCGAACCATTCCGAAGCTCCTTGTGACTTCCAGGATCTCATCTAGGACTCCAAACAACCTTCGGTCACCACCATACATAACTCTATACTACCAAAATGTCACCGAACCATAAGTGTGCTTACCCTGCGGGTTCGAGAACTATGTAGACATGACCGAGACACCTCTACGGTCAATAACCAATAGCGGGACCTGGATGCCTATATTGGTTCCTACATATTCTACGAAGATCTTTTTCGGTCGAACCTCTAGGTCAAGGATTCAGTTAATCCCATATGATGTTCCCTTTGTTCTTCGGTATGTTACTTGCCCGAGATTCGATCGTCGGTATCTCCATACCTAGTTCAACCTCGTTACCGGCAAGTCTCTTTACTCGTTCCGTAATACAAGATCCTGTGACTAACACTTAGTCACATTGCTTGCAAGGCTTCTTGTGATGTTGTATTACCGAGTGGGCCCTGAGATACCTCTCCGTCACACGGAGTAACAAATCCCAGTCTTGATCCATGCCAACCCAACAGACACCCTCGAAGATACCTGTAGAGCACCTTTATAGTCACCCAGTTACGTTGCGACGTTTGATACACACAAGGTACTCCTCCGGTGTCAGTGAGTTGCATGATCTCACGGTCATAGGAACATATACTTGACATGCAGAAAACAGTAGCAATAAACTGACACGATCATATGCTACGTTTGTAGTTTGGGTCTTGTCCATCACATCATTCTCCTAATGATGTGATCTCGTTACCAAATGACATCTCATGTCCATGACTAGAAAACCATAGTCATGTTTGATCAACGAGCTAGTCTATTAGAGGCATACTAGGGACATGGTGTTGTCTGTGTATCCATACATGTATCTGAGTTTCCAATCAACACAATTATAGCATGGATAATAAACCATTATCATGAACAAGGAAATATGATAATAACTAATTTATTATTGCCTCTAGGGCATATTTCCAACAGTCTCCCACTTGCACTAGAGTCAATAATCTAGTTCACATCACCATGTGATTCACATTGTTATGAATCTAACACCCAATGAGTTCTGGGGCTCGATCATGCTTTGTATGTGATAGAGGTCTTATAGTCAACGGGTCTGCGACATTCAGATCCGTGTGTACTTTGCAAATCTCTATGTCAAACTGTAAACACTGCTACCACACTCCACTTGGTACTATTCCAAATGGCTGCTCCACTATACGTATCTAGATTGCTACTACAAGTCATCTGGATTGGTGTTAAAGCTTGCATCGACGTAACTCTTTACGACGAACTCTTTATCACATCCATAATCGAGAAACATCTCCTTAGTCTTTTAGTTACTAATGATAATCTTGACTGTTGTCCAGTGATCCACTCCTGGATCACTTTTGTACCCCTTGACAGACTCATGGCACGGCACACACCAGGTGCGGTACACAGCATGGCATAATATAGATCCTATGGCTAAGGCATAGGGGACGACGTTCGTCCTTTCTCTTTCTTCTGCCGTTGTCAAGCTTTGAGTCTCACTTAACTTCACACCTTATAAATCAAGCGAGAACTCTTTCTTTGACTGATCCATTTTGAACTCTTTCAAAATCTTGTCAAGGTATGTACTCATTGAAAGTCTCATCAAGCATCTTGATCTATCTGTATAGATGTTGATGCTCAACAATTAGGTAGCTTTATCCAGGTCTTCCTTTGAAAAACTCTTTTCAAACAACTGTTTATGGTTTCCAGAAATTCTACATTATTTCCGATCAACAATATGTCATCCACATATGCTTACCAGAAACTTTATAGTGCTCCCACTCACTTTATTGTAAATACAAGTTTCTCATAAACTTTGTATAGACTCAAAAACTTTGATCACCTCATCAAAGTGTATATTCCAACTCCGAGATGCTTGCTTCAGTCCATAGAAGGATCACTGAAGCTTGCTCACCTTTTAGCATCCTTAGGACTGACAAAACCTTCTGGATGTATCACATACGACCTTTCCTCAAGTAAACCGTTAAGGAAACGATGTTTTGACAACCATCTGCCAGATTTCATAATTGAAAAATGCAGCAAATGCTAACATAATTCCAATAGACTTTAGCATCGCTACGTCTGAGAAAGTCTCATCGCAGTCAACTCATTGAACTTGTCGCAAACTTCTTTGCAACAAGTCGAGCTTTATAAATGGTGACATTCACCATCAGCGTATGTCTTCATCTCAAAGGTCCATTTGTACTCGATGACCTGCCATCCAACGAGCAAGTCTACCAAAGTCTATACTTGGTTTTCATACATGGATCCTTTCTCAGATTTCGTGGCCTCTAACCATTTGTTGGAATCCGGGCCCATCATCGCTTCTCCATATCTCGTAGGTTCATCGTTGTCCAACAACATGACCTCCAAGACAGGGTTGTCGTACCACTCAGGAGCAGTACACATCCTTGTCGACCTACGTGGTTCGATAGTAACTTGATCCAAAGCTTCATTATCATCATCATTAACTTCCTCTTCAACTAACGTAGGCTTCACAAAAACATCTTCCTGTGCTGCGCTACTCTCTGGTTGAACAAAGGTTCAACAACCTCATCAAGTTCTATATTCTTCCCACTCAATTCTTTCGAGAGAAACTCTTTCTTGAGAAAGGACCCAATTTTAGCAACAAACATTTTATGCTTGGATCTGAGATAGAAGGTTCACCCAACTGTTCCTAGGGTATTCTATGAAGATGCATTTGTTCGCTTTGGGTTCGAGCTCATTAGGTGAAAACATTTTCCACACAAGCGTCGCAGCCCCAAACATTAAGAAATGAGAACTTAGGTTTCTATCAAACCCTAATTCACACGGTGTCATCTCAACGGATTTAGATGGTGCCCTATTTAAAATAAATGTAGTTGTCTCTAATGCATAACCCCAAAACTATAGTAGCAAAACGATAAGAGACATCATAGCCCGCACCATATCCAATAGAGCACGACTATGACGTTCGGACACACCATCACACTATGGTGTTCCAGGTGGCGTGAGTTGTGAAACGACTTTCACATTGTCTAAAATTGTATGCCAAACTCGTAACTCAGATATTCACCTCCACGATCATATCACAGACATTTTTATCTTCTTGTCACGATGATCTTAAACTTCACTCTGAATTTGCTTGAACTTTTCAAACGATTCAGACTTGTGTTTCATTAAGTAAACATACATTATATCTACTCAAATCATCAGTGAAGGTAACAAAATAACAATATCCACCGCACGCTACAAGACTCATTGGATTGCATACATCGACATGTATCATTTCCAATAAATCACTTGCCCGTTCCGGAAAACGGGGTTTTATTCATCTTGCCCAAGAGGCATGGTCTGCATGTCTCAACCGACTCAAAATCGAATGAGTCCAAAGATCCATCAGCATGGAGATTCTTCATGCGATTTATACCAATATGACATTTAGCGGCAGTGCCACAAGCATATGGTACTATCATTATTAACTTTGTATCTTTTGGCATCAATGTTATGAACATGTGTATTACTACGATCAAGATTCAACAAACCATTCTCACTGGGTGCATGACTATCGAAGGTATTATTCATGTAAACAGAATAACCATTATTCTCTATCTTAAATGAATAACCGTGTTGTAGTAAACACGATCTAATCATATTCATGCTTAACACAAACACCAAAGTACATTTATTTAGGTTTGTCACTAATCCCGAAGGTAGAGAGAGCGTGCGATGTTGATCACATCAACTTTGGAAACATTTCCAACACACATCGTCACCTCACACCTAGCTAGTCTCCATTTATTCCATAGCTTTTACTTTGAGTTACTAACATTTAGCAACCGAACCGGTATCCAATCCCCAGGTGCTACTAGGAGTACTAGCAAGGTACACATCAATAACACGTATATCAAATATACTTCTGTCGACGTTGCCAGCCTTCTTATCTACCAAGTGTCTAGGGTTGTTCCACTTCAGCGCCCGCTCTCCTCATAATCGAAGCACTTAGTCTCGGGTTTGGGTTCAACTTTGGGTTGCTCCACTGGAACAACAACTGACTTGCTATCCAAGAAATCTCCCTCCTTGCTCTTGCCCTTCTCGAAACTAGTGGTTTGACCAACCATCAACACTTGACGCTCCTTCTTGATTTCTACCTTCGCGGTGTCAAACATCGCGAACAGCTCAGGGATCATTATTTCTATCCCTGGCATTTTATAGTTCATCACCAAGTTCTAGTAGCTTAGTGACAGTGACTTGGAGAACTATATCAATCACTATCTTATCTGGAAGATCAACTCCCACTCGATTCAAGCGATTGTAGCACCCAGACAATCTGAGCACATGCTCAACGATTGAGCTATTCTCTTTCATCTTGCAGGCAAAGAATCTTGTTGGAGATCTCATATCTCGCAACACGGGCACGAGCCTGAGATCCTAATTTCAGCTCTTAGAACATCTCATATGTTCCGTGACGTTCAAAACGTTTCGGAGCCTCAATTCTAAGCCGCAATGCATGACGTACTAAACTATCAAGTAGTCATCAGAACGTGTATGTCAGATGTTCACAACATCTACACACGACACTAGAGGGGTTGGCGCGCCGAGTGGTGCATTAAGGACATAAGCCTTCTGTGCAGCAATGAGGACAATCCTCAGATCACGGACCCGGTCCGCAATATTGCTACCATCATCTTTCAACTCTATTTCCCTAGGAACATATAAAAATTCAAGAGAGCTATAGCGCGAGCAAGTAATCTACAACATAATTTGTAAAGACACTACTGACTATGTTCATGATAATGAGTTCAATTAATCATATTACTTAAGAACTCCCACTCAAATTGACATCCCTCCGGTCATTCGAGTGATACATGATCCAAATTCACCAACTCAAGTCTGATCATCACGTGAGTTGAGGTGGTTTCAATGATGAACATCATCATGTTGATCATATCTACTATATGACTCATGTTCGACCTTTTGGTCTCTTGTGTTCCGAGGCCATGTCTGTACATGCTAGGCTCGTCAAGTTTAACCCGAGTATTCTGCATGTGCAACACTGGCTTGCACCCGTTGTATGTGAACGTAGAGTCTATCACACCCGATCATCACGTGGTGTCACGACATGATGAACTTTCGCAACGGTGCACACTCGGGGAGAACACAATTTATCTTGAAATTAAGTGAGGGATCACCTTATAATGCTACCGTCGTCCTAAGCAAAACAAGGTGCATAAAAGGACTAACATCACATGCAAATCATAAGTGACATGATATGGCCATGAACTTGTGCTTTTGATCTCCATCTTGAAAGCACCGGTATGATCTCCATCGTCACCGGCATGACACCATGATCTCCATCATCTTGATCTCCATCAATGTGTCGCCATTGGGGTTGTCGCACCCACCATGCTTCTACTACTATTGCTACATTATAGTGATAAAGTAAAGCATTACATAGCGCTTAATGATTGACACGCAGGTCATACAATAATTAAAGACAACCCTATGGCTCCTGCTGGTTGCCATACTCACCGACATGCAAGTCGTGATATTCTATACAAAACATGATCATCTCATACATCACATATATCTCATCGTGTAATTGGCCATATCACATCACAACATACCCTACAAGAACTAGTTAGATGTCCTCTAATTGTTGTAGCATGTTTTACGTGGCTGCTATGGGTATCTAGCAAGAACAATTCTCACCTACGCAAAAACCACAACGATTACATAAGTTGCTTTTCAACCTTCTCAAGGACCGCCTTTGTCGAATCCGATCTAACTAAAGTAGGAGAAACAGACACCCGCCAGCCATCTTTGTGCAACGAGGTTACACGTCAGTCAATGGAACCGGTCTCTCGTAAGCGAACGAGTAAGGTTGGTCCGGGCCGCTTCATCCCACAATACCGCTGAATCAAAACATGACCAAGGGAGGAAGCAATCTAAGCATCAACGCCCACAAACTCTTTGTGTTCTACTCGAGATCTCATCTACACATAGACCTATCTCATGATGCCACTGTTGGGGAACATTGCATGGGAAACAAAAAAATACCTACGCGTACGCAAGATCTATCCATGGTGATGAGCATCTACGAGAGGGAGAGTGGATCTGATCGCTAAGCGGGAAGCGTTAAGAAACGCGATTGGTGTAGTCGAACGTCTTCGCGATCCAAATCACCGAGCGTCCCGCGATCTCACCACAATCCGTCCCGCGATCCAATCACGATCCGTCTCGTGAACTCATCACGATCCGTCCCGCGATCTCATCACGATCTGTCTCGCAATCTTGATCACGGTCCTTCCGATCTAGCGCCGAACGGACGGCACCTCCGCGTTCAGCACACGTACAGCTCGATGACGATCTCCGCCTTCTTGATCCAGCAAGAGGGAGTAGAGAGGTAGAAAAGTTCTCCGGCAGCGTGACGGCGCTCCGGCGATGGTGGTGGAGCTATTTCGACAGGGCTTCGCCTAAGCACTGCAGAAATCCGATCTAGAGGAGAAACTATGCACTAGAGGAACGGGCAGCACGTGGCGGAAAATCTTGTGCCAAAACCCTAAAACCCTCTATTATATATAGGAGGAGAGGAGGAGGAGGCTTGGCTCCCAAGGAGCCAGCCCTTGGGTCGGCTGAACCAGGAGAGAGGAGTCCTCCTCCTCCACTCCTAGTAGGATTAGGACTCCTTCCTAATTTAGCCCTTTTTTTCCTTTTTTTCACCTTTTTCCTTTTGGGATTTTTCTTCCCAGCCGCATGGGCCCTTTGTAGGAATTCCTATAGACCACTAAGGGCTGGTATTCATCCTCCCACAGCCCATGTAGCCTCTTGGGTCGAAATACACTTCCCGATGGTCTCCCGGTACACTACCGGCACTCCCGGTACACTACCGATGAGACCGAAACTTTTCCGGCAACCAAAACAGGACTTCCTATATATCAAACTTTACCTTAGGACCGTGAAGCTCCTCGTGACGTCCAGGATCTCATCCGGGACTCCGAACAACCTTTGGTCACCATCATACATAACTCTATACTACCGAAACGTCACCGAACCTTAAGTGTGCAGACCCTGCGGGTTCGAGAACTATGTAGACATGACCGAGACACCTCTACGATCAATAACCAATAGCGGGACCTGGATGCCCATATTGGTTCCTACATATTCTACGAAGATCTTTATCGGTCGAACCTCTATGTGAAGGATTCAGTTAATCCCGTATGATGTTCCCTTTGTTCTTCGGTATGTTACTTGCCCGAGATTTGATCGTCGGTATCTCCATACCTAGTTCAACCTCGTTACCGGCAAGTCTCTTTACTCGTTCCGTAATACAAGATCCCGTGACTAACACTTAGTCACATTGCTTGCAAGGCTTATTATGATTTTGTATTACCAAGTGGGCCCTGAGATACCTCTTCGTCAAACGGAGTAAAAAATCCTAGTCTTGATCCATGCCAACCCAACAGATACCCTCGGAGATACCTGTAAAGCACCTTTATAGTCACCCAGTTACGTTTCGACGTTTGATACACACAAGGTACTCCTCCGGTGTCTGTGAGTTGCATGATCTTAGGGTCATAGGAACATATACTTGACATGCAGAAAACAGTAGCAATAAACTGACACGATCATATGCTACGTTTGTAGTTTGGGTCTTGTCCATCACATCATTCTCCTAATGATGTGATCCCGTTACCAAATGACATCTCATGTCCATGACTAAGAAACCATAGCCATCTTTGATCAACGAGCTAGTCTATTAGAGGCATACTAGGGACATGGTGTTGTCTAGGTATCCACACATGTATCTGAGTTTCCGATCAACACAATTATAGCATGGATAATAAAAGATTATCATGAACAAGAAAATATGATAATAACTAATTTATTATTGCCTCTACGGCATATTTCCAACAGGAGTGGTGTCGGTCCATTTATTGCAATACGGGTCAGTATAACAAAGAGGGAACAGTTCCATCATAGACACAAAACAGCATGCCTTGCTAGTCCAGATTGGTTTATAGGCTAAACAGTTGGCCACACATGTTGAAGACAAGGCAGAATATATGTTGAAGACAAGGCAGAATATATGTTTGGTTGAGAACAGTTGGCCACACATGTTTGGTTGTACATTTTTTCTCAAAAAGCACAACGCAAAAACGAATATATACTTTCACGAGAAGTAAATATGTATCTTTGGACGAAACACCTTTTGTTTCCTTTGGGGCATGTTTCTCACGGAAGCAACTATGTGCTTCCATGATCTATGTTTCTCATGGAAACAAAAAAAATCTACTCTTTTGAGAAGCACAATTGTGCTTCGCAAAAAAGGTATTTTTTTGTTGCTTCCAAACATGAGAAAATCCATCCGAAAACTGAAAAGAAAAAACAAGAACAAAATTCATCTAAAACCCGAAAACACATACATAATAGAAAATCAGAGAGAATGCCCAACACGCGACAATAGTGGCGGCTAGGAGCACCACTTTGTGTGTTCGCATGGAAAGTGACCATTGTGGGAGCCCCCTAGGGGTTAACCCTTGGTTAGTTGCTCATGCGCCTCAAGCACCCGAAACGGCGCCATGTTCAAAAATTTCAACAAAATGTCCATGATTTTAAAAATTCATTTTGTTCAAAAATTGTTCACATATTAGAAAACTGAAAAATAAATATATTCATGAATTTTATATTATGTCATTGAATATTAATTTTAGAAAGAGATGATTTTGCAAAAAAAAAACGAAAACTAGGTCATTCAAACCCATAGATAAACCCAGCAGAAAAAAACACAAAAGGACCGGCCAGAAGCTTCCCGAAGTTTACATGGGCCGGCCCCTAGCATAGGCACGAATAAGGCCACGCAGTAAACGTGGCCTTGAGCGCTAAGAGTTAGTAAACGAATCGGCAAATCACGGTGGCAAAACCCTCCGCCGTGAGTCCCAATCCCATTCCCCACCCCGCTCTCTGGATGCCGCCTCAAACCACGTCCGGTTCGGGAGCTAGGGTTCCGGCGACCAAGGAGATGGAGGATGCGGCTGTTGGGGAGGCCGGCCACGCCGGAGTGGCCATTCCGCCGCCGTCGCCGCCGCCGCCGACCTGTCCCATCTGTTTCGAGGCCTGGACCTGCAGCGGCGGACACCGCATCTGGTGAGCGCGGCCTCGGCTGTGTTTTTCTTCGTCGGCCTCGACATCAAAGTATTTACGGGATGCACTTGTCGTGTGTTAAGAGTTTTATTAGTGGATTGGCAGTTGTGAATTACAGTAAGTACGACCTCATATTGGTAGCGGAAACCAGTAGTATATGGATTTCTACTTGTAGGTAACTAGGATCTGGGGTGCATGGTGTGCAACCTGCTCATGACAGTATATACAATCGGCTGACAAATTGTATAGTCAAGCGCTTCATTTATAAAGCCCGTTAAATGATTTGCGAAGTCCACATGACCACATTTTGTTTTGGGGTACGTACTCAAGGTCCATACGTTACAAATTAACTAATGCACGAACTTTGCCATGCGATGTTTTCTGTCTTGTGCCCCTCGTAACATAGCTTGTGTATGGAGTAATTGCTAAGCTTAATTTACATTCAATCTTGAGTAATCAATGGTCAAGGCTTAACCTAGCACAGAAACATCAGAGTCAGTCTCTACTTGAATTATCTTAGCACACTAGTCTATGGGCGGCATGTGTTGTGTTTCAAACTTTGAACTATGGTGCTAGTGAGAAATTTTATACAATTGATCATTTACTGCTGCACGCAGTTGCATTCCTCGCGGACATGTGTATGGCAGATCATGCCTAGAGAGGTGGTTGGGTCGTTCTGCTGTCAACAGTGCGAAGGTACACTCCGTAATCATGTATACACTTTATGTTAGCAATCTATCGTGTTGTATATATCGTATATGTGAGTGAATTTACATAACTTATGCATGCACTCCTATCTTTCTTTCCAGTGTCCTCAGTGTGGCGAAGAATTTGAAGACAATGTTATTATCAACCTTTATGCACCGGAAAATCTGTGGGACGGTTGCTTACAGGTTTTGTCTCTTGCTCGGTTATTTGTGATTACTAAAATTTTAGTTGCTTTTTTCAGGCATCTCGGTTGATATGTTATGTCTCCATGTAAAGCAACAGTTGCAACAATAGTATCTCTCCTATTACTCCACATCGCCATCTCTTAACAATGTTAGAGATAACCATTCCCACACACTGCATGATGCTATACATGTTTATTTATGTGTCAAGAGAAACTGCATAGTCTGTTGTCTTTTATGTTTACTCTCCTCCACCTCCCGGAAAATCTTGAAATGGTCAAGGTAAGACTCAAGACACAGCTCATGACCACAGCATCAGAAATAACTATATCTAGCATTTAATTGATTAACCTCCTTATATAGTCATTCCCTATGAGCCTATATAGCTGTGCTGGTTCCATCAGTAACCAGCCATCTAAGAATGGAACTGTTGATTACATACACGTGACACCATGGTTACTACAAAACATTATCAGATTCTGGATGAAGTTATCTTCTTCTTGGTCAAAGTTGGATGTTAATTACATGATTTACATCTCACATTCTCTTGCTTGACGGACTTGTTGCTGCAGGAATTTGATGCTCATTTGCAGTCTGTTAGAAAAGAGATGGAGGGACGTTGGAAGTCTGTTATGGCTATGTACATGGAAAAAACTGACTTACAATATGATAAACTGAGGGCAGAAGTGCAGGAACTGGCTGCCAAGATGAAGGCAGATAGGGAGTCTTCCCGTGCGGAGGCAAAGCAAATGTTCGATAGCGTGACAGCAATGAAGGAGCGGATGAGGAAGATGGCTGAAGAAGAGAACGCGACTGCAAAGGATATGATAGAATTCGTGCAGCAGATTTTACCTCAGCTGTCATCGATTTTCATCCCTCGCGCTTCTGCCTGTGTCTCTGCTTCTGCTCCTGCTCCTGTCGATTCTGAGAACAACGCAATGAATCACCCTGATCCTGCTGGTCCTGCTCATGCTGTGAAGAGAAGGCGGCCGCGCGGGAGTTGATACTGTTAGAACTCATGGAGAGCACCCACCGACCCCCGTGGTGAACCAGAACAATGCGTATGTTTCATGAAGAAACCGTGTGACTGGAAGAGTGGGTAGGTTATTATAGTTTGGAAAAAAATATTATCATACAATGAAAGAAGAGTCAGAGGTAGAAGCGAATCGTTTGCACCTGCATGCTGATAGCACAAATGCATGATAGAAATGGAAAACCCGGATTTTAAATAGAATCAGAACCTTGCGCGCACAAATACAAGTACTGTCCAGTGCTAGCCGTTTTTGGCCCTCAAACCTGACAAACCTCCCAATCCTCTGAAGATGTTGACCCTCCTGATGCTGTATTTTCCTGATGTTGACCCTCCTGCTTAGTAGCCTCTTAACATGCCATAAATAGTTTGCATCATTTATGATGTTATGGTTGTCCTTCACAAGCTTTTCCGCGATAAAGTTCATTGTACGAGGCTGTGGATGTAACATGATGCGGAATTCTAAATATTCACACACCTCGCCATAACAATGTATGATTAACCCACAATTATGAATTTATCGAACACATTATAAGTGAGCATGTAATAATCATCGGCTTGCATGTATTGCATAGCTTGATAACAGCTTTCCAGTGGTCCGATTCGGGAATAAAAACATTTTTGCCAAGTATCCTAATCATAGATAATGGGGTGTGTTCATACTTACTACATAAGGTGCTTATGACAGCTAAAACATAAGGAACCGACATTGCATGATCAGTTTCAAATGGTTCCTTGGATGCTAAATGACCAAATTTATCGCCCTTGACTTTAGAAGCAGGTGAGGCAGAGTACTGAAATTCATTGTTGCTTATTCCTTCATGATAGACAATGAATAAATATTCTACCTTATGTTCCGTGCTTTCAATACATTGGAAATCTGTTAGCAATAATGAAAGCATTGCTTGATCGTACTTCCCCACATGTGGACTAACTTATAGCTATTCCGATGTGATTCCTCTGTCTACCATGAACTAGACTTAATCCATGGAGGGGGCATTGTTAAAGGATATAAAAAGAGTCATATCACTCCAAACTCAATCTCTACAAGAATCTAGGAATATAGGAGCATATATTGTACTGAATTCTACAAACTGAGCTTCATTATGGTAGACTGCAAGTCATCGAGACGTCTGTGGCCGAAGCCGAAGTGGTTCAGGTAAGGCAAACACCACTATCGGTTGTTCAGACGTCGACCACCGTTTCATCTTCCAGGATTCGGTCAGAGATGGGTCACCTAACTCTATCTGAGTTTGGATGTGTTAGATTTAGTTGATAAACCATTTTCTTATGTTTGGTTGATGCAAAACCAAACATGCAGTTTTTCACTGCGTGGGATTTTGTATTCCACCAGGCATGGAGTTATGGTTGATCGAAACTGTATTGGCTTATGTTCTAACTTCTTATGAATACACATCAATTCTGAATTTTGATGATTTTTCAGCAAATAAACGCCAGCCACCAATGTCATTTCAGTTCGGTGACTATGTTATTTTTAGTTTCTGATAATTGCTGATCAGCTTCATGTTATTATATTACATATACCCAAACAATTATTTCCCTTTATTTTTCAACCAGACAATGTAACCCACCACTTACTCATCATAGCCTTCATAGATTACACTCACCACCTCCTCCTCCATACTCTATGCTAGCTTTACTCGATTTTTCAGGCAAAAATGTCAACCAAATAAATCAACAATATGATCAAGGATAGGCGCGGCCCGCCTGCTAGTGCATAGTAAAACGACAAAACAATTCTTGTCCAGCAAGCTTTCAAATTGTTATTGTTAAGTAAAGGACAATGCATCTTTCTTCAATGACTAAGTCCATGATGAAGAAGAATTGAGATCCAGGCTCGTCGCATAAACGTCGTTAGCCCCAAGAAAATGATGCACCCAGCTAGTCCCATCTGCCACATTATTATTCCTACATGTTATTTGTTTCAACTCGACCCTATCTGTCTACTCCCTGCTGGCTAATTTGGTCATCTTTTGTCATTAACATTTATTTATTTTCTTGGCTGCTATGTGTACGTTGTCCCATGTTTATTATTGCCGGATCAATACACTGACACCTTCAATTTGTCCTTAGTGTCGGACTAGCATGGTTTATGTATCCTTTTTAAGTTTGCTTGCCAGAGTTAGTCTGCCATATTCATTGATTCATTTAGATGGATATTACAGAATTTATAATTTTGCACTTCCCTAAAATCAATGTATTTGTTGAAATTTTTTGTTACCTCACAAAAATCATTCAACGTATTGATCCAAGCGGCATGAACTTGAATCTAAGTGGGACCTCGCTACTAGTCTTCATTTCCATCTCGCGGCCTCCTTCTCTCCTCTTCTTCTTTCCTTCCCCTTCTGTCACGATACATATATATCTTAACTTTTATTGCGTAGCTACACCTAATTTGTAAAAATGTAGTAACTAATTATGATATTCTTTATGGGAGTGTCTAAACAATAACCATTGATTATTAATTTGCCAACGGTCATATTCTCTACGCCGTTAGATCTCCACCCAACGACTGCGGTGTTGCCCCCTTCCCCCCCCCCCCCCCCCCCACACAATATATATATATATATATATATATATATAGAGAGAGAGAGAGAGAGAGAGGCCCCACTAACCCTAGACCCCTTCCCCCCTCTCTAATCCATCTCTCGCGTCGTCTGCCTCTAATTGGATTAGGAGTTCTTAGAATTATCACGGAAGCTCTGTTGAAGTAGCTGTGGCGATGGAGCGGATCGCTGAAGCAAGATTCATGTCTCTGATTACCCCGCCACCGGCACCAACCTGCCCCATATGCCAGAAACCCTGGACCTGCAGCGGTGCACATCGCGTCTGGTGAGTAAAACTTTTTTGATGGTCTTATCACTTTGCCACTATTTTGATCACTCAGTTTCCCCCTAACACTTCAACAACTCAGTTTTGCCACTAGTTTGGATGCCTTGCTCAGTTTCGCGGTTTTATCCGGTTTGTGGTTTGTTAGATCTGTACAAGTGCCAAAGTGCCTTCCCTTCAACTCCTGCTTTTTTATGTCTCACTGAATGTATGGACCCACATGGCAGATTCATGTTCCATCTCTCTCCATGCCAAAGTATCATGTGAGGACCGTTGTCTATTTCGGACTCGCCAGCGGTGACGCATAGTGTCGTTTTATTCTCCTAGGGGCGTTGTTCTGCAGCTTAGGTGCCCTAGACCATCACGTGTTGTTATCCTCGGGCCTTCTTGTATTTTCTCTCGGAAGCATAGTTGTTTTAAGATTTTTGTTGTCGGCCATCCCAGGATTTTCTTTGTGAGAGGGCTTTCTCGCTACCTTGTATCTTTTTGTTATGTACTTTGGCTTCTGCTTTATCTATGATGCAGGGTGTGAGCCTATTTCCAGAGGGCTTCTCACAATGGTGCTTAATCATAGCTAGTTATAATACCGTTGGTTTTCATAATTTCATCCTCGATTTAGGCATATATATAATAGTGTTTTTATAACAGATCTGCATACACACATAGCTTGTGTTAATCTGAACTGTCGATCAGCTAGCTAGTGATTTTTTTTATACAATTAACTGATGATCTCCTATTTGCTGCACACAGCTGTATTCCTTGTGGACATGTGTACGGCAGATCGTGCCTCGAGTGGTGTCTGCTTGGGCGTGACAATGAGAGAGCAGAGGTAATGTCCACGGTTATTTGTAAACTTTTCTTTTTGCGAATGGTTATTTGTAAACTTTATATTAGTTCTGGTGTAGAAAACAAATCACAGACACATATATACATGTTACATATGTGAGTGAAATAGTTGTACTAAAGGATGCGACCTCTCTTTCTTTGCAGTGCATTCTGTGTCACCAACTTTATGAACGCAGGCTTGTTATCAACCTGCATGCACCAGGAAACCTATGGGATGGTTGCTGCCGTATGCAGGTTCGATCTTTTTTCTGATCTAATGTACTTTTATAGAAGCATCAAATCAAGAATAGCTGCTGGAATCTCGCAAAAAAAAAGGAATAGTTGCTGGAACATTTTAGTCTTTCACCAATCAATTTCTCATTGTTGTAAGTATAAAAGCACGTCATGGCTCCAAACTTAACGAGCTAGCTAGGACTACTCCTAGATAAGAAAATTTACAAGGGATTGAGAGTTGAGACATGTACTTTCTGTAATTGATATCTATACATGCAGGAGGAGGAACGGGCTAATAAGGCAGCCAGTGAAGGCGATGCCAAGACAGTGTCACTTTTGATAGACAAGGAGAAAAGATGGAGCGAGCATTTTGCTCAAATGGAGAGGAAGTTCAATGAACAAATGGCAATGGCTAATGCTAAGCAGACTTTGATGAAGGAGCAGATGAACAAGATTGCTGAAGAGAAGAAGAAAGAGTGTGAAGAGTTGATGAAAATCAAGGAGTGGAATTGCGCTTTTCCCCTCACTATTGATCCCACAGATGCTATGAAGAAAAGGCGGCTCAGCATGGCCACTCCAGGCCAACCCCAAGGCACTATCCAC
This sequence comes from Hordeum marinum, assembly GCA_022496015.1. Classification (NCBI taxonomy): domain Eukaryota; kingdom Viridiplantae; phylum Streptophyta; class Magnoliopsida; order Poales; family Poaceae; genus Hordeum; species Hordeum marinum. The sequence continues at coordinate 523,311,894 of CM039675.1, forward strand.
GGCAGAGATGGAGCGGGACCATCGCACTGCGTCGCCCAGCCAATGTTACCACCCATGAGGATGTTGCGTCCTTCTCCAGTGGCTTCCTCCCTGAGGAAGAACAGTCGAGATTCAAAGAAATCACAGAACCATCGTCGGCTCTAAGAAAATGCATGCTCCCGCTGATGCTGATAGAGGCCCCCCAACTAGCCCGGTTTGACGCATTATTTCTACATGTTGCTTGCTCTCGTCAGACTGTCTATGTATCCCTGATTAATTTGGTCATTTATTGTCAGGAACAACTGTTTATTTTCTTGAACATCTGCTTATTGTGTGGAACTAAATGGTTGGTTCGCTATCGTGCGTTCCACCCAATCGAACATTGGCCCTGCTAAAACTCAGTCGACTGAGACTTTACCTTGTAGCATTTTGTGCCATCGTTTACACCATTTTTTCCTACCAGTTGCACCAGTCATCTTGTTGGTTGTAGCATGTCGTCTCTCATCAATTGTAGCACGTCATCTCACCAGTTTCAACATCATTCAGCAACTCTTGTAGCATTTTAGTTAGAAAGGTTGTAGCATTTGTTGCCGTTGCTTGCTATACTGTGGCAACATTTTTCGTCGCCGTTTGTAGCATCCAGTTGTGCCACCTGTAGCAAAAAGACTATGCTCACGTCACTTCACTGAGACCATAAAACATATGCCTAAAATTCTAACAAAAATTAGAAACATCTGGTACTTAATTAGGTATACCATAAAATTACATCCAATATATCTTGATAACAATATGTAAGCTTCTAAGTTCAAGGAAATTACACAGCTGTATGTACAAAAATGGTAATGGTAATAGGAGCATCTAGAATAACTTGTAACATATTATTCAAGGAGCACAAGTGAGAACAAATTAAAACATAATTTATCAATGTAAATGTCATTGCCATCCTAAAACACCTGCAGTTGCCATCCATAAAAAAACTGGCATTGCCAAGAAAGGATCCAATGATGTATAATGTAGAAAATAAAAGGACAACAAAAACATAGATAACACCACCGATACAAGTTTGTCGTGACCAAACAAGCAATGAACAAACAGAGAAGGCTTAGGTCAAACTCATCAATTATAAAGGCTTCAGATATGAAACTTTTTTCGTGACATGCAAATGTTGGGTCGGCCGACCAACAACTAGTTCCTAGCTTCGGGCTATAAATAATCCCCGAAGCCTTCCTATTTGGGGTGGATTTTCAAGGGCCTCCTGTGCAGTCTGCAACGAGTCCCCCTTCCTCTCATTCCATGAACAAATTTAGAGATAGGAAAACCACCAGAGCAAAATAGTTGAGTTGTGATTAAGCATCACCTAGGAACTCATTCATGCCTGCCTATCTACTTTGTTGCCCTTGAAGAATTGGCACCCTCTATACGTCCAGGCTTCGATTTTTGTACATTCAAAGTGTGGATTTGTTGAAGACTTTGGTTGAAGATATCACCACAATATCTATCGCTAGTGTTGGATGAGTTCCCAAGAACTTAGTTCAAGGAGAACAAGGTCAAGTCTTGTGTGACTTAAGAGTGTTGTGTTCAGCCTCTACAACAAAGACATGGAGTTGTTACCACCAACTTGAACTTCGGTAAAGAAATTATGTGCCTTCATTAGCAATCTGGTTCAATTTCTTCACCCTTACACACCGTGCTTGTACTGTTTTTGAGACATCTATCTTGACTAAGCACATTTTTTGTTCACTTTATGTTTATGTCAAGTCCATGTTCTAACGCTTCGATAGTTGTATATTTATGTATGTTTTGTTGCATATGTTTCTGCATATATGTATATATGTATTTATGCCCATGACTTTATTTTTCATAGAACTATCTTTGTTTATTCAGAAAACTTATGTTTCCTCATTTCTAGCTCCTCAATTCCTCAAAGTACTATATTTTATGGTAGATATTTTTAAAAAAAATTAAAATCTCGTACAAACCTCACTAGAGGAGAAAAGCCTAGCTATGGCGTGGCAATTATGCCCTTGCTGGCGCGGACACACGACGCCATCAATATGGCGCCACTGTTAAAAAATAGTAATGGCGTGGCATCCGACGCCAGCAGTATATGACATGTTGATGGTGTCCACGTGGCCAACATCAGCTATACATTTATACTATCTTTGTCGTGCGTTGTTGTCCAACACCAGCAATTTATTTTTGGATAATAAAAAATACTACTTCAAAAACTAAATAATCCATTTAACAAGATACTCATAAACTTAAGAGTTTAAACTTCACAAAATGTACTGATCAACTAAACATACTCATAAACTTAAGAGTTTAAAACTTCACAAAAGGTATTGATCACTAAACATACTCATAAACTTAAGAGTGTTAAACTTCACAAAAGGTACTCAAATAATTAAACTACTCTTCGTCAAGGATTAGGTTCAGCTAGCGAATCTTCTTCCGATCGCTCTCTTCATCATTTTTGAAGTGAGTAACGTAACTTCCATCTTGAGCCCAGTCCTCTCTGTCTTGAGTAGTTTTCTCTTCTCCTTCAGTTTATCCCTCTCCTCCATCAAGTCATCCCTTTCCTCCCTCAGTTTGTTGTTTGACACATTGACGACATCAGCACCCTTTGTGAGCAGCATATCCGTTTCATTCTTCACATAGACATTGTGTTCTTCCAGTTTTTTGATGAGCAACTGTGAATTCTCTAAGCGCTTCTTATTCCAATTGTCCACGTCGTACACCGATTCATTGTTACTTGTAGAATTGTCCATACTCCCTGTTTCAAATTGTGTACATGATACGTCCATTTTGCATCATGATTTATTATTGATATTTATATTGTTGTTAGTCATTATTCATTTTATGATACAATTCTTATACATTTTCTCTCTTAATTTACAAGGTACATCATAAAGAGAGAAATTGCAGGAAGCCGGAATTCTCGACCTCAAACCCAAGACAAAGCTTGAAAATTGTCTGGACTCCAAATGACCTAAAATTCACGAGGATTTTGTGTGGAAAATATCTGAATTTTTGGAGCAAAGAACCACCATAGAGGGCCCACCTATTGGTGCCAAGCTAACAGGGCGCCCCCCCCCCCCCCGAGCGCGCCCTAATGGCTTGGCAAGCCCACAGGTGCCCTCTGACCCCCTCTTCTGCTATATGATGTGTTCTGACATAAAAATTTAAGAAGATACTTTCGGGACGAAGCGTTGCCGTCTTGAGGTGGAAACCTGGGCATATGCCCTTTTGCTATCTGGGAGAGTGATTCTGTCAGGGAAACTTCCCTCCGAAAGGGGGAAATCAAAGCCATTGTCATCACCAACGCTTCCTCCTTTGTGAGAGGATCAATCTTCACCAACATTTTCACGAGCGCCATCTCATCTCAAACCCTGGTTCATCTCTTGTATGCAATCTTTTTCCCAAAACTTTAGATTGGTACCTAGGGGCTACTAGTAGTGTTGATTACTGATACTTGTGATCTGCATTGGGTTTTTCGTGAAAAGGAGTGACTGATGCAACACAGTATAGATAAATATTTCCCTCGGTGAGAACCAAGGTTATCGAACCAATAGAAGTAACACGCAACCCCGTCTTCAGGGACTACACACAAAAGAGCAAACACTTGCACTCAGTACGGGCAAGAGGATTGTCAATCCCCATGAACTCGTTACTTGCACGCAAATGAAGTGTGTAGATGATAGTTGATAATTATAAATTGCAAAATAAATAAAAATTAAATAATGACACCAATGTAATGAAAGCTTTTGTAAATATATAAGTGGATAGACCGGGGGCATAGCTTTCCCTAGTGGCATCTGTCATGTAGAAAGCATACGATGGATACACAAATTATTGTTGGGCAATTGATAGAAAACAAATAGTTATGCAATACTTATTCATGGAAATGATCATTACATATCGGCACCACGTCCGTAAGCAAGTAGAACAACTCTTGCCTGCATCTGTACTATTACTCCACCCATCGACCGCTATCCAGCATGCATCTAGAGTATTAAGTAAAATACAGTAATGCTTGGAGGACAATGACATGATGTAAAAAAAGTAAATTCAATTAATATCAATGTTGAGGATATCGCTTATCGTTATCGTCTCGGTGAGCTAGGGATTAGAGATTAACCGGAAATCGACCGATTAATCGATTTTACCGATCGATTATTTATCGGTCATTTTTTACAAATCTCAGGCTCCCAACACTGAAATATGCTATATTTAACACCAAAAATAGATTGGACAAAAGTGTTACCTTGATTCCTAGCCTCCGAATCCTTGTATAATGACAAACAAAATAGCAAAATAGTACATATTGCATAACAAAGTCCACAAATACACAAATAAACATATTTTTTCCAAACATAGTGCTAGGAATAGGTCTGATTTATCGGAAAGTTCCCCATAAATCGTTTGTCCGAGCGATAAATCGGCCCAAAAGATAAACGGTGAAGATAAGGCATAATCTTATCTGTCACCCCATGAGTAGCGATAAATCGGTGAATCGGAAGATTTTTTGAACAGTGATTAATATGAATGAACCCCGTCGTTTTATCCTCAGTGGCAACAATACAAAGACGTGTCTTGTCCCTCTCTGTCACTGGGATATAGAGCACCGCCATATTGTGTTGGGGAACGTCGCATGGGAAACAAAAAATTTCCTACGCACACGCAAACCTATCCATGGTGATGAGCATCTATGAGAGGGAGAGTGGATCTACGTACCCTTGTAGATCGCTAAGCGGGAAGCGTTAAGAAACGCGGTTGGTGTAGTCGAACTTCTTCGCGATCCAAATCGCCGAGCGTCCCACGATCTCATCACGATCCGTCCCGCGATCCAATCACGATCCGTCCCGCGAACACATCGCGATACGTCCCGCGATCTCATCACGATCCGTCTCACGATCTTGATCACGATCTATCCCGCGAACTCATCACGATCTGTTCCGCGATCACATCACGAACCGTCTCGCGATCTCGATCACGGTCCTTCCGATCTAGCGCCGAACGGACGACACCTCCACGTTCAGCACACGTGCATCTTGATGACGATCTCCGCCATCTTGATCCAGCAAGAGGAGGCGGAGAGAAGAGAGAGTTCACCGGCAGCATGACGGCGCTCCGATGATGGTGGTGTAGCAATTCCGGCAGGGCTTCGCCTAAGCATTGCAGAAAACCGATCTAGAGGAGCACCGGTGGAACGGGTAGCACGTGGCCGTAAAATCTGTACAAAAACCCTCTATTCCACCAATATATATAGGAGGGAGGGAGAGGCAGCCTTGGCGCCAGCCCAAGTCCTTCGATCACCACCATACATAACTCTACACTACCGAAACGTCACCAAACCTTAAGTGTGCAGACCCTGCGGGTTCGAGAACTATGTAGACATGATCGAGACACCTCTACGGTACAATAACCAATGGCGGGACCTGGACGTCCACATTGGTTCCTACATATTCTACAAAGATCTTTATCGGTCGAACCTCTATGTCAAGGATTCAGTTAATCCCGTATAACGTTCCCTTTGTTCTTCGGTATGTTACTTGCCCGAGGTTCGATCGTCGGCATCTCCATACCTAGTTCAACCTCGTTACCGGCAAGTCTCTTTACTCATTCCGTAATACAAGATCCCGCAACTAACAATTAGTCACATTGCTTGCAAGGATTAGTGTGATGTTGCATTACCGAGTGGGCCCCGAGATACCTTTCCGTCACACGGAGTAACAAATCCCAGTCTCGATCCATACCAACTCAACAGACACCATCGAAGATACCTGTAGAGCACCTTTATAGTCACCCAGTTACGTTGCGACGTTTGATACACAGAAAGCACTCCTACGATATCCGTGAGTTGCATGATCTCATGGTCATAGGAACATATACTTGACATGCAGAAAACAGTAGCAATAAACCGACACGATCATATGCTACGTTTGTAGTTTGGGTCTTGTCCATCACATCATTCTCCTAATGATGTGATCCCGTTATCAAATGACATCTTATGTCCATGGCTAGGAAACCTTAAGCATCTTTGATCAACGAGCTAGTCCATTAGAGGCATACTAGGGACATGGTTTTGTCTATGTATCCAAACATGCATTTAAGTCTCCGATCAATACAATTATAGCATGGATAATAAACGATTATCATGAACAAGGAAATATGATAATAACTAATTTATTATTGCCTCTAGGGCATATTTCCAACAGTCTCCCACTTGCACTAGAGTCAATAATCTAGTTCACATCACCATGTGATTCGCATTGTTATGAATCTAACACCCAACGAGTTCTGGGGCTCGATCATGCTTTGCATGTGAGAGAGGTCTTATAGTCAACGGGTATGTGATATTTAGATCCGTGTGTACTTTGCAAATCTCTACGTCAAACTGTAAACATTGCTACCACACTCCACTTGGTACTATTTCCAAATGGCTGCTCCACTATACGTATCTAGATTGCTACTACTAGTCATCCGGATAGGTGTTAAAGCTTGCATCGACGTAACTCTTTACGACGAACTCTTTATCACCTCCATAATCGAGAAACATCTCCTTTAGTCTTTTAGTCACTAAGGATAATGTTGACCGTTGTTCAGTGATCCACTCTTGGATCACTCTTGTACCCCTTGACGGACTCATGGCAAGGCACACACAAGTGTGGTACACAGCATGGCATACTATATAGAGCCTATGGCTAAGGCATAGGGGACGATGCTCGTCCTTTCTCTTTCTTCTGCCGTGGTCGAGCTTTGAGTCTCACTCAACTTCACACCTTACAAATCAGGTGAGAATTCTTTCTCTAACTGATCCATTTTGAACTCTTTCAAAATCTTGTCAAGGTATGTACTCATTGAAAGTCTCATCAAGCATTTTGATCTATCTCTATAGATCTTGATGCTCAACAATTAGGTAGCTTTATCCAGGTTTTCCTTTGAAAAACACTTTTCAAACAACCTTTTATGCCTTCCAGAAATTCTACATTATTTCCGATCAACAATATGTCATCCACATATACTTATCAGAAACTCTATAGTGCTCCCACTCACTTTATTGTAAATACAAGTTTCTCGTAAACTTTGTATAAACTACAAAAACTTTGATCACCTCATCAAAGTGTATATTCCAACTCCGAGATGCTTGCTCCAGTCCATAGAAGGATAACTGAAGCTTGCTCACCTTTGAACATCCTTAGGACTGACAAAACCTTCTGGTTGTATCACATACAACCTTTCCTCAAGTAAACCATTAAGGAAAATGCAGCAACTGCTAACACAATTCCAACAGACTTTAGCATCGCTACGAGTGAGAAAGTCTCATCGCAGTCAACTCCTTGAACTTGTCACAAACATCTTTGCAACAAGTCGAGCTTTACAAATGGTGACAATTACCATCAGCATCTGTCTTCATTTTAAAGATCCCTTTGTACTCAACGACATGCCATCCAACGAGCAAGTCTACCAAAGTCTATACTTGGTTTTCATACATGGATCCTATCTCGGATTTCATGGCCTCCAACCATTTGTCGGAATCCGGGCCCATCATCGCTTCTCCATAGCTCGTAGGTTCATCGTTGTCCAACAACATGATCTCCAAGAAAGGGTTGTCGTACCGCTCAAGAGCAGTACACGTCCTTGTCGACCCACAAAGTTCGATAGTAACTTGATCGTGAAGCTTCATGATCATCATCATTAACCTCCTCTTCAACTAACGTAGGCTTCACAGAAACATCTTTCTGCGCTGCACTACTCTCTGGTTGAACAAAGGTTTAACAACCTCATCAAGTTCTATCTTCCTCCCACTCAATTCTTTCGAGAGAAACATTTCCTCGAGAAAGGATCCGTTTAAGAAACAAACACTTTGCACTTGGATCTGAGATAGAAGGTTCACCCAACTGTTCTTAGGGTTTTCTACGAAGATGCATTTGTCCGCTTTGGGTTCGACCTCATTAGGTGAAAACATTTTCCACACATGTGTCGCATCCCAAACATTAACAAATGACAGCTTAGGTTTCTATCAAACCATAATTCATACGGTGTCATCTCAACGGATTTAGATGGTGCCCTATGTAAAGTGAATGTAGTTGTCTCTAATGCATAACCCCAAAATTATAGTAGTAAATCGATAAGAGACATCATAACACGTACCATATCCAATAGAGCATGACTATGACGTTCGGACACACCATCACACTATGGTGTTCCAGGTGGCGTTTAGTTGTGAAACTACTTTCACATTGTCTTAAGTTGTATGCCAAACTCGTAACTTAGATATTCACCTCCACGATCATATCGCAGTCATTTTTATCTTCTTGTCACGATGATCTTAAACTTCACTCTGAATGTGCTTGAACCTTTCAAACGATTTAGACTTGAGTTTCATTAAGTAAATATACACTATATCTACTTAAATCATCAGTGAAGGTAAGAAAATAACGATATCCACTACACGCTACAAGACTCACTGGATTGCATACATCAACATGTATCATTTCCAATGAATCACTTGCCCGCTCCATCCAATGGGGTTTTTAAGTCATCTTGCCCAAGAGGCATGGTTCGCATGTCTCAACCGATTCAAAATCGAATGAGTCCAAAGATCCATCAGCATGGAGTTTCTTCATGCGCTTTATACCAATATGACATTTAGCGGCAGTGCCACAAGTATGTGGTACTATCATTATTAACTTTGTATCTTTTGACATCAATGTTATGAACATGTGTATTACTACGATCAAGATTTCAACAAACCATTCTCACTGGGTGAATGACCATTGAAGGTATTATTCATGTAAACAGAATAACCATTATTCTCTAACTTAAATGAATAACCGCATTGCAATAAACATGATCTAATTATGTTCATGCTCAACGCAAAACACCAAATAACATTTATTTAGGTTCGTCACTAATCCTGAAGGTAGAGAGAGCATGCGATGTTGATCACATCAACCTTGGAAACATTTCCAACACATATCGCCACCTCACCCTTAGCTAGTTCTTCGTTTATTCCGTAGCTTTTATTTCGAGTTACTAACATTTAGCAACCGAACCGGTATCCAATACCCAGGTGCTACTAGGAGTACTAGCAAGGTACACATCAATAACTCGTATATCAAATATACTTCTGTCGATGTTGCCAGCCTTCTTATCTACCAAGTATCTAGGGTTGTTCCGCTTTAGCGACCTCTCACCTCATAATAGAAGCACTTAGTCTCGGGTTTGAGTTCAACTTTGGGTTGCTTCACTGGAGTAGCAACTGACTTGCTATCCATGAAGTTTCCCTCCTTGCTCTTGCCCTTTTTGAAACTAGTGGTTTGATTAACCATCAACACTTGACGCTCCTTCTCGATTTCTATCTTCGTGGTGTCAAACATCGCGAACAGCTCAGGGATCAACACTTCTATCCCTGGTGTTTTATAGTTCATCACTAAGTTCTAGTAGCTTTAGTGACAGTGACTTGGAGAACCATATCAATCACTATGTTATTTGGAAGATCAACTCCCATTTGATTCAAGCGATTGTAGTACCCAGACAATCTGAGTACATGCTCAACGATTGAGCTATTCTCCTTCATCTTACAGGCAAAGAATCATGTTGGAGATCTCATATCTCGCAACACAGGCACGAGCCTGAGATCACAATCTCTGCTCCTAGAACATCTCATATGTTCCATGACGTTCAAAACGTTTCGGAGCCTCAATTCTAAGCCGTAATGCATGACGCACTAAACTATCAAGTAGTCATCGAAACGTGTCTGTCAGATGTTCACAACATCTACAGACGATGCTAGAGGGGGTGGCGCACCGAGCGGTGCATTAAGGACATAAGCCTTCTGTGCAGCAATGAGGACAATCCTCAGATCATGGACCCAGTCCGCAATATTGCTACCAACATCTTTCAACTCTATTTATCTAGGAAAAACAAGGGAGCTACAGCGCGAGCTAGTAATCTACAACATAATTTGTAAAGACACTATTGACTATGTTCATGATAATGAGTTCAATTAATCATATTACTTAAGAACTCCCACTCAAATTGACATCCCTCCGATCATTCGAGTGACTACATGATCCAAATTCACCAACTCAAGTCCGATCATCACGTGAGTTGAGGTGGCTGCAATGGTGAACATCATCATGTTGATCATATCTACTATATGACTCATGTTCGACCTTTCGGTCTCTTGTGTTCCGAGGCCATGTCTGTACATGCTAGGCTCGTCAAGTTTAACTCGAGTGTTCTGCTTGTGCAACACTGGCTTGCACCCGTTGTATGTGAACGTAGAGTCTATCACACCCGATCATCACGTGGTGTCTCAACACGACAAACTTTCGCAAGGGTACACACTCGGGGAGAACACAATTTATCTTGAAATTAAGTGAGGGATCACCTTATAATGCTACCGTCGTCCTAAGCAAAACAAGGTGCATAAAAGGATTAACATCACATGCAAATCATAAGTGACATGATATGGCCATGATCTTGTGCTTTTGATCTCCATCATGAAAGCACCGGCATGATCTCCATCGTCACCGGCATGACACCATGATCTCCATCATCTTGATCTCCATCAACGTGTTGCCATCGGGGTTGTCACGCCCTGCAAGCTTCTACTACTATTGCTACCGTAGCGATAAAGTAAAGCATTACATAGCGCTTAATGATTGACACGCAGGTCATACAATAATTAAAGACAACCCTATGGCTCCTGCCGGTTGCCGTACTCATCGACATGCAAGTCGTGATAATCTATACATCACATGATCATCTCATACATCACATATATCTCATCATGTAATTGGCCATATCACATCACAACATACCCTGCAAAAACAAGTTAGACGTCCTCTAATTATTGTTGCATGTTTTACGTGGCTGCTACGGGTATCTAGTAAGAACGATTCTCACCTACGCATAAACGACAACGGTGATACACTAGTTGCTTTTCAACCTTCTCAAGGACCGCCTTTGTCGGATCCGATCCAGCTAAACTGAGAGAAACTGTCACCCGCAAGCCATCTAGGCAACAAGTTGCATCGAGGGAACCGGTCTCTCGTAAGCGTACGAGTAATGTTGGTCCGGGCCGCTTCATCTCACAATCCCGCTGAACCAAAATACGACCAAGGGAGGAAGCTATATAAGCATCAACGCCCACAAACCTTTTGTGTTCTCCTCGAGATCTCATCGAACCATCAACCTAGCTCATGATGCCACTGTTGGGGAACGTCGCATGGCTTTCCTAAGCACACGCAAACCTATCCATGGTGATGAGCATCTACGAGAGGGAGATTGGATCTACGTACCCTTGTAGATCGCTAAGCGGGAAGCGTTAAGAAACGCGGTTGGTGTAGTCGAACTTCTTCGCGATCCAAATCGCCGAGCGTCCCGCGATCTCATCACGATCCGTCCCGCGATCCAATCACGATCCTGTTGGAAATATGCCCTAGAGGCAATAATAAAATGGTTATTATTGTATTTCCTTGTTCATGATAATTGTCTATTGTTCATGCTATAATTGTGTTAACCGGAAACCATAATACATGTGTGAATACATAGACCACAACATGTCCCTAGTGAGCCTCTAGTTGACTAGCTCGTTGATCAATAGATGGTCACGGTGTCATGAGCATGGACATTGAATGTCGTTGATAACGGGATCACATCATTAGGAGAATGATGTGATGGACAAGACCCAATCCTAAGCATAGCACTAGATCGTGTAGTTCGTCTGCTAAAGCTTTTCAATGTCAAGTATCGTTTCCTTAGACCATGAGATTGTGCAACTCCCAGATACCGTAGGAATGCTTTGGATGTGCCAAACGTCACAACGTAACTGGGTGGCTATAAAGGTGCACTACGTGTATCTCCGAAAGTGTCTGTTGGGTTGGCACGAATCGAGACTGGGATTTGTCACTCCGTGTGACAGAGAGGTATCTCTGGGCCCACTCGGTAAGACATCATCATAATGAGCTCAATGTGACCAAGGAGTTAGTCACAGGATGATGTATTACGGAATGAGTAAAGAGACTTGCCGGTAACGAGATTGAACAAGGTATGAAGATACCGACGATCGAATCTCGGGCGAGTATCATACCGATAGACAAAGGGAATTGTATACGGGATTGATTGAATCCCCGACATCGTGGTTCATCCGATGAGATCATCGTGGAGCATGTGGGAGCCAACATGGGTATCCAGATCCCGTTGTTGGTTATTGGCCGGAGAAGTGTCTCGGTCATGTCCACGTGTCTCCCGAACCCGCAGGGTCTACACACTTAAGGTTCGATGACGCTAGGGTTATAGGGAAATGGTATACGTGATTACCGAAGGTTGTTCGGAGTCCCGTATGACATCCCGGACGTCACGAGGAGCTCCGTAATGGTCTGGAGGTAAAGATTGATATATAGGAAGTCCAGTTTTGGTCACCGGAAAGTTTTCGGGCTCATCGGTAGTGTACCGGGAGTGCCGGGAGGGTGCCGGAGGACCCCCGGGAGGGGTGTGACGACCAAAGGACCACATGGGCTGTTAGATAAAGTGTGCCAGCCCTTATTGGTTTGGGAAAGACTTTTGCTAAAGGCCCATGAGGCTAGGGATAAGAGATAGGGCCAAAAAGGATTTAATAGGAGGAGATCCACCTCCCTTGTGGGAGGTGGACTCTCCCTTTAAAATCGGCCGAACCTTTCCTCTTTGGAGTAGAGGCCAATCCAGCCCTCCATGTCCCTCCTCCTATATATACTTGAGGTTTTGGCTGTTTTGAGACAAGATTTGATCTCTCTCTCTCTCACGGCGAAGCCCTACCTCTCTTCTTCCTCCTCCGCAGCGCTTAGGCGAAGCCCTGTCGGAATACCTTGTTACTCCACCACCACCACGCCGTCGTGCTGCTGTTGGAGCCCTTCCCCATCCTCTCCTTCCTCCTTGATGGATCAAGGCGTAGGAGACGTCACCGGGCTGCACGTGTGTTGAACGCGGAGGTGTCGTCCGTTCAGCACTTGATCGGATCTACCGCGATCTGAATCCCTGCGAGTACGACTCCATCAACCGCGTTCTTGTAACGCTTCCGCTTAGCGATCTTCCAAGGTATGAAGATGCAATATCTCCCCACTCATTGCTGGTTTCTCCATGGAAGATCTTGGTGATCGTAGGAAATTTTTTGATTTACTACTACGTCTCCCAACAGTGGCATCATGAGCTAGGTCTATGCGTACAATCTATGCACAAGTAGAACACAAAGCAGTTGTGGGCGACGATTTTGTTAATTTGCTTACCACTACTAGTCTTATCTTGATTCAGCGGTATTGTGGGATGAAGCGGCCCGGACCGACTTTACACGTACGCTTACGTGAGACTGGTTCCACCGCCTGACATGCACTTGTTGCATAAGGTGGCTAGCGGGTGTCTGTCTCTCCCACCTTAGTCGGATTGGATTCGATGAAAAGGGTCCTTATGAAGGGTAAATAGCAATTGGCATATCACGTTGTGGTTTTGACGTAGGTAAGAAACGTTCTTGCTAGTAACCTATAGCAGCCACGTAAAAACTTGCAACTACAAATTAGAGGACGTCTAACTTGTTTTTGCAGCATATGCCTTGTGATGTGATATGGCCAAAGGATGTGATGTGATGCATTGTGATGTATGAGATTGATCATGTTCTTGTAATAGGATTCACGACTTGCATGTCGATGAGTATGACAACCGGCAGGAGCCATAGGAGTTGTCTTATTTTATTGTATGACCTGCGTGTCAATCATAAACGCCATGTAATTACTTTACTTTATTTCTAAACGTTAGCCATAGTGGTAGAAGTAATAGTTGGCGAGACAACTTCATGAAGACACAATGATGGAGATCATGATGATGGAGATCATGGTGTCGTGCCGGTGACAGTGATGATCATGGTGCCCCGAAGATGGAGATCAAAGGAGCAAGATGATAATGGCCATATCATGTCACTATATTGATTGCATGTGATGTTTATCATGTTTACATCTTATTTGCCTAGAACGACGGTAGTAAATAAGATGATCTCTCACTAAAATTTCAAGAAAAGTGTTCACCCTAACTGTGCACCGTTGCTAAGGATCGTTGTTCCGAAGCACCACGTGATGATCGGGTGTGATAGGTTCTAACGTTCGCATACAACGGGTGTAAGCCAAATTTACACACGCAAAACACTTAGGTTGACTTGACGAGCCTAGCATGTACAGACATGGCCTCGGAACACGGAAGACCGAAAGGTCGAACATGAGTCGTATGGAAGATACGATCAACATGGAGATGTTCACCATGGATGACTAGTCCGTCTCACGTGATGATCGGACACGGGCTAGTTGACATGGATCATGTGTCACTTGGATGACTAGAGAGATGTCTATCTAAGTGGGAGTTCATTAAATAATTTGATTATGTGAACTTAATTATCATGAACTTAGTCTAAAATTATCTTTACAATCTATATTGTAGATCGAATGGCCAACGCGAATGTCACCCTCAATTTCAACGCGTTCCTAGAGAAAACCAAGCTGAAAGATGATGGAAGCAACTATGCGGACTGGGTCCGTGGCTTGAGGATCATCCTCATAGCTTCCAAGAAATTGTATGTCCTTGATGCACCACTAGGTGACCCACCCCTTCTCCCAGCAGAGCAAGACGTTGTGAATGCTTGGCATTCTCGCTGCGATGATTACTCCATTGTTCAGTGCGGCATGCTTTAAAGTTTAGAACCGGGGCTCCAAAAGCGTTTTGAGCAACACGGAGCATATGAGATGTTCTAAGAGCTGAAACTGGTTTTCCAAGCTCATGCCCGGGTCGAGAGATATGATGTCTCCAACAAGTTCTTCAGCTGTAAGATGGAGGATAATAGTTCTGTCAGTGAGCACATCCTCAAGATGTCTGGGCTACACAACCGCTTGACTTAGCTGGGAGTTAATCTCCCGGATGACTCGGTCATTGACAGAATCCTCCAGTCGCTTCCACCTAGCTACAAGAGCTTTGTGATGAACTACAACATGCAAGGGATGGAGAAGTCCATTCCTGAGTTGTACTCGATGCTGAAATCAGCAGAGGTCGAGATCAGAAAGGAGCATCAAGTGTTGATGGTAAATAAGACCACTAGTTTCAAGAAAGGCAAGGGTAAAAAGAACTTCAAGAAGGAGCAAAGTTGTTGCCGCGCCCGGTAAGCAAGTTGCCGGGAAGAAGAAGAACAAGCATGGACCCAAGCCTGAGACTGGGTGCTTTTACTGCAAGGGTACCGGTCACTTGAAGCGGAACTGCCCCAAGTACTTAGCGGATAAGACGGACGGCAACATTAAAGGTATATGTGATATACTTGTTATTGATGTGTACCTAACCAGCGCTCGTAGTAGCTCATGAGTATTTGATACCGGTGCAGTTGCTCACATTTGTAACTCCAAGCAGGAGCTGCGGAATAAGCGAAGGCTGGCAAAGGACGAGGTGACGATGCGCGTCGGGAATGGTTCCAAGGTCGATGTGATCGCTGTCGGCACGCTACCTCTACATCTACCTTCGGGATTAGTGTTAAACCTTAATAATTGTTATTTAGTACCAGCTCTGAGCATGAACATTGTATCTGGATCTCGCTTGATGCGAGATGGCTACTCATTTAAATCTGAGAATAATGGTTGTTCTATTTATATGAGAGAAATGTTTTATGGTCATGCCCCGCTGGTCAATGGTTTATTTTTGATGAATCTCGAATGTGATGTTACACATGTCCATAGTGTGAGTACCAAAAAGTGTAAGGTTGATAACGATAGTCCCACTTACATGTGGAACTACCGCCTTGGTCATATTGGTGTTAAACGCATGAAGAAGCTCCATACTGATGGACTTTTGGAGTCTCTTGATTTCGAATCATTTGAGACGTGCGAACCATGCCTCATGGGCAAGATGACCAAGACTCCGTTCTCCAGAACAATGGAGCGAGCAAATGACTTGCTGGAAATAATACATACTGATGTGTGCGGTCCAATGAGTGTCGAGGCTCATGGTGGCTACCGTTATTTTCTCACCCTCACTGATGACTTGAGTAGATATGGGTATGTCTACTTAATGAAACATAAGTCTGAAACTTTTGAAAGGTTCAAGGAATTTCAGAGTGAGGTAGAGAATCAGCGTGACACGAAAATAAAGTGCTTACGATCTGATCGTGGTGGAGAATATTTAAGTCACGAGTTTGGCACGCACCTAAGGAAATGTGGAATTGTTTCACAACTCACGCCACCTGGCACACCTCAGCGAAATGGTGTGTCTGAACGTCGTAATCGCACTCTATTAGATATGGTACGATCTATGATGTCTCTTACCGACTTACCGCTATCATTTTGGGGATATGCATTAGAGACTGCCGCATTCACTTTAAATAGGGCACCGTCAAAATCCGTTGATACGACACCGTATGAATTATGGTTTGGAAAGAAACCTAAGCTGGCGTTTCTAAAAGTTTGGGGATGCGATGCTTATGTGAATAAACTTCAACTTGAGAAGCTCGAACCCAAAGCGGAAAAGTGTGTCTTCATAGGATATCCCAAAGAGACTATTGGGTATACCTTCTACCTACGATCCGAGGGCAAAGTCTTTGTTGCCAAGAATGGATCCTTTCTCGAGAAAGAGTTTCTCTCGAAAGAAGTAAGTGGGAGGAAAATAGAACTTGATGAGGTAATTGTACCTCCACTCGAACCGGAGAGTAGCGCAGCACAGGAAGTTGTTTCTGTGGAGCCTACACCGGCTGGAGAGGAAGTTAATGATGATGATCATGAAACTTCAGATCAAGTTACTATTGAACGTCGAAGGTCCATTAGGACACGTTCCGCACCAGAGTGGTATGGCAACCCTGTCCTAGAGATCATGTTGTTAGACAACGGTGAACCTTCGAACTATGAAGAAGCGATGGCGGGCCCGGATTCCAACAAATGGCTTGAAGCCATGAAATCCGAGATAGGATCCATGTATGAGAACAAAGTATGGACTTTGGTGGACTTGCCTAATGATAAGCGAGCCATTGAAAATAAATGGATCTTTAAGAAGAAGACTGACGCGGATGGGAATGTGACCGTCTATAAGGCTCGGCTTGTCGCTAAGGGTTATTGACAAGTTCAAGGAGTTGACTACGATGAGACTTTCTCACCCATAGCGATGCTGAAGTCTGTCCGAATCATGTTAGCGATTGCCACATTTTATGATTATGAGATCTGGCAAATGGACGTCAAAACGGCATTCCTTAATGGCTTCCTCAAGGAAGAACTGTATATGATGCAGCCGGAAGGTTTTGTCGATCCTAAAGATACTAACAAGGTATGCAAGCTCCAGCGCTCCATCTATGGGCTGGTGCAAGCATCTCAGAGTTGGAACATTCGCTTTAATGAAGTGATTAAAGCATTTGGGTTTGTACAGGTTTATGGAGAACCTTGTATTTACAAGAAAGTGAGTGGGAGCTCTGTAGCATTTCTCGTATTATATGTAGATGACATAATTATAATGGGAAATGATATAGAACTCTTGGAAAGTGTAAAGGCCTACTTGAATAATTGTTTTTCAATGAAGGACCTTGGAGAAGCTGCTTACATATTAGGTATTAAGATCTATAGAGATAGATCGAGACGCCTCATAGGTCTTTCACAAAGCACATACCTTGAAAAGATATTGAAGAGGTTCAATATGGATCAGTCCAAGAAGGGGTTCTTGCCTGTGTTACAAGGTGTGAGATTGAGTACGACTCAATGCCCGACCATGGCAAAGGATAGAGAAGAGATGAGTGTCATCCCCTATGCTTCAGCCATAGGCTCTATTATGTATGTCATGCTGTGTACGAGACCTGATGTGAACCTTGCCATAAGTTTGGTAGGGAGGTACCAAAGTGATCCCGGAGCGGAACACTGGACAGCGGTCAAGAATATCCTGAAGTACCTGAAAAGGACAAAGGACATGTTCCTCGTATATGGAGGTGCCGAAGAGCTCGTCGTAAAGGGTTACGTCGATGCTAGCTTCGACATAGATCCGGACGACTCCAAGTCGCAAACCGGATACATGTACATTTTGAATGGAAGGGCAGTCAGCTGGTGCAGCAGCAAGCAAAGCATAGTGGCGGCATCTACATGTGAAGCGGAGTACGTAGCTGCTTCGGGAGCAGCAAAGGAAGGAGTCTGGATGAAGGAGTTCATCACCGACCTAGGAGTAATTCCAAGTGCGTCGGGCCCGATGACTCTATTCGGTGACAACACTGGAGCTATTGCCCTTGCGAAGGAGCCCAGGTTTCACAAGAAGACAAGACACATCAAGCGTCGCTTCAACTCCATCCGTGATTACATTCAGGAGGGAGATATAAATATTTTAAAGTGCATACGGATCTGAATGTCGCAGATCCGTTGACTAAACCTCTCTCACGAGCAAAACATGATCAACACCAGAATGCTATGGGTGTACGATTCATCACAATGTAACTAGATTATTGACTCTAGTGCAAGTGGGAGACTGTTGGAAATATGCCCTAGAGGCAATGATAAAATGGTTATTATTGTATTTCCTTGTTCATGATAACTGTCTATTGTTCATGCTATAATTGTGTTAACCGGAAACCATAATACATGTGTGAATACATAGACCACAACATGTCCCTAGTGAGCCTCTAGTTGACTAGCTCGTTGATCAATAGATGGACACGGTTTCATGACCATGGACATTGGAAGTCGTTGATAACGGGATCACATCATTAGGAGAATGATGTGATGGACAAGACCCAATCCTAAGCATAGCACTAGATCGTGTAGTTCGTCTGCTAAAGCTTTTCAATGTCAAGTATCGTTTCCTTAGACCATGAGATTGTGCAACTCCCGAATACCGTAGGAATGCTTTGGGTGTGCCAAACGTCACAACGTAACTGGGTGGCTATAAAGGTGCACTACGTGTATCTCCGAAAGTGTCTGTTGGGTTGGCACGAATCGAGACTGGGATTTGTCACTCCGTGTGACGGAGAGGTATCTTTGGGCCCACTCGGTAAGACATCATCATAATGAGATCAATGTGACCAAGGAGTTAGTCACGGGATGATGTATTACAGAACGAGTAAAGAGACTTGCCGGTAACGAGATTGAACAAGGTATAGAGATACCGACGATCGAATCTCGGGCGAGTATCATACCGATAGACAAAGGGAATTGTATACGGGATTGATTGAATCCCCGACATCGTGGTTCATCCGATGAGATCATAGTGGAGCATGTGGGAGCCACCATGGGTATCCAGATCCCGTTGTTGGTTATTGGCCGGAGAAGTGTCTCGGTCATGTCCACGTGTCTCCCGAACCCGTAGGGTCTACACAGTTAAGGTTCGATGACGCTAGGGTTATAGGGAAATGGTATAAGTGATTACTGAAGGTTGTTCGGAGTCCCGGATGACATCCCGAACGTCACAAGGAGCTCCGGAATGGTCTGGAGGTAAAGATTGATATATAGGAAGTCCAGTTTTGGTCATTGGAAAGTTTTCGGGCTCATCGGTAGTGTACCGGGAGTGCCGGGAGGGTGCCGGAGGACCCCCGGGAGGGGTGTGACGACCAAAGGACCACATGGGCTGTTAGATAAAGTGTGCCAGCCCTTATTGGGCTGGGAAAGACTTTTGCTAAAGGCCCATGCGGCTAGGGATAAGAGATAGGGCCAAAAAGGATTTAAAAGGAGGAGATCCACCTCCCTTGTGGGAGGTGGACTCTCCCTTTAAAATCGGCCGAACCTCTCCTCTTTGGAGTAGAGGCCAAGACAGCCCTCCACGTCCCTCCTCCTATATATACTTGAGGTTTTGGCTGTTTTGAGACAAGATTTGATCTCTCTCTCTCTCACGGCGAAGCCCTACCTCTCTTCTTCCTCCTCCGCAGGGCTTAGGCGAAGCCCTGTCGGAATACCTTGCTACTCCACCACCACCACGCCGTCGTGCTGCTGTTGGAGCCCTTCCCCATCCTCTCCTTCCTCCTTGCCGGATCAAGGCGTAGGAGACGTCACCGGGCTGCACGTGTGTTGAACGCAGAGGTGTCGTCCGTTCGGCACTTGATCGGATCTACCGCGATCTGAATCGCTGCGAGTACGACTCCATCAACCGCGTTCTTGTAACGCTTCCGCTTAGCGATCTTCAAATGTATGAAGATGCAATCTCTCCCCGCTCGTTGCTGGTTTCTCCATGGATATATCTTGGTGATCGTAGGAAATTTTTTGATTTACTATTACGTCTCCCAACAGATCCGTCCCGCGAACACATCGCGATCCGTCCCGCGATCTCATCATGATCCGTCTCACGATCTTGATCACGATCTGTCCCGTGAACTCATCACGATCTGTTCCGCGATCACATCACGAACCGTCTTGCGGTCTCGATCACGGTCCTTCCGATCTAGCGCCGAACGGACGACACCTCCGCGTTCAGCACACGTGCAGCTTGATGACGATCTCCGCCATCTTGATCCAGAAAGAGGAGGTGGAGAGGAGAGAGAGTTCACCGGCAGCGTGATGGCGCTCCGGTGATGGTGGTGTAGCAATTCCGGCAGGGCTTCGCCTAAGCACTGCAGAAAACCGATCTAGAGGAGCACCGGTGGAACGGGTAGCACGTGGCCGTAAAATCTGTACAAAAACCCTCTATTCCACCAATATATATAGGAGGGAGGGAGAGGCAGCCTTGGCGCCAGCCCAAGGCCTCCTAGGAGTCGGCCGGCTAGAGGGGGAGGAGTCCTACTCCTCCTCCACTCCTAGTAGGAGTAGGACTCTTCCTTTTTAGCCTTTTTTCCACCTTTTCCTTTAGGACTTTTGCCTCCTGCGACATGGGCCTTGTTGTGGCTGTTTCTCCAGCCCACAAAGGGCTGGTTATCACTCTCCACAGCCCATGGACCCTCTGGGGTCGAAATACCCCTCCCGGAGGTCTCCCGGTACACTACCGATGAGCCCGAAACTTTTCCGGCGACCAAACTGGGACTTCCTATATATGAATCTTTACCTCCGGACCATTCCGGAGCTCCTCGTGACGTCCGAGATGTCATCCTGGACTCCGAACAACCTTCGATCACCACCATACATAACTCTACACTACCGAAACGTCATCAAACCTTAAGTGTGCAGACCCTGCGGGTTCAAGAACTATGTAGACATGATCGAGACACCACTACGGTCAATAACCAATGGCGGGACCTAGACGTCCACATTGGTTCCTACATATTCTACGAAGATCTTTATCGGTCGAACCTCTATGTCAAGGATTCAGTTAATCCCGTATAACGTTCCCTTTGTTCTTCGGTATGTTACTTGCCCGAGGTTCGATCGTCGGCATCTCCATACCTAGTTCAACCTCGTTACCGGCAAGTCTCTTTACTCGTTCTATAATACAAGATCCCGCAACTAACAATTAGTCACATTGCTTGCAAGGCTTAGTGTGATGTTGCATTACCGAGTGGGCCCCGAGATACATTTCCGTCACACGGAGTAACAAATCCCAGTCTCGATCCATGCCAACTCAACAGACAACATCGGAGATACCTGTAGAGCACCTTTATAGTCACCCAGTTACGTTGCGACGTTTGATACACACAAGGCACTCCTCCGATATCCGTGAGTTGCATGATCTCATGGTCATAGGAACATATACTTGACATGCGGAAAACAGTAGCAATAAACTGACACGATCATATGCTACGTTTGTAGTTTGGGTCTTGTCCATCACATCATTCTCCTAATGATGTGATCCCATTATCAAATGACATCTTATGTCCATGGCTAGGAAACCTTAACCATCCTTTGATCAACGAGCTAGTCCATTAGAGGCATACTAGGGACATGGTTTTGTCTATGTATCCACACATGCATTTAAGTCTCCGATCAATACAATTATAGCATGGATAATAAACGATTATCATGAACAAGGAAATATGATAATAACTAATTTATTATTGCCTCTAGGGCATATTTCCAACATATTGAACCCACCACAACACACCTCTCCCACTGAAGAAATATCAATCTAGTTGGCCAAACTATTCAATAGATCGGAGAGAATTATGAAGCTATCATATAATCATGCATATGTAAAGAAGGACCAGCAAGGAACTCAATATAATTTCATGAACAATCTGAACATAAACCCACAATTCATTAGATACGAACAAACGCACTGCAAAATAAGATTACATCGAATAGATCACCGATACTTATGATCTGCGTTGGGTTTTTCGTGAAGAGGAACGGGTGATACAGCACAATATAGGTAAGTATTTTCCTCAGTAGAGAACCAAGGTTTATCGAACCAATAGGACTAACAACCAACCCCCGACTTCAGCGACTGCACACAA
Organism: Hordeum marinum; assembly: GCA_022496015.1. NCBI lineage: Eukaryota > Viridiplantae > Streptophyta > Magnoliopsida > Poales > Poaceae > Hordeum > Hordeum marinum. Next base: position 523,334,212 of record CM039675.1, read on the forward strand.
AGAAACAGAGACTTGCACCCAACACGGGCAAGAGGGTTGTCAATCCCCTTGGGCTCACTATTTGCAAGCTTATGAGTAGTGTGGTTGGTAGTAGATAATTGTAAATTGCAAAATAAAATAATAATTAAATAATGGCAGCAAGGTATTGAAGAGTTTGTACACTTGTAAGTGAATTGACCCAGGGGTATAGTTTTCCCTAGTGGCATCTCTCATGAAAATAAGCATATGGTGGGCAGACAAATTACTGTTGGGCAATTGATAGAAAAGCACATAGTTATGTGATATTCACGGCAATGATCATGTGTATATAGGCATCATGTCCATAAGCAAATAGATCGACTCCTGCTTGCACCTATTACTATTACTCCACCCATCGACCGCTATCCAGCATGCATCTAGAGTATTAAGTAAAACAGAGTAATGCTTGAAGAACAATGACATGATATAGACAAAGAGAATTCAACTAATATGAACTAACCCCACCGTTTTATCCTTAGTGGCAATAATACAAAGAACTATCTTGTCCCCTTCTGTCACGGGGATATAGAAACCCGTCAGATTGAACCTACTATAATGCACCCCTCTCACTGAAGAAAGATCAATCTACTTGGACAAAGCAAATCAATAGATAGGAGATATTTACGAAGCTGTAATGATCATGCACATAAGAATCATAATAGATTTCAGAGAAGACCCAAATATTTTTCATGAATAATCTAAACATAAACCCACAATTCATCGGGTCCCAACAAACGCACCACGCAAAATAATTATATCGGATAGATCAAAGCGAAGATGTGATGATCATTGTATTGAAGATCAAGAGAGAGAGAGAGAGAGCTCTAGGTACTAACTATGGACCCGTAGGTCTGTGGGGAACTACTCACACATCACCATGGGAGAAACAAGATTGATGTAGAGGCCCTCCCGGATCGATCCCCCCTCCGACAGGGCTCCAGATGGGCACACGTCAGAACAGAGACTTGCAGTGGTGGAAAAAGTTTTTTGAAAGGCTCTCTAGGGTTTCTGGGATATAAGAGAATTTAAAGGCTAGAGAGGGGCACCGAGGAACGCACGAGGAGGGCAAGAGGCAACAGGGCGCGACCTATCGCCCTAGGGGTGCCCTGTTAGCTCGTGCCTCCCTCATGCATCCTCCGGTTATAATATTTATTTTTTCCTTTTTCTTTCTGTTCTTGAGTGTTGACACAATTATGCTACTGTTATGATTGTGTTTTGATGTTTTATTTAGTGTTTGTGCCAAGTAAAGACTTTAGGATGATTCATAAGATGAGTAGAAACAATGCTGAATCTGAAACATAAACTTTCACTTCAGTGCGCGAATTTTCATTTTTTACTGTAGTGTGATAAAGAGTTGAAAATTCAACACGGTATTTGCTAAACAAATTCTTTACGTTTTCCTAATTTTTCAGAATTTTTAGAGTTACATAAGTATGGATAGAGTACATATTCACTAGTAGAAAACAGACCTTTTATCCATAGCATTAGTCCCGGTTAGGTTTTGAACCGGCACTAATGAGACTATAAGTCCCGATTCGGGACGGGCATCATTAGTCCCGGTTCGTTCCGGACCTTTAGTCCCGGTTCGTGACATGAATCAGGACTAAAGGGGTTGAGGCTTTAGTCCCAGTTGGTGTCTCCAACCGGGACTAAAGGTTAGACCTTTAGTCCCGGTTGGAGACACCACCCGGACTAAAGCGGTTCTGAAAGTTTGTGTTTTAAATTGCTCATATATTTTAGGATATTTGATGTTTTTGAGTGATTCTTTTTGCATTACATTCAAAATTTTGTCTAGTTTCTGTGTGTGCCATTAGTTTTCAAATTTGAATGGTTTAAATATGAATTTGTTCAAATTAGCTTCAAACCCTAGATTGTGAATAACTTGAGTTTAAAAATAGTTCGTCCAGTTTGAAGGAGATGGTCCAGTTTGTACACGAAGTGCATCCATTTTTTGTCGTAACCCTCTCAACTTTTTAGCACAAACTATCTGGGTGAAATGATGATACCATGCCAAGTTTCAACTTTTCCAGAGTTCATTTGTAGTGCTTTTCAATTTCAGGATCATTGAGCTAAAAAAATCATTGAATGCATGAAAATTAGCAAATAAAGTTAGAAAGGGTTGAACTTTGAGGATGTGGCTTTGAATGGTGCATATTGAATGCACAAAAAGTCTGGAGTTGAAATAAGTTAAAAAATGAAATGCCTTTGTAATAGATGGGTTTTCGTCCGAAACCTTGATACTTCGAAGGAGATGGTCCAGTTTGTACACGAAGTGCATCCAGTTTTTGTCTTAACCCTCTCAACTTTTTAGCACGAGCTATGTGGGTGAAATGATGATAACATGCCAAGTTTCAACCTTTTCAGAGTTCATTTGTAGTGCTTTTCAATTTCAGGGTCATTTAGCTCAAAAAATCATTGAATGCATGAAAATTTGCAAATGAAGTTAGAAAGGGTTCAACTTTGAGGATGTGGCTTTAAATGGTGCATATTGAATGCACAAAAAGTCAGGAGTTGAAATAAGTTAAAAAAATGTAATGCCTTTGTAACAGATGTGTTTTCGTCTGAAACCTTGATATTTCAAAGGAGATGATCCAGTTTGTACACGAAGTGAATCCAGTTTTTGTCGTAACCCTCTCAACTTTCTAGCACAAGCTATATGGGTGAAATGAGAAATGATGATACCATGCCAAGTTTCAACCTTTTCAGAGTTCATTTGTAGGGCTTTTCAATTTTAGGATGATTTAGCTCAAACAAATCATTAAATGTTTGAAAACTAGCAAATGAAATTAGAAAGGGTTAACTCTGGATGGGGCGGTGCTAGCAGATGTAGTCGACAGTATGATTGGATGGACACCAACCCGGACTAAAAGGGTTCTGAAATTTTTGAACTCTACCCCCCCCCCCGGTGGACCGCCTTTTTTAGTTTTGTAGAAAATAAACAAAAATTATAAAATCTTCAAAAAATAAAATTCGTTGAGATGTACTCCCTCCGTTCCTAAATATAAGTCTTTTTAGATGTTTCATTAGGGAACTACATACAGATGTATATAAACATACTTTAGAATATAGATACATTTATTTTTGCTCCGTATGTAGTCTCCTAGTGAAATCTTTAAAAAGACTTATATTTAGAAACGGAGGAAGCAGTTAGGTTTTAGTGTCTAGTTGGTATACAAATTTTGAAATATGAATTTTGACTGTTTTTGCAAAAAAAACGAAAAAAATGTAAAACGGCCATACTTTTGCGTACGACGTCGAAAAAAAAGTTTAATATACAAAAAAACTAGAGAATAATTGGGACTCGATTTCACCCAGGTTTACCCGGTGAAGTTTTCTCACGTTCTCAAAAATCCAAAAGTAAAAAGAGTTATTTCAAAAAGAAGATTTTTCCAGTAAAATAAAAAAATATTTTTATTTAAAAATAATAAATGATGTGATATTTGGATTCCTCACATTTTTCTGATAACAACGGATATATTATTTGTCAAATTTCGATTTACAGATTTAAAGATATTAATTATGCCATATTAAATGAATAAATGGCAAAAAATGAATAAAATTGTATTATTACTTATTTTATTTTCATTGAAATTCAATATTATTATTACTTATTTTTTTTATTTTAATAATTGTTTGAATTCAAAAAAATAAATCATGTGACATCAAGACCTAAGGGTTTGTAGGATTGATAGCTTACTATTGTTAGGAAACTAATAAGTGCAGACTTGGAAACTAGGGGCGATAGATGTTTGGAGACGTAGTAGTAAATCAAAAAAATTCCTATGATCACCAAGATCTATCTATGGAGAAACTAGCAACGAGAGGGGAGAGATTGCATCTTCATACCTTTGAAGATCGCTAAGCGGAAGCGTTACAAAAACGCGGTTGGTGCAGTCGTACTCGTAGCGATTCAGATCGCGATGGACTCCAATCTAAGCACCGAACAATGGCGCCTCCACGTTCAACACACGTGCATCCTGATGACGTCTCCTACGCCTTGATCCAGCAAGGAGGAAGGAGAGGTTGAGGGAGAACTCTGGCTGCACGACAGCATGGTGATGGTGGAGCTACGTGGACTCCGGCAGGGCTTATAGACGGTCACATTACCATCAGTGTCAGTCTTCTTCTTAAAGATCCATTTATTTTCAATGGCTCGCTTATCATCACGCAAGTCCACCAAAGTCCATACTTTGTTCTCATACATGGATCCTATCTCGGATTTCATGGCATCAAGCCATTTGTTGGAATCCGGGCCCGCCATCGCTTCTTCATAGTTCGAAGGTTCACCATTGTCCAACAACATGATCTCCAGGACAGGGTTGTCGTACCACTCTGGTGCGGAACGTGTCCTAGTGGACCTTCGACGTTCAATAGTAACTTGAACTGAAGTTTCATGATCATCATCATTAACTTCCTCTCCAGCCGGTGTAGGCTCCACAGAAACAACTTCCTGTGCTGCGCTACTCTCCGGTTCGAGTGGAGGTACAATTACCTCATCAAGTTCTATTTTCCTCCCACTTTCTTCTTTCAAGAGAAACTCTTTCTCGAGAAAGGAACCATTCTTGGCAACAAAGACTTTGCCTTCGGATCTGAGGTAGAAGGTATACCCAATAGTCTCTTTGGGATATCCTATGAAGACGCACTTTTCCGCTTTGGGTTCGAGCTTCTCAGGTTGAAGTTTCTTCACATCAGCATCGCATCCCCAAACTTTTAGAAACGCCAGCTTAGGTTTCTTTCCAAACCATAATTCATACGGTGTCGTCTCAACGGATTTTGACGGTGCCCTATTTAAAGTGAATGCGGCAGTCTCTAATGCATATCCCCAAAATGATAGCGGTAAGTCAGTAAGAGACATCATAGATCGCACCATATCCAATAGAGTGAGATTACGACGTTCAGACACACCATTTCGCTGAGGTGTGCCTGGTGGCGTGAGTTGTGAAACAATTCCACATTTCCTTAGGTGCGTGCCAAACTTGTGACTAAAATATTCTCCGCCACGATCACATCGTAGACACTTTATTTTCCTGTCACGTTGATTCTATACCTCACTCTAAAATTCCTTGAACCTTTCAAAGGTTTCAGACTTGTGTTTCATTAAGTAGACAAACCCATATCTGCTCAAGTCATCAGTGAGGGTGAGAACATAACGGTAGCCACTACGAGCCTCGACGCTCAACCTTACACTTTTTGGTACTCACACTATGGACATGTGTAACATCACATTCGAGATTCATCAAAAATAAACCATTGACCAGCGGGGCATGACCATAAAACATTTCTCTCATATAAATAGAACAACCATTATTCTCAGATTTAAATGAGTAGCCATCTCGCATCAAGCGAGATCTAGATACAATGTTCATGCTCAGAGTTGGTACTAAATAACAATTATTGAGGTTTAAAACTAATCCCGAAGGTAGATGTAGAGGTAGCGTGCCGACGGCGATCACACCGACCTTGGAACCATTCCCGACGCGCATCGTCACCTCGTCCTTCGCCAGTCTCCGCTTATTCCGCAGCTCCTGCTTGGAGTTACAAATGTGAGAAACTGCACCAGTATCAAATACCCAGGAGCTACTACGAGCGCTGGTTAGGTACACATCAATAACAAGTATATCACATATACCTTTAACGTTCCGGCCTTCTTTTCCGCTAAGTACTTGGGGCAGTTCCGCTTCCAATGACTGGTACCCTTGCAATAAAAGCACTCAGTCTCAGGCTTGGGTCCATTCTTGTTCTTCTTCCTGGAAACTTGCTTACCAGGCGCGGCAACAGCTTTGTCATCCTTCTTGAAGTTCTTCTTACACTTGCCTTTCTTGAAACTAGTGGTCTTATTCACCATCAACACTTGATGCTCCTTTATGATCTCGACCTCCGTTGATTTCAGCATCGAGTACAACTCCGGAATGGACTTCTCCATCCCTTGCATGTTGTAGTTCATCACAAAGCTCTTGTAGCTAGGTGGAAGCGACTGGAGGATTCTGTCAATGACCGAGTCATCCGGGAGATTAACTCCTAGCTGAGTCAAGCGGTTGTGCAACCCAGACATCTTGAGTATGTGCTCACTGATAGAACTATTCTCCTCCATCTTACAGCTGAAGAACTTGTCGAAGACGTCATATCTCTCGACCCGGGCATGAGCTTGGAAAACCAGTTTCAGCTCTTGGAACATCTCATATGCTTCGTGTTGCTCAAAACGCTTTTGGAGCCCCATTTCTAAACTATAAAGCATGCCACACTGAACAAGGGAGTAATCATCGCAGCGCGACTGCCAAGCATTCATAATGTCTTGGTCCGCTGGGAAAATGGGTGGGTCACCTAGCGGTGCATCAAGGACATACAATCTCTTGGAAGCTATGAGGATGATCCTCAAGCTACGGACCCAGTCCGCATAGTTGCTTCCATCATCTTTCAGTTTGGTTTTCTCTAGGAACGCGTTGAAGTTGAGGGTGACATTCGCGTTGGCCATTGGATCTACAATATAGATTGTAAAGAAAATTTTAGACTAAGTTCATGGTAATTAAGTTCACATAATCAAATTATTTAATGAACTCCCACTTAGATAGACATCTCTCTAGTCATCCAAGTGATACATGATCCATGTCAACTAGCTCGTGTCCGATCATCACGTGAGACGGACTAGTCATCCATGGTGAACATCTCCATGTTGATCGTATCTTCTATACGACTCATGTTCGACCTTTCGGTCTTCCGTGTTCCGAGGCCATGTCTGTACATGCTAGGCTCGTCAAGTCAACCTAAGTGTTTCGCGTGTGTAAATCTGGCTTACACCCGTTGTACGCGAATGTAGAACCTATTACACCCGATCATCACGTGGTGCTTCGGAACAACGATCCTTAGCAACGGTGCACCGTTAGGGTGAACACCTTTCTTAAAAATTTATTGAGACATCATCTTATTTACTACCGTCGTTCTAAGCAAATAAGATGTAAACATGATAAACATCACATGCAATCAATATAGTGACATGACATGGTCAATATCATCTTGCTCCTTTGATCTCCATCTTCGGGGCACCATGATCATCACTTTCACCGGCACGACACCATGATCTCCATCATCATGATCTCCATCATCGTGTCTTCATGAAGTTGTCTCTCCAACTATTACTTCTACTACTATGGCTAATGTTTAGCAATAAAGTAAAGTAATTACATGGCTTTTACGATTGACATGCAGGTCATATAATAAAATAAGACAACTCCTATGGCTCCTGCCGGTTGTCATACTCATCGACATGCAAGTTGTGAATCCTATTACAAGAACATGATCAATCTCATCCATCACAATGCATCACATCACATCCTTTAGCCATATTACATCACAAGTCATATGCTGCAAAAACAAGTTAGACGTCCTCTAATTTGTAGATGCAAGTTTTACGTGGCTGCTATAGGTTTCTAGCAAGAATGTTTCTTACCTACACCAAAACCACAACGTGATATGCCAATTGCAATTTACCCTTCATAAGGACCCTTTTCATCGAATCCAATCCGACTAAGGTGGGAGAGACAGACATCCACTAGCCACCTTATGCAACTAGTGCATGTCAGGCGGTGGAACCGGTCTCATGTAAGTGTACATGTAAAGTTGGTCCGGGCCGCTTCATCCCACAATACCGCCGAAACAAGATAAGACTAGTAGTGGTAAGCAAATTAACAAGATCGGCGCCCACAACAACTTTGTGTTCTACTCGTGCATAGATTCTACGCATAGACCTAGCTCATGATGCCACTGTTGGGAGACGTAGTAGTAAATCAAAAAAATTCCTACGATCACCAAGATCTATCTATGGAGAAACTCGCAACGAGAGGGGAGAGATTGCATCTTCATACCTTTCAAGATCGCTAAGAGGAAGTGTTACAAGAACGTGGTTGGTGGAGTCGTACTCGTAGCGATTCAGATCGCGGTGGAGTCCGATCTTAGCGCCGAACAACGGCGCCTCCGCGTTCAACACACGTGCAGCCCGATGACATCTCCTATGCCTTGATCCAGCAAGGAGGAAGCAGAAATTGAGGGAGAACTCCGGCAGCATGATGGCATGGTGACGGTGGAGCTATGTGAACTCCGGCAGGGCTTTGCCAAGCGCTACGGAGAACGAGGAAGAGGAAGGGTAGGGCCGCGCCGAGAGAGAGAGAAGTCTTGTCTCAAATCAGCCCAAACCCTTGGGTATATATAGGAGGAGGGAGAGGGAGGGCTTCCTTGTCCCCTCCTCCAAGGAGGAGAGGTTCGGCCGAACCTAGGGAGGAGTCCACCTCCCACAAGGGAGGTGGATCTCTTCCTTTTGAATTCTTTTCAGCCTTATCTCTTATCCCTAGCCTCTTGGGCGTTTTCGGAAGGACTTGTTGTTGGAAATGTGCCCTAGAGGCAATAATAAATTAGTTATTATCATATTTCCTTGTTCATGATAATCGTTTATTATCCATGCTATAATTGTATTGATCGGAGACTTAGATGCATGTGTGGATACATAGACAAAACCATGTCCCTAGTATGCCTCTAATAGACTAGCTCGTTGATCAAAAGATGGTTAAGGTTTCCTAGCCATGGACATGAGATGTCATTTGATAACAGGGTCACATCATTAGGAGAATGATGTGATGGACAAGACCCAAACTGCAAACGTAGCATATGATCGTGTTAGTTTATTGCTACTGTTTTCCGCATGTCAAGTATGTGTTCCCATGACCATGAGATCATGAAACTCACGGATATCGGAGGAGTGCCTTGTGTATATCAAACGTCGCAACGTAACTGGGTGACTATAAAGGTGCTCTACAGGTATCTCCGATGGTGTCTGTTGAGTTGGCATGGATCGAGACTGGGATTTGTTACTCCGTGTGACGGAGAGGTATCTCAGGGCCCACTCGGTAATACAACATCACAATGAGCCTTGCAAGCAATGTGACTAATTGTTAGTTGCGGGATCTTGTATTACAGAACGAGTAAAGAGGCTTGCCAGTAACGAGGTTGAACTAGGTATGGAAATACCGACGATCGAATCTCGGGCAAGTAACATACCGAAGAACAAAGGGAACATCGTACGGGATTAACTGAATCCTTGACATAGAGGTCGACCGATAAAGATCTTTGTAGAATATGTAGGAACCAATGTGGAAGTCCAGGTCCCGCCATTGGTTATTGACCGTAGAGGTGTCTCGGTCATGTCTACATAGTTCTCAAACCCGCAGGGTCTGCACACTTAAGGTTCGGTGACGTTTCGGTAGTGTAGAGTTATGTATGGTGGTGACCGAAGTTTGTTTGGAGTCCCGGATGAGATCCCGGACGTCACGAGGAGCTCCGGAATGGTCCGGAGGTAAAGATTCATATATAGGAAGTCCAAGTTTGGTTTCCGGAAAAGTTTCGGGCTCATTGGTAGTGTACCGGGAGTGCCGGTAGTGTACCGGGAGTGCCGGTAGTGTACCGGGAGGCCTCCGGGAGGGGTATTTCGACCCCAAGAGGTCCATGGGCTGTGGGATAATAATAACCAGCCCTTAGTGGGATGCGCAAACAGCCACAAAGGCCCATGGCGCAGGAGAGAAAGTCCTAAAGCAAAAAGTGGAAAATCAGCCAATAGGAGGCAATCCTACTCCAACTAGGATTGGAGGTGAAGTAGGATTGCTCCCACCTCCTATTTCGGCCGACCCAAAGGCCTTGGCTGCCTCTCCTATCCTCTCCTCCTATATATACTAGTGGATTGGGTGGTTTTTGGACAGAATTTCCGGCCACGTGCTACCCGTTTCACCGGTGCACAGTTTCTCCTCTAGATCGGTTTTCCGCAGAGCTTAGGCGAAGCCCTGCCGGAATCACTCCACCACCATCACCGGAGCGCCATCACGCTGCCGGTGAACTCTCTCTCCTCTCCACCTCCTCTTGCTGGATCAAGACGGTGGAGATCATCATCAAGCTGCACGTGTGCTGAACGCGGAGGTGCCGTCCGTTCGGCGCTAGATCGGAAGGACCGTGATCGAGATCGCGAGACGGTTCGTGATGTGATCACGGAACGGATCGTGCTGAGTTCACGGGACAGATCGTGATCAAGATCGTGAGACGGATCGTGATGAGTTCGCGGGACGGATCATGATGTGTTCGCGGGACGGTTCGTGATTGGATCGCGGGACGCTCGGTGATTTGGATCGCGAAGAAGTTCGACTACACCAACCGCGTTTCTTAACGCTTCCCGCTTAGCGATCTACAAGGGTACGTAGATCCACTCTCCCTCTCGTATATGCTCATCACCATGCATAGGTTTGCGTGTGCGTAGGAAAAAAAAATTCCCATGCGACGTTCCCCAACAGTGGCATCATGAGCTAGGTTGATGGTTCGATGAGATCTCGAGTAGAACACAAAAGGTTTGTGGGCGTTGATGCTTAGATTGATTCCTCCCTTGGTCGGATTTTGGTTCAGCGGGATTGTGAGATGAAGCGGCCGGACCAACATTACTCGTCCGCTTACGAGAGACCGGTTCCCTCGACGCAACTTGTTGCTTAGATGGCTTGCGGGTGACAGTTTCTCTCACTTTAGTTGGATCGGATCCTACAAAGGCGGTCCTTGAGAAGGTTGAAAAGCAATCTATGTATCACCGTTGTGGTTTATGCGTAGGTGAGAATCGTTCTTGCTAGATACCCGTAGCAGCCACGTAAAACATGCAACAACAATTAGAGGACATCTAACTTGTTTTTGCAGGGTATGTTGTGATGTGATATGGCCAATTACATGATGAGATATATGTGATGTATGAGATGATCATGTGATGTATAGAATTTCACGACTTGCATGTCGTTAAGTACGGCAACCGGCAGGAGCCATAGGGTTGTCTTTAATTATTGTATGACCTGCGTGTCAATCATTAAGCGCTATCTAATGCTTTACTTTATCGCTAAGCGGTAGCAATAGAAGTAGAAGCAGGGATGGCGCCACAACCCCAATGGCAACACATTGATGGAGATCAAGATGATGGAGATCATGGTGTTGTGCCGGTGACGATGGAGATCATGCCAATGTTTTGAAGATGGAGATCTTAAACACAAGTTCATGGCCATATCATGTCACTTATGAATTGCATGAGATGTTAATCCTTTTATGCACCTTGTTTTGCTTAGTACGGCGGTAGCATTATAAGGTGATCCCTCACTTGAATTTCAAGATGAACTGTGTTCTCCCCGAGTGTGCACCGTTGCGAAAGTTCGTCGTGTTGAGACACCACGTGATGATCGGGTGTGATAGACTCTACGTTCACATACAACGGGTGCAAGCCAGATTTGCACGCGCAGAACACTCGGGTTAAACTTGACGAGCCTAGCATGTACAGACATGGCCTCGGAACACAAGAGACCGAAAGGTCGAACATGAGTCATATAGTAGATATGATCAACATAATGATGTTCACCATTGCAGCCACCTCAACTCACGTGATGATCGGACTTGAGTTGGTGAATTTGGATCATGTATCACTCGAATGATCGAAATGATGTCAATTTGAGTGGGAGTTCTTAAGTAATATGATTAATTGAACTCATTATCATGAACATAGTCAAAGTGTCTTTGCAAATTATGTTGTAGATTACTAGCTCGCGCTGTAGCTCCCTTAAATTTTTATATGTTCCTAGAGAAATAGAGTTGAAAGATGTTGGTAGCAATATTGCGGATTGGGTCCGTGATCTGAGGATTGTCCTCATTGCTGCACAGAAGTCTTATGTCCATAATGCACCGCTCGGTGCGCCACACCCTCTAGTGTCGTCTATAGATGTTGTGAACATCTGACAGGCACGTTTCGATGACTACTTCATAGTTTAGTGCGTCATGCATTACGGCTTAGAATTGAGGCTCCGAAACGTTTTGAACGTCACGGAACATATGAGATGTTCTAGGAGCAGAGATTGTGATCTCAGGCTCGTGCCTGTGTTGCGAGATATGAGATCTCCAACAAGATTCTTTGCCTGTAAGATGAAGGATAATAGCTCAATCGTTGAGCATGTACTCAGATTGTCTGGGTACTACAATCGCTTGAATCAAGTGGGAGTTGATCTTCCAGATAAGATAGTGATTGATATAGTTCTCCAAGTCACTGTCACTAAAGCTACTAGAACTTAGTGATGAACTATAATACACCAGGGATAGAAGTATTGATCCCTGAGCTATTCGCGATGTTTGACACCGCGAAGGTAGAAATCAAGAAGGAGCGTCAAGTGTTGATGGTTAATCAAACCACTAGTTTCGAAAAGGGCAAGAGCAAGGAGGGAAACTTCATGGATAGCAAGTCAGTTACTGCTCCAGTGAAGCAACCCAAAGTTGAACTCAAACCCGAGACTAAGTGCTTCTATTATGAGGTGAGAGGTCGCTGAAGCGGAACAACCCTAGATACTTGGTAGATAAGAAGGCTGGCAACATCGACAGAAGTATATTTGATATACGAGTTATTGATGTGTACCTTGCTAGTACTCCTAGTAGCACCTGGGTATTGGATACCGGTTCGGTTGCTAAATGTTAGTAACTCGAAATAAAAGCTACGGAATAAACGGAGAACTAGCTAAGGGTGAGGTGGTGATGTGTGTTGGAAATGTTTCCCAGGTTGATGTGATCAACATCGCACGCTCTCTCTACCTTCAGGATTAGTGACGAACCTAAATAAATGTTATTTGGTGTTTTGCGTTGAGCATGAACATGATTAGATCATGTTTATTGCAATACGGTTATTCATTTAAGTTAGAGAATAATGGTTATTCTGTTTACATGAATAATACCTTCAATGGTCATGCACCCAGTGAGAATGGTTTGTTGAAATCTTGATCGTAGTAGTACGCATGTTCATAACATTGATGTCAAAAGATACAAAGTTAATAATGATAGTACCACATACTTGTGGCACTGCCGCTAAATGTCATATTGGTATAAAGCGCATGAAGAAACTCCATGCTGATGGATATTTGGACTCATTCGATTTCGAATCGGTTGAGACGTGCGAACCATGCCTCTTGGGCAAGATGACTAAAGGACCCCGTTGGATGGAGCGGGCAAGTGATTCATTGGAAATGATACATGTTGATGTATGCAATCTAGTGAGTCTTGTAGCGTGCAGTGGATATCGTTATTTTCTTACCTTCACTGATGATTTGAGTAGATATAGTGTATATTTACTCAATGAAACACAAGTCTGAATCGTTTGAAAGGTTCAAGCAAATTCAGAGTGAAGTTTAAAGATCATCGTGACAAGAAGATAAAAGTGACCGCGATATGATCGTGGAGGTGAATATATGAGTTACGAGTTTGGCATACAACTTAAGACAATGTGAAATTTGTTTCACAACTAACGCCACATGGAACACCATAGTATGATGGTGTGTCCGAACATCATAGTCATGCTCTATTGATATAGTGCATACTGTGATGTCTCTTATCGTTTTACTACTATAATTTTTGGGGTTATGCATTAGAGATAACTACATTCACTTTAAATAGGGCATCATCTAAATCCGTTGAGATGACACCGTGTGAATTATGGTTTGATAGAAACCTAAGCTGTCATTTCTTCATATTTGGGGTTGTGACACTTGTGTGGAAAATGTTTTCACCTAATGAGGTCGAACCCAAGGCGGACAAATGCATCTTCATAGAATACCCTAAGATTAGTTGGGTGAACCTTCAATCTCAAATCCTAGTGCAAAGTGTTTGTTGCTTAAACGGATCCTTTCTCGGGGAAATTTTTCTCGCGGAAGAATTGAGTGGGAGGAAGATAGAACTTGATGAGGTTGTTAAACCTTTGTTCAACCAGAGAGTAGCGCAGCGTAGAAAGATGTTTCTGTGAAGCCTACGTTAGTTGAAGAGGAAGTTGGTGATGATGATCATGAAGCTTCAGGATCAAGTTACTATCAAACTTCGTAGGTCGACAAGAATGTGTACAGCTCCTAAGTGGTACGGCAACTCTGTCTTGGAGGTCATGTTGTTGGACAAACGATGAACCTACGACCTATGGAGAAGCGATGATGGGCCCGGATTCTGACAAATGGTTGGAGGCCATGAAATCCGAGATAGGATCCATGTATGAAAACCAAGTGTAGACTTTGGTAGACTTTCTCGTTGGACGGCAGGTCGTTGAGTACAAATGGATCTTTAAAATGAAGACAGACACTGATGGTGAATGTCACTATTTGTAAAGCTCGACTTGTTGCAAAGATGTTTGTGACAAGTTCAAGGAGTTGACTACGATGAGACTTTCTCACTCGTAGTGGTGCTAAAGTCTGTTGGAATTATGTTAGCAGTTGCTGTGTTTTCAATTATGAAATCTGGCAAATGGATGTCAAAACATCATTTCCTTAACGGTTTACTTGAGGAAAGGTTGTATGTGATACAACCAGAAGGTTTTGTCAGGTCTAAGGATGCTAAAAGGTGTGCAAGCTTCGGTGATCCTTCCATGGACTGAAGCAAGCATCTTGGAGTTGGAATATACGCTTTTGTGAGGTGATCAAAGTTTTGATGTTTATACAAAGTTTACGAGAAACTTGTATTTGCAATAAAGTGAGTGGGAGCACTATAGAATTTCTGATAAGTATATGTTGATGACATATTGTTGATCAGAAATAATATAGAGTTTCTGGAAAGCATAAAATGGTCATTTGGAAAGTGATTTTCAAAGGAAGACCTGGATGAAGCTACCTAATTGTTGAGCATCAAAATCTATGGAGATAGATCAAGATGCTCGATGAGACTTTCAATGAGTGCATATCTTGACAAGATTTTGAAAGATTTCAAAATGGATCAGTCAGAGAAAGAGTTCTCACCTGATTTGTAAGGTGTGAAAGTTGAGTGAGACTCAAAGCTTGACAACGACAGAAGAAAGAGAAAGGACAAACGTCGTCCCCTATGCCTTAGCCATAGGATCTATATTATGCCATGTTGTGTACCGCACCTGTGTGTGCCTTGCCATGAGTCCGTCAGGGGGTACAAGAGTGAACCAGGAGTGGATCACTGGACAGCGGTCAAGATTATCCTCAGTAACTAAGAGACTGAGGAGATGTTTCTCGATTATGGAGGTGATAAAGAGTTCATCGTAAGGAGTTACGTCGATACAAGCTTTAACACTAATCCGGATGACTCGTAGTAGCAATCTGGATACGTATAGTGGAGCAGCCATTTGGAATAGTACCGAGCGAAGTGTGGTAGCAGTGTTTACAGCTTGACATAGGTATTTGCAAAGTGCACACGGATCTGAATGTTACAGACCCGTTGACTATAAGACCTCTCTCACATGCAAAGCATGATCGAGCCCCAGAACTCGTTGGGTGTTAGATTCATAACAATGCGAATCACATGATGATGTGAACTAGATTATTGACTCTAGTGAAAGTGGGAGACTGTTGGAAATGTGCCCTAGAGGCAATAATAAATTAGTTATTATCATATTTCCTTGTTCATGATAATCGTTTATTATCCATGCTATAATTATATTGATCGGAGACTTAGATGCATGTGTGGATACATAGACAAAACCATGTCCCTAGTATGCCTCTAATAGACTAGCTCGTTGATCAAAAGATGGTTAAGGTTTCCTAGCCATGGACATGAGATGTCATTTGATAACGGGGTCACATCATTAGGAGAATGATGTGATGGACAAGACCCTTTTTGCCTTTTTCCACCTTTTTCCTTTTGGGATTTTCTTCCCAGCCGCATGGGCCTTGTGTGGGACTTCCACCAGCCCACTAAGGGCTGGTATTCACCCTCCCACAGCCCATGTAGCCTCTTGGGTCGAAATACCTCTCCCGATGGTCCCCCAGTACACTACCGGCACTCCCGGTACACTACCGATGAGCCCAAAACTTTTTCGGCGACCAAAACAGGACTTCCTACATATCAATCTTTACCTCCGGACCATTACGGAGCTCCTAGTGATGTTCGGGATCTCATTCGGGACTCCTAACAACCTTTAGTCACCACCATACATAACTCTATACTATCGAAACGTCACCGAACCTTAAGTGTGCAGACCCTGCGGGTTCGAGAACTATGTAGACATGACCAAGACACCTCTACGGTCAATAACCAATAGCGGGACCTGGATGCCCATATTGTTTCCTACATATTCTATGAAGATGTTTATAGGTCGAACCTCTATGTCAAGGATTCAGTTAATCCCGTATGATGTTCCCTTTGTTCTTCGATATGTTACTTGCCCGAGATTCGATCATTGGTATCTGTATACCTAGTTCAACCTCGTTACCGGCAAGTCTCTTTACTCGTTCCATAATACAAGATCATGTGGCTAACACTTAGTCACATTGCTTGCAAAGCTTATTGTGATGTTGTATTATCGAGTGGGCCCTGAGATACCTCTCCGTCACACGGAGTAACAAATCCCAGTCTTGATCCATGCCAAACCAACAGACACCCTTGGAGATACCTGTAATGCACCTTTATAGTCACCCAGTTATGTTGCAACGTTTGATACACACGAGGCACTCCTCCGGTGTCCGTTAGTTGCATGATCTCATGGTCATAGGAACATATACTTGACATGCAGAAAACTGTAGCAATAAACTGAGACGATCATATGCTACGTTTATAGTTTGGGTCTTGTCCATCACATTATTCTCCTAATGATGTGATCCCGTTATCAAATGACATCTCATGTCAATGGCTAGGAAACCTTGACCATCTTTGATCAACGAGCTAGTCTACTAGAGGCATACTAGGGACAAAGTGTTGTCTACTTATCCACACATGTAATGTGTTTCCAATCAATACAATTATAGCATGAATAATAAACAATTATCATGAACAAGGAAATATAATAATAAACACTTTATTTATTGCCTCTAGGGCATATTTCCAACAGTCTCCCACTTGCACTAGAGTCAATAATCTAGTTCACATCACTATGTGATTTACATTGTAATGAATCGAACACCCATGCGGTTCTGGTGTTGATCATCTTTAGCCCTTGGAAGAGGTTTAGTCAACGGGTCTGCAACATTCAGATCCATGTGCAATTTGCAAATATTTATGTCCTTCTCCTCGATGTAATCGCGGATGGGATTGAAACGTCGCTTTATGTGTCTGGTCCTCTTGTGAAACCTTGGTTCCTTGGCCAGAGCAATGGCACCAGTGTTGTCACAGAACAGAGTCATTGGATTCAGTGCACTGGGCATTACTCCAAGATTTGTCATGAACTGCTTCATCCAGACACCTTCCTTCGCCGCCTCCGAGGCTGCGATGTACTCCGCTTCGCATGTAGAATTGGCTACCACGCTTTGCTTGGAACTGCACCAGCTTACCGCTCCCCCGTTGAGAATAAATAAGTATTCGGTTTGTGACTTAGAGTCATCCGGATTAGTGTCAAAGCTTGCATCGACGTAACCCTTTACAACGAGCTCTTCATCACCTCCAAGAACGAGAAACATTTCCTTAGTCCTATTCAGGTACTTAAGGATATTCTTGACCGCCACCCAGTGCTCCATTCCAGGATCACTTTGAAACCTTCCGGCCATACTTATGGCAAGGCTGACATCTGGTCTTGTGCACAGCATTGCATACATGATAGAGCCTATGGCTGAAGCATAGGGGATGACACTAATCTTTTCTCTATCTTCTGCAGTCATTGGGCATTGAGTCTTACTCAACTTCACACCTTGTAACACAGGCAAGAACCCCTTCTTGTACTGATCCATTTTGAACTTCTTCAAAACTTTATCAAGGTATGTGCTCTGTGAAAGTGCTATTAAGCTTCTCGATCTATCTCTATGGATCTTAATGCCTAATATGAAAGCAGCTTCTCCTAGGTCCTTCATTCAAAAACTCTTGTTCAAATATTCCTTCACGCTTTCCAGCATTTCTATATTGTTTCCAATCAGCAATATGTCATCCACATATAATATTAGAAATGCTATAGAGCTCCCACTCACTTTCTTGTAAATACAAGCTTCTCCATAAACTTGTATAAACCCAAACGCTTTGATCACCTCATCAAAGCGCTTATTCCAACTCCGAGATGCTTGCACCAGTCCATAAATGGATCGTTGGAGTTTGCAAACTTTGTCAGCATTCTCTGGATCGACAAAACCTTCTGGTTGCATCATATACAACTCTTCCTCAAGAAAACCATTGAGGAACGCTGTTTTGACATCCATCTACCAAATTTCATAGTCGAAATAAGCAGCTATTGCTAACATGATTCTGACGGACTTAAGCATCGCTACGGGTGAGAAGGTTTCATCATAGTCAACTCCTTGAACTTGTGAAAAACCCTTTCCCACAAGTCGAGCTTTATAGACGGTGACATTACCATCCGCGTCTGTCTTCTTCTTAAAGATCCATTTGTTCTGAATGGCCTTTCGCCCTTCAGGTAATACTTCCAAAGTCCATACTTTGTTTTCATACATGCATCCCATCTCGGATTTCATGGCCTCTAACCATTTCTCGGAATACGGGCCCATCATCGCTCCTCCATAGCTCGTAGGTTCATTATTGTCCAACAACATGACCTCCAAGACAGGGTTGTCGTACCACTCAGGAGCAGTACGCGCCCTTGTCAACCTACGAGGTTCAATAGTAACGTGATTCGAAGCTTCATGATCATCATCATTAACTTCCTCTTCAATTATCGTAGGCTCCACGGAAACATCTTTCTACGCTGCGCTACTCTCTGGTTGGAGTAAAGGTTCAATAACCTCATCAAGCTCTATTTTCCTCCCACTCAATTCTTTCGAGAGAAACTCTTTCTCAAGAAATGTTCCGTTCTTAGCGACAAACACTTTGCCTTCAGATCTGAGATAGAAAGTATACTCGACTGTCTCTTTCGGGTATCCTATAAAGACGCATTTCTCCGCTTTGGGTTCTAGCTTTTCAGGCTGAAGCTTTTTGACATAAGCATCACATCCCCAAACTTTAAGAAACGACAACTTTGGCCTCTTGACAAACCATAGCTCATATGGCGTCGTCTCAACGGATTTCGATGGTGCCCTATTTAAAGTGAATGCAGCTGTCTCTAATGCATAACCCCAAAACGATAGTGGCAAGTCAGCAAGAGACATCATAGAATGCATCATATCAAATAAGGTTCGATTACGACGTTCGGACACACCATTACGCTGTGGTGTTCCAGGCGGTGTCAACTGTGAAACAATTCCACACTGTCTTAAGTGACTGCAAAACTCATAACTCAGATATTCACCTCCTCGATCAGATCGCAGGAATTTAATCTTCTTGTTACGATGATTCTCAACTTCACTCTGAAATTGCTTGAACTTTTCAAATGTTTCAGACTTGTGTTTGATTAAGTAAATATACCCACATCTACTTAAGTCATCAGTGAAGGTGAGAAAATAACGATATCCGCCGCGCGCTGTAACATTCATTGGACCGCACACATCAGTATGTATGATGTCCAATAAGTCACTTGCCCATTCAATTGTTCCAGAGAACGGCGTTTTAGTCATCTTGCCCATG
Organism: Hordeum marinum; assembly: GCA_022496015.1. NCBI lineage: Eukaryota > Viridiplantae > Streptophyta > Magnoliopsida > Poales > Poaceae > Hordeum > Hordeum marinum. Next base: position 523,353,694 of record CM039675.1, read on the forward strand.
AGGCATGGTTCACATGTGTCAAGTGATTCAAAATCAAGTGACTCCAAAAGCCCATCTGCATGGAGCTTCCTCATGCGTTTTACACCAATATGACCTAAACGGCAGTGCCACAAGAAAGTGGTACTATCATTATCAACTCTACATCTTTTGGCATCAATGTTATGAACATGTGTATCATCACTATCAAGATTCAATATGAATAAACCCTTCACATTGGGTGCATGACCATAAAAGATATTACTCATATAAATAGAACAACCATTATTCTCTGATTTAAATGAGTAACCGTCTCGCAATAAACAAGATCCAGATATAATGTTCATGCTTAACGCAGGCACTAAATAACAATTATTCAGTTTCATCACTAATCCCGGTGGTAATCGAAGAGAGAGCGTGCCGACGGCGATCACATCAACCTTGGAACCATTTTCCACGCGCATCGTCACTTCGTCCTTTGCCAGCCTTCGTCTATTCCGTAGTTGCAATTTTGAGTTGCAAATGTGAGCAACCGAACCGATATGAAATACCCAGGCACTACAACGAGAGCTAGTAAGGTACACATCAATAACATGTATATCATATATACCTTGTTTGTCGTTGGCCGCCTTCTTGTCACCCAGGTACTTGGGGCATTTCCGCTTCCAGTGACCAGTTCCCTTGCAATGAAAGCACTCAGTTTCTGGCTTGGGTTCAGCCTTGGGCTTCTTTACAGGAGTAGCAACTGCTTTGCCATCCTTCTAGGTTTTACCATTCTTGCCCTTGCCATTCTTCTTGAAACTAGTGGTTTTATTGACCATCAACACTTGATGTTCTTTCTGGATTTCAGACTCAGCGACTTTTAGCATCGCAAACAGCTCGGCGACTGACTTGTTCATCCCGTGCATGTTATAGTTCATCACAAATCTCTTGTAACTAGGTGGCAGTGATTGAAGAACTCTGTCAGTGATCGCCTCTGGCGGAAGGGCAATTCCCAACTCCGCCAGACGAGTCGAGTACCCAGACATTCTGAGTATATGTTCACTGATAGACCCATTCTCCTCCATTTTGGAAGCATAGAACTTATCAGAGGTCTCATACCTCTCGATCCGGGCATTCTTCTAAAAGATAAACTTCAACTCCTGGAACATCTCATATGCTTCATGACGTTCAAAACGTCTTTGAAGGACCGGTTCTAAGCCATACAATATTGCACACTAAACTATTGAGTAATCTCCAGAACGTGCCTCCCAAGCGTTCCTAACATCTTCGGATGACAGGTCTTCTGGTTGGTCACCAAGCGGTGTATCAAGGACATATGATTTCTGGGAAGCCGTGAGGATAATCCTCAGATTACGGGCCCAGTCAACAAAGTTACTTCCATCATCTTTCAACTTAGCTTTCTCTAGGAACGCATTACAATTCAGGGGTGCTACTGCGCGAGCCATTGATCTACAACATAAATATGCAATGGTTACTTAGACTATTGTTCAAGATAATGAGTTTAGTTAATCAAATAACTAAAGCTCTCGCTCAAATTGACATCCCTTAGGTCATTTGAGTGTCACATGATCCAAATTCACCAACTCAAGTCCGATCATCACGTGAGTAGAGGTGGTTTCAATGGTGAACATCATCATGTTGATCATATCTACTATATGACTCATGTTCGACCTTTCGGTCTCTTGTGTTCCGAGGCCATGTCTGTACATGCTAGGCTCATCAAGTTTACCCCGAGTGTTCTGCATGTGCAACACTGGCTTGCACCCGTTGTATGTGAACGTAGAGTCTATCACACCCGATCATCACTTGGTGTCTCGACACGACGAACTTTCGCAACGGTGCACACTCGAGGAGAACACAATTCATCTTGAAATTTAAGTGAGGGATCACCTTATAATGCTACCGTCATCCTAAGCAAAAACAAGGCGCATAAAAGGATTAACATCACATGCAAATCATAAGTGACATGATATGGCCATGAACTTGTGCTTTTGATCTCCATCTTGAAAGCACCGGCATGATCTTCATCGTCCCCGGCACGACACCATGATCTCCATCATCTTGATCTCCACCAACGTGTCACCATCGGGGTTCTCACGCCCACCATGCTTCTACTACTATTGCTATCATTTAGCGATAAATTAAAGCATTACATAGTGCTTAATGATTGACACGCAGGTCATACAATAATTAAAGACAACCCTATGGCTCCTGCCGGTTGCCGTACTCATCGACATGCAAGTCGTGATATTCTATACAACACATGATCATCTCATACATCACATATATCTCATTTTGTAATTGGCCATATCACATCACAATATTTGGAAATATGCCCTAGAGTCAATAATAAAATGGTTATTATTGTATTTCCTAGTTCATGATAATTGTCTATTGTTCATGCTATAATTGTGTTAACCGAAAACCGTAATACATGTGTGAATACATAGACCACAACATGTCCCTAGTAAGCCTCTAGTTGAATAGCTCGTTGATCAATAGATGGTCACGGTTTCATGACCATGAACATTGGATGTCATTGATAACGGGAACACATCATTAGGAGAATGATGTGATGGACAAGACCCAATCCTAAGCATAGCACAAGATCGTGTAGTTCGTTTGCTAAAGCTTTTCAATGTCAAGTATCATTTCCTTAGACCATGAGATTGTGGAACTCCCGGATACCGTAGGAATTATTTGGGTGTGCCAAACGTCACAACGTAACTGAGTGGCTATAAAGGTGCACTACGGGTATATCTGAAAGTGTCTGTTGGGTTGGCACGAATCGAGACTGGGATTTGTCACTCCGTGTGACGGAGAGGTATCTCTGGGCCCACTCGGTAAGACATCATCATAATGAGCTCAATGTGACTAAGGAGTTAGTCACGGGATGATGTATTACGGAACGAGTAAAGAGACTTGTCGGTAACGAGATTGAACAAGGTATAGAGATACCGACGATCGAATCTCGGGCAAGTATCATACCGGTAGACAAAGGGAATTGTATACGGGATTGATTGAATCCCCGACATCGTGGTTCATTCGATGAGATCATCGTGGAGCATGTGGGAGCCAACATGGGTATCCAGATCCCGCTGTTGGTTATTGACCGGAGAGGTGTCTCGGTCATGTCTACATGTCTCCCGAACCCGTAGGGTCTACACACTTAAGGTTCGATAACGCTAGGGTTATAGGGAAATGGTATACGTGATTACCGAAAGTTCTTCGGAGTCCCAGATGAGATCCCGGACGTCAGGAGGAGCTTCGGAATGGTCCGGATGTAAAGATTGATATATAGGAAGTCCAGTTTTGGTCACCGGAAAGTTTTCGGGCTCATCGATAGTGTACCGGGAGTGCCGGGAGGGTGCCGGAGGACCCCCGGGTGGGGTGTGACGACCATAGGACTTTGTGGGCCCTTAGAGGAGGTGTGGCAGCCCTTATTGGGCTGGCCAAGACCTTCTAGAAAGGCCCATGCGGCTGGAGATAAGAGATAGGGCTGAAAAAGGTTTAAAAGGAGGAGATCCACCTCCCTTGTGGGAGGTGGACTCTCCCCCTAGTTTGGCCGAAGCTCTCCTCCTTGGAGGAGGGGACAAGGCAGTGTTGGGGAACGTCGCATGGGAAACAAAAATTTTCCTACGCACACGCAAACCTATCCATGGTGATGAGCATCTACGAGAGGGAGAGTGGATCTACATACCCTTGTAGATTGCTAAGCGGGAAGCATTAAGAAACGCGGTTGGTGTAGTCGAACATCTTCGCGATCCAAATCGCCGAGCGTCCCGCGATCTCATCACGATCCGTCCCGCGATCCAATCACGATCCGTCCCGTGAACTCATCACGATCCGTCCCGCAATATCATCACGATACGTCTCATGATCTTGATCACGATCTGTCCCGCGAACTCATCACGATCCGTTTCGCGATCTCATCACGAACTGTCTCGCAATCTCGATCACGGTCCTTCCGATCTAGCGCCGAACGGACGGCACCTCCGCGTTCAGCACACGTGCAGCTTGACGACGATCTCCACCGTCTCGATCCAGCAAGAGGAGGTGGAGAGGAGAGAGAGTTCACCGGCAGCGTGACGGCGCTCCGGTGATGGTGGTGGATTGATTCCGGCAGGGCTTCGCCTAAGCGCTGCGGAAAACCGATCTAGAGGAGAAACTGTGCACCGGTGAAACGGGTAGCACGTGGCCGGAAATTCTGTCCAAAAACCACCCAATCCATTAGTATATATAGGAGGAGAGGAGAGGAGAGGCAGCCAAGGCCTTTGGGTCGGCCGAAATAGGAGGTGGGAGCAATCCTACTTCACCTCCAATCCTAGTTGGAGTAGGATTGCCTCCTATTGGCTGATTTTCCACTTTTTGCTTTAGGACTTTCCCTCCTGCGCCATGGGCCTTTGTGGCTGTTTTCCCAGCCCACTAAGGGCTGGTTATTATTCTCCCAGAGCCCATGGACCTCTTGGGGTCGAAATACCCCTCCCGGAGGTCCTCCGGTACACTACCGGCACTCCCGGTACAATACCGATACTCCCGGTACACTACCGATGAGCCCGAAACTTTTCCGGAAACCAAACTGGGACTTCCTATATATGAATCTTTACCTCCGGACCATTCCGGAGCTCCTCGTGACGTCCAGGATCTCATCCGGGACTCCGAACAACCTTCGGTCACCACCATACATAACTCTACACTACCGAAACGTCACCAAACCTTAAGTGTGCAGACCCTGCGGGTTCGAGAACTATGTAGACATGACCGAGACACCTCTACGGTCAATAACCAATGGCGGGACCTGGACGTCCACATTGGTTCCTACATATTCTACGAAGATCTTTATCGGTCGAACCTCTATGTCAAGGATTCAGTTAATCCCGTATATCGTTCCCTTTGTTCTTCGGTATGTTACTTGCCCGAGATTCGATCGTCGGTATCTCCATACCTAGTTCAACCTCGTTACCGGCAAGTCTATTTACTCGTTCCGTAATACAAGATCCCGCAACTAACAATTAGTCACATTGCTTGCAAGGCTTATTGTGATGTTGCATTACCGAGTGGGCCCCGAGATACCTCTCCGTTACACGGAGTAACAAATCCCAGTCTCGATCCATGCCAACTCAACAGACACCATCGGAGATACCTGTAGAGCACCTTTATAGTCACCCAGTTACGTTGCGACGTTTGATACACACAAGGCACTCCTCCGATATCCGTGAGTTGCATGATCTCATGGTCATAGGAACATATACTTGACATGCAGAAAACAGTAGCAATAAACTGACACGATCATATGCTATGTTTGTAGTTTGGGTCTTGTCCATCACATCATTCTCCTAATGATGTGATCCCGTTATCAAATGACATCTCATGTCCATGGCTAGGAAACCTTAACCATCCTTTGATCAACGAGCTAGTCCATTAGAGGCATACTAGGGACATGGTTTTGTCTATGTATCCACACATGCATTTAAGTCTCCGATCAATACAATTATAGCATGGATAATAAACGATTATCATGAACAAGGAAATATGATAATAACTAATTTATTATTGCCTCTAGGGCATATTTCCAACAGGCAGCCCTCCCTCTCCCTCCTCCTATATATATGCAAGGGTTTGGGCTGATTTGAGACACGACTTCTCTCTCTCGGCACAGCCCTACCCTTCCTCTTCCTCGTTCTCCGTAGAGCTTGGAGAAGCCCTACCGGAGTTCACGTAGCTCCACCGTCACCACGCCGTTGTGCTGCCGGAGCTCACCCTCAACCTCTCCTTCCTCCTTGCTGGATCAAGGCATAGGGAACGTCATCGGGCTGCACGTGTGTTGAACGCGAAGGCGCCGTTGTTCGGCGCTAAGATCGGAATCCACCGCGATCTGAATCGCTTCGAGTACGACTCCACCAACCGCGTTCTTGTAACGCTTCTGCTTAGGGATCTTCAAAGGTATGAAGATGCAATCTCTCCCGACTCGTTGCTGGTTTCTCCATGGATAGATCTTGGTGACCGTAGGAAATTTTTTGATTTACTACTACGTCTCCTAACAGTGGTATCAGAGCTAGGTCTTGTTGGGGAACGTCGCATGGAAAACAAAAATTTTCCTACGCACACGCAAACCTATCCATGTTGATGAGCATCTACGAGAGGGAGAGTGGATCTACATACCCTTGTAGATCGCTAAGAGGGAAGCGTTAAGAAACGCGGTTGGTCTAGTCGAACATCTTCGCGATCCAAATCGCCGAGCGTCCCGCGATCTCATCACGATCCGTCCCGCGATCCAATCACGATTCGTCCCGTGAACTCATCACGATCCGTCCCGCGATCTCATCACGATCCGTCTCACGATCTTGATCACGATCTGTCCCGCGAACTCATCATGATCCGTTCCGCGATCTCATCACGAACTGTCTCGCGATCTCGATCACGGTCCTTCCGATCTAGCGCCGAACGGACGGCACCTCCGCGTTCAGCACACGTGCAGCTTGATGACGATCTCCACCGTCTCGATCCAGCGAGAGGAGTTGGAGAGGAGAGAGAGTTCACCAGCAGCGTGACGGTGCTCCGGTGATGGTGGTGGAGTGATTCCGGCAGGGCTTCGCCTAAGCGCTGCGGAAAACCGATCTAGAGGAGAAACTGTGCACCGGTGAAACGGGTAGCACGTGGCCGGAAATTCTGTCCAAAAACCACCCAATCCACTAGTATATATAGGAGGAGAGGAGAGGAGAGGCAGCCAAGGCCTTTGGGTCGGCCGAAATAGGAGGTGGGAGCAATCCTACTTCACCTCCAATCCTAGTTGGAGTAGGATTGCCTCCTATTGGCTGATTTTCCACTTTTTGCTTTAGGACTTTCTCTCCTGCGCCATGGGCCTTTGTGGCTGTTTTCCCAGCCCACTAAGGGCTGGTTATTATTCTCCCACAGCCCATGGACCTCTTGGGGTCGAAATACCCCTCCCGGAGGTCCTCCGGTACACTACCGGCACTCCCGGTACAATACCGATACTCCCGGTACACTATCGATGAGCCCGAAACTTTTCCGGAAACCAAACTGGGACTTCCTATATATGAATCTTTACCTCCGGACCATTCCGGAGCTCCTCGTGACGTCTGGGATCTCATCCGGGACTCCGAGCAACCTTCGGTCACCACCATACATAACTCTACACTACCGAAACGTCACCGAACCTTAAGTGTGCAGACCCTGCGGGTTCGAGAACTATGTAGACATGACCGAGACACCTCTACGGTCAATAACCAATGGCGGGACATGGACGTCCACATTGGTTCCTACATATTCTACGAAGATCTTTATCAGTCGAACCTCTATGTCAAGGATTCAGTTAATCCCGTATATCGTTCCCTTTGTTCTTCGGTATGTTACTTGCCCGAGATTCGATCCTCGGTATCTCCATACCTAGTTCAACCTCGTTACCGGCAAGTCTCTTTACTCGTTCCGTAATACAAGATCCCGCAACTAACAATTAGTCACATTGCTTGCAAGGCTTATTGTGATGTTGCATTACCGAGTGGGCCCCGAGATACCTCTCCGTTACACGGAGTAACAAATCCCAGTCTCGATCCATTGCCAACTCAACAGACACCATCGGAGATACCTGTAGAGCACCTTTATAGTCACCCAGTTACGTTGCGACGTTTGATACACACAAGGCACTCCTCCGATATCCGTGAGTTGCATGATCTCATGGTCATAGGAACATATACTTGACATGCAGAAAACAGTAGCAATAAACTGACACGATCATATGCTATGTTTGTAGTTTGGGTCTTATCCATCACATCATTCTCCTAATGATGTGATCCCGTTATCAAATGACATCTCATGTCCATGGCTAGGAAACCTTAACCATCCTTTGATCAACGAGCTAGTCCATTAGAGGCATACTAGGGACATGGTTTTGTCTATGTATCCACACATGCATTTAAGTCTCCGATCAATACAATTATAGCATGGATAATAAACGATTATCATGAACAAGGAAATATGATAATAACTAATTTATTATTGCCTCTAGGGCATATTTCCAACAGGTCTATGCGTAGAATCTATGCACGAGTAGAACACAACTTGTTGTGGGTGTCGATTTTGTTAATATGCTTACCACTACTAGTCTTATCTTGATTCGACGGTATTGTGGGATGAAGCGGCCCGGACCGACTTTACACGTACGCTTACGTGAGACTGGTTCCACCGCCTGACATGCACTTGTGGCATAAGGTGGCTAGCAGGTGTCTGTCTCTCCCACCTTAGTCGGATTGGATTCGATGAAAAGGGTCCTTATGAAGGGTAAATAGCAATTGGCATATCACGTTGTGGTTTTGGCGTAGGAAAAAAACGTTCTTGCTAGAAACCTATAGCAGCCACGTAAAAACTTGCAACTACAACTTAGAGGATGTCTAACTTGTTTTTGTAGCATATGCCTTGTGATGTGATATGGCCAAAGAATGTGATGTGATGCATTGTGATGTATGAGATTGATCATGTTCTTGTAATAGGATTCACGACTTGCATGTCGATGAGTATGACAACCGGCAGGAGCCATAGGAGTTGTCTTATTTTATTGTATGAGATGCAACGCCATGTGATTACTTTACTTTATTGCTAAACCGTTAGCTATAGTAGTAGAAGTAATAGTTGGCGAGACGACTTTTGCGGAGACACAATGATGGAGATCATGGTGTCATGTCGGTGACAATGATGATCATGGTGCCCCGAAGATGGAGATCAAAGGAGCAAGATGATATTGGCCATATCATGTCACTATATGATTGCATGTGCTGTTTAGCATGTTTTACATCTTATTCGCTTAGAACGACGGTAGCTTAAATAAGATGTTCTCTCACTAAAATTTCAAGAAATGTGTTCCCCCTAACTGTGCACCGTTGCTAAGGTTCGTTGTTCCGAAGCACCACACGATGATCGGGTGTGATAGGTTCTAACGTTCGCATACAAGGGGTGTAAGCCAGATTTACACACGCGATACACTTAGGTTGACTTGACGAGCCTAGCATGTACAGACATGGCCTCGGAACACGGAAGACCGAAAGGTCGAACATGAGTCGTATAGAAGATACGATCAACATGGAGATGTTCACCATGGATGACTAGTCCGTCTCACGTGATGATTGCACACGGGCTAGTTAACATGGATCATGTGTCACTTGCATGACTGGAGAGATGTCTATCTAACTGGGAGTTCATTAAATAATTTGATTATGTGAACTTAATTATCATGAACTTAGTCTAAAATTGTCTTTACAATCTATATTGTAGATCCAGTGGCCAACACGAATGTCACCCTAAACTTCAACGCATTCCTAGAGAAAACCAAGCTGAAAGATGATGGAAGCAACTATGCGGACTGGGTCCGTGGCTTGAGGATCATCCTCATAGCTTCCAAGAAATTGTATGTCCTTGATGCACCACTAGGTGACCCACCCCTTCTCCCAGCAGAGCAAGACGTTGCGAACGCTTGGCATTCTCGCTGCGATGATTACTCCCTTGTTTAGTGCGGCATGCTTTACAGTTTAGAACCGGGGCTCCAAAAGCGTTTTGAGCAACACGGAGCATATGAGATGTTCCAAGAGCTGAAACTGGTTTTCCAAGCTCATGCCCGGGGCGAGAGATATGACGTCTCCGACAAGTTCTTCAGCTATAAGATGGAGGAGAATAGTTCTGTCAGTGAGCACATCCTCAAGATGTCTGGGCTACACAACCGCTTGACTCAGCTAGGAGTTAATCTCCCGGATGACTCGGTCATTGACAGAATCCTCCAGTCGCTTCCACCTAGCTACAAGAGCTTTGTGATGAACTACAACATGCAAGGGATGGAGAAATCCATTCCTGAGTTGTACTCGATGCTGAAATCAGCAGAGGTCGAGATCAAAAAGGAGCATCAAGTGTTGATGGTGAATAAGACCACTAGTTTCAAGAAAGGCAAGGGTAAGAAGAACTTCAAGAAGGATGGCAAAGCTGTTGCCGCGCCCGGTAAGCAAGTTGCCAGGAATAAGAAGAACAAGAATGGACCCAAGCCTGAGGCTGAGTATTTTTATTGCAAGGGTACCGGTCACTGGAAGCGGAACTGCCCCAAGTACTTAGCGGATAAGAAGGACGGCAACGTTAAAGGTATACGTGATATACTTGTTATTGATGTGTACCTAACCAGCGCTCGTAGTAGCTCCTGGGTATTTGATACCGGTGCAGTTGCTCACATTTGTAACTCCAAGCAGGAGCTGCGGAATAAGCGGAGGCTGGCAAAGGATGAGGTGCCGATGCGCGTCGGGAATGGTTCCAGGGTCGATGTGATCGCCATCGGCACACTACCTCTACATCTACCTTCGGGATTAGTGTTAAACCTTAATAATTGTTATTTAGTACCAGCTTTGAGCATGAACATTGTGTCTGGATCTCGCTTGATGCGAGATGGCTACTCATTTAAATCTGAGAATAATGGTTGTTCTATTTATATGAGAGAAATATTTTAGGGTCATGCCCCGCTGGTCAATGGTTTATTTTTGATGAATCTCGAACATGATGTTACACATGTCCATAGTGTGAGTACCAAAAAGTGTAAGGTTGATAACGATAGTCCCACTTACATGTGGCACTGCCGCCTTGGTCATATTGGTGTCAAACGCATGAAGAAGCTCCATACTGATGGACTTTTGGAGTCTCTTGATTTCGAATCATTTGACACGTGCGAACCACGCCTCATGGGAAAGATGACCAAGACTCCGTTCTCCGGAACAATGGAGCAAGCAACTGACTTGTTGGAAATAATAGATACCAATGTATGCGGTCCAATGAGTGTCGAGGCTCGTGGTGGCTACCGTTATGTTCTCACCCTCACTGATGACTTGAGTAGATATGGGTATGTCTACTTAATGAAACATAAGTCTGAAAATTTTGAAAGGTTCAAGGAATTTTAGAGTGAGGTAGAGAATCAACGTGACAGGAAAATAAAGTGCCTACGATCTGATCGAGGCGGAGAGTATTTAAGCCACGAGTTTGGCACGCACCTAAGGAAATGTGGAATTGTTTCACAACTCACGCCGCCTGGCACACCTCAGCGAAATGGTGTGTCTGAACGTCGTAATCGCACTCTATTAGATATGGTACGATCTATGATGTCTCTTACCGACTTACCGCTATCATTTTGGGGATATACATTAGAAACTACCGCATTCACTTTAAATAGGGCACCGTCAAAATCCGTTGAGACGACACCGCATGAATTATGGTTTGGAAAGAAACCTAAGCTGTCGTTTCTAAAAGTTTGGGGATGCGATGCTTATGTGAAGAAACTTCAACCTGAGAAGCTCGAACCCAAAGCGAAAAAGTGCGTCTTCATAGGATATCCCAAAGAGACTATTGGGTATACCTTCTACCTACGATCCGAGGGCAAAGTCTTTGTTGCCAAGAATGGATCCTTTCTCGAGAAAGAGTTTCTCTCGAAAGAAGTAAGTGAGAGGAAAATAGAACTTGATGAGGTAATTGTACCTCCACTCGAACCGGAGAGTAGCGCAACACAGGAAGTTGTTTCTATGGAGCCTGTACCGGCTGGAGAGGAAGTTAATGATGATGATCATGAAACTTCATATCAAGTTACTATTGAACGTCGAAGGTCCACTAGGACACGTTCCGCACCAGAGTGGTACGGCAACCCTGTCCTGGAGATCATGTTGTTAGACAACGGTGAACCTTCGAACTATGAAGAAGCGATGGCGGGCCTGGATTCCAACAAATGGCTTGAAGCTATGAAATCCGAGATAGGATCCATGTATGAGAACAAAGTGTGGACTTTGGTGGACTTGCCTGTTGATAAGCGAGCCATTGAAAATAAATGGATCTTTAAGAAGAAGACTGACGTGGATGGTAATGTGACCGTCTATAAGGCTCGGCTTGTCGCTAAGGGTTATCGACAAGTTCAAGGAGTTGACTACGATGAGACTTTCTCACCCGTAGCGATGCTGAAGTCTGTCCGAATCATGTTAGCAATTGCCGCATTTTATGATTATGAGATCTGGCAAATGGACGTCAAAACGGCATTCCTTAATGGCTTCCTTAAGGAAGAACTATATATGATGCAGCCGGAAGGTTTTGTCGATCATAAAGATGCTAACAAAGTATGCAAGCTCCAACGCTCCATCTATGGGCTGGTGCAAGCATCTCGGAGTTGGAACATTCGCTTTAATGAGGTGATTAAAGCGTTTGGGTTTATACAGGTTTATGGAGAACCCTGTATTTACAAGAAAGTGAGTGGGAGCTCTGTAGCATTTCTCATATTATATGTGGATGACATATTGATAATGGGAAATGATATAGAACTTTTGGAAAGTGTAAAGGCCTACTTGAATAAGTTTTCTTCAATGAAGGACCTTGGAGAAGCTGCTTACATATTAGGTATTAAGATCTATAGAGATAGATTGAGACGCCTCATAGGTCTTTCACAGAGCACATACCTTGACAAGATATTGAAGAAGTTCAATATGGATCAGTCCAAGAAGGGGTTCTCGCCTGTGCTACAAGGTGTGAGATTGAGTACGACTCAATGCCCGACCACGGCAAAGGATAGAGAAGAGATGAGTGTCATCCCCTATGCTTCAGCCATAGGCTCTATTATGTATGCCATGTTGTGTACCAGACCTGATGTGAACCTTGCCATAAGTTTGGTAGGGAGGTACCAAAGTGATCCCGGAGCGGAACACTGGACAGCGGTCAAGAATATCTTGAAGTACCTGAAAAGGACAAAGGACATGTTTCTCGTATATGGAGGTGCCGAAGAGCTCGTCGTAAAGGGTTATGTCGATGCTACCTTCGACACAGATCCAGACGACTCCAAGTCGCAAACCTGATACGTGTATATTTTGAACGGAGAGGCAGTCAGCTGGTGCAGCAGCAAGCAAAGTGTCGTGGCGGCATCTACATGTGAAGCGGAGTACATAGCTACTTCGGAAGCAGCAAAGGAAGGAGTCTGGATGAAGGAGTTCATCACCGACCTAGGAGTAATTCCAAGTGCGTCGGGCCCGATGACTCTATTCTGTGACAACACTGGAGCTATTGCCCTTGCGAAGGAGCCCAGGCTTCACAAGAAGACAAGACACATCAAGCGCCGCTTCAACTCCATCCGTGATTACATTCAGGAGGGAAATATAGATATTTGTAAAGTGCATACGGATCTGAATGTCGCAGATCCGTTGACTAAACCTCTCTCATGAGCAAAACATGATCAACACCAGATTGCTATGGGTGTTCGATTCATCACAATGTAACTAGATTATTGACTCTAGTGCAAGTGGGAGACTGTTGGAAATATGCCCTAGAGGCAATAATAAAATGGTTATTATTGTATTTCCTAGTTCATGATAATTGTCTATTGTTCATGCTATAATTGTGTTAACGGGAAACCGTAATACATCTGTGAATACATAGACCACAACATGTCCCTAGTAAGCCTCTAGTTGACTAGCTCGTTGATCAATAGATGGTCACGGGTTCATGACCATGGACATTGGATGTCATTGATAATAGGATCACATCATTTGGAGAATGATGTGATGGACAAGACCCAATCCTAAGCATAGCACAAGATCGTGTAGTTCGTTTGCTAAAGCTTTTCAATGTCAAGTATCGTTTCCTTAGACCATGAGATTGTGCAACTCCCGGATACCGTAGGAATTCTTTGGGTGTGCCAAACGTCACAACGTAACTGGGTGGCTATAAAGGTGCACTACGGGTATATCCGAAAGTGTCTGTTGGGTTGGCACGAATCGAGACTGGGATTTGTCACTCCGTGTGACGGAGAGGTATCTCTAGGCCCACTCTGTAAGACATCATCATAATGAGCTCAATGTGACTAAGGAGTTAGTCATGGGATGATGTATTATGGAACGAGTAAAGAGACTTGTCGGTAACGAGATTGAACAAGGTATAGAGATACCGACGATCGAATCTCGGGCAAGTATCATACCGATAGGCAAAGGGAATTGTATACGGGATTGATTGAATCCCCGACATTGTGGTTCATCCGATGAGATCATCGTGGAGCATGTGTGAGCCAACATGGGTATCCAGATCCCGCTGTTGGTTATTGACCGGAGAGGTGTCTCGGTCATGTCTACATGTCTCCCGAACCCGTAGGGTCTACACACTTAAGGTTCGATGATGCTAGGGTTATAGGGAAATAGTATACGTGATTACCGAAAGTTGTTCGGAGTCTCGTATGAGATCCCGGACGTCACGAGGAGCTCCGGAATGGTACGGAGGTAAAGATTGATATATAAGAATTCCAGTTTTGGTCACCAGAAAGTTTTGGGCTCATCTATAGTGTACCGGGAGTGCCGGGAGGGTGCCGGAGGACCCCCGAGAGGGGTGTAACGACCATAGGACTTTGTGGGCCCTTAGAGGAGGTGTGGCAGCCCTTATTGGGCTGGCCAACACCTTCTAGAAAGGCCCATGCGGCTGGAGATAAGAGATAGGGCTGAAAAAGGTTTAAAGGGAGGAGATCCACCTCCCTTGTGGGAGGTGGACTCTCCCCCTATTTGGCCGAAGCTCTCCTCCTTAGAGGAGGGGCCAAGGCAGCCCTCCCTCTCCCTCCTCCTATATATATGCAAGGTTTTGGGATGATTTGAGACACGACTTCTCTCTCTCTCTCTCTCTCGGCGCAACCCTACCCTTCCTCTTCCTCGTTCTCCGTAGCGCTTGGCGAAGCCCTGTCGGAGTTCACGTAGCTCCATCGTCACCATGCCGTCGTGCTGCCGGAGCTCTCCCTCAACCTCTCCTTCCTCCTTGCTGGATCAAGGCGTAGGAGACGTCATCGAGCTACACGTGTGTTGAATGCGGAGGCACCGTTGTTCGGCGCTAAGATCGGAATCCACCGCGATCTGAATCGCTGTGAGTATGACTCCACCAACCGCGTTCTTGTAACGCTTTGGTTTAGCGATCTTCAAAGGTATGAAGATGCAATCTCTCCCCACTCGTTGTTGGTTTCTCCATGGATAGATCTTGGTGATCGTAGGAAATTTTTTGATTTACTACTACGTCTCCCAAAAACAACATACCCTGCAAAAACAAGTTAGACGTCCTCTAATTGTTGTTCCATGTTTTACGTGGCTGCTACGGGAATCTAGCAAGAACAATTCTCACCTATGCATAAACCACAACGGTGATACATAAGTTGCTTCTTAACCTTCTCAAGGACCGCCTTTGTCGAATCCGATCCAACTAAAGTAGAAGAAACAGACACACGCTAGCCATCTTTGTGCAACGAAGTTACACGTCAGTTGATGGAACCGGTCTCTCGTAAGCATATGAGTAATGTTGGTCCGGGCCGCTTCATCTAACAATACCGCTGAACAAAAACACAACCAAGGGAGGAAGCAATCTAAGCATCAACACCCACGAACTCTTTGTGTTCTACTCGAGATCTCATCTACACATAGACCTAGCTCTGATACCACTGTTGGGGAACGTTGCATGGGAAACAAAGATTTTCCTACGCACACGCAAGATCTATCCATGGTGATGAGCATCTACGAGAGGGAGAGTTGATCTACATACCCTTGTAGATCGCTAAGCGGGAAGCGTTAAGAAACGCGGTTGATGTAGTCGAACGTCTTCACGATCCAAATCACCGAGCGTCCCGCGATCCAATCATGATTCGTCCCGATCTAGCACCGAACGGACGACACCTCCGCGTTCAGCACACGTACGGCTTGATGACGATCTCCGCCTTCTTGATCCAGCAAGAGGGAGCGGAGAGGTAGACGAGTTCTCCGATAGCGCGACGACATTGCGGCGTTGGTGGTAGAGCTATTCTGGCAGGGCTTCGCCTAAGCACTGCAGAAAACCGATCTAGAGGAGAAACTATGCACTAGAGGAGAGGGCAGCACGTGGTAGAAAATCTTGTGAAAACCCCCTCAAAACCACTAGTATATATAAGAGGAGGGGAGGAGGAGGCCTGGCCCTCAAGGGGCCAGCCCTAGGCTTCGGCCGAACCAGGAGGGAGGAGTCCTCCTCCTCCACTCCTAGTAGGATTAGGACTCCTTCCTTATCTGGCCCTTTTTGCCTTTTTCCACCTTTTTCCTTTTCAGCTTTTCTTCCCAGCCACATGGGCCTTGTGTGGGACTTCCACCAGCCCACTAAGGTTGGTATTCACCCTCCCACAGCCCATGTAGCCTCTTGGGTCGAAATACCCCTCCCGATGGTCCCTCGGTACATTACCGGCACTCCCGGTACACTACCGATGAGCCCGAAACTTTTCCGGTGACCAAAACAGGACTTCCTATATATATCAATATTTATCTCCGGACCATTCCGGAGCTCCTCGTGACGTCCGGGATCTCATCTGGGACTCCGAACAATCTTCGGTCACCACCATACATAACTCTATACTACCGAAATATCACCGAACCTTAAGTGTGCAGACCCTGCGGGTTCGAGAAGTATGTAGACATGACCAAGACACCACTACGATCAATAACCAATAGTGGGACCTGGATGCCCATATTGGTTCCTACATATTCTATGAAGATCTTTATCGGTCGAACCTCTATGTCAAGGATTCAGTTAATCCCGTATGATGTTCCCTTTGTTCTTCGGTATGTTACTTGCCCGAGATTCGATCGTTGGTATCTGTATACCTAATTCAACCTCGTTACCGGCAAGTCTCTTTACTTGTTCTGTAATACAAGATCCCGTGGCTAACACTTAGTCACATTGCTTGCAAGGCTTATTGTGATGTTGTATTACCGAGTGGGCCCTGAGATACCTCTTCGTCACACGGAGTAACAAATCCCAGTCTTGATCCATGCCAACCCAACAGACACCCTCGGAGATACCTGTAATGCACCTTTATAGTCACCCAGTTACGTTGCGATGTTTGATACACACAAGGCACTCCTCCGGTGTCCGTGAGTTGCATGATCTCATGGTCATAGGAACATATACTTGACATGCAGAAAACTGTAGCAATAAACTGAGACGATCATATGCTACGTGTATAGTTTGGGTCTTGTCCATCACATTATTCTCCTAATGATGTGATCTCGTTATCAAATGACATCTCATGTCAATGCCTAGGAAACCTTGACCATCTTTGATCAACGAGCTAGTCTACTAGAGGCATACTAGGGACAAAGTGTTGTCTACTTATCCACACATGTAATGTGTTTCCAATCAATATAATTATAGCATGGATAATAAACAATTATCATGAACAAGGAAATATAATAATAAACACTTTATTTATTGCCTCTAGGGCATATTTCCAACACCAGAGAGGAGGGACGAGGTGAGCACAAGACACCAGGGCACGCTAGAGGCCCCAGGCGCGCCCTGGTGGGTTGTGCCCACCTCGGGACGCCTCTTTGCCGCCTATCAGCTCTATAAATATCCAAAAATTTAGAAAACCCTAGGGGAGTCGACGAAACACAATTCTAGTCGCCGCAAGTTCTAGAACCGCAAGATCCAGTCTAACACCATCACAAAGGGGTGCATCGTCTTCATGAGTGCCTCTCCGATGATGCATGAGTAGTCCACCATAGACCTATGGGTCCATAGGCAGTACCTAGATGGCTTTCTCTCTCTCTTTTTATTCTCAATACAATGGTCTCTTGGATTTTGATGTATTAACTTTTTGTGGTGTGTTTGTTGGGATCCGATGATTTTTGAGTTCATGATCAGTTTCTATCCATGAATATTATTCGAGTCTTCTTTGATCTCTTATATGCATGATTACTTATAGCCTCGTATTTCTTCTTTGAATCTTTGGTTTAGTTAGGCCAACTAGATCGATTTTTCTTACCATGGGAAGAGGTGCTTTGTGATGTGTTTGATCTTGCGGCTTCCTTTCCCAGTGACCAGAAGGGGCAGCAAGGCACACATGTATCGTTGCCATTAAGGATAACAATGTGGGGTCTATTCCTACATGAATAGATCTTGTCTACATCATGTCACCGTTCTTGTTAGATCAGTTGAGGTCGCGCTGTGTGAACAAATCTTATTCACTTTCTGGCCCGAGGATGGGGGGAGGGGGGCTTGGCATTTGAGAAATAATTTGATTTTGGTAAAAGAAAGTAATCCATCACGACATCTACCAAATTTTGGAGAATTATTTTCCCTCCTTTTCGTTTTGTCAGTCCAGTGTTGAGGTGTTTTCAAATAACAAAGCTAAGGGTGTGACGGATGGCTTATGGCCCGACAATGTTTCAACGAGGGACAAGATGGTGTGCCAGTCTCCTCCTTATGATAATATAAAGGTCAACATTCATGTAAGTTTTGTGGAGAGCATGCGTGTCACGAGTGCAGGGGTTGTTGCTAGAAACTCTCCAAGTGATGTTAACATCTTCGCGTGCGATTTCATTGGGTCATGCACCAACGTGGATGGAGCGAAGCTTCGGACGTGCCTTGCCGGTCTTCATATCGCTCGAAAGTGGACTGCTTGTTCGTGACTTCCTTTCTTATAAACGACAATCTGAACAAGTCACCTCTCGTTGATCTGGAAAAAAGAGCGCTCAACACCTCCAAGTTTACCAAAGATTTGATGATTTGTAATCGGCGTATGTTGTAAAGAACAGGCGTGTTATATATCATGACCTCAGATATTTCACAGAATAGAAGTACCTCCGTCTTTTTTGATTCTAGTGTAATAATGTTAGAAAAAATATCTTGCATTATGGAACAGAGGGAGTAATAATATACTGATGAAGATATTTTTCTGAAGTAGAGTAGTAAAATTTGTTTTTGTCGCGCACGCAACTGAAACTGAAACCCGGTCGCCCGAGATCGGGCCGCTCGCCCGGACTCCGGAGATCTCACGGCGCAGAATTCTGCAGCCCCCCCGAAGCCACATCCACCCAAATCTTCTCCTTCCACGGCCTCCTCGTGCACCCCTGAACCTCCCAGAACCTCCCTCCCACGCCGCGACGCCGGTGACAGCGCCCGCCGTCCGTCCGCTCCATCTGCTTATATACCACCACCCCTCGCCCCAGTCCTCGCCACTCCAGCCCCCGTCCGCATCTAGACGACGACAGATCATCACTGAGGCCGTACATCTACAGTCACTCGCCACTCCACTCTCCGTGAGTCCAAGAACCCAAGGCACCGGGCGCCATGGCCGCCGCGCTCTCCGCGGACCTCCGCATCTCCTGCCCGGCCGCCGCCCCGGCCCCGGCCGTCGCCGCCGCGGCGTGGGGCAGCAGCAGGAGGGCGGTGGGGCCGTCGTCGGCCCGCGTCGCGCTCAGGGCGGCGAGGGGACGGGGACGGCTCGCCCCGGTGGTGGGGACGCCGCGGACGGCGGCGCTCTCCGTCAGGTGCAACGCCAGCTCCCGGGACGGGAGGGTGAGGACTCGCGCTCCCTTATCTTCTTTATTTAGTCTAAATAAAAAAAATCTTCTTTCTTTATTTATTTACACACACGCGACCTCAGATTTATTCTGTGTCCCTCAGATTTATTCAGTATCATTACATGGAGTATAATTTTGTATGCATCATGTTTATTCAGTATCCCTTTGTTGTAACAAGTACAACAGTCATGTAATTCTTCATTATCATTTCTCTGTCTGCCAGATTACACAGCAAGAGTTCACTGAGATGGCATGGCAGTCGATTGTTCTAGCACCTGAAGTGGCCAAAGAAAGCAAGCACCAGATCGTGGAGACTGAACATTTGATGAAATCCTTGCTGGAGCAGAGGAACGGGCTTGCCCGTCGGATCTTTTCCAAGGCTGGAGTTGATAACACAAGGCTTCTCGAGGCCACGGAGAAGTACATCCAGCGGCAGCCTAAGGTGATTTTTAATGAACATACATATCAACTGATTCTTCTACTTTCATACCAGCTCTAACATTTCTTTGCGCGCTACAGTATATATATCGCTTTATTGTCAACAAACAAGAAATATAAACAAGTATTTGCAATGAGACCTTTTTTCCCGATCATTCAGGTATTAGGTGAAGATCCTGGTTCGATGTTGGGGCGTGACTTGGAAGCTCTGATACAGAGAGCAAGAAACTTTAAGAAAGAATATGGTGATTCATTTGTCTCAGTTGAACACATTGTTCTTGGTTTTGCGGATGATAAGCGATTTGGAAGACAACTGTTCAAGGACTTTCAGATCACCGTAGAAACCTTGAAAACAGCTATTGAATCCATAAGAGGGAAGCAAAATGTAATTGATCAAGGTACGGATATCTTCTTTTATCTGAATGCTACGATTTAGTGTTTAAATAATTGGCATTTTTCACATGCTCATACCGTTGCATAGTCTGATTAAATTCCATGGTGCAACCTAGAGTTTCCCCTGTAAATGTCGCTTTTTGAGGTCACCATGCTGTTATTTGCTTGAAACACAAATTGAATGGCTAAGTGATAACTGAAAACAAGATTATATGTATGGCTCAAATGTGTAAGAAAGAGACCTGGTTTTTGTAGCAGAGAAAATGCTCCAAAATTTTATTAAATATATGTGCTTCAGTAGGCATGAACTTTGGATGCTTCCTTTGTTTCTTGAATTGTAAAGATATGCACATCTTTTTCTCCTGAATATCAAGTATTAAATACTCCACTAATGATCTATTCTCAGATCCTGAGGGCAAGTATGAAGCTTTGGACAAATATGGAAAAGACCTGACAGCTATGGCACGTCAGGGGAAGCTTGACCCGGTTATAGGAAGAGATGATGAAATCCGTAGGTGCATTCAGATTCTGTCTCGGAGAACAAAGAATAATCCTGTTTTGATTGGTGAACCTGGCGTGGGAAAAACGGCTATAGCTGAAGGGTAGGAAAACTGTATATTTTGCACATCATTTCATCAGTTATGTATATAAGTAGTTTCTGTATATTTTGCACATCATTTCATCAGTTATGTATATAAGTAGTTTCTGTATATTTTGCACATCATTTCATCAGTTATGTATATAAGTAGTTTCTCTTACTGTATTTTGCGTTCTTATTTAGGCTTGCTCAGCGGATAGTGCAAGGAGATGTCCCACAAGCACTGACAAACCGTCGAGTAAGTTTACTTGTCCATGCAATGATGCTATATTGTCGAGGGTTATATCAAGAGGATCTTATGAGTGTTTTTTACTTTGATTTGAGCAGCTGATTACACTTGACATGGGTGCTTTGATTGCCGGTGCAAAATATCGAGGAGAATTTGAGGATAGGCTGAAGGCTGTGCTTAAAGAAGTCACAGATTCTGATGGACAGGTCGTTCTCTTCATTGACGAGATTCACACTGTTGTTGGAGCAGGTAATAAGATACAAAATAGTTATTGCTTTGACTCGTGAGATAACTTTTCCTTATTTCTTACACTAACTCCTACATATTTTATTTGATAATGCTATTTACCTCTTTTTTCATTAAAGATGGCAGGCATAAGCCTAAAAATTAAGGAATAGACTGATGTATTTGCTCAATAATTTTTACGAAACATGTGATGGTTGGGCTGGGGCTACTGTCATCTCATTTGTATCTCATAGATCACTGAATTTATGTTCAGCATAAAAAACTGCTGCTTGGCTGGCACTAGTTCCATTTAGCTAATAAACTGCGGGACAATAATTTTTGGGGAATCTCCTGGATTTGATTTAATTTGGGTGCTGTATGCCTGTATGTGAAATAGTATGATTTATGAATACTGAGCTGCACAAACGCAATTTTACAGCCAAAGTTTATATATCTGTTGATGATTGTTACATAGATAAACTCCTGATTCTTCCATACAACAAAACAGTTCGTCAGTTTTTTACTCGTGTATGCTCACATAATATTTGTTTATTGAGTTAGAAAAATAATGCATAAACATGTTTTCTGCACAACACAAATGTGCCAGCTTGTCAGAGATGGCAGAGCTGTTCTCATCTTGTTAAGTTCGTTTCATTATAAACCAAGTGATTAGGAGGTGAAGTTATAGTATCTTAAGTTCTCTGCATTCTTTCACTAGCTAGGAGTCTAAACAGCTTGTGGGGTTGTTCTCATCCTGCTGTTCTCCTTTCACTGAAATTTCAGTATGGACAGTGCAAAGTCAAATCGTTAGATGAATTTTGACTGAAAGAACACGAAAAAATAGACAGGGGCCAAGTCTCCATGTTGCTGATGAATGAGCGTTCTTTTGCCACCATAGAAACATAGATAGGGGTCAATGGTGGGAACAACATGAAAAGTCAATGGCTTCTTCTTACGCATTCGCTTGCATCACATTCTCATGGAACCACAAACTTGGACTCGTTATCATGTCTTAAAACTAACTTACCAGCACCATCAACATGAATAGTATGATTAAGTTTCCTGTCTAATAACTTTGAACTCTTATCACGCCTTAAAACTGATCTAACATCACCATCAATGTGAATAACATGATTAAGTTTCCTGTCTACAAACTTGGACTCTTATCATGCCGTAAAACTGACTTTATCATCACCATCAGTGTGAAAAACAAGTTTTATGTCTACTGTTCAGAAGTTCACAAATTTTCACCTTATTGCAGGTGCCACTTCTGGTGCAATGGATGCTGGCAATCTTCTGAAACCAATGCTCGGAAGAGGGGAGCTACGTTGCATTGGCGCAACAACCCTTGATGAGTACCGCAAATATATTGAGAAAGATCCAGCACTGGAACGCCGCTTCCAACAAGTGTATGTTGATCAACCAACAGTTGAAGATACAGTCTCAATACTCCGAGGATTACGTGAGAGATATGAATTGCACCATGGGGTCCGCATATCAGACAGTGCTCTTGTTGCTGCTGCCCTTTTATCAGATCGTTACATCAGCGGACGTTTTTTGCCTGACAAAGGTGTTTATTACTATAGGATCACTTTTGCTTGAAGTTACTAACCTGCTTGATAATAGGGCATTATGAATTCTACAGGAATCTCTTTTGTTGATCGTTCTAAACGGTGATCATCTTGTTTTGTTGCAGCAATTGATTTGGTTGATGAATCAGCTGCCAAGTTGAAAATGGAGATAACATCGAAGCCGACTGCTCTGGATGAGATTGATCGTTCTGTGCTTAAACTTGAAATGGAACGTCTCTCACTAACAAATGATACAGACAAAGCATCAAGAGACAGATTATCTCGCATTGAAGCAGAATTGGCACTTTTGAAAGAAAGGCAGAAGGGACTGACTGAGCAGTGGGAACGTGAGAAGTCGGTGATGACAAAGATCCAATCTATTAAGGAAGAGGTAAGTTCGATTCCAATATTTTAGTATTTCTCTGTATTATGTACATTGTCACGGTTGTTGTTGCCAATTGATCTGACTTGCATTTAACTGTTGCAACAGATTGACAGGTTAAATGTGGAGATCCAGCAGGCCGAGCGTGAGTATGATCTCAATCGAGCTGCTGAACTGAAGTATGGTAGTCTGAATGCGTTGCAGCGGGAGCTTAAAAAGACAGAGGATGAGCTAAATGAATATCAAAGTTCTGGTAAATCCATGCTAAGAGAAGAGGTGACCCAAGATGATATTGCAGAGATTGTGAGCAGGTGGACAGGTATTCCGGTTTCCAAGTTAAAGCAATCCGACAGAGAAAAGCTGCTGTATCTCGAGGATGAACTGCACAAGCGTGTAGTGGGGCAGGATCCTGCAGTCAAAGCAGTTGCAGAGGCCATTCAGAGATCCAGAGCTGGTTTGTCCGATCCAAACCGGCCCATTGCCAGCTTCATGTTCATGGGACCTACAGGAGTTGGCAAAACAGAATTGGCGAAAGCCCTCGCTTCTTTTATGTTCAACACTGAGGATGCTGTTGTCAGGATTGACATGAGCGAGTACATGGAGAAACACTCTGTCTCAAGACTGATTGGTGCGCCACCAGGTTATGTTGGGTATGAAGAGGGTGGCCAGCTTACGGAGGCTGTCCGTAGGAGGCCGTATTCTGTGGTCTTGTTTGATGAGATTGAGAAAGCCCATTCAGACGTATTCAATGTTTTCCTGCAAATATTGGACGACGGCAGGGTTACAGACTCGCAGGGCCGGAAGGTGAGCTTCACCAATAGTATCATTATCATGACATCCAATGTTGGTTCGCAGTACATACTGAATATGGACGAAGAGGGTGGAGCAACTGATTCGGCATACGAGAGTATGAAGAAGAGGGTGATGGATGCTGCAAGATCTGTTTTCCGTCCCGAGTTCATGAATCGTGTAGACGAGTACATCGTCTTCAAGCCTCTTGAGAGGAAGCAGATAAACAGCATCGTCAAATTACAGGTAACATTTCTTACTTTTGATTTTTTGTTTGCAATTAAAAATGTCAGTACTAGCAAAAGAATACAAGGCCTTATGGTTGCGAGCCAATTGTTAATCAGCTTTTCTTTTGCCTTGCCTGTTTGAAATGCAGTTGGCAAGAGTGCAGACGAGGATTGCCGACCGCAAGATCAAACTCGACGTCTCACTGGCAGCAATCGAGTTCCTGGGAAGCCTTGGCTACGACCCCAACTACGGCGCCAGGCCAGTAAAGCGAGTGCTTCAGCAGTACGTGGAGAACGAACTGGCCAAGGGTATCCTCAGAGGCGAGTTCAAGGACGAGGACAGCATTTCGGTCGACACCCAGGTGACGGTGCCGTCCAATGGCCAGCTCCCACAGCAGAAGCTCGTCTTCCGGAAGACGAACGAGGATTCCAAGTCGTCTGCTGCTCAAGACGAGAAGTTCCTGCCGACAGTCTGATGCTCCATATTTTTGCAGAGGGTCTATAAATAAGTGTAGATACATATAAGGGCGGCGAACTGGTAGTGTACCTCTTTGGGCATATCATAGCAGGGTTATGCAGCCAGAATTCTTTGCTCCAACAGTACATTATTAGCAAGTAGCACAACCCTAAAAGAACACAGAGGTTGCCAAAGACCCTGGCATGCCTCTGCTTCCAGGTGCTCCAGCATGCTAAGGTTATCTGGCCATTTGAAAATTCTGTTGTGCTTCTGCTGTTGAGCCTTGTCAACGACCTCCGGCGAGTTTTTACAGATGAAACAATTTGTGACATGGCATGGCCAATTGCTGTGAGCTTATGAGAATAATTCAAGATGATTTATACAGAAGTTTATTTGAAGGTCCATGAGACAGCCAAAGTGGAAAATGTGATGTATTAGATCGTGGTTGTCCCTAGGAGATTGTAGAATAGAAGTTTCATATGAATTGACTGCGGTGTGTTCAAAGTGTGAAGAATGTGGCCATAGTGTTAATCCTCTTCTGAAACTTTGTCTAAAAAGTCGCTAGGTAGACAAATGGGGTGTTCATCGACTATCATGACATCAAAGGGCAACCTCAAACATTTCCAAAAACTCTATTGCCTTCTATACAGCCCTGACATTGCCGAGCCATCTTAAATAATTCAAAGATAAAAGTTTTAACAGTTATTGTTAATCAATCCAAATAGTAATTTTCAAATTGCGTAGTTTAAACCTAAATCTGATTTATTCAGAGATCCTATACTTCTGCTGGTTTCCATGATTCAACCCCATACGTTCCGCCAGATCACTTCGAAGTTGTGATGTACTTCTCTATCACAAATTTTCTGATACATCTTGGTTTCTTTTAGATTCAACCGGTTCTTATTGTGGGAGCTCGATAAGCTCTCTAACACAGTCATAGTTCATAGGGTGTGTTTGACCACGCTCATCCTACGTGATCGTGAATTCGTGATGTGCATCTGACACAACCATGTCATGACCTGTCACAAAGTCTCACGAATTTTCCGATACCATCAACAAGGTAGTACATCCCACGGTATAATTGTTTCCATTGGCTTGATAGCTACTCCTGCGAGCATTTCATTTAGAAAGTCCTGCAAACAATAGAAACCAAGGAAGCACTTTGATATCGTTGTGACACCCTGACATGCTAAGAGCATCTTCAACAACTCTTATTTTCCCAATAATTTTCTATATTAAGGGAGTTGGGCCGGAGAACCAGCTCCAAAAACTTCCCTTTTCTGAATTTTTTTTGGTGATCATGGAAAAAAATAGCCCATCTCCCCTTATATGGAGGGGGTGTTTGCTCTCTCCCAACTCCCTCCCAATACATGGCACGTAATTGCACCGCTGTCGTGGCCTTCATCCACCGTGTTTTCACCCGCACGTTGCCGCAACACCATCGCTTCCGACCGTCGCCACTGTTCACAGAGAGACATCTCATTGACAAGTGAGGGATTTGGTATTGAGGAGTCGACTATTGGGGATCTGCCAAACCGTCCATCCCCAACAACCAAAAAGTGTTATTAGAGAGCCCCAATGAGGGGTTATTTGAGGATTTTTTGGGAAGCGGATGTAGATGCTCTAAACAAAGGGTGGCAAATCCACATGTCACATGATGCCATGACTTCTTGGATGATGGTTGTCTCTCCAACATGGCCTTGGTGTTGCCCTTGCAAACATATGGACGATGCTTCCATTCCTAGTGCATGCAATCGATACATACAAGCATATCAGGAAACCCTCTTGCTTCTCTAGGTGACAAGAACCAAGTTGTGTCCTCTCCATTTGGTTTTCTCAAGCATTATTCTCGAAATGCCATCACCATCACATTGATAAATCCGACCATTGCTTCAAGACATGTGTTCTCAGGCATTTGGAGATACTCATATATCGCATCAGTAGGTGCACCATATGCAAGTATCACATTGATATCAATGGATTTTTGAAGAAAATAAAATCTAATTAGCATAGTACAAACCCTCTTTATCATGAAGTAATCATCGAAATGCTTCACACTCACCACAATGTGCTACAAGAAATGCCTTCACATCTAGAAGCAACACCTGAATATGCCAGCATGGAATGGCTATATAAGGTACTGGTCTTGGAATAGTAGAACATGACCTTTTGCCCTAAGTCAATTAAGAACCTGATGCCTCGGTGTAGAACTGGTAAAGTTGAGAGCATGATCCTCTTCCAAATGCATTGTTTCAAGTGCCTTGATCGTCATCTTTAACTCATTATGGGAACCATCGTCATCTTCTCCAATTCATCATTAAAATCACCATCTTCTTTAATTCATCATCATCCAACGAAAACTTGATATATTCTTAGGAGAATAACTCGTCATCATTATGCATTGTACCCTGTGAATAGAGACTGTGAATACACGACAAAATATTTCTTCAAAACATATTCGTCAATGAAAATTTAAAGAAATTTCACCTCATGTTGGTTCAAACGGATGACTGAACATGTGGTGTGTGGGACGAGGGTAGCGATGGGCGATGAGTTTGGGACGTGCCCATTGGGATCCGGGCATTGTTAGTCAGCCTGGATCATGGCGGGAGGGCTTGTGTTGTCGTGCTTAATGAGGGATCCTAGGCGACAATGGCAGAGTTGGGCCAGACGGATCGAGATAATGAAACGCGGCGGGGGGGGGGGGGGGGGGGGGTGGTGTGCGAGGAGGGTTCTGTGATCAAGCCGATGCGGTGGTGTGTTGGGGAACGCTGCGCGTGAGCGTGCAGTTGGATAGGGCTGGGTCGGGCTCAGAAGGAAGGTGAGAGATAGCCGAGAAATCTAACGTGCAGACAAGCCCTGAGCCGGGGCTCACATGATCCATTCCTAGAGTGCTCCTAATTGGCGTCTTCTTCATCAGTTGTAAAAGAGCGCTCACCCGCCGCCCACTCATGGGGTGATCCAATAAACAGGACGAGCAACTAGCTCCATTCCCTTCTTCGCTCGGTTCAAGTTACCCAGCCGACATGTTGACCATCGATCAAATTGTTTTAAAAAGAAATCCCAAAACCTGGAAGAAATTATGAGATTGAAAAAAGTTCATGAATTTAAAAAAAAATACCAAAAAAAGTTCACGAATTAAAAATAACTATCATGATTTACAAAACAAATATCGAGAAAGTTCACGAATTTGAAAACAATTTCGTGAATCTGAAACAGATTGAGCAATTTGAGAAAAGTTTAAGTTTTTTTGGAAACTTCACACTTTTGAATAAAAAACTGAAAATTTTGAGAAAACTTCACGAATTAAAAAAATCATGACAAAAAAAACAAACTTGGAAAAATTTCATGAATTTGAAAACAATTTCGTGAATCTGAAATAGGTTCAGAAATTTGTGAAAAAATTTATGAATTTTTTAATTCACTTTTTTGAACAAAAAATAACAATTTTGAGAAAAGTTCATGAATTAAAAAAAATTACTCCTACATGATTAAAAACAACAAAATTGAAAACAATTTAGGGATTCTAAAACAGTTCAGCAATTTGAGAAAAGTTTATAATTTTTTTGATAACTTCACACAATTGAACAAAAAAACAAAAATTTGAAAAAGGTTTACGAATTAAGAAAACCATTATTAAAAAACTAATTTGGAAAAGTTCATGAATCTGAAAACAAGTTCGTGACTGAAAAAGGTTCAGCAAATTGGGAAAAGAATATGAGTTTTTTGAAAACCTATCACTTTTTAAAAAAATGAAAAATATGAGAAAGTAACGAATTAAAACAATTCTTGATTTTTTTTGTAAAGATAATGACTTTGAAACAATTTCGTGAATCTGAAAAAGGTTCACCAATTTTGAGAAATGTTTATGAAATTTTGAAAACTTCACACTTTTGAACAATATCTTGAATCTGAAAAAGGTTCAGCAGTTTGAGAAAACTTTTGAAGGGGAGCCTTGGCGCAGTGGTAAAGCTGCTGCCTTGTGACCATGAGGTCACGGGTTCAAGTCCTGGAAACAGCCTCTTGCAGAAATGCAGGGAAAGGCTGCGTACCATAGACCCAAAGTGGTCGGACCCTTCCCCGGACCCTGCGCAAGCGGGAGCTACATGCACCGGGCTGCCCTTTAGTTTGAGAAAACTTTTGAACAAAAGGTCCACAAATTTGAGAAAAGTTCACGAATAAATGAAAAAAATTCATGGATTTTAAAACAATTTCATGAATCTGAAAAAGGTTCAGTAATTTGATAGACAAATACTGATTTTTGAAAAGTTCACATTTTTGAACAACAATTAACAAATTTGAGAAAATTTAACGAATATTATAAATGATGACTAAAAAACAAATTTCGAAATAGTTCCGGAATTTTAAAACCATTTTGTGAACCTGAAAATGGTTCAGAAATTGGAGAAAACTTGATGAATTTTTGAAAACTTCAGACTTTTGAACAAAAAAATCACAAACTTGAGAAAGGTTCCCGGATTTAAAAAAATCATGATTGATTTTTTTTTTGGATAAAGTTCATGAATTTGAAAATAATTTTGTGAATCTGGAAATGGTTCATTAATTTAAGAAATTTTTATGAATTAAAAAATTCACACTTTTAAACAAAAAGTTCACAAACTTTTGAATAGTCCATGAACTAAACAAATTCATGATTAAAGATCACATTTTTATAAAGATCACGAATTGCAAAACATTTTCGTGAATCTTAAAAAGGTTCAGTAATTTGGGAAAAGTTCATAAATTTTTGAAAACGTCACACTTTTGGACAAGAAATTCATTTTTTTAAAGTTCAGTAATTAAGAAATAGTGCAGGTGTTTGAACAAAAAATAAAAAAGTTCTCAAAACCAAAAAAATATCAAAAGATCAAGATGGAAAAGAAATAACCAAAAAAGTAGTGGAAAGGTTTGTAAAACGAGTAAGTGGCGACATCTATGCTTAATCTCCTCGTTTTTCATCGGGAGTTGATCTGCTCCGTCCTTGATGCACTTGATTTGGTCAACATCCCTCGTCTTCTTCTCTTTGATCTTTGCCATCTTATAGATGTCCCTTTCGCCTTCCTTCATGTCTAACCTTTGGTAGAGGTCCTCATACGCCCGACCCCTTGCTTCACTCACAGCTCGCTTTACGGCCTTCTTTGCCATCTTGTACTTCTCTATGTTGTTGGCACTCCTATCGAGATATAGGCGTCTGAAACAATCTTTCTTCTCCTTAATTGCCTTCTGGACATCATCGTTCCACCACCAGGTATCTTTAGCTTCTCTTCTACTTCCCTTGGACACTCCAAACTCCTATGAGGTCACCTTACGAATTCAAGTCGTCATCTTCATCCATATGTTGTCTGCATCACCTCCTTCCTCCCAAGGGCCCTCCTTAATGACCCTATCCTACAACGCCTGAGCTACCTCCTCCTTGAGCTTCCACCAATTCGTTCTAGCGACTTTGGCACGCTTGTCTCGCTGGACACGAATCCAAAAGCGAAGATCAGCAACCACAGGATTATGCTGAGGGACAATACTCTCTCTAGGTATCACCTTACAGTCTAGGCATGCATGCCTGTCTTCTCTTCTCGAGAGGATGAAATCAATCTAGCTATAGTGCTGCCCACCACTGTAAGTCACTAGTTGTGATTCTCTCTTCTTAAAGAGGGTGTTAGCTACGATTAGGTCGTAGGCTAGCGCAAAGCTTAAGACATCTTCTCCTTCTTAATTCCTGATGCCATAGCCAAATTCCCCATGCATCCCTTCAAAACCTGTGTTAGATGTGCCCACGTGGCCATTGAGGTCTCCTCCTATGAAGAGCCTCTCGTCAATTGGTACTCTCCTAACCAAATCCTCCAGGCCTTCCCAGAACTCCCTCTTGGTGTTCTCATTGTGGCCTACTTGCGGGGCATACGCGTTGATAACGTTGAGGACTAAGTCCCCAACTACCATCTTGACCAGGATAATCCGGTCCCCACGTCTCTTGACGTCTGCCACTCCATCCTTGAGGCTCTTGCTGATCAAGATGCCTACTCCATTTCTGTTTGCAACTGTCCCCGTGTACCACGGCTTGAAGCCGGTACCCTCCACCTCCTTCGCCATCTGTCCCCTTCATTTGGTCTCTTGGACACAAAGGATATCAACGCCTCTCCTTAACGTTGTATCAACTACCTCCCGAAGCTTACCTGTCAGAGACCCTATGTTCCAGCTACCTAAGCGAATCCCCTAGGCTTGGCTAGCTTCCTTACCCTTCACACTCGTCGAGTCAAATGCGAAGACCCCTTGCCCATTTTCCACTACACCTGGGCGCCGATGTAGCGTGCCACTAAGGATGCAACGACCCGATCGTCGCTCACTTGCCACCATATCCAGATCACGATACGGCGCGCCACTTGGGGGGTGATGGCCTGTCCGTTGCCCATTTCCCACCATACCTGGGTTCCGATGTGGCGCGTCGCTGAGAGGGCTACGCCCCAACAAAAATCTTTTGGGTTTCATCTCCATAAGAGTGGCTGAGTTTTCACGTTGGCTCGCCAAGCCTATCACAACCCACGTCCTTTACCCGGGCTTGGGACCAGCTATGTTGAGACAACATAGGCGGAGTTCGTGTTTAATGCAATTGAACACAATGTTTGCTAATTTAAAAAAAAATCATGCATTTCAAGAAATATCCTAATTTTTTTAAAACAGTTCATGAATTACAAAAGAGTTTATTGATTCAGAATTGTTTTGTTGATTCAGGAAATGTTCATGCATTTCAAAAAATGTTCATGATTTTTTTAAAAATCCACCAACTTTGAAAAATATTTTTGTCCATTCTAGAATTGTTTGCCAATTCAAAAAAGAATACTTAAAAACCTTTCGCACTATTAAAAAAATGTTCACAATTTTTCGGAAACGTTTGTAAATTGTAAAAAATGTTTTCAATTTTAAAATGTTCCCGAATTTGCAAAAATGTTCAAGAATGATTGAAAAGTATGTCGTTACACAGTAATGCTTTTGAGTCTTTGTGACAATATACCCATGTGAATTTTGAAGAATTAACTATTGGGATGGATCCAAATATTATATTGTTTTTTCTTAAAAAGTTTCTTTAAATTCAGAATAATTCTTTGAATTACCATGTTTTTTTGACAACCATGACATTTTTTCAAAAATGCGAACATTGCTTCAACTTTTGAATAAATTTAAGAGAAGAAACATTTTCTTGCATTTTTGTACAGAGTATTTAAATCATACGATTAGATGTGAACGTAACATGGTCTTAAAGATTATGGTTTTGTTTTTCCGTTACACCGCACGGACCATTTTGCTAGTTATAGAGTAATAATGGGCTGCCGGCATATGGGGCGGCTTCCGTGGAGTTGAAGAGGATTTCGAGCCCGAAAGCAGAGAGCCCACTGAAACTGACCTGGAGTTGACCTAACCCCACTCCACTCCCTCCCGTCAGTCAAATCGAAAGAAGAAACCCCATTCCACACTCCCTCCTCCCGAATTCGACCCTCGTCCGTTTCTCCTCCGTCTCCCTCCAATGTCGTCCCCACCGCCCACGCCTGCCAGGGACGAGATCGCCGACGTCAAGCCGCCGCGTCCGCACGCCGCGGGCATCACCGGCGCAGGCGGGGACGTCGGAGGTGTCGTCGAGGCAAGCCAAGCAGCGTCCGGCGGCAAGGCCAAGGCGACGCCGCCGTCGCCAGCGACGATCTGCCCCGCCTGCACGGAGCCCTGGAGCGGCGACGGGCCTCATCGCATGTGGTAAGCGCAGGAGGGCCTCCACTCCCACGGTCCCAGTGCAGCTTCGCTGCTGCTTCTTCTCTTTTCCGGGTTCCGGCCGTGCGATGTTTGCGTCTGTGTGTTGGGGCCTAGGGTTTCTAGGTTTTCTTTCCTTCCTTGCTGGCTTCCTTTTGGATTTGGGGGGTATTTGCAAGATCGTCTCTGTTTTGCGCTGGCTAATTAGGTACCGAAGAAGATTAGATATGGCATGAATTGAAATCTGATTTTCTGAGGTCCATACACTGCTGCTAATCTGATATCGAAGAGGATTGCATTTTGTTTTTACAGTCCACTCCGTGCAATCCTATTCTCAGGCGAAACATTGCTCTGATGGCGGACTTCTTTCCATTCTATGCATGGAAAAAGTGGCGGGGTATAGCGCCGCAATAGCCTTTTAGACAAGTTTTCACATGTGTTTTGATTTACACAAAACAAAGGGATTTCGGCCGCCATCTCAGCCTGGGGCGGATAGTACCTTTCGTCCGAAAAAAATACATTTTGGTCAAATTTCAGCCAAATATTTTGAAAATTACTGAAATTCTGCCATCTCTACCAAGGGCGAAAAAAAAATCACAAACCGAAAATCAAAACTTTGGATTTCACTACAGCGATGCAATTTTGCCACGACTGCAAAATGTTTGATAAACTCCAGTAAAACCTGTAGCAGGCGAAGGAGATTATCGCTGATATTCAAAATTTTGCTTGTCAAAGAGCCAGAAAAGAAGCCCGTGGCATTTGCCATCATGTGGCAGCCCAAGACCTAATCAATAAAACCCTAGCCCTACCCCCCCTCCCCCCCCCCCCCCCCCCACACACTAATGCGGTGCTTTAGATGCCTGATTCGTCGGAAGGCACAACCTGCAACTAGGGTTCTAATCAGCACTCTGGTCCTTCTCTAAAGACCGCACTGTACCATGATAAATATTTATAAGTTTGCGGATCTATGTTCGTCTGAAAATTATTTATTTGTGCCCATGTATTTAATGCTTTTTAAAAATCCGTTAAACGGTTTAGCTTCCATTATAGCATTGGATATTAGTTACTATTTTCATGTTAAATAGATGCACTCACGCTACTACACACATATTAGATGCACTCACGCTACACATATGCATGGTTTGTGTTCCAACTATGGAACTAGTGACACTTTTGGATCACTAATCATCTCCTATCTCCTAAATGCAGTTGCATCCCTTGTGGGCATATGTACGGCAGATCTTGTATGGAGACGTTGCTGCGTCGTTCTGGGCAAAATAGTGCCAAGGTACCATGAGTGGGTCTGCATATACTCAGTGAACGGATTATATTAAAGATGTATATCAGATATTCGAATGGAAATTCTCAACTTAACCCTGACTTTTGATATTTCTAAACAGTGCCCTCAGTGTGGCAAACAATTCGAGGAGAAGCTTATTATCAATCTCTACGCGCCAGAAAACATATTGGAGGGTTGCTGCAGTCCTGAGGTTCTGTTTCTTTCGTTCGCCTTACATCCACTTTAGATGTAGGATGTTGGTTTATGTTGATTTATATATAGGTTTGACATTTTTCTTACCTTTTAGGAGATAACGTGACCTTTTTGGTTCAATTCTGTAAGCAAGAATAGAATTTTTTTTGGATTCAACCCCCACTTATAGCGAAAAATTACATAGAATTAAGATATATTGGGCATGGAAACAAATAATTCACCAGAACTAATAGCATCCATTTCCCGCTATTTCTTTCTAACAATTCGGGTCTTGCATGAGTAGAACTTGGAAACAAAATGACACCTCATTCCAATTTAAACCATTACATATTAAATAAACAAAGGTATTTTCTTACTTTCGAAGTTACGTTTAGTTTTAGGATTTGTTGGTTAATTCAATATCCGACTCATTTTGCAATTTAATCTTGAGATATTTAGATAATCTGTTTCAAAACATAAATTAAAAAATTACCTATGTAGTTCTAAATGTGATTTTGTTTGAAATTTCCAGTTAATTATCCATGGGTAAATATCTAAAACATAATGAAAAGTCATCAATTTGGACCAAGTTCAGAAGTTGACCATTAACGGCTATTAAATTTTAATGAAGGTCTATCAATCAATTGCTCAAATTTTAATGTTGCCTTAGCTTTAGTGTGGTGAGGTCGAGCCCTGCACATCTTTTGTGTGTTTCCAGTAGTAGAAACATTAGCTTTTTCTACCATTACCCTGGTTAGTCTCATTGCTGTTCGAATCCGACAAAAAAAAAATAGGTCAAACACGAGACACCAAATATTTATGTCGAAAACCATTCTCAGAAAAACAAGGATGCATGACGGCAGCCTTCATAATCTAGGGGATCGACAATTAGTTGTCACCTCATCTCAGCCGTACGGCTTACAATAGGTAGCGTTTATCAGATTTGAGTCAAAGCGGAAACCTAATCTGCAATGGAGAAGAATCAGGCCTACATGCCTTTTTCTCATTTAGTCCAGTCTCTCACTTGAGTTCAGATTATATATGAAGACTTCTGACCTAAATAAACATCATTCAGTTTGCCTAGCCGACTCCCCCAACCCCGGCCACCTCGCTGCCCCACCCCTTGTCATGTCCAATGTTCGCGTGTCCAGCGCTGCTCCCCTCTGGTGCTGGTGGTTCTTCGACCTACGTGTGGCTTCTGACTCCCGGTCCGGTCCGGTGTGTTGGCGCCGCCTCCTTGTAGCACCCCTCTTCTTCTACCTCACATCACTCTCACTTGTGGTTTCTCTCATAAACACACACACGCACACATGTGAAAGCTCAAACACACACACGCCAGGGGAACACACACGCGGACGCATGTACACCAAGGAAGAACACGGAGGCTTTGCCTGGACTCTCCCTTGGCACGCATAGGGACTACATTGTTTGCACAGCCCTCTCGGCCTTGTTTTCATTCAGTCAAAAGGAACTATTTATACAAGGACTTGACACTGCGAGGTGCATGCAGCTAATGTCACCATACACCACTCACGCCACTAACTAGCCCTATTCCCATGCCTACTAACACAACTAACCCACGTACATGCATGACTACCTGTTAACTAATCCTAGAATCACTCCACGATATCCATAGGACCCGGCCATGATCACATGCATGCAGCTAACTAACTAAGCTGACCCACTAACTACTCACACTACTCGGTCATGCACACATGCATAGACAGGCCCACACTAACATCGATGTGCACAATGTACATGTCAAGATTATATCTAACACGGTGGCTCTGGGATTGCTTAGACATAGGTCAGGAAGAAATCCTTGCTCGGCTTGCTAATGCTGGCAACTGTGACACTCATAAGTGCCGGCGTTGTCATGGCCTCTCTCCGTGCCCATCTTCGAGCACTAGGAAAAACCCTAGGTCTGATTCTTCAGATCCGACGATGATGACGCCACCGTCTTGTTTTCCTTCCTGAAGGTGCCTTCTTACGTGCTCGCGGCGTCCCCGGTGCTGGCTTGGTGGTTGTCTCACTTTACATTTATTTGGATTGTCTATCTAGTTAGTGGGCTTAGCTGTGTCCTTTGCTTGTTCGGGCCAAGCACCATGTCTCTCTTCTTTTCTATTTTGGGCACCGTGTTCACGCCTTGCGTTCGTGCATGTGTTGTACCTCACTTGTACTCATTCTCTCTTCTTCTATCAATAAAATGATATGCATGCTTTGCCTATTTGCGAAAAAAATCATGGAGAAGTTGTGGGGTTTTCTCACATGTATATATACAGTCTACCTGTAAGCAAGGGTGGATTTTGCTAGTTACATTTGGGCACAGTTGTACCAACAAATTCGAAATTGCAAATGCAACTAGTGTTGGTACACCTAGTTGAAAACTATTATACTTTTATTTGCCTATAGAGTTGTAGCACTTTTATCCTTATGCTGGCCGGAAATGACATGTCCATCATTCACAGTTTGTTCTCTGTTAAATTTAGATTCACTAACAAAGTGAAGCACTTAGGGTTCATCCTTTTCTTTCTGGATGTCTTCTAAATCCATCCTTATACATGATATTGCATTTGAACATGTTCGCCCTTAGTAGTTAGTACATACTTTAGTG
Organism: Hordeum marinum; assembly: GCA_022496015.1. Taxonomy (NCBI): domain Eukaryota; kingdom Viridiplantae; phylum Streptophyta; class Magnoliopsida; order Poales; family Poaceae; genus Hordeum; species Hordeum marinum. Next base: position 523,390,153 of record CM039675.1, read on the forward strand.
ATCTAAACGCTCTTATATTAAGTAGTGATCTAAATGCTCTTATATTTCTTTACAGAGGGAGTAGTAAACTACTTTATACTGGGTCATATTGAATTGTTAATCAGACATTGGGGAAAATGTTATAAACATATAATCAACTGTAGCAGTATCCGCCTCAAGGTTTTTACTAGCATCGTTGTTAGGAGGCTTGTTTAGTTTTAATGTTTATTACATCTCATAAATTCTTCGTTTGCTCAATTGACCTGAACTGCAGAAAATTGAAGCGTTCTACGAGCATACATTTGTTGCAGTAAGGGAAACGTGTATTGAGATTGAACAATGGCTTAGAGAACGGGTTGCTCAGATGGAGAAAACCGTGAACAAAAAGGTGACAATGGCTAAGGCTAACTTGATGTTAATGAAGGACCAATTGAAGAAGATGTCTGAACAAGAAAAGATGGTGCCAAAGGATGTAATAGTCTTCATGGAGCAGAATTCCCCTCAGCTGATGATTTGTGTGTCGTGCGTGTTCTCCTCATTACCACCGGGTATGGAAGGCGGGGACGAGGTTGCCAATGTAGAAATAGTGGTCAGAGACGGGCCATGTCCCCATGCTGCGGAAGCCAATGAACAGGGAGGCAGAGCAAACGAGTTAAATCATACTGCATCAGTTTCAGGCGAGGAGACCAATGGCTCATACAGAGACAATAGCTACTTCGGAGATTATAATGTGAACGTCTCCAATAAAGAAGCAAATAGGATGCTGGTGAGTGCGGACATGGAGGCTTCAGCTGAAGGGGGGGAAGGCATTGAGGCTGAGGCACCAGCACGGCCAACCTGCTCTATCTGTATGGAACCCTGGACCTCCACTGGCGAGCATCACATCTGGTGGGGAATATGGTTTCGGTTGTTGATTTTTTTTGTACATACTGCTGAACTGACCCTTAATTCCATGATATTGTGCTAAAAGTGAGCCCCATATCCTAGCTCGCTGAAATAACTTCACTTATGGATGCAGCTGAATTTTTATCTATATAATGCACCGACTTTTATAATCTATTGTTTCCGTTCTTTTCTTTTCACCTAGAAAAATAATGTTTGTGTTTGGAGCAGTGAAAAAAATAGCACGCCACGGCGCCGCTAATAGCACGCTGTAGCTTTTTGAGCAATGTCTTTCTAAATAAAGTAGGGTAATGTATCTCGCTAATAGCACACTATAGCATGCTAATAGCGGATTTAAAGGGTGGCGCTAATTTGTCATAGCACCCTATTTTTTTTCATTGGTTTTGAGTAATGTTAAGATTTAAGTTTATGATAGGTTAACTATAGCGACTGAATTAGCAATAATGTTTCATACACGGGGTTGTGTTCTCTACACTACTGGAATCTGGTTTTGCACCGAGTTCTGATATTTTGCATCTCACATCTCCTACTTGCAGTTGCATTCCTTTGCGGGCATGTATATGGCTGGTCGTGCCTAATGAGGTGGGTCATGGATCAGCTTTCAAGGAATGAGAATCTGAAGGTAACATGCCTGATTCTATATATACTTCATAGTAACTTAAATGCACGAATCAAATCATGGGAACATGAGATATCTGTACTCATGAATGCATATTTATCTTTCTATCCAGTGCCCTCAATGTGCGGAAGAATTCGAATTCGAAGGCAATCTTATTGTCCTCCATGCACCATTTTGTCAGGTTCTGATTCTTTTGTCCGATGTAATTTCGTTGGGTGTTGCATTGTGGACCATTGCTTTCTTTGTCTTCTCCTATAGTAGAAACAATAGTTGTCCGTACCACCAGTCCACATCAGCTTCTATTGTCTCTAAACCATTAACAGCTGCCCCCCTGCCCCCCTCCTCACACACACACACTCGATGCTATGTTGGTTGTTCGTGTGTCTATAGCCATATCACTTATATCCCAATGCATATCTTAAAGAAAATATGACTTGTTCCAGGTGATACATGAAAGTGTTCAAATTATTCTTTCAATACTTGGATAGTTGGATGTCTTACAACAAAAGTTGTTTGTTGTGTGTTTTAAACATAATTTATAACTAGACATTAGTTGTCTTATATTACGTGAAATTTATGCCAATGTCACTATGCCGTTGCTTTTCAGCTACTTATGTAAATGCCATTTCTTTTTGCCACCGCCGTTGCTTTTCGCCTAGGATCCGTCAAAAGTGGTTTACTGGCCTTATGTGTCAGTAATTTTAGCCAAAAAGACAAACCACCTTTTTCATTATTGGTCCTTTTCCTACTCACAAAAGACGTTAGAAGTTTCAATGGACTAATGGCATTTTGATAATTTGATAAAAAAGCGTTGGCATAAGCAGAATTGTAGGAGCGACTAGTGACATTGACATAAAATTGCCATGTATTATTTTCTTCTTCTTCTAAATATTAAGCACATTATGTGCTAATACATAGTGATGGAAACTATCATCGTCAGGACTTCTTATGTTATGTTTGCATCCCCATTCGAAAACTACTCGACCTACCAACGTCCTATGAACTACCGGATCTTCAATCGGTTGGTGATGGGACAAAGAATTAAGTGCTATGCTCAGTTGTATAATTGGGTGTATATAGAAGAGGTTTCCTTTTGCTGGATGTTGATTATACATAACAAGTTCTCATTTTTTTCTCAATTAACCTGCCGGTGCAGGAAGTGCATGTGTATTATGAAGCTAAGCTTGCTGAGTTTGGGGCATCAAGGGAAGAATGTACTATATTTGCAAAATTGCTTTCTCTGTATGAACTGGGTGCACAAGCGAAGTTTCGGGATGAGATGCGTGCACTAGTTAGCCCTGAAATTGCTGAGATTGAAAGAGTGATGATGGAACACGTGGCAAAGGCAAACGGCAGCTTGCTGTTGATGAAGGAGTAGATGAAGAAGATGGCTGAAGAAGACCTGGTGACAACGGAGCATCTGATCGGATTCATGGAACAGACTTGCCATTGCCCTCGCCTCTTTCCTACCCTACCCAAGCTACCCATATGACCCTGCAGATCAAAGCTGATGGATCGTCTGCTTTGTACCACATATTATGTATTTGTACTTCATCATATGTATTGTGATGTACCAGGACTCTGGTGTGACCTCATCATTTGCCAAGAACATGGCAGCTGGCGGTAGGGTCACCAACTCTTCCTGTGTGGTGATGTGGTGTGAACAATAAGTGTGTTTCAAACAGTCGAAAATATGTGGTACTTACTCTTTTAAGGTAAACCATTGGTCTGTTTATTACCTTGGTGTTCCTATTTTTGAGTTGCTTGATTTTATTTATGTATGAATTTCACTCAAGCACACAACTATAGTTGCGTACCACTATGTCTAAAGTTGTGCCCCATTCTACAAATGCAGTAAGCAAATAGAAATTGGAAATTTACACAAGAGCATTTTCTAGGGTGAATCCACTTTGAATTTGATGAGTGTATTGCTTGTGAAGTATGTGTTTGTGTATGTTTTATAGATCTACCTGTTGTGAATTAGAGATTTAAAAAAGATTATTAAAATAAAATAATTGCTTGATATAGTAATCATGATCAGGCTACCACGACTAGTCCATTGCAGCGTCTTGATTTCATGTCCGCGCTCACCCCCACCCTCATCCCTGTCATGGTTGGCAAGTCGCCTCCCACCTTTCCTTCCCACTTCGGGTGCGTCGGCACGCACAGACTCCTCAGAGATGTTGTGATCCCGTCCTGGCCACCCCGTGATGCTACGGCAAGCGCGCTACTATGAGCAGTGTTGGATGGGGCCACGACCACGCGAGTTGCGAAGGCAATTTGCATGGGATACTACAACCGGCTACAACAGGGATTCCCTTGGGTGCTACAACAGGCTACGGCCGGATGCTGACCTTTACTGTTTCTCTTCTCTGTTGCACGTTCTAAGTGTGGGCAGCATTCCTGTTTCCGTGCACATGTTCTGAGATCCAACGGCCACTGAAAAAGGTAATGCACAGCACAGGAGGAGACCGATTTGGGATTCTGCGGGTCGACAGACAGCTAGCACTGCCCACAGAAATGTAGCTGAAATGTGCCATAGAAATCCTTGATGGTCAATAACTATAAAAACAAATTAGTAAGTGCAGATTTACACTGAGGCAACATCAATCATGATTTTAGTTTTCGACTTGTGGCGTCGTGATAGCATTAGCATCGAATGCAGGGTGGAGGGCCTATCTATACACTATGTCCTCATTCATATGGGTAAAAGCATACGTAACAAGGTTTACAGTTATGAAACAAGGTATACTAGATCATGATGGTGCGCATTGCTGTGCCCGTCAATTTTGACAATAAATGTTAGAAATGTACATAAATATATGGACATATGTGGTTCGAAAGTTAAATTACAATAGGAGAGAGGGAGGGAGAGAGAGAGAGAGCGTGTGGGACATTCCGAAATTATGTAAGATGATACTTCGAAGGTTCTAAAATAAATACGTACATGGACATGATTTGCTAGTTGTCCATGCATAAATGAAAGTTTTTTTAAACCGATACATACATCATAATTTGCAAGCTTCAGTCTGCTAAAGCGCGTTTAGGATAGTGCAAGAATCAAATACTCATGCATAACATACACAATATTCTGTGATTAAAGTAAGATCAATAAATATGTGTTGCTGATGTTGGTTAGAAACTTAGCATTAACTTAATTAACATAGGTTCTAGATCAATGATGGCACACATTGCTGCGCCCATCCATTTATGGTAGGAATTTTATTAAATGTGTGGAAACAGGTAGGCGCAAGGAACATGTTTGTTGAGAGGGAAAATAAGGCATAAGAAGTACTATTTGTAACATTTAGTGGCCGCTTCTCTCAAGCTTGCCTTCGCTGGACATGCCTATGCCGGCACACCGTCTCCATTACCCCAGACTTGATATGGCCGTAGCATAAATAACATAAATTAGACTATCTTTTTGAGCAGAATCCAGAAAATTTATTCGAAGGAACACATAGCTATATAGTTTCTCAATGCTAAAAGTGACAGGAAAAAGAAATAGAAGACGCGTGATGAACCCATACGAATAATTATGGTAGCACCGATCGATGCTATTTTGTGTAGTACTTCGAGCTCGACATGTCTGGCATAATCACCAGCGAAGATGCAGAACAATAGTAGTTTTCTTCAATGTCGTCACATACCTTATTGTCCCCGTCGCCACCATCTAGTGCGATCAATTTTTCAGAGCTCATGAGTCACCCGTTTATTTTTTAGTTGAGCAATCTCGCCTGGCAATAACAACTCATGTAGCTCACGTCATCTAACTTTCAGTTTTGTTTATGGACAGAAATTGGCACCCACAAATAAAATTAAGTTTCATCTGTTTACTTTCTAAAAAAAAACTTCAGCTACGAACAGTAAGGTAAGAGACATTTGTAAAGTCTAATAAACAGAATTTACATATACATTTAGAATAACGCACTGAACTTTATTATGTGTATCACGTTTGTAAAGATAGTGTGAAGTCAACCAAACAGAGTTTTACGCAAACAAAAACGAATTTCACATAATCCAGTTGTTCTATAAGCTCAGAGGTACACTTGATGAAATGAAATACCTGTTCCATCCATAAATAGTAACACGTCTGTCAAAAATATTCATCTGCACTTAGCCCACACAAGTTGAACATAGTTTTATTTGAGATCCCAGACAGAACTTAATCCCCTTATTTACACAAAATATCCAGTACATTTTATTTTTACCAAACAGAATTATCAACAAAATAAGTTTTTTGTTGTTCACTATCAAAGAGGCGACTAAAGACCATTTGAGCAACATAGATGTTTGTAGGTAAAAATGCAAACCTCAATTCGCTAGTCGCTGTGGATTTTCCAATTGGTTAAGTTCCAGTCATAGCAAATCCCCTACACAGGAAAACAATAAATTAATTCTGAGCCAAGACATTGCTTCAAACACAAGAAGAATAGTTACGTTACTACATGTACACCGTTAGTAAAGTACGATCTGGAAAGGAGAACACACATTTGCTTATGTCTGTGGTGAGGCAATATTGACAACAACCTGCCAAGTAAATAACTTCAGTCTATTAATAGCCAAAAAAACATCTAGGAATAGTTGCTGGCATATTTCACACTTGTTTTAAGTTGAACCTCTAACACATGTCCAAACATCAGTATATGAGCGGTGATTAGAAACATCATCTGAACATCTGCATCGAAGGTCCACTAAGATGTTCTTCCACCTTTTAATGACAAACTCTGCAGGGGAAGTACTGTGTATTAACCCTTTCAGAAAAAAATAGGATGATAAACAACACCAAAGAATTATTTGAGCGACCATCACACAATAGACTAATATATCTTATCATTTCATGCAACAGATACATATTGTTAGTTTGAGGGAACAAAAGCTTTACCACCAAAGCATTCTGAACTGCTCCTATCGACACCATGATTATATTGGAAATTAAGCTTCCACGAAGGCAAAAAAGAAAGTTTGTAACAAATGGATCATAAAGAACAATCCAAGGATAGCAAAACCAAACTGACCGTAGGTAGTACCAAGACACATGGTCCCCTTAGATAGAGCTGATCCACTCGCACAAATATTTTCTTTTTACAAAAATCATAATATCATGTTCATGAAAAGCGAAGATAATACAACAATGGACACAAAAAATGCATTTGGATATACTTTAGTTTGATAATGAATTGACGAGAAAGGGTTTCTCCTTGCTTTATATTATATAGCAACCGGCATCGCAGTACATCCAAGAGACCGATACAAACTCACGCCACCTCCGCACACAACACAAACACCCCCCCCAAGGAAAGAGACATAAGTACCGGACACCGACACACCACCCACCGACCACCAAGCTCACTACAGATATGCAAAGAAGACCGCTTGTACCGAACGGAGAACTCCATCATGACAATCCAGAATGGAGAGGTGAAACGGACAACAATAAAGCCAGGAATCTAGAGCAGTGCTTCCCAGAAGGGGACGACCACAGATAGCCGCCACCGCCCAATCGTGCAGATCAAGTTTTCACCTAGGGTAAGACAAAAGGAGTGGAAACACCATGACGGAGCCTTCAGGAAGGGTATGACATCCACGGACGTCGCCACCGTTGGCCAATACATGGACTGGGCAAGAGACGTACCCCAACGCACACTCCTCTGTCGGACCCTAGCTCCGCCAACCGCGCGCAAGCAAGCCACTCGCATGGCCATGATTGCTCGCCCACACCTGAGACGCATGATCCACCCACGAACGGCATGCCTCCCGCCACCAGGGTCGCTGCCTAATATCCAAACACCCCCAAGATCATCCCAAAGAGGTCGACTTTGGTCAAATGGGGACACACTCAACTAACAAAACCGCAGATCCGTCCTGCCTCGAAACATCTCCGGAGCGGCAACTGTCTGCACGGGCATGGAAAGGGATAGGTGGGGGAGCGGACGCATCCATGACTGGCGGACCCCCGTACAACAAAACGGGGCACGAGCACGCGGGAGTTGCCCGTCCCTCTAGCCAACCTCTCCGCTAGACACCCACTGTGCCACCCCATCACGGCGGCCGACGTCGAACCATGCGAGGCCAGCAACGAAGACCCATCCACTGGCAAGGGGAACCAGGACCGCCACCCACAACCAAAAGAGCTCACCGGGGAGCCTATTCGTGCCACCGTCGCCGTCCAGCTATCGAAACACCTGGAGATCGGACAGCTCGCCCCCCAGGGCTATCGCCGTTGCTCCTCCACCACCACCCATCGCAGCCACGGTAGGGGTGGACGCCCGCAGCTCATGCCTCCCAAGACCCGTGCTGCCTGGGCCCTAATCCGGCTGCGCCGCCGCTGTCCCAGGCATCCGAGGCTCAAGGTGTTGGGGAATGTTGCATGGGAAACAAAAAATTTCCTACGCAGACGCAAGATCTATCCATGGTGATGAGCATCTACGAGAGGGAGAGTGGATCTACATACCCTTCTGTAGATCGCTAAGCGGGAAGCGTTAAGAAATGCGGTCGATGTAGTCGAACGTCTTCGCAATCCAAATCACCAAACATCCCACAATCCCATCACGATCCATCCCGCAATCCAATCACGATCCTTCCCGCGATCCAGTCACGGTCCTTCACAAACGGACGACACCTCCGCGTTCAGCACACGTACGGCTCGATGATGATCTCCACCTTCTTGATCCATCAAGAGGGAGCGGAGAGGTAGATGAGTTCTCCGGCAGCACAACGGCATGGTGGCGGTGGTGGTGAACTAATCCGACAGGGCTTCGCCTAAGCACTACAGAACTAATCTAGAGGAGAAACAATCTAGTGGAAGAATAGGGCAGCATGTAGCAATTAGGGTTCGGGCTGTCCTCAAATCCTCTAGTATATATAGGAGGGAGGGGAGGGAGGATGGCGCCCCAAGGGCTGCCCCCTTGGTGCGACCGAAGTGGGAGGTGGAGGAGTCCTACTCCAATCCTACTAGGAGTAGGATTCCTCCTCTCCACTTGGAAATCCTTTCAACCTTTTAGTTTTTTTCCTTCCCCAACTGCATGGGCCTTAGTGGGGGCTTCGATCAGCCCATCAGGGGATGGTTTGTGTCCTCCCACATCCCATGAGGCCCTTTGGGGCATGAGGACCCTCCCGATGGTCCCGCGGTACCCTCCCGACACTCTCGGTACACCACCGAAGTACCCAAAACTTTTCTGGTGACCAAAAAGGGACTTCCTATGTATCAATATTTACCTCCGTACCATTCCGGAGCTCCTCATGACGTCCGGGATCTTATCCTGGACTCCGAACAACCTTCTGTCACCAACATACATAACTCAATACTACCGAAACGTCACTCCACGTTAAGTGTGCAGACCCTGTGGGTTCGAGAACTATGTAGACATGACCGAGACACCTCTACGGTCAATAACCAATAGCGGGACCTGGATTCCCATATTGGTATCTACATACTCTATGAAGATCTTTATCTGTTGAACCTCTTTGTCAAGGATTCAGTTAATCCCGTATGATGTCCCCTTTGTTCTTCGATATGTTAATTGCCCGAGATTTGATCGTCGATATCTCTATACCTAGTTCAATATCGTTACCGGCAAGTCTCTTTACTTGTTCCGTAATACAAGATCCCGTGGCTAACACTTTAGTCACTTTGCTTGCAAGGCTCATTATGATGTCGTATTACCGAGTGGGCCCTGAGATACCCCTCCGTCACATGGAGTAACAAATCCCAGTCTTGATCCATGTCAACCCAACAGACACCCTCAGAGATACCCGTAGAGCACCTTTATAGTCACCCAGTTGCGTTGCGACGTTTGATACACACAAGGTATTTCCCCGGTGTCAGTGAGTTGCACGAGCTCATTGTCATAGGAACAGATACTTGACCTGCGGAAAACTATAGCAAAAAACTGACACAATCATATGCTATGTTTATAGTTTGGGTCTTGTTCATCACATCATTCTCCTAATGATGTGATCCTATTATCAAATGACATCTCATGTCCATGGCTAGGAAACCTTGACCATCTTTGATCAATGAGCTAGTCAAATAGAGGCATACTAGGGACATGGTGTTGTCTATGTATCCACACATGTATCTGAGTTTCCGATTAATACAATTCTAGCATGGATAATAAACGATTATCATGAACAAGGAGATATGATCATAACTAATTTATTATTGCCTCTAGGGCATATTTCCAACAGTCTCCCACTTGCACTAAAGTCAATAATCTAGCTCATATCACTATGTGATTTACATTGTTATGAATCTCACACCCAATGAGTTCCGAGGTTTGATCATATTTTGCATGTGAAAGAGGTTTTAGTCAACGAGTCTGTGACATTCATATCCTTGTGTACTTTGCAAATCTCTATGTCATACTATAGATACTATTACCATGCTCCACTTGGAGCTATTCCAAATGGCTGCTCCACTATACGTATCCAGATTGCTACTACGAGTCATCCGGATTGGTGTTAAAGCTTGCATCGACGTAACCCCTTAGGACGAACTCTTTATCACCTCCATAATCGAGAAATATTTCCTTAGTCCTCTAGCTACCAAGGATAATTTTGACCGATGTCCAGTGATCCACTCCTAGATCACTCTTGTACCCCTTGTTAGACTCATGGCAAGGCACACACAGGTGCGGTACTCAACATGGCATACCATACAGAACCGATGGCTAAGGCATAGGGGACAACCTTTGGTCGAGCTTTGAGTCTCACTCAACTCCACACCTTACAAATCAGGCAAGAACTCTTTCTTTGACCGATCCATTTTGAACTCTTTCAAAATTTTGTCAAGATATGTACTCATTGAAAGTCTGATCAAGCGTCTTGATCTATCTTTGTAGATCTCGATGCCCAACAATTAAGTAGCTTTATCCAAGTCTTCCTTTGAAAAACTCTTTTCAAACAACCGTTTATGCTTTCCAGAAATTCTACATTATTTCCGATTAACAATATGTCAACCACATATATTTATCAGAAATTCTATAGTGCTCCCACTCACTTTCTTGTAAATACAAGTTTGTCATAAACTTTGTATAAACCAAAAACTTTGATCACCTCATCAAAGCATATATTCCAACTCCGAGATGCTTGCTCCAGTCCATAGAAGGATCGCTGGAGCGTGCATACCTTTTAGCATCCTTAGGACTGACAAAACCTTCTGGTTGTATCACATACAACCTTTTCCTCAAGTAAATCATTAAGGAAATGATGTTTTGACATCCATCTGGCAGATTTCATAATTGAAAAATGCAACAACTGTTGGAGAATGTTGCATGGGAAACAAAAAATTTCCTACGCACACGCAAGATCTATCCATGGTGATGAGCATCTACGAGAGGGAGAGTGGATCTGCATACCCTTGTAGATCGCTAAGCGGGAAGCGTTAAGAAACGCGGTTGGTGTAGTCGAACGTCTTCGCGATCCAAATCGCCGAGCATCCCACGATCTCATCACGATCCGTCCCGCGATCCAATCACGATCCGTCCCGCGAACTCATCACGATCCGTCCCGCGATCCAATCACGATCCGTCCCGTGAACTCATCACGATCCGTCCCGTGAACTCATCACGATCCGTCTCGCGATCTTGATCACGGTCCTTCTGATCTGGCACCGAACGGACGGCACCTCCGCGTTCAGCACACGTACAGCTCGATGACGATATTCTCCTTCTTAATCCAGCAAGAGGGAGCGGAGAGGTAGACGAGTTCACTGGCAGCATGACGGCGCCGCGGTGATGGTGGTGGAGCAATTCCGGTAGGGCTTCGCCTAAGCACTGGAGAAATCCGATCTAGAAGAGAAACTACGATCTAGAGGAGAGGTAGCACGTGCTTAGGCGAAGCTGTGCTTAGGGTTTTTGGATAAGATTTCCAGCCACGTGCAACCCTACCCTCTAGTCCGTAATTTATCCTCTAGACCGGTTTCAGCTGTGCATAGGCGAAGCCCTGCTGAGATTACTCCACCACCATCACCGCAGCGTCGTCATGCTGCCGGAGAACTTATCTACCTCTCCGCTCCCTCTTGCTGGATCAAGAAGGCGGAGATCGTCATCAAGCCGTACGTGTGCTGAACGCGGAGGTGCCGTCCGTTCGGTGCTAGATCGGGACGGATCGTGATTGGATCGCGGGACGCTCGGCGATTTGGATCGCGAAGACGTTCGACTACGTCAACCGCGTTTCTTAACGCTTCCCGCTTAGCAATCTACATGGGTATGTAGATCCACTCTTCCTCTCGTAGATGCTCATCACCATGGATAGATCTTGCGTGTGCATAGGAAATTTTTTGTTTCCCATGCAACATTCTCCAACAGTGGCATCATAAGCTAGGTCTATGTGTAGACGAGATCTAGCGTAGAACACAAAGAGTTGTGGGCGTTGATGCTTAGATTGCTTCCTCCCTTGGTCGTGTTTTGGTTCAGCGGTATTGTGAGATGAAGCGGCCCGGACCAACCTTACTCGTACGCTTACGAGAGACCGGTTCCATCGACTGACGTGTAACCTCGTTGCACAAAGATGGCTGGCGGCTGTTTGTTTCTCCTACTTTAGTTGGATCAGATTCGACAAAGGCGGTCCTTGAGAAGGTTGAAAAGAAACTTATGTATCACCGTTGTGATTTATGTGTAGGTGAGAATTGTTCTTGCTAGATACCCGTAGCAGCCACGTAAAACATGCAGCAACAATTAGAGGACGTCTAACTTGTTTTTGGAGGGTACGTTGTGATGTGATATGGCCAATTACATGATGAGATATATGTGATGTATGATATGATAATGTGTTGTATAGAATATCACGACTTGCATGTCGATGAGTATGAAAACCGGCAGGAGCCATAGGGTTGTCTTTAATTATTGTATGACCTGCGTGTCAATCATTAAGCGCTATGTAATGTTGTACTTTATCGCTAAACGGTAGCAATAGTAGTAGAAGCATGGTGGGCGCGACAACCCCGATGGCGACACGTTGATGGAGATCATGGTGTCGTGCCGGTGACGATGGAGATCATGTTGGTGCTTTCGAGATGGAGATAAAAAGCACAAGTTCATGGCCATATCATGTCACTTAGGATTTGCTTGTGATGTTAATCATTTTATGAAGCTTGTTTTTCTTAGGACGACGGTAGCATTATAAGGTGATCCCTCACTTAAATTTCAAGATGAATTATGTTCTCCCCGAGTGTGCACCGTTGCGAAAGTTCGTCGTGTCGAGACACCACGTGATGATCGGGTGTGATAAACTCTACGTTCACACACAACGGGTGCAAGCCAGTGTTGCACATGCGGAACACTCGGGTTAAACTTGACGAGCCTAGCATGTACAGACATGGCCTCGGAACACAAGAGACCGAAAGGTCGAACATGAGTCATATAGTAGATATGATCAACATCATGATGTTCACCATTGAAACCACCTCAACTCACGTGATGATCGGACTTGAGTTGGTGAATTTGGATCATGTGACACTGAGATGACCTGAGGGATGCCAATTTGAGTGGGAGCTTTAGTAACTTGATTAACTAAACTCATTATCTTGAACAATAGTCTTAGTAACCTTTGCCTATTTATGTTGTACATCAATGGCTCGCGCAGTAGCACCCCTGAATTTTAATGCGTTCCTAGAGAAAGCTAAGTTGAAAGATGATGGAAGTAACTTTGTTGACTGGGCCCGTAATCTGAGGATTATCCTCACGGCTTCCCAGAAATCATATGTCCTTGATGCACCGCTTGGTGACCAACCGGAAGACATGTCATCCAAAGACGTTAAGAACACTTGGGAGGCACATTCTAGAGATTACTCAATAGTTCAGTGTGCAATATTGTATGGCTTAGAACTGGGACTTCAAAGACGTTTTGAACGTCATGGAGCATATGAGATGTTCCAGGAGTTGAAGTTTATCTTTCAGAAGAATGCTCGAATCGAGAGGTATGAGACCTCTCATAATTTCTATGCTTGCAAAATGGAGGAGAATGGGTCTATCAGTGAACATATACTCAGAATGTCTAGGTATTCGACTCGTCTGGCGGAGTTGGGAATTGCCCTTCCGCCAGAGGCGATCACTGACAGAGTTCTTCAATCACTGCCACCTACCTACAAGAGCTTTGTGATGAACTATAACATGCACGGGATGAACAAGTCAGTCGCCGAGCTATTTGTGATGTTAAAAGTCGCTGAGTCTGAAATCCAGAAAGAACATCAAGTGTTGATGGTCAATAAAACCACTAGTTTCAAGAAGAATGGCAAGGGCAAGGGCAAGAAGGGTAAATCCAAGAAGGATGGCAAAGCAGTTGCTCCTCCTGCAAAGAAGCCCAAGGTTGGACCCAATCCAGAAACTGAGTGCTTTCATTGCAAGGGAACTGGTCACTAGAAGCGGAACTGCCCCAAGTACCTGGCTGACAAGAAGGCAGCCAACAACAAACAAGGTATATATGATATACATGTTATTGATGTGTACCTTACTAGCCCTCGTTGTAGTGCCTGGGTATTTGATACCAGTTCGGTTGCTCACATTTGCAACTCAAAGCAGAACCTACGGAATAGACGGAGGCTGGCTAAGGACGAAGTGACGATGCGCGTGGGAAATGGTTCCAAGGTTGATGTGATCGCCGTCGGCACGCTCTCTCTTCGATTACAATCGAGATTTGTGATGAACCTGAATAATTTTTATTTAGTGCCTGCGTTAAGCATGAACATTATATCTGGATCTTGTTTACTGTGAGATGGTTACTCATTTAAATTAGAGAATAATGGTTGTTCTATTTATATGAGTAATATATTTTATGGTCATGCACCTAATGTGAGGGGTTTATTTATATTGAATCTTGATAGTGATGATACACATGTTCATAACATTGATGCCAAAAGATGTAGAGTTGATAATGATAGTTCCACTTTCTTGTGGCACTGCCGTTTGGGTCATATTAGTGTAAAACGCATGAGGAAGCTCCATGCATGAGGAAACGCATGTGAACCATGCCTCATGGGCAAGATGACTAAAACACCGCTTTCTGGAACAATGGAACGGGCAAGTGACTTGTTGGAAATCATACATACTGATGTGTGGGGTCCAATGAATGTTGCAGCACGCGGTGGATATCTTTATTTTCTCACCTTCACTGATGACTTAAGTAGATATTATGGGTATATTTACTTAATGAAACATAAGTATGAAACGTTTGAAAAGTTCAAGCAATTTCAGAGTGAAGTTGAGAATCATCGTAATAAGAAGATCAAATTCCTACGATCTCATCGAGGAGGTGAATATCTGAGTTATGAGTTTGACAGTCACTTAAGACAGTGTGGAATTGTTTCATAGTTGACACCGCCCGGAACACCACAGCGTAATGGTGTGTCCGAACATCGTAATCGAACCTTATTAGATATGGTGCGTTCTATGATGTCTCTTGCCGATTTGCCACTATCGTTTTGGGGTTATGCATTAGAGACAACTGCATTCACTTTAAATAGGGCACTATCGAAATCCATTGAGACGAGGCCATATGAATTGTGGTTTGGCAAGAGGCCAAAGTTGTCATTTCTTAAAGTTTGGGGATGTGATGCTTATGTCAAAAAGCTTCAGCCTAAAAAGCTGGAACCCAAAGCAGAGAAATGCATCTTCATAGGATACCCGAAAGAGACAGTTGGGTATACCTTCTATCTCAGATCCGAAGGTAAAGTCTTTGTCTCTAAGAATGGAACATTTCTTGAGAAAGAGTTTCTCTCGAAAGAATTGAGTGGGAAGAAAATAGAGCTTGATGAGGTTATTGAACCTTTACTTCAACCAGAGAGTAGCGCAGTGCAGAAAGAAGTTTGTATGGCGCCTACAACATTTGAAGAGGAAGTTAATGATGATGATCATGAAGCTTCGGATCAAGTCACTATTGAACCTCGTAGGTCGACAAGGGCGCGTGCTGCTCCTGAGTGGTACGGCAACCATGTCTTGGAGGTCATGTTGTTTGACAACAATGAACCTACGAGCTATGAAGGAGCGATGATGGGCCCGAATTCTGAGAAATGGTTAGAGGCCATGAAATCCGAGATGGGATCCATGTATGAAAACAAAGTATGGACTTTGGAAGTATTACCTGAAGGGTGAAAGGCCATTCAGAACAAATGGATCTTTAAGAAGAAGATGGACACGGACGGCAATGTCACCGTCTATAAAGCTCGACTTGTGGCAAAGGTTTTTCACAAGTTTAAGGAGTTGACTACGATGAGACCTTCTCACCCATAGTGATGCTTAAGTCCGGTAGAATCATGTTAGCAATAGCTGCATATTTCGACTATGAAATTTGGCAAATGGATGTCAAAACAGCGTTCCTCAACGGTTTCCTTGTGGAAGAGTTGTATATGATGCAACCGAAAGGTTTTGTCGATCCAGAGAATGCTAACAAAGTTTGCAGAATCCAGCGATCCATTAATGGACTGGTGCAAGCATCTCGGAGATGGAATAAGCGCTTTGATGAGGTGATCAAAGCGTTTGGGTTTATACAAGTTTATGGAGAAGCTTGTATTTACAAGAAAGTGAGTGGGATCTCTATAGCATTTCTGATATTATATGTGGATGCCATATTGCTGATTGGAAACAATATAGTATTGTTGGAAAACATGAAGGAATATTTGAACAAGAGTTTTCAATGAAGGACCTAGGAGAAGCTACTTTCATATTAGGCATTAAGATCTATAGAGATAGATCAAGACGCTTAATAGCACTTTCACAGATCACATGCCCTAATAAACTTTTGAAGAAGTTCAAAATGGATCAGTCCAAGAAGGGGTTCTTACCTGTGTTACAAGGTGTAAAGTTGAGTAATACTCAATAACCAGTGACTGCAGAAGATAGAGAGAAGACGAGTTTCATCCCCTATGCTTTAGCCATAGGCTCTATCATGTATGCAATGTTGTGCACAAGACCCGATGTCAGCCTTGCCATAAGTATGGCCGGAAGGTTTCAATGTGATCCTAGAATGGAGCACTGGATGGCGGTCAAGAATATCCTTAAGTACCTGAAAAGGACTAAGGAAATGTTTCTCGTTTATGGAGGTGATGAAGAGCTCATCGTAAAAGGTTACGTCGATGCGAGATTTGACACTGATCCGGATGACTCTAAGTCGCAAACCGGATACATATTTATTCTCAATGGGGGAGCGGTAAGCTGGTTCAATTCCAAGAAAAGTGTGGTAGCCGATTCTACATACGAGGCGGAGTACATCGCAGCCTCGGAGGCAGCGAAGGAAGGTGTCTGGATGAAGCAGTTCATGACAGATCTTGGAGTAGTTCCTAGTGCACTGAATCCAATGACTCTGTTTTGTGACAACACCGGTGACATTGCTCTGGCCAAGGAACCAAGGTTTCACAAGAGGACCAGACACATAAAGCGACGCTTCAATTCCATCTGCGATTACATCGAGGAGAAGGACATAAATATTTGCAAAGTGCACACGGATTTGAATGTTGCAGACCTGTTGACTAAACCTCTTCCAAGGGCTAAACATGATCAACACCAGAACTACATGGGTGTTCGATTCATTACAATGTAAATCACATAGTGATGTGAACTAGATTATTGACTCTAGTGCAAGTGGGAGACTATTGGAAATATGCCCTAGAGGCAATAAATAAAGTTTTTATTATTATATTTCCTTGTTCATGATAATTGTTATTATCCATGCTATAATTGTATTGATTGGAAACACATTGCATGTGTGGATGAATAGACAACACTTTGTCCCTAGTATGCCTCTAGTGAACTAGCTCGTTGATCAGAGATGGTCAAGGTTTCCTAGCCATTGACATGTGATGTCATTTGATAACGGGATCACATCATTAGGAGAATGATGGGATGGAAAAGACCCAAACTATAAATGTAGCATATGATCGTGTCAGTTTATTGCTATTGTTTTCTACATGTCAAGTATATGTTCCTATGACCATGAGATCATGCAACACACGGACACCGGAGGAGTTCCTTGCGTGTATCAAACTTCACAATGTAACTGGATGACTATAAAGGTGCTCTACAGGTATCTCCGTGGGTGTCTGTTGGGTTGGCATGGATCAAGACTGGGATTTGTTACTCCGTGTGACGGAGAGGTATCTCAAGGCCCGCTCGGTAATACAGCATCACAATAAGCCTTGCAAGTAATGTGACTAAGTGTTAGTCATGGGATCTTGTGTTATGTAACGAGTAAAGAGACTTGCCGGTAACGAGGTTGAACTAGGTATGGAGATACCGACGATCGAATCTCGGGCAAGTAACATACCGAAGAACAAAGGGAACATCATACGGGATTAACTGAATCCTTGACATAGAGGTTCGGCTGATAAAGATCTTCGTAGAATATGTAGGAACCAATATGGGCATCCAGGTCCCGCTATTGGTTACTGACCGTAGAGGTGTCTCGGTCATGTCTACATAGTTCTCGAACCCGCAGGGTCTGCACACTTAAGGTTTGGCGATGTTTTGGTAGTATAGAGTTATGTATGGTGGTGACCAAAGGTTGTTCGGAGTCCCGGATGATATCCCGGACGTCACGAGGAGCTCCGGAATGGTCCGAAGGTAAAGATTGATATATATGGGAAGTCCTGTCTTGGTCGCCGGAAATTTTTTGGGCTCATCGGTAGTGTACCGGGAGTGCCGGTAGTGTACCGGGGGACCATCGGGAGGGGTATTTTGACCCAAGAGGATACATGGGCTGTGGGAGGATAAATACCAACCCTTAGTGGGCTGGTGAAAGTCCCACACTAGGCCCATGCGGCTGGGAAGAAATTCCAAAGGAGAAAAGGTGGAAAAAGGCAAAAAGGTGGAAATAAGGAAGGAGTCCTAATCCTACTAGGAGTGGAGGAGGAGGAGGACTCCTCTCCACTTCGGCCAAAGCAAAGAGGGGCTGGCTCTTGCGCCAAGCCTCCTCCTCCTCTCCTCCTATATATACTAGAGGGTTTTAGGTTTTTGGATAAGATTTCCAGCCACGTGCAACCCTACCCTCTAGTCCGTAGTTTCTCCTCTAGATCGGTTTCAACTGTGCTTAGGCGAAGCCCTGCTGAGATTACTCCACCACCATCACCGCAGCGTCGTCACGCTGCCGGAGAACTCATCTACCTCTCCACTCCCTCTTGCTGGATCAAGAAGGCGGAGATCGTCATCAAGCTGTATGTGTGTTGAACGTAGGTGTCGTACATTCGGTGCTAGATCTGGATGGATCGTGAGTGGATCGCGGGACGCTCGGCGATTAGGATCGCGAAGACGTTAGACTACATCAATCGCGTTTATTAACGCTTCCCGCTTAGCGATCTACAAGGGTACGTAGATCCAGTCTTCCTCTTGTAGATGCTTATCACCATGAATAGATCTTGCGTGTGCGTAGGAAATTTTTTGTTTCCCATGCAACGTTCCCCAACATGTATTACTATGATCAAGATTCAATAAACCATTCTCATTGGGTGCATGACCATTGAAGGTATTATTCATGTAAACAGAATAACCATTATTCTGTAACTTAAATGAATAACCGTATTGCAATAAACACGATCTAATCACGTTCATGCTCAACGCAAACACCAAATAACATTTATTTAGGTTCATCACTAATCCTGAGGGTAGAGAGAACGTGCGATGGTGATCATATCAACCTTGGAAAACACTTCCAACACACATCGTCACCTCACCCTTAGCTAGTCACCGTTTATTCCGTAGCTTTTACTTCAAGTTACTAATACTTAGCAATCGAAACGGTTTCTAATACACAGGTGCTACTTGGAGTACTAGCAAGGTACACATCAATAATATTTATATCAAATATACTTCTGTCAACGTTGCGAACCTTCTTATCTACCAAGTATCTAGGGTTGTTCCGTTTCAGTGACCGCTCTCCTCATAATAGAAGCACTAAGTCTCGGGTTTGGGTTCAACCTTGGGTTTCTTCACTGGAGCAGCAACTGGCTTGCCATCCATGAAGTTTCCCTTCTTGCCCTTGCCCTTTACGAAACTAGTGATTTTACTAACTATCAACACTTGATGCTCCTTCTTGATTTCTACCTTCACGATGTCAAACATTGCGAATAGCTCAGGGATAATGTTTTCCATCCCTGGCATGTTTAGAGTTCATCACGAAGCTCTAGTAGCTTTGTGGCAGTGACTTGGAGAACTATATCAATCACTATCTTATCTGGATGATCAACTCCCACTCGATTCAAGTGATTGTAGCACCCAGACAATCTGAGAACATGCTCACTTATTGAGCTATTCTCCTTCATCTTGCAGGCAAAGAATCTTGTTCGAGGTATCATACTTCTCAACACGGGAACGAGCCTGAAATCAAATTTCAGCTCTTGGAACATCACATATGCTCCGTGATGTTCAAAACGTCTTTGGATCCTGAATTCTAAGCCGTAACGCAAGACACACCGAACAATCAAGTAGTCATCAAAACGTGACTGTCAGATGTTCATAACATCCACAGTCGCCGCTTGAGGGGGGTGGCGCACCGAGCGGTGCATCAAGGACATAAAACTTCTGTGCAGCAACTAAGGACAATCCTCTAATCACGGACCTAGTCCGCATAATTTCTACCATTATCTTTCAACTCTATTTTCACTAGGAATGTATTAAAAACACAGGGGAGCTACAACGCAAGCTATTGATCTACAACATAACTTTGCAAAGACAACTTTAGACTATGTTCATGACAAATGAGTTCAATTAATCATATTACTTGAGAACCCCCACTCAAATTAACATCCCTTTGGTCATATGAGTGCACTAGTGGAAAAAGGCCTATTTGTCCCGGTTCCAAAGGCCCATCTGTCCCGGTTCTGGACCCGGGACTAAAGGGTCGGGACTAATGCCCATGACCTTTAGTCCTGGTTCGCTTACGAACCGGGACAGATGGGGCTACACGTGGCCGCTCTGCCGAGCCCAGGGAGGAGGGCCTTTGGTCTCGGTTGGTAACACCAACCGGGACCAAAGAGCGTCCACGCGTCAGCAGCCGAGGAGCTGTTTTTTTAAAGAGGGGTTTTTTGAGGGTTTTGGAGGGTTAATTTAGGGGTTTCATGTATTTTGTTAGCTAGCTAATAGAGAGAAGTGACCTCTCTTATCTCCGTGCTTGGTCGCGACACTATGTACTATACGTATAGAGAGAACATATAACACTATTTAATCATCATTTTTGTCAATGAGACATCATATAACAAGTTGGTCACTAGTCATAATCACAACTCCTCCGCCTCATCATCATCAACTCTAACACATTATAGCACATAATAACACATTGTACCTATGATCTAGTCCTCTCTCATAGGACCTACTCAACCCTCTCTTAGGTACAATATTATAAAACAAGATAGGCCCTGACTCTCCATTATGGAGAACGGAGATCATCTTGTCTCCCATTATTGGCCTACGCACAATGTTGCTTCCAAGTAGCTTTCTACAATTGACCATACATTTTTTCCAATCTTTGATTGTCATGTCTTCATCGGTTTTACAAATCCGGTATGGACATGAGTGATGCATAGGCTGACCTGGCCATGGTGGCCCTAAGCTCATAACAACAACGCGACCTCTCGGAAACATCAGATGAGGCACACAATCCTTCGGGATTTTATGTTGAAAAACATAGTAATAACTTTGTAGTTAGCAATGTAGTTTAGTTTTAGAAGAATTTATGCAAAAGATGCATGGATGTCGTAATAGTAGAAAATCTTACCCTGCAATCTCCATGGATGTTACCGTAGTTCACCACGTGCACTAGTGGCACGTATTGACCATAATGTGGAGGAGTTTGATAATAGCTATTGTAATTCTCAAGATGACTAAGAAATGCGGTAAGATGATCTTTCTCCTTATAAGTTAATTGTACTTCATCACTGTAGTAGTAGGTTCTGTCTACCATCTTTTGTACATTTTTTGAAGAATGAAAATAAGCTGTCAATGCAAATAAGTTGTCAACTATTTTTAAATAAACAATATAAATTACTTAATAAATATGGTTGAGAAACTCACATAATGGTAGAACTAGAGGCGTCTGCACATCAACCGAGATGTCGATATTACCTTCAATTTCATCTTCCGGACGAATATCAAAGGTGATAAACATATTAGGCTCAAATGCATAAGCCTTCCATAGTGCTCTCCAAGTTTTGCATTCAAAATAGCAGTAGGTGTCTGCATGGTACAATTTTATCGCAAAAGTAAAACCATGGTCGGTCCTCAAGTGAACTATCTTTACCTCCATAGTTTTTTTAGTATTGAAACCAATCTTATCAAGACAGCAATTCTTGCATGGCAGGGGATATGCTAGTAGAATAGTAAAAAATTAAAATTATAAGTTGAAGCAAAAGAAGCGGAAGTCATGCTTAATTACGAAAAAAGACTTGTCGTTGTGACTTACTGTATCCACTTCGAAGGTCTCATCCAGCATGATGCTGAAGCGCCTACCATCAACTAGGAAAGGCTTGTCACACAAGCCGTGCTTGTCTTCGCAGTATTCGCACATAGCGAATTTCCTTTCGTCATCAAACATTTCCTATGTTCATAGTTGAAACATTTAAAATCGATCGAAGAAAACTCCGAGAAAACTGATCAACACACAAATCACTATTACTCAATATGCAACAGGTTGACTTTAGGTCTGTCGAGTCTTTTCTTCCTAAACTCTCATCTCACGTATATGGTGGGCACTCCCTCTGATATTGCGACCGTCGGTGATGGTGGCTCCTCCATTCGTCCCAGAATGTATTACATCAAAATGTCTAGCACACTGGAACGAAGGAGAAGCGACCCCCACGACAACAGTCGGGATTCTTCCTCTCTCTCTCTATGTTTCATATATCGAGCAATGCCTCTCCCGCACTGAAAGACACACAAGGATCCGAAACAGACCTAAAGTAAACCCGTTTCATATATCGAGCAATGCCATAGAAAAATTCCCTATGTTTTACCGGAATGAGTTACAAATCACAAATACATTTATAATGAACTCAAATATAATATCACTAATACATCATCCCGAATAATTCAGTTCAAGAATTAGGCACGCTTTGGATCCTAATGCGTGTGTGACTTTCGGTCCGTCGAGGCTTTCCTTAAGTAACTCTCATATCTCATGGTGTGTTGGTGCGCTCTCTCTTACACTGATATGGTGGTGTATATATGTTGGTGGGCACTCTCTCACAGTAATAGTTCGACCGCTGGTGATGGACGCCCCTCTCTTATCTTCTTGCGCAATATATCGACGAGTATATCGCAGAGAAGAGAAAAAAGAGGAGGCGCCCCTTACGACAACAGTCGGGATTCCTCCATCAAGAACACCCATGAAAGTCACACAAGGAGAAACGACAGACCGAAAGTCACACACGCATTATACCGATAAAATATCACAAATACATTAATATTTATAATGAACTCAAATATAATATCACTAATACACCATCCCGAATAATCCAATTAATGCATCATCAAATATTAACTAATATATCTCGAATATTATCATATAAGATCACTAATACAGATCGAATATCCTAGAATCCAAAGTGGAGGACGGTGAACCCGGTTCACTAGCAATCTCTGACGCCAGTGGTGGACACCCAAAGATAAGGAACCATCACGGGATCATAACTCGGGTGAGATCCCTGAAGGATCTGCCAGGTATTGTCGAACCGGGCGTCCAACACCACCATGTAGCGACGGACGTGCTCGTCCTCCTCCCAGACACGACGACGTACCACCTCCGTGGGTGCCCGCTCCCTCCGCACCAAAAGTGGCCTGCTTGACCGCCACCACAGAAGGTCCGGGTCGATGACGAGACCTGGATTCCTCACCAACCTTCGAGCCCGGGAAGTTAGCAACTCCCCAGCGCGGTGGAGCCCAGTCCCGGACATGGAGCCTATCAAGCAGGCTCTCGCGGACTACTCGACGACGAGGATGCTGCCCGGGCATCGTTGACAAATTCCTATGAGAATGTTTTCTTATCGTTTAATCACTAATTTTTCATAAAACCCAAAACAATTTTGTAATCCAACATACACATACTAATTTTTCCTAAAACTCCTAATAATTAGATAAAACATACAACAACTAAAACATAAACATTCATCATATAAACATGAACCCTAAGGCTCACACATACTAATTTTTCCTAAGGCTCATAGCAGGGGCGGCGGCGGCGGGCCGGCGACGCGGAGGTGACGGGGCGGCGACGGGGGCGGGGCCACGACAGAGAGGCGACGACGATGGGGGCGGCAGGGGAGGCGACGGGGGAGGGGTGGTGAAGGGGGCGGCGGGGGTGGCGACGGGGGACGGCGGCCGATGGCGGCGACGGCGACGGAGAGCGCGTGAGATTCGGGCAGCCTGACGGGATGGGTGGGGATCTGGCCTTCGGGGGAGAGAATGGGTCGAAAACTGCTAAGTGTTTCCTTATATACAGGGAGCATTGGTCCCGGTTCGTGGCACTAACTGGGACCAATGCCCACCTTTGGTCCCGGTTGGTGCCACCAACCGGGACCAAAGACCTGTTTTCAGCAGCCCAAAGGGCGGGAAACAGGGACCTTTGGTCCTGGTTGGTGGCACCAACCGGGACCAAAGGGGGGCATTGGTCCCGGTTTGTGCCACCAACCGGGACCAATGGTCCCTTTTCGTCAGCCGGCGAGAAACAGGGACCTTTGGTCCCAGTTGGTGCCACCAACCGGGACCAAAGGTTGGTACTGCCCGGGGACAAATGTTTAGTCCCACCTCGCTAGCCGAGAGGGATCAAGAGTGGTTTATAAGCGCTGCTGCGCCAACCCTCTCGAGCTCCTCTCAACTACAGGCTTACGGGCCTAATTGCACTCTCCTCTTCCTGTGGGCCTATTGGTCCTTCTGCGGGCCTAAATCCTGGCCCAACTAGCTCTTGGGTTTCTAGTCGTATTCACGCCGTGGTGGCCCAATAGGCGGCATTTTTTTTATTTTTTCCTGTTTTTTGTTTTGTTTTTTTGCTTTATTTATTTTATTTTGTTTCTACTTATAGATTTTTAGTGATTCTTTTTGCTTTTAGGTCACAAAAATTATAAACTTTCTGTTAGTGCCATTAGTTTTCAAATTTGAATAGTTTAAATTTGAATTCTTTGAAATTTGTGTGAATCACTAGTTTGTGAATAACTTTACTATAAAAATAGATGTTTGAGTGATTCTTTCTTCCTGCTATTTAATATTACTTTGTTTTAACATTATACTCAATTTGGTAATTTCTAGGTTATTTTAAATGGTTGTTTAAATCAAAAATAGATATTTTTTTAGTTAAATGACCCTGAAATTGAAAAGCACTACAAATGAACTCTGAAAAGGTTGAAAGTTGGCATGGTATCATAATTTCACCCACATAACATGTGCTAAAAAGTTGAGAGGGTTACGGCAAAAGCTGGATGCACTTCATGTACAAAACGGTCAATCTCTTTCGAAGTGTGAGGGTTTCGGACGGAAACTCATCTGTTACAAAAGGCATTTCATTTTCTTGAACTTACTTGAACTCCAGACTTTTTGTGTGTTCAGAATGCACCATTCAAAGCCACATAATCAATTTTCAACCCTTTCCGACTTCATTTGTTATTTTCATGTAGTTATTGATTTTTTTGAGCTAAATGACACTGAAATTGAAAGCACTACAAATAAACTCTGAAAGGGTTGAAAGTTGGCATGGTATCATCATTTCACCCACATAGCATGTGCTAAAAAGTTGAGAGGGTTACGGCAAAAGCTGGATGCACTTCGTGTACAAAACAGGCAGTCTCATGCGAAGTATTAGGGTTTTGGACGGAAACTCGTCTGTTAGAAAAGGCATTTCATTTTCTTGAACTTATTTGAACTCCGGACTTTTTGTGTGTTCAAAATGCACCATTCAAAGACACATCATCAATTTTCAAACCTTTCCGACTTCATTTGTTATTTTTCATGCAGTTATTGATTTTTTGAGCTAAATGACACTGAAATTGAAAAGCACTACAAATGAACTCTGAAAAGGTTGAAAGTTGGCATGTTATCATCATTTCACCCACATAGCATGTGCTAAAAAGTTGAGAGGGTTACGACAAAAGTTGGATGCACTTCATACTGTTTTGGAGGCATGTCGTGTTTTTCGTGAACACATTGCTGGTCCTCCCGTGCCTCCGGTGTATCTCTTGTCTTCCCATACACGACCAAGAAGCCTAGCAGGTTCATGCAAAGATTCTTCGTCACGTGCATCACGTCGATTGTAGAGCGGACCTCTAGGTCTTTCTAGTAGGGTAGGTCCCAAAATATAGATTTCTTCTTCCACATGGGTGCGCGTCCCTCAGCGTCATTCGGAACAGATAGTCTGTCGGGATCCTTTCCAAAGATTACTTGTAAATCATTGACCATAGCAAGTATGTGATCACCAGTACGGATGGCGGGCTTCTTCCGGTGATCTGCCTCACCTTTGAAATGCTTGCCTTTCTTTTGACCTTGATGGTTGGTCAGAAGAAATCGACGATGCCCCAAGTACACATTCTTCCTATAATTGTCCAGGTATATACTTTTGGTGTCATCTAAACAGTGCGTGCATGCGTGGTATCCCTTGTTTGTCTGTCCTGAAAGGTTACTGAGAGCAGGCCAATCATTGATGGTTACAAACAGCAACGCATGCAGGTCAAAATCCTCCTGTTTGTGCTCATCCCACATGCATACACCGTTTCCATTCCACAATTGTAAAAGTTCTTCAACTAATGGCCTTAGGTACACATCAATGTCATTGCCGGGTTGCTTAGGGCCTTGGATGATAACTGGCATCATAATGAACTTCCGCTTCATGCACAACCAAGGAGGAAGGTTATAGATACATAGAGTCACTGGCCAGCTGCTGTGATTGCTGCTCTGTTCCCCAAAAGGATTAATGACATCCACGCTTAAACCAAACCATACGTTCCTTGCGTCACCTGCAAATTCCTTCCAGTACTTTCTCTCGATTTTTCTCCACTACGACCCGTCAGCGGGTGCTCTCAACATCCTGTCTTTCTTACGGTCCTCTCTGTGCCATCGCATATTCTTGGCATGCTCTTTGTTTCTGAACAGACATTTCAACCATGGTATTATAGGAGCATACCACATCACCTTGGCAGCAATCCTCTTCCTGGGGCGCTCGCCCTCAACATCACCAGGGTCCTCGCGTCTGATCTTATAGCACAATGCACCACATACCGGGCATGCGTTCAGTGTTGGTTCCGTTGCATGGGAAACAAAAATTTTCCTACACACACGCAGATCTATCCATGGTGATGAGCATCTACGAGAGGGAGAGTGGATCTACATACCCTTGTAGATCGCTAAGCGGGAAGTGTTAAGAAACACGGTTGGTGTAGTCGAACGTCTTCGCGATCCAAATCGTCGTGCGTCCCGCGATCCAATCACGATCCGTCCCGTGATCCAATCATGATCCATCCTGCGAACTTGATCACGATCCGTCCCACGAACTTGATCACGATCCTTCCGATCTAGTGCCGAACGGACGACACCTCCGCGTTCAGCACACGTACAGCTTGATGACGATCTCCGCCGTCTTGATCCAGCAAGAAGGAGCGGAGAGGAAGAAGAGTTCTAGGTAGCGTGATGGTGCTCCGGCGATGGTGGTGGAGCTATTTCGGCAGGGCTTCGCCTAAGCATTGCAGAAATCCGATCAAGAGGAGAAACTATGGACAAGAGGGTAGGGTTGCACGTGGCTGAACATCTTGTCGAAAAACCCTAAAACCCTCTAGTATATATAGGAGGACAGGAGGAGAGGAGGCATCCTTGGCTTCCAAGCCAAGGCTGGTTCTGCCGAACCAGGAGGTAGGAATCCTCCTCCTCCACTCCTAGTAGGATTAGGACTCCTTCCTAATTTAGCCTTTTTTTTGCCTTTTTCCACCTTTTTCCTTTTGGGTTTTTCTTCCCAGCCGCATGAGCCTTGTGTGGGACTTCCAACAGCCCACTAAGGGCTGGTATTCACTCTCCCACAGGCCATGAAGCCTCTTGGGTCGAAATACCCCTCCCGGTGGTCTCCCGGTACACTACCGGCACTCCCGGTACACTACCGATGAGCTTGAAACTTTTGTGGCGACCAAAATAGGACTTTCTATATATCAATCTTTACCTCCAGACCATTCCGGAGATCCTCGTGACGTTCGGGATCTCATCCGGGACTCCGAACAACCTTCGGTCACCACCATGCATAACTTTATACTACCGAAACATCACCGAACCTTAAGTGTGTAGACCCTGCGGGTTCGAGAACTATGTAGACATGACCGAGACACCTCCACGGTCAATGACCAATAGTTGAAAAATTATGGTAGCAATATTGCGGACTGGCTCCGTGATCTGAGGATTGTCCTCATTGCTGCACAGAAGGCTTATATCCTTAATGCACCGCTCGGTGCGCCAACCCCTCTAGCGTTGTTTGTAGATGTTGTGAAGATCTGACAGGCACGTTCTGATAACTACTTGATAGTTTTATGCATCATGCATTACAGCTTAGAATTGAGGCTCCGAAATGTTTTGAACGTCATGGAACATATTAGATGTTCTAGGAGCTGAAATTAGGATCTCAGGCTCGTGCCCGTGTTGCGAGATATGAGATCTCCAACAAGATTCTTTGCTTGTAATATGAAGCAGAATAGCTCAATCGTTGAGCATGTGCTCAGATTGTTTGGGTGCTACAATCACTTGAATCGAGTGGGAGTTAATCTTCTAGATAAGATAGTGATTGATATTGTTCTCCAAGTCACTGTCACTAAGCTACTAGAACTTGGTGATGAACTATTAACGCCAGGGATAGAAATAATGATCCGTGAGCTGTTCGCGATGTTTGACACTGCGAAGGTAGAAATCAAGAAGGAGCGTCAAGTGTTGATGGTTAGTCAAAACCACTAGTTTCGAGAAGGGCAAGAGCAAGGAGGGAAACTTCATGGATAGCAAGTCTGTTGCAGCTCCAGTGAAGCAACCCAAAGTCTAACCCAAACCCGAGACTAAGTGCTTCGATTATGAGGAGAACGGTCACTGAAGCGGAACAACCCTAGATACTTGGTAGATAAGAAGGCTGGCAAAGTCGACAGAAGTATATTTGATACGCGTGTTATTGATGTGTACCTTGCTAGTACTCCTAGTAGCACCTGGGTATTGGATACCGGTTCGGGTGCTAAATGTTAGTAACTCGAAGTAAAAGCTATGGAATAAACGGATACTAGCTAAGTGTGAGGTGACGATGTGTGTTGTAAATGTTTCCAAGGTTGATGTGATCAACATCGCACGCTCTCTCTACCTTCGAGATTAGTGACG
This sequence comes from Hordeum marinum, assembly GCA_022496015.1. NCBI lineage: Eukaryota > Viridiplantae > Streptophyta > Magnoliopsida > Poales > Poaceae > Hordeum > Hordeum marinum. The sequence continues at coordinate 523,418,944 of CM039675.1, forward strand.
AACCTAAATAAATGTTATTTGGTGTTTTTGCATTGAGCATGAACGTGATTAGATCATGTTCATTGCAACACGGTTATTCATTTAAGTTAGAGAATAATGGTTATTCTATTTACATGAATAATACCTTCACTGGTCATGCACCCAGTAAGAATGGTTTGTTGAAACTTGATCGTAGTAATACACATGTTCATAACATTGATGCCAAAAAGATACAAAGTTAATAATAATAGTACCACATACTTGTGGCACTGCCACTAAATGTCATATTGGTATAAAACGCATGAAGAAACTCCATGCTGATGGATCTTTGGACTCATTCGATTTCGAATCGGTTGAGACATGCGAACCATGCCTCTTGGTCAAGATGACTAAGGACCCCATTTTCTGTTTTGATGAAGCGGGCAAGTGATTTATTGGAAATGATACATGTTGATGTGTGCAATCCAATGAGTTTTGTAGCGTGCGGTGGATATCGTTATTTTCTTACCTTCACTGATGATTTGAGTAGATATAGTGTATATTTACTTAATGAAACACAAGTCTGAATCGTTTGAAAGGTTCAAGCAAATTCAGAGTGAAGTTTAAGATCATCATGACAAGAAGATAAAAATGTTTGCGATATGATCGTGGAGGTGAATATCTGAGTTACGAGTTTGGCATACAACTTTAGACAATGTGAAAGTTGTTTCACAACTCACGCCACCTGGAACACCATAGTGTGATGGTGTGTCCGAACGTCATAGTCGTGCTCTACTGGATATGGTGCGTGCTATGATGTCTATTATCGTTTTGTTACTATAATTTTGGGGTTATGCATTAGAGACAACTACATTCACTTTAAATAGGGCATCATCTAAATCCGCTGAGATGACACCATGTGAATTATGGTTTGATAGAAACCTAAACTGTCATTTCTTAATGTTTGGGGCTGCGACGCTTGTGTGGAAAATGTTTTCACCTAATGAGCTTGAACCCAAAGCGAACAAATGCATCTTCATAGAATACCCTAAGAACAGTTGGGTGAACCTTCTATCTCAGATCCAAGCATAAAATGTTTGTTGCTAAAACTGGGTCCTTTCTCGAGGAAAAGTTTCTCTTGAAAGAATTGAGTGGGAGGAAGATAGAACTTGATGAGGTTATTGAACCTTTGTTTCAACCAGAGAGTAGCGTAGCGCAGGAAGTTGTTTCTGTGAAGCCTACGTTAGTTGAAGAGGAAGTTAATGATGATGAGCATGAAGCTTCGGATCAAGTTACTATCGAACTTCGTAGGTCGACAAGGACGTGTACTACTCCTGAGTGGTGCGGCAACCCTGTCTTAGAGGTCATGTTGTTGGACAACGATGACCACACGAACTATGGAGAAGCGATGATGGGCCTGGAAACCAACAAATGGATAGAGGCCATGAAATCCGAGAAAGGATCCATGTATGAAAACTAAGTATAGACTTTGGTGGACTTGCTCGTTGGACGGCAGGTCGTTAAGTACAAATGGATCTTTAAAATGAAGACAGATGCTGATGGTAAATGTCACCATTTGTAAAGCTTGACTTGTTGCAAAGAAGTTTACGACAAGTTCAAGGAGTTGACTGCGATGAGACTTTGTCACTCGTAGCGACGCTAAAGTCTGTTGAAACTATGTTAGCAGTTGCTGCACTTTCAATTATGAAATCTGGCAGATGGATGTCAAAACATCGTTTCCTTAACAGTTTACTTGAGGAAAGGTTGTATGTGATACAACCAGAAGGTTTTGTCAGTCCTAAGGATGCTAAAAGGTGTGCAAGCTTCAGTGCTTCTTCTATGAACCGAAGCAAGCATCTCGGAGTTGGAATATACACTTTGATGAGGTGATCAAAGTTTTTGAGTCTATACAAAGTTTACGAGAAACTTGTATTTGCAATAAAGTGAGTGGGAGCACTATAGAGTTTCTGATAAGTATATGTGGATGACATATTGCTATTTGGAAATGATATAGAATTTCTAGAGAGCATAAACGGTTGTTTGAAAAGAGTTTTTCAAAGGAAGACCTAGATAAAGCTACCTAATTGTTGAGCATCAAGATCTATAAAGATAGATCAAGATGTTTGATAAGACTTTCGATGAGTACATACCTTGACAAGATTTTGAAAGAGTTCAAAATGGATTAGTAAGAGAGAAGTGTTCTCGCCTGCTTTGTAAGGTGTGAAGTTGAGTGAGACTCAAAGATCGACAATGGCAGAAGAAAGAGAAAGGACGAATGTCGTCCCCTATGCCTTAGCCATAGGCTTTGTATAGTATGTCATGTTGTGTACCGCACCTGTGTGTGCCTTGCCATGAGTCTATCAAGGGGTACAAGAGTGATCCAGGAGTGGATCACTGGACAACGGTCAAGATTATCCTTAGTAACTAAAATACTAAGGAGATGTTTCTCGATTATGGAGGTGATAAAGAGTTCATCGAAAAGAGTTACGTTGATGCAAGATTTAACACCAATCCGGATCAGCCGTAGTAGCAATTTGGATACATATAGTGGAGCAGCCATTTGGAATAGTACCAAGTGGAGTGTGGTAGCAGTGATTACGGTTTGACATAGAGATTTGCAAAGTACACACGGATCTGAATCTCGCAGACCCGTTGACTATAAGACCTCACACATGCAAAGCATGATCGAGCCCCAGAACTCATTGGGTGTTAGATTCATAATAATGCAAATCACATGGTGATGTGAACTAGATTATTGACTCTAGTGCAAGTGGGAACTGTTGGAAATATGCCCTAGAGGCAATAATAAATTAGTTATTATCATATTTCCTTTTTCATGATAATCGTTTATTATCCATTCTATAATTGTATTGATGGGAGACTTAGATGCATCTGTGGATACATAGACAAAACCATGTCCCTAATATGCCTCTAATGGACTAGCTCATTGATCAAAGATGGTTAAGGTTTCCTAGCCATGGACATGAGATGTCATTTGATAAACGGGATCACATCATTAGGAGAATGGTGTGATGGACAAGACCGAAACTACAAACGTAGCATATGATCGTGTCAGTTTATTGCTACTATTTTCTGCATGTCAAGTATATGTTCCTATGACCATGAGATCATGCAACTCACTGACACCGAAGGAGTGCCTTGTGTGTATCAAACGTCGCAACGTAACTGGGTGACTATAAAGGTACTCTACAGGTATCTCCGAGGGTGTCTGTTGAGTTGGCATGGATCAAGACTAGGATTTGTTACTCCCTGTGACGGAGAGGTATCTGAGGGCCCACTCGGTAATACAACATCACAACAAGCCTTGCAACCAATGTGACTAAGTGTTAGTCACGGGATCTTGTATTACGGAACGAGTAAAGAGACTTGTCGATAACAAGGTTGAACTAGGTATGGAGATACCAACGATCGAATCTCGGGCAAGTAACATACCGAAGAACAAAGGGAACATCATATGGGATTAACTGAATCCTTGACCAAAGGTTGTTCGATGTCCCGGATGAGATCCCGGACGTCATGAGGAGCTCCGGAATGGTCCGTAGGTAAAGATTCATATATAGGAAGTCCTATTTTGGTCACCGGAAAAGTTTCGGGCTCATCGGTAGTGTACCGGGGGACCATCGGGAGAGGTATTTCGACCCAAGAGGCTACATGGGCTGTGGGAGGGTGGAAACCAGCCCTTAGTGGGCTGGTGTTAGTCCTCTAAGAGGCCCATGCGTCTGGAGTTGAAAGAGAAAGAAAAAACGCAAGGTGGAAAGAGATTCCAAGTAGGAAAGGAGGAATCCTAGTCCTACTAGGATTGGAGGAGGATTTCTCCTCTCCTCCTTGCGCAAGGGCAGCCTTGTGCGCCAGCCCTCCTCCTCCCTCCCTCTTATATATACTGATGGTATTGGGTGTTCTGCACTAGATTTTACGGCCACGTGCTACCCGTTCCACCGGTGCTCCTCTAGATTGGATTTCCGCAGTGCTTAGGCGAAGCCCTGCCGAAATTGCTCCACCACCATCACCGGAGCGCCGTCACGCTATCGGTGAACTCTTCTTCCTCTCCACTTCCTCTTGCTGGATCTAGACGGTGGAGATCGTCATCAAGCTGCATGTGTGCTGAACGCGGAGGTGTCGTCCGTTTGGTGCTAGATCGGAAGGACCGTGGTCAAGATCGCAAGACGGTTCGTGATGAGTTCGCGGGACGGATCGTGATGAGTTCACAGGACGGATCGTGATGAGATCGCGGGACGGATCGTGATGAGATCGCAGGACGGATCGTGATGAGTTTGCGGGACGGATCGTGATTGGATCGCGGGACGGATCGTGATGTGATCGTGGTACGCTCGGGGATTTGGATCGCGAAGATGTTTGACTGAACCAACCGCGTTTCTTAATGCTTCCCGCTTAGCGATCTACAAGGGTATGTAGATCCACTCTCCCTCTCGTACATGCTCATCACCATGGATAGATCTTGCGTGTGCATAGGAATTTTTTTGTTTCCCATGCAACGTTCCCCAACAACCTTCTCGAGGACCGCGTTTGTCGAATCCGATCCAACTAAAGTGAGAGAAACTGGCACCCGCAAGCCATCTATGCAACAAGTTGCGGTCGAGGGAACCAGTCTCTCGTAAGCGTACGAGTAATGTTGGTCCGGGCCGCTTCATCTGACAATACCGCTTAACCAAAATCCGACCAAGGGAGGAAGCAATCTAAGCATCAACGCCCACAAACCTTTTGTGTTCTACTCGAGATCTCATCTACACATAGACCTAGCTCATGATGCCACTGTTGGTTTTGTTGCATGGGAAACAAAAAATTTCCTACGCACACGTAGATCTATCCATGGTGATGAGCATCTACGAGAGGGACAATGGATCTACGTACCCTTGTAGATCGCTAAGCAGGAAGCGTTAAGAAACGCGGTTGGTGTAGTCGAACGTCTTCGCAATCCAAATCGCCGTGCGTCCCGCGATCCAATCATGATCCGTCTCGCGATCCAATCACGATCCATCCTGCTAACTTGATCACGATCCGCCCCACGAACTTGATCACGGTCCTTCCGATCAAGTGCCGAACGGATGGCACCTCCGCGTTCAGCACACGTACAGCTTCATAACGATCTCCACCGTCTTGATCCAGCAAGAAGGAGCGGAGGAAGAAGAGTTCTCTGGCAGCATGACGGCGCTCCAGCGATGGTGGTGGAGCTATTCCGGCAGGGCTTTGCCTAAGCACTGCAGAAATCCGATCTAGAGGAGAAACTATGGACTAGAGGGTAGGGTTGCACGTGGCTAAAAATCTTGTCCAAAAACCCTAAAACCCTCTAGTATATATAGGAGGAGAGGAGGAGAGGAGGCAGCCTTGGCTTCCAAGCCAAGGCTGGTTCGGCCGAACCAGGAGGGAGGAATCCTCCTCATCCACTCCTAGTAGGATTAGGACTCCTTCCTAATTTAGCCCTTTTTTTTTGCCTTTTTCCAGCTTTTTCCAGCCTTTTCCTTTTGGGTTTTTCTTCCCAGCCGCATGGGCCTTGTGTGGGACTTCCACCAGCCCACTAAGGGATGGTATTCACTCTTCCACAGCCCAAGAAGCCTCTTGGGTCGATATACCCCTCCCGGTGGTCTCCCGGTACACTACCGACACTCCCGGTATACTACTGATGAGCCCGAAACTTTTCCGGCGACCAAAATAGGACTTACTATATATAAATCTTTACCTCCAGACCATTCCGGAGATCCTTGTGACGTCCAGGATCTTATCCGGAACTCCGAAAAACCTTCGGTCACCACCATGCATAACTCTATAATACCGAAACGTCACCGAACCTTAAGTGTGTAGACCCTGCGGGTTCGAGAACTATGTAGACATGACCGAGACACCTCCACGGTCAATAACCAATAGCGGGACCTGAATGCCCATATTGGTTCCTATATATTCTACGAAGATCTTTATCGGTCGAACCTCTATGTCAAGGATTTAGTTAATCCCGTATGATGTTCCCTTTGTTCTTCGGTATGTTACTTGCCCGAGATTCAATCGTCGGTATCTTCATACCTAGTTCAACCTCGTTACTGGAAAGTCTCTTTACTCGTTCCGTGATACAAGATCCCGCAACTAACACTTAGTCACATTTCTTGCAAGGCTTATTGTGATGTTGTATTACCGAGTGGGCCCTGAGATACCTCTTCGTCACATGGAGTAACAAATCCCAGTCTTGATCCATGCCAACTCAACAGACACCCTTGGAGATACCTGTAGAGCACCTTTATAGTCACCCAGTTCCGTTGAGACGTTTGATACACACAAGGCACTCCTCCGATGTCCGTGAGTTGCATGATCTCATGGTTATAGGAACATATACTTGACATGTAGAAAACAGTAGCAATAAACTGACACGATCATATGCTACGTTTGTAGTTTGGGTCTTGTCCATCACATCATTCTCCTAATGATGTGATCCTGTTATCAAATGAGATCACTGTTAGGAATAAGCAACTTGTATTCCAATGAGGCCATAGGCCGATATATATACATGTACAGGTACGGAACATATGTAGGAAACCCCTTATACAACGGGAGAAATACAAAGGGGTACGAATTATATTATAACTCTAACACCCCCCTCAAACTCACGGTGGATGAACAACACTGAGTTTGGAGAGATAAAAGACATGTTGTGCTCTAGTCTGGGCCTTCGTCAGGAAATCCGCCAACTTTAACTCGGAAGGCACATACTGACGAGCAATAACCTGATCCTGCACACCCGCGCGCACATAGAAAGCATCAACACCAATATGCTTGGTGAGCTCATGCTTCACAGAATCGCGTGCAATGCTAATAGCACTTGTACTGTCAGATAAGAGCAGAGTTGGTGTAGTAACGGAAACACCGAAATCCTGAAGTAACCATCGTAACCAAGTCACCTCTGCCGTCAAAAGAGCCATCGCTCGTAACTCGGCCTCTGCACTCGAATGGGAAACGGCAATCTGTTTCTTCGTCTTCCAGGCAATGAGAGAACCACCAAGAAAAACACAGTAAGCAGAAAGTGAACGGCGATATGAAGGATCACTAGCCCACGTAGCATCTGAATGGGCCTGAAGCTGTAAAGAAATGGAGCGAGGAAAGAATAGACGGTGAGAGATCGTGCCCCGAAGATATCGGAGAACACGAAGGAGATGACTATAGTGAACCGATGTAGGAGCGGAGACAAACTGACTCAAAATATGAAACGGATAAGAAATATCCGGACGAGTGACAGCTAGATAGACAAGGCTACCAACAAGATGACGATAACGCGTCGGGTCAGGCAGGGGATCACCATCAGTAGCACGGAGGTGAACATTGAGCTCCATAGGAGTCTCAACAATGCGCTCGTCAGTAATAGCAGCATGAGCAAGAAGATCCTGGATATACTTTTCCTGGGATATAAAAAAGCCATCAGAGGTAGAAGAGACTTCAATCCCAAGAAAGTAACAAAGAGGTCCAAGATCAGACATAAGAAACTGATCGCTAAGACGGGCCTTTACAAAGGCAATATACTCGGGGTCATCTCCGGTGATGATCATGTCATCAACATAGAGAAGAAGAAGAGTCTGACCACGAGGAGAAAGGTGAATAAACAATGCTGGATCATGAGCACTTGCTGAAAAACCAGCGGCAGTCACCACAGAGGCAAAGCGCTCAAACCAGGCTCGGGGGGCTTGCTTAAGGCCATAGAGAGAGCGACGAAGACGACATACCATGCCATCTGGAACAGAGTAGCCAGGTGGTGGCTGCATGTACACCTCCTCACACAGCTCACCATTAAGAAAGGCATTCTTAACATCTAGTTGAGATATAGACCAATGGCGTGCAGAGGCCACGACAAGAAGTGTACGAACAGTGGTCATATGGGCGACAGGCGCAAAAGTCTCGTCATAATCACGACCATGCTCCTGCTGAAAACCACGAGCCACAAGACGAGCTTTGTGACGCTCAAGAGAACCATCGGAGTGAGTCCTAACCTTGTATACCCACTTACAAGTGATGGGACGGACTCCGGGAGGAAAGGAAACAAGATCCCATGTTCCAGTGCGTTCAAGAGCAGCAATCTCCTCTGCCATCGCAAACTGCCATTCAGGATGAACAATAGCCTAACGATAAGAAGTCGGCTCAAGAACAGCAGCACCAGCGGTGGGAAATCCAAAGCGATCAATAGGCGGACGAGGACGAGAACGCAAGCCATAAGTGGGCTGAGACAAGGACGATACATCCCCAGAGGCATGCACAGGATGTGAACGACGAGTGTAACACTGAGGAAAAGGTGGAACAATGGCAAGAGGAATCGCCAAGGTAGAATCAGAGGGCGGCGACGAAGAAGTCACCGGAGAGGAGGGTGCAGAATCCAGTGACATGCTAGACGAGGAGACCAGGGAAGATGGTGGCGGCAAATCGACTAGAGGTGGAGAAGCAAAGGGAGCGGAACGACTAGGCAAAGGCTCGATGGGGGTGATAGGTGAGTCAGGAAAAGTGAGGAAAGAGATATCCTCCACTGAAAAGGTCGAGGAAGATGAGCGTGGGTAGAAGGGACGAGACTCATCAAAAGTCACATTTCGAGAGATACGCATCCGACGACCAATAGGATCCCAACAATGATAGCCCTTATGATCATCACTGTAACCTAAGAAGACACATTCAACAGACTGAGCGGTCAGTTTGGTGCGTTCCCGAGGGGCAAGAAGAACATAGCAAACACAAACAAACAAGCGAAGCATCAAATAATCGGGGGAACGATCAAAAAGATGCTCGAAAGGAACACCACCCTGTAGAGCAGTGGAAGACTGGAGATTGATGAGATAGGTGGAGGTGGAGACGGCCTCAGCCCAAAAATGAGGCGGGAGAGAGGTAGCAATCATCAATGCATGAGCCGTCTCAAGAAGATGACGATGCTTTCACTCAGCTACGCCATTCTAAGCATGAGCACCAGGACAAGAGAATTGAGAGAGTCCCTTGCTCAGCAAGAACACCATGCAACATCTTAGAGATATACTCGCCAGCAGAGTCAGCACGAAACACACAAATGGGAGAAGAGAACTGAGTATGAACCATGGCAACAAAACACTTATAAATAGACAACACCTCACTATGAGAAGTCATGAAATAAAGCCATGTGTAATGAGAGAAATCATCTATGAAAATAATATAGTATTTATGACCACCTTTCGAATCGAAGGGAGGCGGACCCCATACATCAGAATGAACTAAATCGAAAGGACGTTTAGACACTGACTCACTATGTGAATATGGTAACTGAATCTGCTTGCCAAGATGACAACCCTGACACTCTAAAGCAACATCTCCAGAGACAGACCCCAGAAGACCTCAACGAACTAAAGATGACAAACGAGAACCACACAAATGACCAAGGCGATGATGCCACTGCTGGAAGGAACTAGTAGCGGAGGCAACTGAAGCGGAGGAACTGGCGATAGTGGTGGCAGCGGAAGGAACATGAAGCCAGTCCAACTCGCAAAGACCCTGAGAATCACGGCGGCGAGGGCCAGCTCCAACCAGAGTGTGTGTGCGACGGTCTTGGACAGAACAAGAGTCAACGTCAAGGATGACGCGACAACCAGAATCAGTAAGTTGACCAGCAGAAAAGAGATTCATGGTAAGTCGAGGAACATGAGCAACATCTGGAACAGAATAAGGAGTGGTAAGATGGCCTCTACTAACGACAGAAAGAGGAGTACCATCAGCAGTGAGGACCTGAACAGGAGAATCAAGCGATCGAAGAGAGGACAAAGTGGAAGAATGAGAAGACATATGAAAAGAAGCTCCAGAGTCCAGAACCCATGGGGATGTACCTGACTGTGTAGAGGGTGGTTGCGCAGTGCGGGAAGCATCAGTCATAGAACCAGTAGTACCCGTTGAGGAAGAACCTGAAGCCACGAGCAGACGCTTAAGTCTCAGAATATCCTGCTCAGTTAGAGCGATGGCTGAAGCTGTCGAGGTAGATGACGAAGTCTCTGAAGATGATGATCGGGCCTTGCGCAGATGTTTCCTCTTTGTGTAGCACTGGGACTCAACATGACCATCATTGTTATAGTAGCCGCAATGTGGACGGGGACGACCTAAGCCTCTAGAGGGAGTGGGCAAAAGCGGCGGAGCCCTCGAGCGGGAAGGGTTCGGTGCAGCAAGTGACGCAGAAGGAGTCCGAGCGGCAAGCACAGAAGGAACCTCCAGTAAACCAGCATCACGTAAGCGAGTCTCCTCAGCACGAATCTCGGAAAGAGCCTCCATGAGAGAAATACGGCCACGAGCAAACAAGTGAGCACGCCAGGGCTCAACCTCCTTATGGAGCCGAGACAAGAACTCGTAGACACGATGAAACTCCAAATTGGTCTGGATAGCCTGGCAACAGGAGCAAGTACGACAACCAGCACTGCGGAGAGAATCAAGCTGGCGCCAGATAGTAGAACTCTGTGCATAGAAATCATCAACTATAGAGTCACCCTGCTGAAGAGCATGCTCCTGACAGACCATAGAGAGGTATAAGGCATCACCAAAGGGCTCATAGCGCTGACAAAGACGGGTGCACATCTCAAAGACATTAGGAAGACCCAGAAACTCAGAAGCAAACTGAGGCAGAACATTGGCAGTAAGAACAGCTACAGCATGAGCATCATCATCAAGCCACTGGGTGTAAATAGACAGAGCACCATGATACACCTGAAGAGCCTCCTCATAAGTCACAACCTCCTCCTCATAAGCACGGATAGCGGCCTCATCAGCAACCTTAGCTACATCCTTTGCAGCCTGATTAGCATCCGCAAGAAGAGTCGGAGGGATCAGCGGAGTGGGAGCCACAGGAGGAACTGGACGTGGCGAACAGCAGACCTCTCCAGAAAGAACACCCCAGAGACGGATGTCGCGCATGTGAATGCACATGAAGCCAGTGAACTCGGTGTAGTTAGTACCATCGAAGATCACCGGACAACGAGGGACAACAACATAGCCCGATGCAGAAGACATTTTTTTAGGAATATGCAAAGTCAACCACGGGAGCAGGCGAGCGGCAGAGGCGACCTCGGGGCGGGTCGATCTGGAACCACACGTGCGATCCGGGCAGGCGAGCGGCAGCAACCGCGGGTGAACCAGGCGGCCGAATCAGGCGCTGGTGCGAGCAAGCCTTGCGCCAGCGATCCGAGCAGGCGAGCGGCAGGAACCATGGGCGAACCTGGTCGCTCGATCTAGCGACGGGCGACAGATTCTGGCTGGCGGGGGAGGCAGGAGCGATGCAGGCTCGATCCGGCTCGATCCAGAAGATTCCTGGCGGGCGGGGGAGGCAGGAGCGATGCAGGCTCGATCCGACAGCAGGGGGGCTGCGACCGGGCGGGGAAGAGAACGGGTTGAGACACCGACATCGGGAGGAAGTGGCGAGCGGGAGGAGGCACCGAGCGGGACTCGATAGCGTGGCCAGGAGACGCCGGCGGCAACAGGAGATTGGATTGGAAGAGCACGAGTTGCACGTGCGAAAAAAAACCTAGGGCTCTAATACCATGTTAGGAATAAGCAACTTGTATTCCAATGAGGCCATAGGCCGATATATATACATGTACAGGTACGGAACATATGTAGGAAAGCTCTTATACAACGGGAGAAATACAAAGGGGTACGACTTATATTATAACTCTAACAATCACATGTCAATGGCTAGGAAACCTTGACCATCTTTGATCAACGAGCTAGTTCACTAGAGGCATACTAGGGACAAAATGTTGTCTATTTACCCACACATGTAATGTGTTTACAATCAATACAATTATAGCATGGATAATAAACGATTATCATGAACAAGGAAATATAATAATAACCACTTTATTTATTGCCTGTAGGGCATATTTCCAACATTCAGTTCCTCGTACTCACCGCGGTAAGGGATGCAGTCATTAGGGCATGCATGTATCTTTTGCACCTCCAATCCTACAGGGCATACAACCTTCTTTGCTGCGTACGTATTGTCAGTCAATTCGTTATCCTTTGGAAGCTTCTTCTTCAATATTTTCAGTAGCTTCTCAAATCATTTGTCAGGTACACCGTTCTCTACCTTCCACTGCAGCAATTCCAGTGTGGTACCGAGCTTTGTGTTGCCATCTTCGCAATTGGGGTACAACCCTTTTTTATGATCCTCTAACATGCGATTGAACTTCAGCTTCTCCTTTTCACTTTCGCACTGTCTCTTTGCATCAACAATGACCCGGCGAAGATCATCATCGGGCACATCGTCTGGTTCCTCTTGATCTTCAGCTTCCCCGGTTGCAGCATCACCGTATTTAGGGGGCACATAGTTTTCATCATCCTCTTCTTCTTCGCCGTCTTCCACCATAACCCCTATTTCTCCGTGCTTGGTCCAACCATTATAGTGTGGTACGAAACCCTTCACAAACAGGTGGTTGTGAAGGATTTTCTGGTCAGAGTAAGACTTCAAATTCCCACATGTAGGGCATGGACAACACATAAAACCATTCTGCTTGTTTGCCTTGGCCACTTCGAGAAAATGATGCACCCCCTTAATGTACTCGTTGGTGCGTCTGTTACCGTACATCCATTGCCGGTTCATCTAGGTGCATTACATATAATGAAGTATGTTAAAAAACATTACAGAACATCAGGAATACAAAAGTAACCAAATTAATAGAAGTTCATCATCACATTAAAACCAAACCATGGCACTATATAATAACAAACAATAATGAAAGTAAGAAAATCATACGAGTAAGTATATTTTATTTTAGAAAGAAGATAAGATCAAGAGACTCACCACGCGCGGGTGATCGATGGCGGTTTCAGGACGGGGACAGGACAGGACGGACCGCCAAACCTAGACAAATCTTGACGAAAATGGAGTTTGGACAAGGAGCTTCGAGAGGAGAAAGCTTAAGTGTGGCTAGGGCATTTCATCGAACACCTCATATACATAGGGGGTGAGCTAGAGCATCACAATGCTCTAACACAGATGTCCTGGAAAAACAGAGCACTCCATGGCTCTGCAAGCGGCGGGCAAGGGTTTATATAGGCAGATCATTGGTCTCGTTCATGGCTGGAACCGGGACAATAGGTCTCCCTTTGGTCCTGGTTCCAGCCACGAACCGGGACCAATGGTCGTGGGCCAGGAGCGAGGCGCATTAGTCCCGGTTCATGCCTGGAACCGGGACCAAAGGGGCCAGACGAACTGGGACTAATGTCCCACGTGGCCCGGCCGGCCCCCTGGGCTCACGAATCGGAACGGTTGCCACCTTTGGTCCCGGTTCATGAGCGAACCGGGATTAATGGGATTAGGAGGCCCGAACCAATGCCCTGTTTTCTACTAGTGGTGATACATGATCCAAATTCACCAACCCAAGTCCGATCATCACATGAGATGAGGTGGTTTCAGTGCTGAACATCTCAATATTGATCATATCTACTATATGACTCATGCTCAACCTTTTGGTCTCGTGATCCGAGGCCATGTATGTACATGCTAGGCTCATCAAGTTTAACCTGAGTATTCTGCATGTGCAACACTGGCTTGCACCCGTTGTATGTGAACGTAGAGTCTATCACACCCAATCATCACGTGGTGTCTCGACACGACGAACTTTCGCAATGGTGCACACTCAGGGAGAACACAATTTTACGTTGAAATTTTAATGAGGTATCACCTTATAATGCTATTGTCGTCCTAAGCAAAACAAGGTGCATAAAAGGAGTAACATCACATGCAAATCATAAGTGACATGATATGGCCATGAACTTGTGCTTTTGATCTCCATCTCCAAAGCAACGGCATGGTCTCCATTGTCACCGGCATGACACCATGATCTCCATCATCTTGATCTCCATCAACGTGTCATCATCGGGGTTGTCCCGCCCACCATGCTTCTACTACTATTGCTAACGCTTAGCGATAAAGTAAAGCATCACATAGCACTTAATGATTGACACGCAGGTCATGCAATAATTAAAGACAACCCTATGGCTCCTGCCGGTTGCCGTACTCATCGACATGCAATTCATGATATTCTATACAAAACATGATCATCTCATACATCACATATATCTCATCATGTAATTGGCCATATCACATCCCAACATACCCTGCAAAAACAAGTTAGATGTCCTCTAATTGTTGTTGCATGTTTTACGTGGCTGCCACGGGTATCTAGCAACAACTATTCTCAACTACACAAAAACCACAACGATGATACACAAATTTCTATTCAACCTTCTCAAGGACCGCCTTTGTCGAATCTGATCCAACTAGAGCAGGAGAGACAGACACCCACCAGCGATCTTTATGCAACAAAGTTACATGTTAGTCGATGAAACCGGTCTCTCGTAAGCGTACGAGTAAGGTTGGTCCGGGCCGCTTCATCCCACAATACCGCTGAATCAAAAACTGACCGAGGGAGGAAGCAATCTGAGCATCAACGCCCACAAACTCCTTTGTGTTCTACTCGTGATCTCATCTACACATAGACCTAGCTCATGATGCCACTGTTGGGGAGTGTTGCATGGGAAACAAAAAAATTCGTATGCACACGCAAGATCTTTCCATGGTGATGAGCATCTACGAGAGGGAGATTAGATCTACATATACTTGTAGATCGCTAAGTGGGAAGCGTTAAGAAACATAGTTGATGTAGTTGAACGTCTTTGCGATCCAACTCGCCGAGCGTCCCGTGACACCATCATGATCCGTCCCGCGATCCAATCACGATCCGTCACACGATCCAGTTGCGGTCCTTGTGATCTAGCGCCGAATGGACGACACCTCCGCGTTCAGCACACGTATGGCTCGATGATGAACTCCGCCTTCTTGATCTAGCAAGAGGGAGCGGAGAGGTAGATACTACCTCTTGAGCTTGCGTTGGTTTTCCCTTGAAGAGGAAAGGTTGATGCAGCGAAGTAGATAAGTATTTCCTCCAGTTGTTGAGAACCAAGGTATCAATCCACTAGGAGGAACAAGCTAGTCACCAATGGTTGCACCTACACAAACAATCGAACTCTTGCACCCAACGCTATAAAGGGGTTGTCAATCCCTTCACGATTATTTGCAAGGATTAGATCTGGAAGAGATAGATGTAAACAAGTGCGGAAAGTAAAATATAAATAAATTGCAGCAAGGTATAGATCTGAAAATATATGATGGAAAATAAACCCGGGGGCCATAGGTTTCACTAGGGGCTTCTCTCTTGAAGGCAAATATCATGGTGGGTAAACAAATTACTCTCAAGCAATTGATTGAAAAGTGAATAATCCTTTGTTATCCAAGCCAATGATCATGCATATAGGCATCACGTCTATGACAAGTAGACCGAAACGATCCTGCATCTACTACTATGAATCCACACATCGACCAACTCCTACCTGCATCCAGAGTATTAAGTTCATGAAGAACAGAGTAACACATTAAGAAAGATGACATCATGTAGAGGGATAAACTCAAGCAATATGATGAAAACCCCATCTTGTTACCCTTGATGGCAACAATACAATACGTGCCTCGCTACCCGTACTATGTCACTGGGTGAGGACACCGCAAGATTGAACCCAAAATCAAGCACTTCTCCCATTGCAAGAATTACCAATCTAGTTGGCCAAACCAAACCAATAACTCGAAGAGACTTGCAAGGATATGAAATCATGCATATAAGAAATCAGAGGAGACTCAAATAAGATTCATGGATAATCTGAAGATAAACTCATAATTCATCGGATCTTGACAAACACACCACAAAAGAGGATTACATCGGATAGATCTCCATGAAGATCATGAAGAACATGGTACTGAAGATCAAAGAGAGAGAAGAATCCATCTATCTACTAGCTATGGACCCGTAGGTCTATGATGGACTACTCACACATCATCGAAGGGGCAACAGAGTTGATGTAGATGCCTCCGTGATCAAACCCCCTTCGGCAGATTACCGGAAAAGGCTCCAAGATTGGATCTCTCGAAACCCCCTTCGGCAGATTACCGGAAAAGGCTCCAAGATTGGATCTCTCGGGAATGGAGGCTTCCGGCGGCGGAAAAGTATTTGCGTGGCTCGTTCCGATGTTGGGGGAATATTTGGGTATTTATAGGCCAAGAATTAGGGTTAGGAGACCTACCAGGAGGCGACTAGCCTGCTAGGCGCGGCCAGGGGGCGCGCCTAGCAGGCTTGTGGCGCCCTGGTTCCTCCCGTGACTTGCACTCCAAGCTTGGATGACTTTTTTCCTTCCAGAAACCCTCCGCGGTTTTATTCCATTCGGACTCCGTTTAATATTCCATATCTGCAAAACTCAAAAACAAGGAACAAACAGAAACTGGCACACGGCTCTAGATTAATAGGTCCCAAAAATAATATAAAATAACATACTAATGCATATAAAACATCCAAAGCAGATAATATAATAGCATGCCATCATAAAAACTTATAGATACGTTGGAGACGTATCAGCAAATGAGTTCTCCAGCAGCACAACGGTGTGGTGGCGGTGGTGGTGAACTAATCCGGCAGGGCTTTGCCTAAGCACTATAGAACTATTCTAGAGGAGAAACGATCTAGTGGAAGAATAGGGAAACACGTGACAATTAGGGTTCGGGCTGCCCTCAAATCCTCTAGTATATATAGGAGGGAGGGGAGGGAGGCCGGCGCCCCAAGGGCTGCCCCTTTGATGCGGCAGAAGTGGGAGGTGGAAAAGTCCTACACTAATCCTACTAGGAGTAGGATTCCTCCTCTCCACTTGGAAACCCTTCCCACCTTTTGGTTTTTTTCCTTCCCCAACCGCATGGGCCTTAGTGGGGGCTTTGGCCAGCCCACCAGGGGCTGGTATGTCTCCTTCCACATCCCACGAGGCCCTTTGGGGCGTGAGGCCTCTCCCGGTGGTCCTCGGATACCCTCTCGGCACTCCCGGTACATTAGTGAAGTGCCCGAAACTTTTTTGGTGACCAAAATGGGACTTCCTATATATCATTCCGGAGCTCCTCGTGATATCCATGATCTTATCTTGGACTACGAACAACCTTCGGTCACCAACATAAATAACTCAATACTACCAAAACGTCACTGAACGTTAAGTGTGCAGACCCTACGGGTTTCAGAACTGTGTAGACATGACCGAGACACCTCTATGGTCAATAACCAATAGCAGGATCTAGATGCCCATATTGGTTCCTACATATTCAACGAAGATCTTTATCGGTTGAACCTCTTTGTCAAGGATTCAATTAATCTCGTATGTTGTTCCCTTTGTTCTTCGGTATATTACTTGCCCGAGATTTGATCGTCGGTATCTCTATACCTAGTTCAATCTCGTTACCGGCAAGTCTTTACTCGTTCCGTAATACAAGATCCTATGGCTAACACTTTAGTCACTTTGCTTACAAGGCTCATTATGATGTTGTATTACCGAGTGAGCCATGAGATACATCTCCGTCACACGGAGTAACAAATCCCAGTCTTGATCCATGCCAACCCAACAGACACCCTCAGAGATACCCGTAGAGAACCTTTATACTCACCTAGTTACGTTGTGATGTTTGATACACACAAGGTATTCCTACGGGTCAGTGAGTTGCACGATCTCATGGTCATAGGAACAGATACTTGACATGTAGAAAACTATAGCAAAAACTGACACGATCATATGCTATGTTTATCATTTGGGTATTGTCCATCACATCATTCTCCTAATGATGTGATCCCGTTATCAAATGACATGTCATGTACATGGCTAGGAAGCCTTGTCCATTTTTGATCAAGAGCTAGTCAAATAGAGGCATACTAGGGACATGGTGTTGTCTATGTATCCACACATGTATCTAAGTTTCCGATCAATACAATTCTAGCATGGATAATAAACGATTAGCATGAATAAGGAAATATGATAATAACTAATATTATTGCCTCTAGGGCATAGTTCCAACATAAGGGAGGAGGAGGAGAGGTGGGGGCGGGCCAGTGGGATCTAGATTTGCCTCCAGGCCGCCACGTGGGGGCGACGCGGGAGGAGGAGGAGGGGGTCGGCCAGATTCACTAGGCGAGTATATGCCTGCTCAGTTTGATAATAAATTGCTCCTTATTATTTTCATGTGCACAATGTACCCCTTTTTTGTCTTAAAAACAATACAGACAGAAGCGCTCATATATGTACGCATACACTCAGCCCTATGAACACACACACGCACACCCTACCCCTATGAGCAACTTCGAGAGATTGAGTCGACATATCATTTTGAGATTTACGAAGTCACCGTAGACTCCTCGTCATAGACAGGAATGTCTCCTCCCACTAAATGTGCATTGTCGGAAATCCTGAAATAAATCCAAATACAATGTGAGCACCTGGACTTGAACCCTGATGGGCTTAGGATACCATTGTTTCTCTAACCATCCAACCATGGGTTGGTTCGCTACCCTTTTTTTGTTGATACAACCAAGTAGAAGTTTTGTGTAAGATAAAGCGTAAGATAGAAAAATAGTCTACTTTGTGTATATTTGTATTTATTTCTTTAATTATTCTACCAACATT
This sequence comes from Hordeum marinum, assembly GCA_022496015.1. Lineage (NCBI taxonomy): Eukaryota > Viridiplantae > Streptophyta > Magnoliopsida > Poales > Poaceae > Hordeum > Hordeum marinum. The sequence goes on from CM039675.1 coordinate 523,437,442, forward strand.
TATTTATCTCACAAAGCACTCTATTAGAGAAAGAATATATGTATATTTTGGTATCTATTGGGGCTTACTGTTGTTTGAGAGTGCAACTCCAATGTGTTCTCTCTTCAGCTTGAAGATGACCTCAACATCACCGTACAGAGGACATGCCCTACAATGTGATATCATCACTACAGATGAGTTGCAAGTTGTTATCATTTCAAAAAAGTTCTAAGCACACCAAATCAATTTGAAAAAATCGTTGGAACCTAAGTTCATAAGATATATCAACTTTACAAGAAATAGGTAGAGGAACTCGTGGACTCACAACTTAGAAAGTAAATTTCTTGCTTTTCCCATATGAATTAGGATCTAGATTTGAGACTAGAAGGTGGTCTGGCTGATGTTGTTCATTTAGAAGTGTATGAACATCGGAAGGCCATAGGGGCGTGGATGCGCCATGTCGCCCTACTATCGTGCCTCACTTGGGGGAAGGGTGGGGGAAGGGATGTTTGATGTCTACTATGCAACTTTATTCTTATAGACTTTGTTTGACCTCGAAGCGCAGAGTTTTGTAGGACAATGGCAATTTTCCCTCAAGTGGATGACCTAAGGTTTATCAATTCGTGGGAGGCGTAGGATGAAGATGGTCTCTCTCGAACAACCCTGCAACCAAATAATAAAGAGTCTCTTGTGTCCCCAACACACCCAATACAATGGTAAATTGTATAGGTGCACTAGTTCGGCGAAGAGATGGTGATACAAGTGCAATATGGATGGTAGATATAGGTTTTTTTAATCTGAAAATATAAAAACAGCAAGGTAACAAATAGTAAATAGCAAGCAAAACGTTGTATAAATGCTTGGAAACAAGGCCTAGGGTCAATACTTTCACTAGTGCAATTTCTCTCAACATTATTGACATAGTTGAATCATATGTAAATACCTCTCGTGCGACAAAGAGTTCACTCCAAATTAACAAATAGCGGAGAACTAACGAAGAAATTATTGTAGGGTATGAAACCACCTCAAAGTTATCTTTTCTGACCAATCTTACGAGCTATCCCTATAAGTGTCACGGACAGACCTAGAGTTCGTACTAAAATAACACCTTAAGACACACATCAACCAAAACCCTAATGTCACCTAGATACTCCAATGTCACCACAAGTACCCATGGGCTTGATTATACAATATGCGTCACACAATTTCAGATTCGTCATGTTCGGTCCAACACAAAGAACTTCAAAGAGTACTCCAAAGTTTCTACTGGAGTGTCAAGACAAAACGTGTGCCAAATCCTATACATAAATTCCCAAGCTCACGGAACCCACAAGTTGATCACCAAAACATACATCAAGTGGATCAATAGAACATCTCATTGTCACCACGGATATCCCATCGCAAGACATACATCAAGTGTTCTCAAATCCTTAAAGACTCAATCCGATAAGAAAACTTCAAAGAGAAAACTCAGTTTATCACAAGAAGATAGAGAGGGGAAAACTCCATATAATTTATCTATATCAATAATGCTCGTGGTACAACAAGATCATGCCATCTCAAGAACACGAGAGAGAGAGAGAGAGAGAGAGATCAAACACATAGCTACTGGTACATACCCTCAGCCCTGAGGGTGAACCACTCCCTCCTTGTCATGGAGAGCGCTGGGATGATGAAGATGGCCTTCAGTGATGGTTTCCCCCTCCTGCAGGGTAACGGAATGGGCTCCCGATTGTTTTTTCGTGGCTCTGGAGGTTTGCGGTGGCGGAACTCCCGATCTAGGTTTCTTTTCGGAGGTTTGTATATTTATAGGAATTTTTGGCGTTGGAATCACGTCAAGAAGGTACTCGAGGGGCCCACAAGCTTGCTAGGCATGGCCAGGGGGTGGTCGCGCCTAGCAGGCTTGTGGCCTCCTCCTCCACTTGCTGGCCCAGCTCTTCGCTCCAGTATTTTTTATATTTTCCAAAAATATTTTCCGTAAATTTTCATCCCATTCCGAGAACTTTTATTTCTGCACAAAAACAACACCAGGGTAGTTCTGCTGAAAACAACGTCAGTCCGGGTTACTTCTAATAAAATCATACCAAAATCATATAGAATTATTGTAAACACGGCATGAATACTTCATAAATTATAGATACGTTGGAGATCTATCACTGTTACAGAGGGATTACCAGCAGCATTAGACGAAGGCATCTGCTGGAGGCGCCGGCTTCATTACCCATGGTTGTGAGTGCAGTACTGCACCTTCGCATCTTCCTTGCACATCGGTGGCCATATCGCTCGATATGAGAGGGACCGTGAAGGATGCCATGACAGCGGCAAGGGAACCTTCTCTCATAATAGATCGTGTAGAAGGGAATAGAGAGGGATTTGTGGAATTGTTGATGTATTGCTTGAGCCCTGTGGGCATATATATAGGAGTACATGATCAACTTGGAGTACAAGCCAAGCCAAAGCAAATCCTAGTATATCTCATATTTCCTAACTAATCATGATACTCAACACCCCTCCATAGTTACAACGGTACTTAACTAGACGGTAAGACTGGAGAAGAATCCAAAGGTAAGCCGACATACATCCCCATACGATCGTAACGGTCGATGCATCGCGAAAGTTGTGGCTAGAATAGAAACTGACGAGGTTACCCAAGCAAGGCGATAGCCCTTTGTGCCAATGTCGAGGTAGACGAGAGCGTAGGGTGGTGTAGCCGTGGTTGAGGTAGACATGCGAAGAATGTTGTTATCTATGTGGAGTCGAGGTGGCCGGTGTCAGGGAAGTCACCATGGATCCGCGGGCGCAAGGAGGCACCGAGTTAGTCATTAGCGCTGTGGTGTCGAAGTATTGGTGCGCCGGGAAGATGATGTTGTTGACGCGACATCACGTTGGGTTGCCAAGCCCGGGGACACATCGTGGACGAAGGAACACATCGGTGTTTCCAGCACTGGGCATGCGTAGACGGACGAAGTCGATGATGACGATGTGCCGCTCAATGCTTTCCAGGCCTGGGAACACATCGGGGACAAAGGCATGTGTTAGTGTTGTCAGCACGAGGCATGCGTAGACGAGAACCTGCACAAGCTGGTATGACATGTCGAGGGAGCTAGCAGAGAATGGTTGGACGACGGTTGCGGTGCAAATTAACGCGGGGCCGATGTTGCCCGCGGTGGTCAGACTAGATGAAGTGGTCGAGGTAGATGACGGCGACAATGGCGTTGAGCTGGTGCTGGACGAAGATGAAGAGGGTGGACGGGCGGCACGGCTCGGGCGAGTGAGCGGCAAGAGCGGCGGCGGTTGGATTAGGAGGGTAGCGGCGATGCTTGAAGTAGGCAAAGAAGAACCCGTCAGCGTGATGAAGACCGGCACATGTGGTGGCGTTCCAACGCCAAGGGAGGCGGCGCGCCATATACCACGGGAAGTTGACATGCGAGGACGGTGGAGTGGACCGAGGGGCGCAGAGCTACGACCCGAAGGGGTGATGCAGCGGTAGTAGGTGGCTCGAGGCGATGACGGGAAGACCTCGGGACGGCGGCATGGACCGTGTGCCGTGACGCTACGGCCCAAAGGGGCGACGCGACAGCGGGCGCGGGTCGGTGTAGCCATGAAGACGGCCTCATGCGATGGCGGGGACCGCGTGTCGCGGCGCTATGGCCCAAAGGGGTGACACCGCTGCTGCATGTGAGTTGGGGCAGCCATAGGAAGAACCACGGGGCGACGGCGCCGCGGCCCAACGGGGTGATGCAGCGGCAGCCGTATGCTCGATTTGTGAAGGGGCGTGCTACACTCTAGACAGTCTTGAACATGGTGCTTTATGCGCGTATTATTATTCAACGATGTGTTGTCATCCTACGATGTTTGAGTGGATTTATTTTGACCTTTGGGTTGATTGATAATCTTGATTGGTTTGAATTGTATATTTTATTTTGGTTCTGTCCGAAGGTGTCCTCCGTGCCGCGCACACGTGAGGGATTCTTGTTGTAGGGTGTTGCAATACGTTCATGATTCGCTTATACTGGGTTACGTGAGTGACTGAAACGCAAATCCGAATAAGGGGGTTGTTGCGTACGCGAGTAAAGGGGACTTAAAGTGTTAATGTTATAGTTGTGTTTACCTTAATGATCTTTAATAGGCGTGAATACTTGCTAGAGGTCCAATCATAAGTTCCTACGATCCAAATATGGAAAATACGTTAGCTCATGCCTCTTCCTCATATAAAATTGCAATAATGATTATGGATCTTGTCATCAATTGCCTAGGATAATTCCGCACACCATAACATATTCCACACTCGCTAATTGTAATATATTGTAATGTATTCTAACTTTATTTAGGCAACAACTATTTTTCATATTTTGGTTCTACAGTATAATGCAAAGCTATCTTTTATATACCCACAATGCAGTTTTATTTCTCGTTTCTAGATAGAAGAAAATGCTTGGTGTACGTAGAGTCGTATTAGTGACAAATAAGACTTCAGAGAATATTGATATTACCTCTAGCTCCTTGTGGGTTCGACATTCCATATTTATCACTTCCATCTTTGGAAAGTGCTACGGTATTTCCTTGAACTTGGGGATTATCAATATGATAAATCCATTGATTGGTTGAACATAATATGAGTTTAAGAGCATATCTAGCAGATCCCGTATAACCTTGTTGGCGCACGTTTTCCAGGGGTTTTATGGAAGGGCCGAAAAAGACGGATCGAGCAGGTCCGGTAAAATCGGTCAAGCCTATAAAACATTTGCGAGAGACCAGCAAACCGCCCGCGGTTCCAGTATATATGACAGATTCGGGACGATTTAGGGTTCCTGTCCAGCTTTCCCCCCATCCGTCTCCACCACAATTGCTCTTCTCTAACGAGAAATCAAACGCCCTCGAGCTGCTTGCGCCACGTTTAACCACTGGAAGTTGTCGGATATGGCGTCAGCGGGTGCTGGTCGCGCGGGGGGGGGGGGGGGGCGAGGGTGATTTGGCTGCCGCAAGCGGTGCACTGACAACGAGGTTGGGAGCTCCTCCTTTCGCCCTTTGATGGAGGAATGGCGCAAGGAGCAGGCGTGCCACCACGGCGTGCTATCCTGCAGCGCCGATGCCATCTTGCCGGCATTTAGTTACTTCCATTGTCTTGGTCTTTGATCCGGTCATCTAGCGCCTCCGGGCGGGCAAGCGGGCATGGTGGGAGGCGAAGGAGAGGCTGCACCAGCATGCGTCCCGGGGCTGTTCGAGGAGTACTAGCTTGCATAGGCACTCTTGAGCAACCTAATGGAGTACAACCTCCGTGGCCCTGCCTCCCTGTGCCGGCAACGGTGATGGTGACTCCGGCTCCGGTGGAAACCTAGTTTATTTTAAGTAGAACCCTGCATTTTATTTCTGTTTGAACTATGTTTATTAGACTATCCATAGTGGAGAGTAACTTATACTAATAATATGAATACGTTACAAATCAATGTTACTACCTTTATAGTGGGAAGCAACATATATATGTGTGGTGTCATGCAACACTTCATCTATTAGGTTGTTGACTTATTTTGTCTTAGTATGTGTGAAGTTATTCATAGTATGAGCGATTAGCTATGTTAGTCAAATCGCCTCTTTCCTTATTAAATCATTGTCATATAAGCAAATTTGCTGAGTTGGATCACATGTTACTGTCAAAGTTACTTTCATTATGGGTAATCTTAAGATTGTATGAATTATGTTTTATATGAAACTCCGGTAATGTTTACCGCCACGAAGTAGTACTTTTAAAATGAGAAAAACTTCGATAAAGTATGCGGGATCTGTTTTGTATCCGTATCTACTGCACATAAATTTCATTTATGGAAACCGTAAACGAATTTTGCAGACTAACCGGTTGCAAGATCTCCTAAAGATGCTCTAATTGAGACGGGAAATAAAAGTTTAGGGAGCCAATTTCCACCGATCTCTTTCAACAAGACCATGTTAATTCGTGGGCATGACTTAACTCTAAACTAATTCCCATCATACATCAAACAGAGAAACGAAAGTAAAAACATATTTCCCACACCTAATCCCTCCTTGAACTTTCTGGTGTAAACTCCCATTCCCGGAGGTTACCATGCATATGGGCTGTGGAGGTTTTCCTTGGTCACATGTGTCCCATTCACCCTGGACCCTAGTGGGAGCATAACGAAATTGCTGTTTCCCAGACGGCTCGCAGGTTTCCCAGATGGCTTGCTGGTTTCTGGCGGCAAAAATTGTGCCATTGCGGCAGTGCCACGAAACGCCTCTGGAAGAGAAACAGCTCCACGGACAGATTTTGGTCCCATCCAGGCGCAAAGTACCGGAAATACCCTGGCCGCTTGGCGTCCAGCCTCCGCCCTTATCCCCTTCCTTCATTTTCTCCTCTTTGTCCTCGCCGATCATCGCATTACCTTCCCCGCGAATCCTCTCAGCAGAACGCGCCTCCTCCAGCCTGCTTGAAGAGCCCCTCTCCGGCGAAGACTGAAGTGGAAATATATATCGATCCCGGTGAACTTACTCGACTGGCTCTGCTGGTGTCCGGTGGGTGACGGCCCCTAACTTGCTCGCGTTGTTCTATTGTTTCGTTTCCGCTTTCTCTTTGATTCTGATTTCTTTCCGGCAATGGTCGCTCCGGCCATGTTCCATGCAGCTCTGCGGCCGCGGCGGACTCTATGGAAGCTGTGCAGGGCGTCGAGTCCCTCGCTGGCGGAGATGGCCGGCATCATGTGTCCCGTACCCTTGGGACGGCGCTGCTGATCTCGGTGGGGTACATCGATCTCGGCAAGTGGGTGGCGGCGGTTGATGCCGGGGCTCGCTTCGGGTACGACCTCGTGCTGCTGGTGCTCTTCTTCAACTTCTCGGCGGTCCTCAACCAGTATCTGTCCACTTGCATCGGCATGGTCACCGGCAAGAATCTTGCAGAGGTACCCGGCCCATTCTTCTTTAATTCCTGCTACTCTTGTTCCCCACGCATCCTCTATCATGGGAGTAGTATCCTGATCCTCTACGTTATTGTTTCCGAGAAGTAATCTTCTCAATACTGAATTTCAGTTCTATTTTGATATCGCCCTCCTTTATATATAAAACAACGATCGACATATATACCCAAGGCAGATACAAGGCAGCCGACGAACAACAACACTACTCCAAATGCTTCAAAGCAAACAACCGGTAGACATATAGAAAACAGTTAAGGATCTAAGGAGCTCTCCACCGTGAACGAGTCACCGCGAGAAGGCGAAGCCGGAACTCGAAGACCTAGTGCCTCCAAAGTGATGCTTCCAACAAAGAAACTACACCATAGAGCTGCCACCGCCCGATCTACAGAATCGAAGTTTGCACCCGGAGTAATACGAAGGACGTAGGTCAGGGTGGACACGGTCCGAGCCGGTCCGGTCCTGGTCCGAGCGGCGTTTGGACCGGCCGCGGGTGGTCCGGACTGGACCAAGCAGCGTCGCGGTCCTGTTTCCAGGGACCGGACCGGCAATGGCGGGCCACGAGCCGGACCGAGAGGACCCTCAGGACCGGTCGCGACATGGCCAGAGCGCGAGCTCCGGCGAGAGCTGCTCATCGGGGACGCACTGCTAGAGGAAGCACAGCTCACCAAGAGGATGCCTGGGAGCTTTAGAAGAACTAGAGGGAGCTACATGACGAAGAAGAACATCAGATGGAGCTCATCGGCGACGAATCTGGCACGACGGCCCGTGACCGGAGATGAAAGAGACAACGCCGCGACGGCCGACGCGGCGTTGTAGGACCTCCCAGGTCGATTTCTTTGGCGGGAATGATGGATCGAGTGTGGCGCGTCTAATGGACATAGTCTTCGAGACCAGCGAGTCCAGTGGCCGCGCGGACGATGGCCACCGCGCCGGCAGACGTACTCGACGGCAGTTTCTTGCTCCTTCGCCATGCCTGGGTCGTCACCTTCTCGCCAAGGACCTGCCACACCCTTGCCACGACCCCTCCACGCTGCGGGCACGCCTCCGCCACGCTCCTGCCACACCGAGCGGGCCACGAGCGGGCCATGAAGCTCGCTCGCCACGTCCAGGCTGAGACGCAGGGCCACCGCGATGGAGCTGTCAAGAAGGGAACGACGGATCGCCGTCACCATCGGTCTAGCCAAAGTCAGATGAGGTTTTCACCCCGGCCACCACCCTTCGCCTCCGTCTGGCGTACGGCCCTACACGAGAGCGCCAGCCGCACCACCATCGTAGATCGTTGAGAGCCCGGCCCCATGCCGTCCACGCTACCATGACAGCGAGCCGCCAGCACCTGAGCCACGAGCTCCGCCCACGAGCCCACAGCTCCCGCCACCAAGGCCGTCGCCCTGCATCTAGGCACTCCGAAGACCAACAAAGGAATGGGCTTTGAGTCAGATTGGCAGATCCCAAGCACCAACAGAACCGCCGGTGACCGTCCCGCCCCGGACACCGGTCTGCAGCCAGGAGGCACTAATCCTGGAAAAGGGGAGGGGGGAGCGGAGCTCGTCCAAATTGGCGCACCTCCGCCCATGACAGGTAGTCGGTCTACCCGTCCCTCCAGCAGCTTCCCCTGCGTCACCCATGACGCCCTACCATGGGCCCCGGCCAGACCCATGCGAGGAAGATGCAGCGGCCTATCCGCCGGCGAGGGTCGCCGGATCGATCACAAACAAATATATTCTTTTATTCTAACTGCGTTCAAATTTTCGTACCGAAATAACATTTTTGGTTCTGTAAGAAAAATAAACTTGTGAGCTTCTGTTTCTTTTTATCCGGAGCACCACAAATTTAATTACTGCATGAAAAAGTGGACAGGGTTAGAGCGCAGCGCAGCGCAAGAACTCTGGAGTCAAAATGCCATCCTAAATTCACTGTTTACGTGGGCGTACATGATCCCAGGAGCCAAAACGCCATCCTTCTCAATATCCCAACCTGACAAAAACGTTTTCATTTTTCTTTTGCATGGAAAGACTGTAGTTTTTATTTTTGCAAGATGCTCCCTTGGACTTTGTGTATTTTCTCAGTTACATCCACCATCTGGCCTTACTTGTAATATTTTTACATGAACTTCGAGATTTCCCGCCAGGAGTACAGCCAGTTCATATGTGTTGGCCTCGGTCTCCAAGCTGGGATGTCTTTGTGTACATCAGAACTAACCATGGTATGTATGTGCACAAAATTCAATCTAACTTTTCATGATGTGAGGATTTCTAACTAATTATGAACTTTTAATATTTTGGCTATTTCAGATTTTAGGCATAGCAGTTGGATACAATCTTGTGTTTGATCAGGATGATTTTATCACAGCCATTATTTTTGCATGTCTTGTAATTAATGTGCTGCCATATATTTTCTCCCCCAGGGTAAGTTTATTACTAATTCTTAAAAGGGTGACTTGTTCTAATTCCTCTACGACGTTGTGTGCTTATGATGTATTCTTTTTGCTCATTCTAGGACAAGAGGATGGCTGGAACGTTAAATGCATGCATAGCTGGCTTTACGATTCTTTGTTTTGTGCTTGGTTTATTAATCAGTCAACCAGAGATTCCTCTTCATGTGAATGTGATGTTCCCTAAGTTCAGTGGTGAAAGCGCTTACTCACTGATGGCACTTATGGGTGCAAATATAATGTCACACAACTTTTATGTTCATTCGTCCATTGTTCAGGTATTTCCCAGTGTCTTGCTCATACCTAGTTAAAGTTATCCATGTATTTGGATTTATATTTGGAGGTGGACAAGTTGTGTCAAACTGATCCATTAAGAAATGCCATGTTAGGCTGTTGCAACTTGTCTTTCTGCAAATGGTGTTGCATGTACTGATGATGAGTCACGTGGAGTTGTTCATAACGAATGATGCTAGCAAAACTAGCATTGTATATTGTCTGCTGTTTATGATGTAGTTAATACACCTATTACGAGATCAAAAGAACAATTAAACTTTTGGTTATGGTGGTTCAGATATATTTTGAAACATATCAGATAAGGGCACTGTACTTTTCACTTTGTACTCGGTAATGCATACTTTTTTCTTTCTCGATGAACTGGCAGGACTGCAGTCTTTGCACTTTGCACACCATGATGAGATACTGATGTCACTTTACTATTTATTCTTGCTTATTTGAGTTATCATTTCATGTTAACTTGGATGTCATATATGCAGGTTCAGAGGTCTCATGTTCATACCGTGGATGGCCTGTTTCATGACCACCTTTTTTCAATATTATTTACTTTTACTGGGGTTTTTCTTGTGAACTATATTCTGTTGAGCTCAGCAGCAGCGGAATCTAGTCACAATGTGATCCACACCTTTCACGATGCTGTCGAGCTAATGAACGAGGTTTGTGAGTCCTGTCTCCACAGTATCAATCCAACTCTTCATATCACAAACATGACATTTGGTGTTGTAATGGCTTGTTTACAACAATCCTTAGTATCAATCCAACTCTTCAAATCACAAACATGACATTTGGATTCTTGTCTTCTGCAGATATTTACGAGTTCCATGGCACCACTTGTGTTGTTAGCGGTTCTTCTCTTTTCTAGCCATATCATTGCATTGACATCTGTTATCGCTAGCCATGTAGTCACGGAGCATTTCTTTGGCGCCAACATGTCTCTGTTTGCGCATCATGTGCTACTTAAGCTTCTTTCCATGATTCCTGCTATCTATTCTGCAAAGGTAGCAGGCTCTGAAGGGGTATATCAGTTAATCATTCTATGTCCAGTAATCCAGGCATTTACCCTGCCTTCATCTATTATTCCTGTTTTCCGTATCGCCTCATCAAGTTGTATAATGGGCAACTACACGGTATCTCTACGTGTTGAAATATTAGCCTTCCTTTCATTTTGTCTTACGTTGTTTATAAATATCATCTTCGCGGCGGAAATCCTGTTCGGCGACAGTGCCTGGACGAACAACCTGAAAGGGAACACCGAAACCCCTGTGCTAATTCCCCATGCTGTACTTATCCTAATGTCTTGTGCATCTATTGCTTTTGCACTCTTCCTGGCTGTTACCCCACTGAAGTCATCAAGTAGGGAAGCCGAAACTCAGGAGTCATGTGTCCACTCTCAAAGAGAAGCACCTGAAGAAATTCAAAGGTATTCTATCTATTGAAATTGTTCCAGGGGATAAATCGGCTTTGAAGAACACTGAAAGTTCTGCAACCCGTGCAGGTCCTGAGACCCTTGACGTCTGCCATCGTCGAGGAGTCAAAATCAGTTGTTAGGGTTGACTTTAGAGAGTCAACACCAAAGGTCTCTACTGCCACCGTAGTAAAACAAAGTCAGCTAGCAGGAAATATCCAAATGAATAGGGCAGCTGAGAGAAATGTTGAAGTAGAAGCAGATGTTTGCACAGACAAGGATAATGGGACAATACATAATTGTAGATGTGTGCATCTTAGTTATGCAGAGGCCAGGTGCTACTCATAATATTTTGTATCCGCTTGATGCTACATTCTAAGGTAATAAAATCGTCCTTTATCAAAAAAACATAATTGTCGATTTCGACATGTCCATGCAAGCAGAAATTCACTGTCGAACAAAGCAAATTTGGGCAGACCTCCTGAAAATCTCAAAGATCACACGAGGTGGACATGTGACCATTTGGTCCCAGCAACCATTTGGATAAATGTATGTTGTGCCAAGTGCAGAGCTGAATAGGGGTGAGGTGAACCCTGAGCATTGAAAAGGGATCATGGGCTCCTGCATAGGTTGCCCATCCATGTAGAGAAGATCATTTAACGTCTTGCCATTGAAAATTAAGTTCCAGATTCCAGTAAATCATTCTCGAGGCCGATTAATCTGAGGATAAAATGTGAGAATGTGTCAACTTAATTATTGTGAAGAGACGGCAGCCAAGTGAGTATCCGTAGAGCCCATCGTGCGGTTCCACAGACAGCCCCAAAAGATCCTATGAACAAAAGGAGTACATAGTATGTAGTTGTCATCAAAGAGTTGTCACGACATGACATACATTTGATGATAATTCATAATGACATCACGACTATAAAAACAGCTGTCAACAAGTTCCTTCTAAGTTTCACTCAGATCCTCAAGAGCTACAAAAAAATGATTTCACAAACTAAGATGAACAGCAAAACGTATAAACTGAAACAAAACTGAAAATCAGTCAAACAGATAACTTACCAACATGGGTAAAGGAAACAACATAACACCATCCCGATGAAATTCGACACTAATATAAGTTTCATAGTGCTCAAGCATAACAGTCATCATGTCACTATGGCGGAGACCATAATCATTCACAAGTTCCTCCCACGAAAGACCATGAAATTTACTGTTCATCCTACCATGTCTAAATATTACATGGTATAAGTTACCCTTACTGTTGTGCAGAGCAAGATCAATATCTATGTCACCTCTCCGAATAGCTAAAGCTCTGCACTCCCCAATGTACCGAGCAAGATATGATCTAACACTGTACGGAACATACTACAACAAGAATGGAAGCAAACATCATAATCATATAAACAAAGGCATTCGAATATGCCATAGTCAGATAAACAAGACATAGAATCTTACAACACGTCTTGAACATCGACGATCCAGCACCATAGTAAATACAGACGCATCGGAATCAACGGCAGCACAAGGGCCACCTGGAGCTCGGCAAAATGGGCAAGCCATTTACCTGCAGACGGATGGGGACCAATAAGAACTAAATCCACTACCGACTTGAGAGTTCTCATTCGATTGTGTTGGAAGCCAAAAGAAATACCGTAGGCTGGTGGAGAGCGCCCTGATCTATTGTTTATGCGGGTAGGATAACAAAATGGGTGGTCGAGCGAAGAGATCGGCGAGGCGGTGGAAGCACTGGAGAGCAACGGGAGTAAGAGGTGGAGAGGGGCAGGCTACTGGACGGGGGAGGGTGAAACGAGTGGGTAGAGGAGGAAGAAAGGAGGCATGGGCCTTATCCAGGGGCCCATCGGCCTCCCACAGGCCGACAGGTGGCTCTTCGGCCCCCTTCTGGCCGACACGCCTCTCCCCGGCTTCTGATTGGCCGATAGGGGGCTCTTCGGCCTGGTGCTGGCTGACGGACCCCTCTTCGGCCTGGTGCTGGCCGACGGGGTCCTATTTTAGAAATTTTTTGAACTGCACATATTGTTTTCAAATTTGGTATAAATTCCGTACTAGTTTTGAAAAAAAATCCATAGTATTAGTCTTCTCGGCCTGCGCCTCCGGCCCTTTAGGTGTCTCCTTTGGTTTATCCTGTGGACCCATATCCTTCCCTCCGGAGCTACCATCACCCTCTATTGTGTCCATGTCCTTAGGGCCATCATCATGCTGTCCCACTGGAGTGTCCTCCAATTCCACCTCTAGGTCATATGTGATCCCCACATACGTCCAGCCTACCACATCTGGCACGAACCCAAGGTTGGCTACACTGACAAGAAGACGCGCTACTCCATTCGCGCGAGTGAAAGGCATATCAACCTTCTTGGTCTTGACAATGAGTGATCCCAAACTCCATGTCACAAAAAAATTATTAAGTGGCTTGGGAGGTGCACTAGAGAACCAGACCCACACCTGTGTCAAAGGTGTACCCTGCGGCTCCTGTTGTTTTCATTCATCAAACTCCATGATAATGCTGGTTTTGGGCACTCTACACATGCCGAACTTAAGTATGCGGGCTTGATCCTCTCTAGATGGGAACTCCAGCTTGTATGTTTGCCCCTCAATTCTTACTACATGCCAATCGAACTTCCCCAGGCCAGATCTCTCATCATCTGCTCAATCAGTGCCTCAGTCATAGTGCCATTAGTTATCTTTACGATACCGAGAAGGAAGCATCGAGGATATGCGTAGTTTGCTGGACCTCAGGAGATTCAAAGAACATTAATTCTGAGCAACATACTCCATAAATGGTGACCACGGGCTTTGGTCCAAGCAAGAGTGGGCACTGTCCAGACACATGTTTTGGCTTAAGACAAATATCACAAAGCTCCATAGTGCTTTCAGCCACAAAGTGTCCCGGTTCGCCACAGCGAAAACATGATAGTTTCTCCTTTTTACGTGAGCACTTAGACACCTTTTCTCCATCAGATTTCTCAGAGCCTTTATCAGAGGAGGAGTCACGTGGCTTAGCTACCGCATTCTTTTCCACGGGGACCTTCACCGATGCTAAAGCGGCAACCGCATCCATCGCCGCCCCCGAGAGCGCCGGCTTAGGTGCCACCCCATCGGCTTCTAGCGTTGCCGTCGTTTGGGCCTCCTCGTGTTGAGGCAGCACTGGCTGATGCCGAGGAGGGAGCGGCCGTCTGCCGCCCCCCTTCCACCCTGGTAATGAGGATTGTGATTCCAGCGCGGCCGATAGTTCGGACCAGCAGGCCCTTCCACGAAGCCACCTGGAGGGCCAAAAAACTCTCGTGCACCACCACCATCATGTTGCCAGTTATACCCGTGGCCTCCTCTGTTGGAAATATGCCCTAGAGGCAATAATAAAATGGTTATTATTGTATTTTCTTGTTAATGATAATTGTCTATTGTTCATGCTATAATTGTGTTAACCGGAAACCGTAATACATGTGTGAATACATAGACCATAGCATGTCCCTAGTAAGCCTCTAGTTGGCTAGCTCGTTGATCAATAGATGGTCACGGTTTCATGGCCATGGACATTGGATGTCGTTGATAACGGGATCCCATCATTGGGAGAATGATGTGATGGACAAGACCCAATCCTAAGCATAGCACAAGATCGTGTAGTTCGTTTGCTAGAGCTTTTCTAATGTCAAGTATCGATTCCTTAGACCATGAGATTGTGCAACTCCCGGATACCGTAGGAATGCTTTGGGTGTGCCAAACGTCACAACGTAACTGGGGGGCTATAAAGATGCACTACGGGTATCACCGAAAGTGTCTGTTGGGTTGGCATGAATCGAGACTGGGATTTGTCACTCCGTGTGACGGAGAGGTATCTCTAGGCCCACTCGGTAAGACATCATCATAATGAGCTCAATGTGACCAAGGAGTTAGCCACGGGATGATGTATTGCAGAAAAAGTAAAGAGACTTGCCGGTAACGAGATTGAACAAGGTATAGGGATACCGACGATCGAATCTCGGGCAAGTATCATACCGATAGACAAAGGGAATTGTATACGGGATTGATTGAATCCCCGACATCGTGGTTCATCCGATGAGATCATCGTGGAGCATGTGGGAGCCAACATGGGTATCCAGATCCCGCTGTTAGTTATTCACCGGAGAGGTGTCTCGGTCATGTCTACATGTCTCCCGAACCCGTAGGGTCTACACACTTAAGGTTCGATGACGCTAGGGTTATAGGGAAATAGTGTGCATGGTTACCAAAGGTTGTTCGCAGTCCCGGATGAGATCCCAAACGTCACGAGGAGTTCCAGAATGGTCTGGAGACAAATATTGATATATAGGAAGTGAGGATTTGGTTACCGGAAGTGTTTCGGGTGTCACCGGTAACGTACCGGGACCACCGGAAGGGTTCCGGGGGGTCCACCAAGTGGGCCCACCAGCCCCAGAGGGCTTCATGGGCCATAGGTGGAGGGAACCAGCCCCTAGGTGGGCTGGTGCGCCCCTCCCACCTGGCCCAAGGCGCAGCAAGGGGAGAGAGGGGGTAAACCCTAGTCCCAGATGGGCCTTAGGCCCACCCTAGGGCAGCTAGGGCAGCCGCACCTCCTCTCCTCCCTCTGGCCGCCGCACCAAATCAATCTGGTCGCTGTCGCACCACCCTAGGGTGGAAACCCTAGGGTGCAGCCCTACCTCCTCCTCCTCCTATATATAGAGGTGCCCTTGGGGTTGTTTGGGACACGGTTCTTTCTCCCTCTCAGGCGCAACCCTACCTCATCTTCTCCTCGTTCTCTGGAGTGATTGGCGAAGCCCTGCTGGAGTCCACGCAACTCCACCGTCACCACACCGTCGTGCTGCCGGAGATCTCCCTCAACCTCTCCTTCCTCCTTGCTGGATCAAGGCGTAGGAGATGTCATCGGGCTGCACGTGTGTTGAACGTGGAGGCGCCGTTGTTCGGCGCTAAGATCGGAGTCCACCGTGATCTGAATCGCTGTGAGTACGACTCCACCAACCGCGTTCTTGTAACGCTTCCGCTTAGCAATCTTCAAAAGTATGAAGATGCAATCTCTCCCCACTCGTTGCTAGTTTCTCCGTGGATAGATCTTGGTGATCGTAGGAATTTTTTTAATTTACTACTACGTCTCCCAACAATGGTATCAAAGCTAGGTCTATGCATAGAATCTATGCACGAGTAG
This sequence comes from Hordeum marinum, assembly GCA_022496015.1. Classification (NCBI taxonomy): domain Eukaryota; kingdom Viridiplantae; phylum Streptophyta; class Magnoliopsida; order Poales; family Poaceae; genus Hordeum; species Hordeum marinum. The sequence continues at coordinate 523,453,653 of CM039675.1, forward strand.
AACACAAAGCAGTTGTGGGCGTCGATTTTGTTAATTTTCTTACCACTACTATTCTTATCTTGATTCGACGGTATTGTGGGATGAATCGGCCCGGACCGACTTTACACATACGCTTACGTGAGACTGGTTCCACCGTCTGCCATGCACTTGTTGCATAAGGTGGCTAGCGGGTGTCTGTCTCTCCCACCTTAGTCGGATTGGATTTGATGAAAAGGGTCCTTATGAATGGTAAATAGCAATTGGCATATCACGTTGTGGTTTTGACGTAGGTAAGAAACGTTCTTGCTAGAAACCTATAGCAGCCACGTAAAAACTTGCAACTACAAATTAGAGGAGGTCTAACTTGTTTTTGCAGCATATGCCTTGTGTGATATGGCCAAAGGATATGATGTGATGCATTGTGATGTATGAGATTGATCATGTTCTTGTAATAGGATTCACGACTTGCATGTCGATGAGTATGACAACCGGCAGGAGCCATAGGAGTTGTCTTATTTTATTGTATGACATGCGTGTCAATCATAAACGCCATGTAATTACTTTACTTTATTGCTAAACGTTAGCTATAGTAGTCGAAGTAATAGTTGGCGGGACAACTTCATGAAGACACGATGATGGAGATCATGATGATGGAGATCATGGTGTCATGCCAGTGACAGTGATGATCATGGTGCCCCGAAGATGGAGATCAAAGGAGCAAGATGATATTGCCCATATCATGTCACTATATTGATTGCATGTGATGCTTATCATGTTTACATCTTATTTGCTTAGAACAACGGTAGTAAATAAGATGATCTCTCAATAAAATTTCAAGAAAAGTGTTCACCCTAACTGCGCACCATTACTTAGGATCGTTGTTCCAAAGCACCACGTGATGATCGGGTGTGATAGGTTCTAACGTTCACATACAACGGGTGTAAGCCAGATTTACGCACGCGATACACTTGGGTTGAGTTGACGAGCCTAGCATGTACAGACATGGCCTCAGAACACATAAGACCGAAAGGTCGAACATGAGTCGTATAGAAGATACGATCAACATGGAGATGTTCACCATGGATGACTAGTCCATCTCACATGATGATCGGACACGGGCTAGTTGACATGGATCATGTGTCACTTGGATGACTAGAGAGATGTCTATCTAAGTGGGAGGTCATTAAATAATTTGATTATGTGAACTTAATTATCATGAACTTAGTCTAAAATTGTCTTTACAATCTATATTGTAGATCCAATGGCCAACGCTAATGTCACCCTCAATTTCAACGCGTTCCTAGAGAAAACCAAGCCGAAAGATGATGGAAGCAACTATGCGGACTGGGTCCGTGGCTTGAGGATCATCCTCATAGCTTCCAAGAAATTGTATGTCCTGGATGCACCACTAGGTGACCCACCCCTTCTCCCAGCAGAGCAAGACGTTGCGAATGCTTGGCATTCTCGCTGCGACGATTACTCCCTTGTTCAGTGCGGCATGCTTTACAGTTTAGAACCGGGGCTCTAAAAGTGTTTTGAGCAACATGGAGCATATGAGATTTTCCAAGAGCTGAAACTGGTTTTCCAAGCTCATGCCCGGGTCAAGAGATATGACATATCCAAGAAGTTCTTCAGCTGTAAGATGGAGAAGAATAGTTCTGTCAGTGAGCACATCCTCAAGATGTCTGGGCTACACAACCGCTTGACTCAACTGGGAGTTAATCTCCCAGATGACTCGGTCATTTACAGAATCCTCCAGTAGCTTCCACCTAGCTACAAGAGCTTTGTGATGAACTACAACATGCAAGGGATGGAGAAGTCCATTCCTGAGTTGTACTCGATGCTGAAATCAGCAGAGGTCGAGATCAAAAAGGAGCATCAAATGTTGATGGTGAATAAGACCACTAGTTTCAAGAAAGGCAAGGGTAAGAAGACCTTCAAGAAGGACGGCAAAGTTGTTGCCGTGCCCGGTAAGCAAGTTGCCGGGAAAAAGAAGAACAAGAATGGACCCAAGCCTGAGACTGAGTGCTTTTATTGCAAGGGTACCGGTCACTGGAAGCGGAACTGCCCCAAGTACTTAGCGGATAAGAAGGACGACAACGTTAACGGTATATGTGATATACTTGTTATTGATGTGTACCTAACCAGCGCTCGTAGTAGCTCCTGGGTATTTGATACCGGTGCAGTTGCTCACATTTGTAACTCCAAGCAGGAGCTACGGAATAAGCGGAGGCTGGCAAAGGACGAGGTGACGATGCGCGTCGAGAATGGTTCCAAGGTCGATGTGATCGCCGTCGGCACGCTACCTCTACATCTACCTTCGGGATTAGTGTTAAACCTTAATAATTATTATTTAGTACTAGCTTTGAGCATGAACATTGTATCTGGATCTCGCTTGATGCGAGATGGCTACTCATTTAAATCTGAGAATAATGGTTGTTCTATTTATATGAGAGAGATGTTTTATGGTCATGCCCCGCTGGTCAATGGTTTATTTTTGATGAGTCTCGAATGTGATATTACACATATCCATAGTGTGTGTACCAAAAAGTGTAAGGTTGATAACGATAGTCCCACTTACATGTGGCACTGCCGTCTTGGTCATATTGGTGTCAAACGCATGAAGAAGCTCCATATTGATGGACTTTTAGAGTCTCTTGATTTTGAATCATTTGACACGTGTGAACCATGCCTCATGGGCAAGATGACCAAGACTCCGTTCTCCGGAACAATGGAGCGAGCAACTAACTTGTTGGAAATAATACATACCGATGTATGCGGTCCAATGAGTGTCGAGGCTCGTGGTGGGTACCGTTATGTTCTCACCGTCACTGATGACTTGAGTAGATATGGGTATGTCTACTTAATGAAACATAAGTCTGAAACTTTTGAAAGGTTCAAGGAATTTCAGAGTGAGGTAGAGAATCAACGTGACAGGAAAATAAAGTGCCTACGATCTGATCGTGGTGGAGAATATTTAAGTCACGAGTTTGGCACGCACCTAAGGAAATATGAATTGTTTCACAACTCACGCCGCCTGGCACACCTCAGCGAAATGGTGTGTCTGAACGTCGTAATCGCACTCTACTAGATATGGTACGATCTATGATGTCTCTTACCGACTTACCGCTGTCATTTTGGGGATATGCATTAGATGTTGCCGCATTCACTTTAAATAGGGCACCGTCAAATCCGTTGAGATGACACCGTATGAATTATGGTTTGGAAAGAAACCTAAGCTGTCGTTTCTAAAAGTTTGGGGATGCGATGCTTATGTGAAGAAACTTCAACCTGAGAAGCATGAACCCAAAGCGGAAAAGTGCGTCTTCATAGGATATCCCAAAGAGACTATTGGGTATACCTTCTACCTACGATCTGAGGGCAAAGTCTTTGTTTCCAAGAATGGATCCTTTCTCAAAAAGAGTTTCTCTCGAAAGAGATAAGTGGGAGGAAAATAGAACTTGATGAAGTAATTGTACCTCCACTCGAACCGGAGAGTAGCGCAGCACAAGAAGTTGTTTCTGTGGAGCCTACACCGGGTGGAGAGGAAGTTAATGATGATGATCATGAAACTTCAGATCATGTTACTATTGAACGTCAAAGGTCCACTAGGACACGTTCCGCACCAGAGTTGTACGGCAACCCTGTCCTAGAGATCATGTTGTTAGACAACGGTGAACCTTCGAACTATGAAGAAGCGATGGCGGGCCCGGATTCCAACAAATGGCTTGAAGCCATGAAATCCGAGATAGGATCCATGTATGAGAACAAAGTATGGACTTTGGTGGACTTTTCTGATGATAAGCGAGCCATTGAAAATAAATGGATCTTTAAGTAGAAGACTGACGCGGACGGTAATGTGACCGTCTATAAGGCTCGGCTTGTCGCTAAGGGTTATCGACAAGTTCAAGGAGTTGACTACGATGAGACTTTCTCACCCGTAGCGATGCTGAAGTCTGTCCGAATCATGTTAGCAATTGCCGCATTTTATGATTATGAGATCTGGCAAATGGACGTGAAAAGGGCATTCCTTAATGGTTTCCTTAAGGAAGAACGGTATATGATGCAGCCGGAAGGTTTTGTCGATCCTAAAGATGCTAACAAAGTATGCAAGCTCCAACGCTCCATCTATGGGCTGGTGCAAGCATCTCGGAGTTGGAACATTCGCTTTAATGAAGTGATTAAAGTGTTTGGGTTTGTACAGGTTTATGGAGAACCCTGTATTTACAAGAAAGTGAGTGGGAGCTCTGTAGCATTTCTCATATTATATGTGGATGACATGCTGATAATGAGAAATGATATAGAACTCTTGAAAAGTATAAAGGACTACTTGAATAAGTGTTTTTCAATGAAGGACCTTGGAGAAGCTGCTTACATATTAGGTATTAAGATCTATAGAGATAGATCGAGACGTCTCATAGGTCTTTCACAAAGCACATACCTTGACAAGATATTAAAGAAGTTCAATATGGATCAGTCCAAGAAGGGGTTCTTGCCTGTGTTACAAGGTGTGAGATTGAGTACGACTCAATGCCCGACCACGGCAAAGGATAGAGAAGAGATGAGTGTCATCCCCTATGCTTCAGCTATAGGCTATATTATGTAAGCCATGCTGTGTACAAGACCTGATGTGAACCTTGCCATAAGTTTGGTAGGGAGGTACCAAAGTGATCCCGGAGCGGAACACTGGACAGTGGTCAAGAATATCCTGAAGTACCTGAAAAGGACAAAGGACATGTTTCTCGTATATGGAGGTGCCGAAGAGCTCATCGTAAAGGGTTACGTCGATGCTAGCTTCGACACAGATCCGGACGACTCCAAGTCGCAAACCGGGTACGCGTATATTTTGAACGGATGGGCAGTCGGCTGGTGCAGCAGCAAGCAAAGCGTCGTGGCGGCATCTACATGTGAAGCGGAGTACATAGCTGCTTCGGAAGCAGCAAAGGAAGGAGTCTGGATGAAGGAGTTCATCACCAACCTAGGAGTAATTCCAAGTGTGTCGGGCCCGATGACTCTATTCTGTGACAACACTGGAGCTATTACCCTTGCGAAGGAGCCCAGGTTTCACAAGAAGACAAGACACATCAAGCGCCGCTTCAACTCCATCCGTGATTACATTTAGGAGGGACATATAGATATTTGTAAAGTGCATACGGATCTGAATGTTGCAGATCCGTTGACTAAACCTCTCTCACGAGCAAAACATGATCAACACCAGATTGCTATGGGTGTTTGATTCATCACAATGTAACTAGATTATTGACTCTAGTGCAAGTGAGAGACTGTTGGAAATATGCCCTAGAGGCAATAATAAAATTGTTATTATTGCAATTCCTTGTTCACGATAATTGTCTATTGTTCATGCTATAATTGTGTTAACCGGAAACCGTAATACATGTGTGAATACATAGACCATAACATGTCCCTAGTAAGCCTCTAGTTGGCTAGCTCGTTGATCAATAGATGGTCACGGTTTCATGGCCATGGACATTGGATGTCGCTGATAACGGGATCCCATCATTGGGAGAATGATGTGATGGACAAGACCCAATCCTAAGCATAGCACAAGATCGTGTAGTTCGTTTGCTAAAGCTTTTCTAATGTCAAGTATCGATTCCTTAGACCATGAGATTGTGCAACTCCCGGATACCGTAGGAATGCTTTGGGTGTGCCAAACGTCACAACGTAACTGGGTGGCTATAAAGTTTCACTACCGGTATCACCGAAAGTGACTGTTGGGTTGGCATGAATCGAGACTGGGATTTGTCACTCCGTGTGACGGAGAGGTATCTCTGGGCCCACTCGGTAAGACATCATCATAATGAGCTCAATGTGACTAAGGAGTTAGCCACGGGATGATGTATTACGGAACGAGTAAAGAGACTTGCCGGTAATGAGATTGAACAAGGTATAGGGATACCGACGATCGAATCTCGGGCAAGTATCATACCGATAGACAAAGGGAATTATATACGGGATTGATTGAATCCCCGACATCATGGTTCATCCGATGAGATCATCGTGGAGCATGTGGGAGCCAACATGGGTATCCAGATCCCGCTGTTGGTTATTGACCAGAGAGGTGTCTCGGTCATGTCTACATGTCTCCCGAACCCGTAGGGTCTACACACTTAAGGTTCGATGACGCTAGGGTTATAGGGAAATAGTGTGCGTGGTTACCGAAGGTTGTTCGGAGTCCCGGATGAGATCTCGGACATCACGAGAAGTTCCAGAATGGTCCGGATATGAAGATTGATATATAGGAAGTGAGGATTTGGTTACCGGAAGTGTTTCGGGTGTCACCGGTAACGTACCGGGACCACCGGAAGGGTTCCACGGGTCCACCAAGTGGGCCCACCAGCCCCAGAGGGCTTCATGGGCCATAGGTGTAGGGAACCAGCCCCTAGGTGGGCTGGTGCGCCCCTCCCACCTGGCCCAAGGCACAGCAAGGGGAGAGAGGGGGCAAACCCTAGGCCTAGATGGGCCTTAGGCCCACCCTATGGCAGCCGCACCTCCTCTCCTCCCTCTGGTCGCCGGACCAGATCAATCTGGTTGCTGCCGCACCACCCTAGGGTGGAAACCCTAGGGTGCAGCCCTACCTCCTCCTCCTCCTATATATAGAGGTGCCCTTGGGGCTGTTTGGGACACGGTTCTTTCTCCCTCTCAGGCGCAGCCCTACCTCATCTTCTCCTCATTCTCCGGAGTGCTTGGCGAAGCCCTGCTGGAGTCCACGCAGCTCCACCGTCACCACGCCGTCGTGTTACCGGATCTCTCCCTCAACCTCTCCTTCCTCCTTGCTGGATCAAGGCGTAGGAGATGTCATCGGGCTGTACGTGTGTTGAATGCGGAGGCGTCGTTGTTCGGCGCTAAGATCGGAGTCCACCGCGATTTGAATCGCTGCGAGTACGACTCCACCAACCGTGTTCTTGGAACGCTTCCGCTTAGTGATCTTCAAAGGTATGAAGATGCAACCTCTCCCCAGTCGTTGCTGGTTTCTCCATCGATAGATCTTGGTGATCATAGGAAATATTTTGATTTACTAATACGTCTCCGAACATCCTCCTATCGAAGAAGAAGCACGATGCTGGCCCTCGCCATACGCGTCATAGCCGTCATCACCCCACTGACCACGGGATGGAGGCCTCCGGTCAGCTCCAGCAAAATACCCCCGACTGTCGCCTTGGTTGGATCCTACCGCCCGACCTCCTCGATTCGTATCCGCAGCCGACGAACCCCCCTGAGGAGGAAGACCAGGTTTATGCGGCGAGGGCGGTCCATTACCACGTCCAACCATCCCGACGTTGCAAGGGCGCGAGAACTCAACTCCCTGGGCGACCGTCGGCCGAATCACAGCAGCACGGCCACGGCCAACCCTCGGGAAACCAGGTGTTGCTTTGACTCGAACCCTAAAGCCCTCGGTATCCTGATCCGACGTAGACACTATGGCCCCAACATGCATGTCCGTCGTGGGCTTGGAGTCAATGACATGGGTTTGGACCGCACCCTGGGCCAAATACCCAGGTTCAGTTGCGTCTGGGCCCGGACCCACTGCCTTAGGCCCATCAAGCCCCAGTAGGGATTTCAAACGAGCCTGCTAAACAGCTCGGATTCCGCCTTGATCTATCGCCGGCGCCGGCGATCTCGCTGCCACCGGGCGATGCTTCTTGCAGCCTCGATCTACCACCTTCCACGATCCGATGAAATCACCTAACGTGAGAGATGGAAGGTTCACCGTTTGTAGATGCCCTTTCCAAGGACGGACATCATACGGTGTCGTCCAGCGATGAACGACTCGCCGGAGAACCTCCACTCCATCTTCCTTAGCAATCACCACCCATGCTTTATCCTCCTGGGGCACAATCCCATCAATGAAAGCACCGACCTCCTATTCTGAATAGCCTGCTCAGATGGACTTGCACACGTAGTCAGAGGAAGATGGTGAGTACCCCACCGGCGTAGAATCGCCATCGACAGTGTCCTCGTTAACGTCTGATTAATCAGACTCGTCCGTGGCAAGGGCCCAGAATCGACTTCCCATTACCATCGGGTGACGCCCCTCACCCTTAGGCACGGCCGGGACCTCTCTCAGTTCTGAACTCACCCCATCCGTCGTCAGATCGAAAGCGTCAATCGGCTCCTCCACGTGTGCCAAAACCTGTACGAAACAAACCACTAGAACTGCGTATATATCAATCGTTAAATGCATACCTTCAACTAGGATCTCGTCCTTCTCGAGATATCTTTCAACGAGAATGTCTTCCTCTTGATCCATCACCGTCGTCCATCGCGACGGGGCGAAAGAATGCAGAAATCTATATGTCCAGTGGGGGCATCGGGTACCACACCGGAGGCAGGACGAATGCTGGAGGTGCCTTCGTTGCCTGCCACGTCGGGCCTCTTTAGTGCCGGCGCTGTGGCTACTCACGGGCAGGAGGTCTTTGCACAGACCACATGTGCGGATCCTCGAATGCTGGAGGTGTCCACGCCAGCTGGAGGAACGACTGTGGATGGACAAGGGGCAACCCCTGTTGATGGGAGTGCACTCAAACCGGGTACTGCTACGCTATGTCTGGTTGTGCCGGCTGCGTCCATGCTGGCCGGGGGTTAGGTTGCGACGGTCACAGCCACGAGGGACAGGTTTTGGATTTGCCGGCAACGGCTTCGGTGGACATGCACATCGACCGGCCCGGTTCGGCTGGATGTCCTGATGCGCCTGGGTCGGCCACGTTGAAGCGACGCATGGAGGCGCCGGGGGCGCCAGGGTCAGCAGTGTTGGGAGATGTAGTAGTAAATCAAAAAAATTCCTACGATCACCAAGATCAATCTATGGAGAAACTAGCAATGAGAGGGGAGAGATTGCATCTTCATACCGTTGAAGATCGCTAAGCGGAAGCGTTACAAGAACGCGGTTGGTGGAGTCGTACTCGTAGCGATTCAGATCGCGATGGACTTCGATCTTAGCGCCGAACAACGGTGCCTCTGCGTTCAACACACGTGCAGCACGATGACGTCTCCTATGCCTTGATCCAGGAAGGAGGAAGGAGAGGTTGAGGGAGAACTCTGGCAGCACGACGGCGTGGTGACGGTGGAGCAACGTGGACTCCGGCAGGGCTTCGCCAAGCGCTACGGAAAACGAGGAAGAGGAAGGGTTGGGATGCGCCGAGAGAGAGAGAAGTCTTGTCTCAAATCAGCCCAAACCCTTGGGTATATATAGGAGGAGGGAGAGGGCGGGCTGCCTTGGCCCCTCCTCCAAGGAGGAGAGGTTCGGCCGAACCTAGGGAGGAGTCCACCTCCCACAAGGGAGCTGGATCTCTTCCTTTTGAATTCTTTTCAGCCTTATCTCTTATCCCTACCCATTGGGCCTTTCTGGAAGGACTTGTCCAGCCCAATAAGGGCTGGAACACCTCGTCTAACAGCCCACAAAGCCCTTTGGTCGTCACACCCCTCCCGGGGGTCCTCCGGCACCCTCCCGGCACTCCTGGTACACTACCGATGAGCCAGAAAACTTTCCGGTGACCAAAACTGCACTTCCTATATATCAATCTTTACCTCTGGACCATTCCGAAGCTCCTCATGACGTCCAGGATCTCATCCGGGACTACGAACAACCTTCGGTATCCACGTACACTATTTCCCTATAACCCTAGCGTCATCGAACCTTAAGTGTGTAGACCCTACGGGTTTGGGAGACATGTAGACATGATTGAGACACCTCTCTGGTCAATAACCAACAGCGGGATATGGATACCCACGTTGGCTCCCGCATGCTCCACGATGATCTCATCGGATGAACCACGATGTCGGGGATTCAATCAATCCCGTATTGAATTCCCTTTGTCTATCGGTATGATACTTGCCCGAGATTCGATCGTCGCTATCCCTATACCTTGTTCAATCTCATTATAGGCAAGTCTCTTTTACTCGTGCCGTAATACATCATCCCGTGGGTAACTCCTTAGTCACATTGAGCTCATTATGATGATGTCTTACCGAGCGGGCCCAGAGATACCTCTCCGTCACACGGAGTGACAAATCTCTGTCTCGATTCGTGCCAACCCAACAGACACTTTTGGAGATACCCGTAGTGCACCTTTATAGCCACCCAGTTACGTTGTGATGTTTGGCACACCCAAAGTATTCCTACGGTATCCGGGAGTTGCACAATCTCATGATCTAAGGAAACGATACTTGACATTGGAAAAGCTTTAGCGGATGAACTACATGATCTTGTGTTATGCTTAGGATTGGGTCTTGTCCATCACATCATTCTTCTAATGATGTGATGCCATTATCAACGACATCCAATGTCTATGGTCATGAAACCGTGACCATCTATTGATCAACAAGCTAGTCAACTAGAGGCTCACTAGAGACATGTTGTGGTCTATGTATTCACACATGCATTACGGTTTTCGGTTAACACAATTATAGCATGAACAATAGAAAATTATCATGAACAAGGAAATACTATAATAACCATTTTATTATTGCCTCTAGGGCATATTTCCAACAAGCAGCACCCATACAGGTGCAAGGACCGGTGACGGTGGCAGAGGCCATCACTTCGCCTGCTAGATCGCGGGACTGCTTGCGGCAGGATGAGCCACCAGAGGTCAGGCCTAATGCTGACTTCCCGTGCGGACCTATGCAGGATGAGATCATCGCCTTTGGAGGCATCGCGGATCCCAGGTCTAAAGGTAGACGGATGAGCAGCCGTCTTCAAGACCAGCCAGATGTTGAGGATCTGCAGCTTGGGCGAGCCATGCGAGCGGCCAAGCTTCATGACATTGAGGTCACTATAGGTATGTCAGTCAATACTTCCAATTCTATTCTGCATTTTTCTGAGGTAGATATTCTGAATAATGCAAATAAGTTGGGAGTTTCGCTAGGGAGTAATGGAAAAGAGATTGCAAAATCTGTTAACGACTTACTCCATCTTGAGGCAGAGCGAGCTATGGATGTGATTAGGCACCTAGCGGCTGTTAAACCGTTAAATGACTCATAAATTGATGCTTTAGGTGTTCTCAATAATTTTTGTGACGACTTAGGGCCTTCTCCCGCACGGTCTCAGGAGGATGATAGCGTTCATTCTCTGGAGGTTCTAACTCCCATGGTACCAGAGGGAGGTGCACTCACTGAGCTTGGTTGTATGGACCGAGTTGATGAGTATAAGAAGCCTAAACGAAATTGGAACCGAAAGATTTATCTGGCTTCAGCTGTGCATAGAAGTGTTAGGATTAGGACTGCTAAAAAATTCTATGATGATAAATGAGAGGGATATTTTGGAATAGCAGAGGTCTGACAGACTTGGCTAAACATAGTTTTTTGGCGGATGCATCTATTCAGCATAAGCTAGATTTCATAGCTCTTTGTGAAACGGGTTGAGATAATTTTACATCCCAGTTTCTCAATATCCTATCAGGAGGGGTTGACTTTGACTGGTATTGCTTACGACCAAGAGGAAGATCTAGTTGGATTTTACTTGGGGTCAAATGCGAAACTTAGGAGCATTATTTTGGGGGAATTTGCGGTGAAATTTCTGGTGAGGTCGAAGATTGATGGGTTCCAGTGGGCACTCGTGGCAGTATATGGTGCTGCACAACTATAGTTAAAATCAGAATGTTTGGCTGACCTTGTCTGTATATGCGGAGATGAAAGACTTCCAATTCTGGTTGGGGTGATTTTAACATTATCAGAAGGCGGTATGAAAAGAACAACGATAATTTTGATAGTCGATGGTCTTTTATGTTTAACGCCATCATTGAGCCTGGATCTCAGGGAAATAGAGCTCTCAAGCAGAAAATTTACATGGGCCAACACACTTCCAACTCCAACTTTTGAGAAGTTAGATCGTGTTCTCACAAGTGTGGATTGGGAGGAGAAGTTTCCCCTGGTGACGGTACAAGCGTTGACAAGAGGAATTTCGGATCATACACCTCTTCTTGTTGACTCGGGGGAGGCAACTCATACGGGGAATAGAAGTCTCTTCTCTTTTGAATTAGCATGGTTTGAGAGAGAAGGTTTTATGGATCTGGTTGCCCGTGAGTGAGCAAAGGCTTCAGGCAGACGGTCGAATGTTGAAAAATGGCAGAATAAGGTTAGACACTTAAGACAATTCCTTCGAGGCTGGGCCAAACACTTGAGTGGAGCCTATAAGATTGAAAAGGAAGGACTCATCCAACTTATTGATGAAATAGATTTAAAAGCCGAGTCCTCTATTTTAGATACTAGAGAACTGGAGACTAAAGTGGAGGCCGAACTCAGACTAAAAGAATTGCTGCGTGAGGAAGAATTAAAGTGGGCACTGAGAGCTAAAGTGCGAAAAGTGATCCAGGGGGACGATAACACACAGTTCTTCCATATGATTGCAAATGGCAAACATTGCAAGAAGAAAAAAATTCAGCTCGAGCAAGATGAGGGAACGATAGTGGGTCAGGAAAACCTACAACTATACATCACAAATTATTACAAGCATTTATTTGGGGAACCTGACGAAAGTTTCGTATCCTTAGACGAATCAAGGGTTGAGGATGTCCCACAACTCGCGATAGATGAGAATGAGATCTTATCCACCCCATTTACAGAGAAAGAGGTGTTTGAGGCAATCTCACAAATGAAGAATAGTAAAGCGCCTGGGCCAGATGGCTTCCCAGCAGATTTTTATAAGAGATGCTGGCATATTATTAAGGGTGACTTGCTTCCAATGTTCCATGATCTGTTCTCCGGGCATTTGCAGTTATTTCACTTAAACTTTGGAACGATTACTTTGCTTCCTAAGAAGACTGAGGCGGTGCGGATTGAGCAGTTCCGCCCAATATGTCTTCTTAATGTGAGTTTTAAAATTTTCACCAAAGTGGGGACGAATAGGCTAACGCATATTGCACATAGTATGGTGCAACCATCTCAAACTGCCTTCATGCCGGACAGAAACATCCTAGAAGGGGTTGTGGTCCATCATGAAACACTCCATGAGATTCACACAAAAAAACTAGACGGAGTGATCTTTAAGGTGGATTTTGAGAAAGCATATGATAAGGTCAAATGGCCATTTCTTCAGCAAGCTTTCAGAATGAAAGGATTTGCTAATTCTTGGAGAAAGCAGGTTGAATCCTTCACGCAAAAAGGCAGTGTCGGAATAAAAGTGAATGATGATATATGCCACTATTTCCAGACACATAAGGGTCTAAGACATGGGGACCCGATGTCACCTATCTTGTTCAACATTGTGGTAGACATGTTGACAATTATGATAGGAAGAACTAAAGAAAATGGCCAGGTTGATGGGCTTGTTCCGCATCTGGTGGAGGTTGGAGTGTCCATTCTACAGTATGTTGATGATACCATCATTTTCATGGAGCATGACCTGGCAAAAGCAAAGAATATGAAGCTTCTGCTATGCTTATTCGAGCAGTTGTCAGGGCTCAAAATTAATTTTCATAAAAGTGAATTGTTCTGCTTTGGAAGAGCCAAAGAAGAACAAGATGCTTACAAGCAACTGTTCGGATGTGAATTGGGCTCGATGCCCTTCTCATATTTGGGAATACCGATTCACCATCGCAAGCTTTCTAATAAGGAATGGAAATGTATTGAAGATCGATTTAAAAAGAAACTAAGCTGCTGGAAGGGTAAGCTTATGTCATATGGAGGCCGGTTGATTCTTATTAACTCGGTGCTCACGAGTATGCCAATGTTTCTCTTTTCATTCCTTGATGTACCAGTAGGGGTACGGAAAAGATTAGATTTCTATCGACCATGCTTCTTTTGGCAAAGTGATGAGTTAAAACGGAAGTATAAACTCGCCAAATGGGATATCATTTGTAGGCCGAAATACCAGGGGGGTCTTGGTATTGAAAATTTGGAGATGAAAAACAAATGCTTACTCAGCAAATGGCTGTTTAAGTTATCTAGTGAGACCGATGCCACATGGGCCCAGATTCTGCGTAGTAAGTACCTACGGTCCAAGACCTTAACTCAGGTGACAGCCAGACCAACTGATTCACCTTTCTAGAAGGGATTGATAAGAGTGACATCCGCTTTCTTTCAGAGGACAAAATTTATAGTGGGTAATGGTACTTCTACGAGATTTTGGAAGGACACGTGGCTAGGGGAGACGCCTCTAGCTATCCAATATTCGTCTCTCTATAATATTGTTCAGCGTAGAGAGGCCTACGTCGCAACGGTATTACAATCTGTTCCTCTAAACATTCAATTCAGACAAAACTTAGTAGGAAATCGTTGGGAAGCTTGGCTCCATCTCGTGAGAAGATTGATGGATTTTCAGCTTTCTAACCAACCTGATCATTTGCACTGGAAACCAACCAATAATGGAGTGTTCTCGGTTAAGTCTATGTACTTGGATATGATTAATTCGGTAACTATCCCTCGAACGGTGCATATCTGGAAGGTCAAAGTTTCTTTAAAAATTAAAGTGTTCATGTGGTTTGTCCACAAACAAGTCATTCTCACTAAGGACAATCTGGCAAAACAAAACTGGACTGGATCTCGAAGATGTAGTTTGTGTGATCATGATGAGTCTATCAAACACCTCTTTTTTGACTGCCCATTGGCAAAGATTTGATGGCGGTCGGTCCATATAGCTTTCAACATTTCTCCTCCCACTAGCATCCACACGTTATTTGGGACGTGGCTAAACGGAGTTGACATGGAAACAACGAAACACATTCATGTAGGCGTATGTGCATTATTATGCGCTATATGGAATTGCAGGAATGTTTTGGTCTTTAACAAAAAAATAAACTTTCATTTTTTGCAGGTTATCTTCAGAGCCACAACGTTGATCCGTATGTGGTCGCTACCCACTCCGACGGATGTCAGAAAGCGTATGGTTACTGGGTCTATCCGATGGGAGATGGTAGCACGGGGTATCTTCAACCGGTTTGGATGGCGGTCATGTAATAGGATAGGAGCTTAGTTTTCTACCTTGTTTTGCCGGCGGTTGTGGCTGCTCCGCTTCTTTTATTTTTCAGAGCTCTTGGTGAGCGCTTTTTGTTTTATTTCTGAACTATGACTTGGAGACTCTATTGGACTAGTTTCTTTTTAATAAAGTGGTCGCATGCATCGTTCTGATGCAGAGGCCGGGGATATCCTCCTTTTCGAAAAGAAAACTTAATTATTGTGAAGATTGGAACCTACTGTTAAGCATATATCTGCTTCCTGTCGTTCTCAATGTATATTCCCCTGTTAGTGTGAGGTTCTCAATACAATAAACAAGAGTACTTCTGTGTTGTTATTTTTCACAAACAGAATTCGTTGATAAACCTGAGCCAGTTCTATTGGGAGTCAATGTTTCTTCAATGAATATACCGAGGCAGGAATCCGGTATCGGTGTTAAAACCGGCGAATCTTGGGAAGGGGGTATAAAGTACTTATGATTTACCTCAAGATTGTATGAATGGATTTTCTCCTCTACGGTCTACGCCCTTCGGTTTATATAAGCAACATGGGTATCTAGGGTTACAAGTATGTCGATTACATCTAGGGATAAACATGTTGATCATTCAAATATGCCTTGAAGTATGCATCAAGTCTTCGCAGGATTCCACCTTCAGCATGCTAGAGTCCAGCCTACAAGGCTCATTCTTTAATTGTCGGTGGGTCCTTGGGTCGACCCATGAATGACAAGTCGACGTGATGAACATCCCTTAATCCAGGACACTGTTAGTAGACCATGAACTAGTCTTCAAGCAAGTATATTGATAACCTCCCGGGGACAGCTTTATCATCTAGTCTTCGACTTCATAGGCGAGTTTCATCTTACAAGTTCCGCTCCTAAACCCGAGGACCTATCGGGATCCGAAGTTCTTTTCGCGATGAGGTAGATTCCTTATAGGCAAAGCATGTTTCTCCAAGGTTCGAAAGGTTTCAAGTAATATGGGGACCCACGGGTCCCCAAATTCCGCCTTAAAAAGCATATATATAGTTTTATTTTCGATTTTCATTCCCACACAGAGCACGATGCCTGGGAGACTAGCAGGTTATTAATTCACTAAAGACTCAAACGCCCGTTATTACATATGGCAGACTATGTATAAACCTGGGGCGGCGATAAACCGTATAGCACCCTCCCAGCCCTTCCCTTGTTCTTGTATTGCTTCACCAGAGAAGGTCAGGTGAATGTTCTCCCTCGTGCTCTAGGCCTGGCCCATTAGACTGGGCGCTTAATGCGATGAGGTCTAGAGTCATGAGAGGGGAGAGTTGGGGAATTCCTAAACATCGCTTAAGGCGTCCGTTTGAACGCGCCAAGCATCACAACCATATTGCAGGACCAGTACCACAACTTTTGGATGGTGGTCTTTCTATTCTGCAATATGTCGAAGGCACAATTCTTTTTATGGAACATAACTTGGGCAATGTTTGAAACCTGAAACTCTTTCTTTCAGCCTTTAAACAAATGTCAGGTCTCAAAATTAATTTTCATAAAAGTAAAGTTTTCTGCGTTGGAGAAGCCGCTGAGGCGGCTGCTGATTATGCTGACATATTTGGTTGCGCACATGGGTAATTTCCAATAAAATATCCGAGAATACCAGTTGAGTGGGAGCATGTTGAGGAGCATCTAGAGAAACGGTTGAGCTGTTGGAAAGACAAGCTGCTCTCGGTTGGAGGACGGTTACTTTTCATTGACTCTGTCCTCATAAATAGGGTCCTCTATATGATTTCTTTCTTCCAACTCTTAAAAGGGATCATGCAAAGATGGACTATTTTAGATGCACATTCTTTTGGCAAGGACATGGTGAAAAAATAAATACAAGTTGATCAAATGGAGCGTGGTTTGTAGACCGAAAGACCAATGGCCTTGGAATTCATGACATGCTTGTCAATAATGAGGCATTACTTAATTAGTAAATGGTTGTTCAAACATCTTACTGTGGCTAGTGTTTGGCAAACCAAGTTCCATAACAAGTATCTAGGCTGTAAGGCGGTGTCTCAGGCCTATTAGGAAACCGTCGATTCACATTTTTGGGCTGGCCTAATGATGGCACAGAAATATGTTTTTCTTTGGGTCCTTCGCGATAAAGAATGTGTTAGAGGTTCGTTTCTGGGAAGACATATGGCTAGGCAATGCCAATGTTCGAGAACAATACCCAGCCTTATACACCATTACCCACGATAAGAGTAATACTATTGCGCACATGCTTAGTTCATCCTCATCGAATATTTTGTTTAGGCGGGATTTGATTGCCCCCCTACTTATGTCATGGCATAACCTTCTCTATGGTTGCGTTATTTTCCTTTGTACGCACTCGCTTTGTACGTGGTCTACGCTATAACAACCGGGGCACAAACCACTGTTCAAGACGGTGTGCGTATGCGGTTGAAGCAGATGGCTATGGAAGTTTTTTTCTAACATGGGTGGCAGCATAACCTTTGGATCGATCCACGGTCGCTTTCGACATAGATAAACTGTCGGTCTAGAGCACTCTACTTTTCCCAATTTGTCGGTCATGTATATTTTGTTTTAGTGTTTGATTGTGTGCATTCTAATTATAAAGTTTTGAATCTGATACTATTTTTAAGATAATAAAATCACCCTTTTTCAGGAAAAGCGGCCTTTCTGTCAATGTATGCAAATGGACGCACACCCTCGCACCGTGCCGGCCCGGCTATGTTTTCTGTGTTCAAACTGGTGCAACAAGGACGAACAGAAGGGTCCCACCCCCAACCTTCTCGTGGAAGCTAGCAACGATAGCCAAGCAGACCAATCATGCGAATGTCATTAGCAACAACATTTTCATTCCTTAGTTCTTCTTTATTTCTATTTCTATTTTTATTTTCCTTTCCTCTCTATTTCCCCTTTTTTCTAATTTGATGGGTTTTTTAAAGAATTTTGTGAACTATTTTTAAATTCGGTGAAATTTTATCAAAATCAATTTCCAAAATCAAATGCAACTATTTTCAAATTTGATAAACTTTTTTTAAATCATTAACATTTTCTGAAATTCAATGAATAATTTTTAAAATGGATAAACTATTTTTCTAATTCGACGAACATTTTTCAAAATCGAATGAACATTTTCAAATTCTATGAATTGTTTTCTAATTTGATGATCAATTTTAAATTCAATGTACTTTCTAAAAAACATTGAAATTTTCCTTCAAATTCTAGATAAAATATGTTTACGAACATTTCTACAAATTCCATGAACTTTTAAAAAATTCATGATTTTTTACAAATTGCTATTTTTTCTCTTAACAGTTAACGGAACTGGTCAACCGCGACCAGTCAATAATACACTTGAGCGACCAGGGGAAGGCACAGTGTGCATATGTGTCATTCGGAAGAGCTCCCAGGCGAAATCACTAATTGAGGAGTATTTCTTTCAAAGATCACTCACATCTTCCTAGGTTGCGATAAGTGGCGCACTGTATGTATGTCACTTGTCGCAACATGAGAGTTTTCCTTTTTTCATAGATTCGTATTTTCAAAACGTTTTATCTCCTAAACTGTGCATCCAAATCTCAAACTGTTTTCACCGTTGAGTTCCTCGCGTCGAGATCTTCTAAACTAGATCCATGTTGATAGGTTTTGACAGACATTTTTTTCTAGAAAAAACCGTGCCTCTTGAAAAAAAAACTAAAACACTCGTTTTATCCTTTTCTTCCCGCGGGAGCAAAACCGTGCCTCTCACCAAAAAAAAACAGAAAGACGTCTTTTTTTCCTTTTCAAGATGCACGGACGTGCCTCTCGCGAAAGTAAAAAAAAGCATGCCTCTCGCAAAAGTAAAATCATGCCTCTTGCGGATGAAAAACCGTGCCTCTCACAAAAAATAACAAAAAATGCATTTATTCTCCTTTCTGAGAGGCATGACCTGCCTCTCGCGAAAACAAAACCGTGCCTCTCGCGGAACCAAAAATGTGCCACTCGCAAAAACAAACAGAAAACGCGTTTTTTCATTTCCGAGAGGCACGATCGTGCCTCTTACAAAAGCAAAACCGTGCCTCTCGCAAAAAAAAAACAGAAAATGCGTTTTTTTCGCGCAAAAAAAGTATTGAATTTTTTTTCATCCAAAAGCTAAGAGAGACAGTTGAAAAACCAGGAAAAAACCAATCTAAAAATCCGAAAGCACGTGCGGAAAAAAATACCAAAGTGAACGTTCAAAGTGTGACACCTGGTAGAGGCTGAGAATGGGCCAAGTGGCGGCGAGTGGGAGTGACCTTTCGGAGCCTTCCTAGGGTGTTGCGGTTGGGCCACGGGAAATGTAGGTGAAAAAGAAACTGTTTCTCTAAATAGGCCCATCTTTAAAACAAATAGCCTTCCAGACATCTTCAAAAATATCAGAGTGCCTAGTAAAATGTGGAAAATTCAAATTACTCTAAATCATGTGAATCAAATGAAAATTTACATTCACCATGCATGTTGGGTCATATTGAAGGCTTGTGAAACTAAAAACACCAATTACACCCTAACTAATCAAACGAATCAAAGTATTTTTCAAGTCCATATTTTGAATAAGCATTTTTGCAGTCTCCCACAACAGAATGTTTCACCCATGCACCTGTATTGTCACTATCGACATTGTTGTCGCTGTCCCGGGGTCACATGCCGCTGATGATACCCATAGCACTACAAAGAAGAATGATTTCCCGAGATGATTCAGTTTTATCATAAATAAAAAGTTTTCCCCATATGAAGATGTTTGAGCATTTTGAAAAATCGAATGACCAAAATTCATACGGTCTTCATGAAGAACAACGTTTCATGATTGATGTGGTGCACTTCTATGGGGAAATAATTTTGTCATAGTAAATGACATTCATGTTGTGGACTGTCAAGGTAGCAGGTAAACCTGCAAACGTGTCAGCTAATATGACAGGTGGCATTGTGGCTAATGGTATTACCACGCTCTCATTGAGGCCCTCTTTGATTTGCAGGATTTTCAGCACGTAGGAATAGGAAAAGTAAAGGATATGAGTGGCATGTCCATTTGAATTCTATAGGATTAGTATAGAACGTTTGATGCCACAGAGAAAATAAAGTAATTGTAAAAATAGGTTGGAGTGGATGCTTGATTTCCAATCAAATGTAGTATGCTTGATTCCATAAGAAAAAAATCCTATAGGATTCAATGCTATGAATCAAACGACCAACATAGGAAAAAATTCTAAGTATTCTAACCCTTCAAATATCCTATGAAATTTCTTTGAATCAAAGAAGCCCTGAACTTGACGACGTTCTATGACGAGGACCTAAACCATCTGAAAGATTCACGATATGGAAAACGCTAACAATCAGCCGGCGAATTGGTGGCTGCATTTCCCGCCTGCTCCACTTGCCACATGCCTTTCTAGGATGCACACTCGGTCTATTTCCTTAGAACCAAACATCGTGTGTTCACTGTTGTGAAGTGCTTTGCAACAAGAGATGTGTTGCAATGAGGTTCTGTAATAAGATCTATGTAGCCAAAAAAAATTGCAAAAGAAAAAATGTTTGGAAAAAACCCCGCAACAAGACCGCTGCTGCAAAACAAATTCCGTAACATGACATTTGTTGCAGAAGTTTATGCAACAAGAGTTTCGTTGTAGAAGTTTCTACAACATGACCTTTGTTGTAAAAGTTTCTACAACACAGTCGTCGTTGCAATTCTAAGGACCACGATTGGGCTCTTGATTGTCACAAGATCTAACGGTAGGAGAGGCGGTGGGTCTTTAAAAAAGATCCACCGACCGACGCGTATCGTGCCCCTATGGTTATTGTGGTGTTGTTGATATTTGAATAATGTTATTTCTTTATGCGATCAAACATAGGTATATATATTGATTTGTATGAAAGGCTGCCCGAAAAAGAAATAGAAAACAGAGATGACCACCTTTTACTGAGTATCGGAATTCCGCAAAGAATATCCTGAAACATTTTGCTGAACTTCGTACTCGAAAAATATTACCACGCAACTGAGGCTGGAAGCACCTACGATATTTACCGAGTGCGATACTCGGCAATACAAGCGTCAGCAAGATCTTTAGGGTTCCTTATGTCGAGTTTAAAACTCGATAAACCCTTGCTAAATGTACACAGTGGGGGACCAATCCCACGGATACGAATGCGGGAGGCTGTCGTCCAACCATAGCCGTATACATCCGGCCTTCCTCTCTTTTTTAAGTCCGCACGATCAAATAGCCACATACATAGGATACATACGTTCAAATAGCCCATGCAACAGTAGTTTAAATTTAAAAAAGTTGAAATTTTACATCCCAACAATGTTTTTCCCTTTTAAATGCCCACTAATGCTCAATCAGATCTTCCTTCAGCTGCTTGTGAGTTGGTCGATGCCGAATTTATTGATGCATTTGAATAAACTCTTCAAATGTGGCAGGATTCTGAGCAAGAAGTTTGATAGGATCATCCATGTTCTCATATTCTTGAGCTGCAGCAGCATCCTCACTCAACATACTGCTCGTATATCTGCTTCATATCAGAATCCATTGCTAGAAACAAGAAGTGAAAACTGTTTTTTAGCTCCGGCGATTCATCGAACAATTGTCGGACATGATGAGTATAGCAGCAGCGGATGGTACTTGTCGGGGACGTCAGAAGACATGGGTTGAACGATGACGGAGGAGAAACGGGGTGGAGCCCTATTGGAGCTCTAGAGTTGACAAAGACGTAAAGTTTCAACAAGGGTGCGGCGTGACGGTTGGGGTGGTGGAGCGACGAAGAAGGCAAAAAAAGAAGAGAAAATGGGAAGGATGTAGTAGACCTGGCCATGAATAGCCCAGCCCAACCCGACCCGGCCCAAAACTCTTAGAACGGGCTGAGCCTAATCGGCCCATCGGGCCAGACTCGGGCCTGAAAATGAACCCGATGGTAGACGAGGGGACCGAATATGTTTTAGCTACTGCAAAAACACCGAGGAAGACTAGAAACTCTCATATGTGAGGTGCCCTCACCTCTGAGCAGCGAGATGAAAGTGGAGGCGAGGGGACCGAATAAATCTCGAGTCTCGCCTTTTTCTCTTCCAAGCCATAGCTATGTCGACCCTTGTTTCTCGTGGACGCTGCTCTATTTATTTTGAAAAATCTGCTAGTTTATTCATACACCAAAATTTGTAGAAACATCTGCAAGTTTATTCTTACTCGTGCACCGATCTCGATTTTGATTCCCAACGCTGAGCACGGCCAAAAGAATAAGATGGAAAGACATGAAATAAATTCAGAAAATATATGAGCACCCGTGTCAAATTTAAAATCAAGGATGGACGGTTGACCTTGCTGGTTATGCAACGAGTTCTCAAAAGATGTACGCTTTTGGGAACGCTGCTCGTTGCATAATGGACGCGTCTGGCTACGAGTCAATCGTTGTAAAAAAAATAGAAATGGTATGGAATTAAATGATGCCCACCTACCCAACCCTGGCCGAAGCTTACTGAGGAAGGAAGGAGTTTCTCTCAGGAGTCAAAAGACGCTTGCCCTTCTCACCCACACCCCGCTCCCTCCTCCCAATCCCAAATTCGAAACCCCAGAAAATCCTCGTCGGCTCCTCTACTCCGCCGGCCTCCATCCGATGTCGTCCTCGCCGCCCGCGCTCCGCACGGAGGTGGCGCCGCGGACGCACGCCGCGGGCGCCACCGGCGCCAGCGCAGCGGGACACGTCGGAGGTGCCGATGCGAATCTACCTGCCTCCGGCGGTGAGGTCCAGGCCACGATCTGCCCCGGCTGCATGGCGCCCTGGAGCAGCGACGGCCCGCATCGCATCTGGTGAGCGAGGGCCTCCACCCCCACGGTCCCAGCGCATTCTCGTTGCTACTTTTCTTCTTCTTTTCCGCCGGCAACCATGTCGGTCTCCCTTGGGATTGGGGGCTATTAGGTATTACCACAGTATATATTGTCTCTGTAATGGATTGGGGGCTAATAGCGCCGTATTGTCTCTGTATTGGATTTGGGGGCACACACCGCTGCTAATTAGATACTGTACAAGGTTGCATCTCTTTTTACGGTCCACTGTGCAATGTTGTTATTCTTGTGGGGGACATTGCTCTGATGCTGGGGTTTTTCCTCTTTATTGTTTGGGCATATTAGTTCCCATTATTCCATGTTAAATGCACCTACGCATACACCAGTACGAACTATGGGACTACGTGAAAATGGACAAAATTGGCCTCTCTATGAAACTTCAACTGAAAATGAACCCAATCTGAAAATATTTCACAAAATGGCCCTCTTTTGCATGACACCCGGGGCTGGGGTGTCATGGTAAAGAGCATGACGCCCCGGGCTAGGGCGCCATACCAAATAGCATGACGCCCTAGCCCGGCACGTCATGCTATCTAGCATGGCGCCCTAGCCCCGGGCGTCATGCAAAAGGGCCATTTTTTGAAATATTATGAGATTGGGGCCATTTTGTGTTGAAGTTTCTAAGAAGGGCCATTTTTGTCCACTTTCACTGGGACTAGTGAGAATTAGAGACCACTGCTCATCTCATGTGTATCTACTACATGTATGCAGTTGCATTCCTTGTGGACATGTGTATGGCAGATCGTGTCTGGAGAAGTTGTTCCGTCGTCCTGGCGAGGAGAGAGCCAAGGTACCATGACTGATTGGGCATATACTCAGTGAAGAGATCGAAATGAAGATATATACCTGCATCGAACTGCTCAACTTATGCATGCATTTTGTTCTTTGTAACAAGTGCCCTCAGTGTGGCAAAGGATTTGTGGAGAAGCTTATTATCAATCTCTATGCACCAGAAAACATGTTGGAGGGTTGCTGCAGTCCACAGGTCCTCTTTCTTTCATCCATTTTACATCTATATATAGATTATTCCGAGTTTATTTTGATAGCGACACACTTTAGATGTAGGAAGTTGATTTATCTCCCTCTATATATGAAGTTTAAATCTAGTGGGATGATTGTGTATTAAGCTTCTTTTATGACGAGCCATTGTACGTATCTATAGATGTTGCTAAGGCTAAGACAGATCAATTTTCGAATTTGATAGTTTATTAAATATCTGACTTAATTTGTAGTTTAATCCGTTTAAAAATAAATTAATTGAAACAATGCGTATGAACTTTAAAAGTATACGTTATTTGATATTTATTGTTAATTATCGAGGGTTAAATATATAGAACGTAATAAAATTTGTATCTGAAGTTGGGCATTAAATTGTGTGATTTTGTCCTGAGTCCCGACAAATTTTGAATGGTATCAGTCACCTACTTGATATGGAAGGACATTCTGATTAATAGTCTGCTATTTTATGTACCACTTATTTGGATAGATAATTTCCTTAACATTTTTTATGCAGACAAGGCCTATCAATCAATTGCTCATATTTAAATATTGCCTCACCTTTAGTGTGTAAGGTGAAGCACTGTAAAATATCTTAAAACTTTCATATTTTCCATCACTGTTCTTGTGCGTCTCTAACAGTTGAAACAATAGTTTTTCCTAACATCACTCTGCTTACTCTACTTTCTTGTTGAAACCGGCAAGGAAACAAAGAAAAGTAGATCAGCATGAGGCACCAAATTTTTACGTTAATAACCTTTGCGAAAAAAAACATGGATGCATGCAGCAGTCTTTAGTCTTCATAATCAAGGAAATTAAAAATAGTTGCCACTCATCCCGAATGGCTCACAGCAGGAATTTATAGGTAACGTGTATCTAACTTGGTTCGAAGCAGAAACTTAATCTATGATGGCGAAGAATCAGGCCTATTGCTTTTCTCACACAGTCCTTGGTCTCTCACTTTGAGTTCAGATTATATACGAAAACTTTTGACCTAAACATCATTTAGTTTCTCTTTGGTACAAAATCATGTTGTTGGATTAGTGGTGGATTTCATTTGAAATAAAAATTGATCAATACATCTATATATACAGTGCCCTCTAAGCAAGGGTGGATGTCACGTCTTGCATGTAGGCATAGTTATACAAATAAATTTGTTAGAGCAAATGCATGTATTCGCTGCTAAGCTTAGCTACTGGGAAACTCAAACTAGCATATCTTTCTTTGCCCATATGGAAGAATTTTGAATTCTCCGAATACATTACTTCATATATATCAGATAGTTACAACTTACAATAGAGCGTGTTAGGCGTGAGGGGCCAGCACAACATGCACTAGGTAAGCGCATGGGGCTGTGGTGACCGTGAAGGCTGGTGCTCTGTGCCGCTGTAGGCATCGGGCGAGCTGGGGTTGATACTGTTTCCGAACACATATATAGTTGCAGCACTTCTGTCCTTTTGCTGCCCTAAAATCACATGTTGATCTATTCACCATTCTGCTTTTTTTTATCTTTTGCAAAAGTAGGTTGGATTTATCATTTTTCATATTGGATGTCTTCTAAAACACATCCTTATACCTGATATTGCATTTGAATATTTCTCCCTCACTAGTTAGTACTTAGTAGTAATGAAAAATTAAATTACTTCATATTTTTTATTTGGTAACCAGACACCGAAGAACGGTGCTCTAAACATATAATCAACTGTAGCATTTTCCACATGAATCAACATTTTTTGCGACAACTACTATCATTGTTAGGAGGTCAATTTAGTTTCAATATTGATTATATCTCACAAATTCATCTTTTGCTCAATTGAACTGCCACTGCAGGAAATTCAAGCGTTCTACGAGCCTATACATGCTGCAGTAATTAGGGTACATTCAGAGTGTAATGTTGCTGAGGAACCATCCAGTGACTCTACATGTGATGAGATGCAGCAACTGTTTACAGAACGGGTGGCTCAGATAGAGGGAACAGTGAATGAAAAGGTGACAATGGCTAAGGCTAACTTGATGTTAATGAAGGAGCGATTGAAGAAGATGGCTGAACAAGAAAAGATGGTGCCGAAGGATGTGATAGAGTTCCTAGAGCAGAATTGCCCTCACCTGATGATTCATGTGTCGTGCTTGTTCCCGTCATCGCCAACACCGGGTATGGACGGCGTGGAACTTGCAGATGTCGATATAGTGGTCAGAGAGAGACCATATAACCCTGCTGTGGACGACGATGAACAGGGTGGCATCAGCAACGAGGTGAACCATACCACATTGGTTTCGGGTGAGGTGACCAATGGCTCATACAGACGAGAGGTTGAGGAAGTGGACAGTAAGCGCTTTGGTGACACTGGCTACTATGGGAACTATAATGTCAATGACTCCAACAAAGAAGCAAATGAGATGTTGCTGAGTACGAATATGGAGGCTGCAGCTGAAGGTGCCGAACGCGTCGATACCAAGCCAGTAGCAGGGCCAACTTGCTCTATCTGTATCGAACCTTGGATCTCCACTGGAGATCATCACATCTGGTGAGGAAGATAGTTTCAACTATCGGTTTATTATTTCTTTGGGTACATACTACTGAAGGGATCCTTGTCTTGTGCTCAAATTGAACCCCATGTGGAAATAACTTTAGTGATATCCTGCTTTATATCTTCCCCATGTTGGGATTGAAATCCGAACATCACAATGTATGAAGTAGCCATCGCTTGTTGATCATAACAGTAACTACTACTACTAGTTGATGTACTTAGATTTTTTTTATAATGTACCAGTTTTTATATTCCATAATTTTTGTGATGTATTTTTTAATCGAAAAGAACACCACTTCTGTTCTGAGTAATAGTTAAGGTTTAATTTTATGATAGGTAATGTGTAGCCACTGGATTAGTAAGAATGTTTCTTTCTCACCATCAACTAGACAAATACTATATATAAGGCATAGTTGTAATTTTGGCTTAATCTCTTTCCTCTAGTTGAATTATTGCAGATCATGAATTCATTATTCACGTGACATTATTGAGTTAGGTGATCTCAGTGTATGTAGTTTAGGAAGGTTTGGGTTGAGCTTCTGAGGAGGTGGCAGCAGGCGAACACTTAGTGTAGGCGGCAAGCGGCCACTTGTGTAGAGCTTTGTTGGACTTTTCATGGTGCTTATTGTATTTTGTGTCTTGGTGATAAGATCAGCCATTGTTTCTTCTATTTTTCTTGGTGCCATATTTTATACATGTACACATAAATGCGGTTGCTCTAGATCATCTCATATCTCCCACATGCAGTTGCATTCCTTGCGGACATGTCTATGGCTGGTCGTGCCTCATAAGGTGGGTCAAGTACCAACTTTCTGGGAATGAGAGTGTAAAGGTAACATGCACTATTCCATAAATACGTTATATTAACTGATGTTCACTAATCAAATCATGGGCACATGAAATGTGCACACAAAATTTCTAATCTTATGCACGAATATTTATCTTTCTAATCAGTGCCCTCAATGCGGGGAAGGATTTGAAGACATGCCTATCGACCTCTATGCCCCATTTTGTCAGGTTCTGATTCTTTTTTCTGTTGTACTCTCATAGGGTATTGCATTATGAACCATTGCTTTATTTGGCATCTCTTATAGTAGAAACAATAGTTATCTGTACCAGTCCGGATCAGCTCCTATTGCCTCTAAACCATCAACTGCTGGCCCACACACTTGTGCTATATGTCGGTTGTTGCATTTGACTTTGGCGCCAACACTTGTATCAATCCGTGTCTTAAAGAAAACATGACCTGTTAGTTATAACATGTATACAACATTATAAATGTGATCAAACTGTATGTTCAGTGTTCAGATTGTTTTTTCAATACTGGGTGTCTTAAACAGCAAAAGTTAAACTTTGTAAACTTTTTTTTTGTACTAGACATTAATGCTGATGAGAAAATTATGTCAATGATACTAATCTCCTGTGCAATTTTCACTATGTCTTTGCATTTCAGCTATTTATGAAAATGCCTTTGCTTTTTGGCACTGATATATCTTTTAGGCCACTACATTAGAGAAATACACACATCAAGTCATGAGAAAGATGACCCAACTATGCGCATGTTCCCTGCATACTTATATCTAAATCGGGGCATTCTTCCCCGCCGCCAGCGTAGTCGATCTCCACCTTCGTCTAGTTGCCTGCTCAATTTCTCTTTCACAAAGCTTTGGGACAACACCATTAATGTAGACCCTTTTTGTAAATTTTGCCTTTTTGTGATGGACCCCATTACCTAAGCGCCCCCTAGCAAGAAGCTTTGTTTTGTTCTCCCCAACCCCTCACCTTATGTCTCTCTCTCTCTCTCTCAATATGGACAAATGGAAGATAGAAAAACGCTCCACTCTCCCTAGTGTCGCCGGAATCCTAGCCGCCACTACCTGAGGAGTTGCATGAGAAGCGATGGCAGTGGTGGGGAAAGTGTTTGCAGGACTTATGTTCTCTCTCATGGTCTCCGAGGAGAGGCACATGGTGGCAGTGTTCCTTGTGATGGCACTCCTGGCTGGTGATGCCCTCCTACGTGGAGGCCAACATCGACTTGCCTGGATGGTACGTGGTGGGCAGCCATGGCGACTCGATCTTCTTTTGCCAGATCTGGATGCTGGCGCTAGGAGCGGCCTGGGGATCCTCTCTACCGGCGCCTGGGCGGGACGTGTGCATGGTGCGTGTGATGCTTGGGTGCAGTACAGGTGGAGCGAGGGTGGCTTGGGATCCAACCCATATTTGGCCGGGTCCTTGGAGGTGGACGGCGACGTCCTAACGTGCGTGTGGCGGGTGTGCGGCGTTGGGATCGAGTGCAACGAGTGACATTGGGCTGTGGGCAGATGCTATGGTGACGGTGTGACATTTGTTATCCGGCATGCTCAGGTATGTTGTCCCTGCACTATGGCATGCGGGCTCCCTTGGGAGATGCAAGGTGTCCTAGCATCACTATGGCATGCGGGCTCCCTTGGGAGATGCAAGGTGTCCTAGCGGCACTATGTTTTCGTATGGATCAGTGGCGATAGCCACATGCATGACGTCATTTGAGCTCGCCCGGGCCATGCCCAGTGGGCTATGGCCGAGGGTTCCTCGACGGTGGCCATCGATAGTAACTGGGTTGCGCCTTCCCCGATCCACCATGACTAGGTGGAGCCGTAGATGTCAATGCTTCCAACCATGGAGGCATGTATGTTGACTTGGTGGATGATGGCGGGCAAGGAGTTGAAGGTGATCACTTCTTCTCTTCCTACCATGGTTGGTGTGCTTGTATGTGGACGGTTGACGGAGCCTAGAGTCTTGGATGCCGGGGCGGTTGCCTTGGGTGGCGGCCCACATGTTTATCTCCTCGGCGGGCATCCTGCAGTGGCTATTCCTCAAGGTCATGTGAGCGGTGAGAGGTGTAGTGGCGGGGGCTTGGGATCACACTTTGTTGTTGATAATGGTGGCGCCTAAATATGGATCTAGAAGTCTGTCTTGATGTCGGTGTCCCGGATGCCTCGTAGTGGCGAGGCTTTGCGCCATTTCCATTCTCGGTGGCATTTGTTGGAGCTTAGGTTGTCTAGGATGTATCATGGCATTGTATCGGGCCTTCCTATGTTAGTTCTTTGCAATGTAGTCCCGTGCATCTGTGTTGTCCAGTTATCTCAGGATTTGCTTTATATGAGATTGTCCTTGCCACCTTGTATCAATGGGCTGTGTACTTTGGTTTGTGCTTTATATACAAGTTGGCACCGATCGATCTGCCGAAATTTCGTCCGGTCACAGCATGAACGTTTGATTTGAGCCACCCCCCTCGCACCGTTGGATTTCCCCTGATCAACTTCTTCATCGTAGTTGGGTCAACCGGTTCGTTGCCTTTGTCCTCATCAGCGCCAGTGTCATGCTGTTCCTGGCTCAATGCTGTCAATTGCAGCTCGCGGTCGCCATTGTTGTGTTTGAAGCTTGTCGCGGAAGTCCATCACAACACAAATTGTCGCACTGATCTAGAGTCTGCCGCCCATCATGGCAACAATAGTTTGTGCTACTCCATCCCCCACCGTCACTGTCGAAGCACCATCTGTCGATGGTCCCGGCATCGCCGGCGCTGAGCATCGCCGGTTCAGGCTCGCCATGCGTGCCACCCCCAGCTTCCCATCACTCCATTTGCTGGTTCTAGCAAAAAAGAAATGTCGGTTCCAGCAAAAAACACAGGTGATCACAACAAAAAACATCGCTGGTCCCAACAAAAACCACCACCACTTCAACAAAAACCATCATCCCCATTTGCCTGTTCCAGCAAAACAAATCATCGATTCCAGCAGAATCAACAATTTCAGTGAAAACCACCACCGTCACAGCAAAAAATGCCACCGGTCCGAGCAAAACCCTTCATCGGTTGCAGCAAAAACATTACCGCCACCGCAGCAACAAACACCACTGGTTCCAGCATCAAGTTGCCCCGGTTCCAGCACTGTTGCATCCCCTCCTGTCGCCGTCGTCGCACTTTTTGATGGACGGTTGCAGCTTTTTCAACAGCTGGTTGAAGCACAAAAAAATCGTGATGGACTCCGTTGTAACATGCACGGCCGGTGATCTTCTGGACGCTGCTTCGGTTCGTTGTAACATGCACGGCCGGTGATCCTCTGGACGCTGCTTCGGTTCGAGCATCAGCGGTGACGGCGATCGCGGGGTGCAGCGGCAGGTTGTAGCTTCTTTTTGCGCTGGTTGTAGCTCCTCGTGTTGACCTCTTTCAACCTCCACCGCGGTGCTTGCGGCGGCACACATGACGACGGTGGGCTTTATGAGAGCACGTCCATGCAACATCTCTAAGGGAGGGGATGGTCGGGGGAAGGAGACGGAGTGGGAATGGAAGAAAGGATCAGGAAGGGGGGCGGTTTCAATGTCAAAACGTGTGGCCAGGGAGAAAAGATAGGGGAGTGGGAAGTTGTGCGGGCCCACGTGGCTTGTGTACGCGGGTGTTGCGTGCATGACAAGCGAGTCGACTGGCCGAAGCTTTAGCTAGCCATTCGATTAGAACTGTTTACCTATCTATAAAGCGGGGCACAAGCCTGTTTCGTGAAATTCAAGATAATAGGCAAGTTGAGATTGAGATGTCAGTGGCAAAGATGCATGTAGTTTCAACGGACTAAGGGCATTTCGATAATTAGACAAAAGCAGTGTCATAAGCAGAATTGCAGGTGCGACTAGCCGCATTGGCATCAAATTTTCATTTGTTTTTCTATATATTAAACCCATTATGTGTTAATACGTAATGATGGAAACTAAAATTGTGCGGACTTCTTCTGTTATGTTTGCATCCCCATTCTAAAACCGCCCAACCTACCAATGTCCTGTAAACTGCCTCATCTTCGATTCGTTGCTGATGGAACATAGAGAATTCAATTGCTATGCTCAGTTGTAATGTGTCAGATAGGTTCTTTCTGCTGGATGTTGATTATATCTGACAAGTTCTTTTGCCCAATTAACTTGCCTGTGCAGGAAGTACATGGGTATTATGAATCTAAGTTTGCTGAGATTGGTGCATCGATAGAAGACTGTACGCTGTATGCAAAAATGACTTCTCACTTAGAAGAGCTAAGCATAGACGCGAATCTTCGGGATGCAGAACTGCGTGCACTACTTGACTGTCATTTTACTCAGATGGAAAGATTGATGACTGCACATGTGGCACTCGCTAATGCTAGGCTTATGTCGATGAAGGAGCAGATGAAGAAGATGGCTGAAGAAGACAAGGCGACAATGGAGGATTTGGTCGAATTTATGGAACTGAATTGCCATCAACTCTTTCCTATCCTACCCAGCCTACCCCATGCCCCTTCTGATGAAAGCTGGTGAATGGTTTGTCTTGTGCCACTGGGTGAACTGCTTACCATACTCTACAACATATTATGTATTTCTATTTCACCATATTTACTGTGATTGCCGAGGACTCTGGTTTGACTGACCTCATCTTTTGTCAAGTAAATGGTAGCTAGCTTGTTAAGCTGGAGCTAGACCAAGTAATCCTGTGTCTAGACGTGGTATAAACACTAATGGTGTTTCAAACTATCACAAATATGTGACACTTCTTACTTATATATTTTCGTAGGAACACTCTTGTTAGACGGGAATTTGGTGAACATGATTCCACATGCACCCTTATAATTAGTAAATTTAAAACAAATGCATGAAAAAAATTGGATTTTTTTGTAACACATGCGACCGGTGTATTCATGTATGAAGTTTCACCAAGAAGCGACTTCCGTGCTATCCATGGCAAAAATGATAAAAACAAACTATATTAAAAAAACACTGTTTCATGAATAGTATGATACTGATTGTATTTGTCTCGTCCTGATTGTATTTTCTTCACTAAGATTACCACGGGTGTGATTTCTTTGTAAAAATTCACACGTGAGTAGAATGGTCAACCAAATTTGATATCCTAAATACTCAGATTGTTTGGAATTTTTCTAGTATCTTTTTTGAATTTACTACTCATGTGGGTACGGATGGAACCATGTTCATTTGTTTATTTTAGCTCTCTTGGTCCGTTTTTCATTTCCTATTTTTCAGGTACTTGAAAAATTTATGTATCATGATCATTTTAGGGCATCTTCAGTGCAGACCCCTAAAACAGAGATAGCACGCATCCGCGGGCTTGTTCGTATGTGTCCCTAGACTGTGATACAGGAGTCGGCCATCCAACCATATCTATCATCATACATTTCAAACGAGATACGAACAAACTTGATGATTTTCAAGCAAACCAGATAATTTTAGACTTCTACTGGTTTCCATGGTTCATCCCCACATGTTCCGCGGGATCATTCCGGAATTGTTGATTTACTTCTCTGTCACAAATTTCCTGATACATCTTCTTTTTCCTAAATTCAACTGGTTCTTATTGCGGGAGCTCGATAAGCTCTCTAACATACTCGTAGTTCCTAGGATGTGCTTGATCATGTTTATCTTGCATGATCATGTTATGCATATGACAGAAACATGTCATGACTACCCATAATGTGGGATGAAGCTTAATCAGATAAAGCTCACTCGGGGAACTTGTGAGATTTTTGTTTCCTTCCTCTGCTGGCCGGGTTTGATAGTATTGTATGGCCCTCCGTGGTGTCACCTTCTCCAGGATAGCTACCTTTGCAGATTTCCCGGCCGCTCCTTCTACGAGCTCATGAGTTTCAACAAGGTTACTCCAATAATGCAGCGTTCTGAAGGCAGCAACAAACCAAACCAAACATTATGGAGACGACAACATAGAAGGAAGACGACAACAAACCAAACATTATGCAACAAGATAGTACTCCCTCCGTTTCTAAATAGTTGTCCTTATAGAGATTCAACTATGGACTACATACAAAGCAAAATGAATGAATCTACATTCTAAATTATGTCTATATACATCCGTATGTACTCCATAGTGAAATCTTTAAAAAGACAAATATTAAGGAACGAAGGGAGTATATTGTAACGACAAAAAAAACACGCATCCAGGGGCAGCCGGATGCTGATGACATGCAGCTAGGACGGGCTATGAGGGCCGCCAAGCTTCGAGACGTCGAGGTAGCTACAGGTATGTCTATTAATACTAGTTGTTCAATCCTCCATTTTTCTGATTCAGAAATTCAGCAAAATGCTAGCGACCTAGGCATTTCTCTTGGTGGTAGTGGCAAACAAATAGCTAAATCAATTAATGACATTTTAGACTTAGAAACAGACAGAGCCATAGAGATCATTCAAAACATAGCAGCGGTAAAACCTATGAATGAGGCGGATATAAATAATTTGGGAGACACATACTTACAAACTTTATGTGATGATTTATTACACGTAGAGGGAGGTGAAGAAGATGAAGAAGACATGGGATTAGAGGGGTATATGGCCTCTTCGATTGCCGATTGTCGTCCACACGAAACATCCCCACAGAGAAATACAGAAAGCATACTGGATAAACCTAAGAGACCTTGGAAAAGGAAGGTTTATCCCGTATCTGCGGTATGGAGAAGTGCGAGAGTGAAGCAAAAGAAAAAAAATTATGATGAAATTTGAAAGGAATCTTTTGGGATAGCAGATGTCTAGCAGACTTGGCTAAAAGGAGGTTTCTTAGAGATACATCGTTAGAGCATAAGCTCGATTTCATGGCTCTACAAGAGACGGGTAGAGATAACTTCACACCACAATTTCTCAACACTTTATCAGGAGGAGTTGACTTTGATTAGCATTGTTTGCCTCCAAGGGGTAGATCTAGGGGAATCTTACTTGGAGTAAAATGTGAAACATTAGAGGTGATGAGTGTGGTATATGGTGAGTTTTCCGTCAAATTTCGTGTGAGGTCGAAAGTTGATGGCTTC
The DNA here is from genome assembly GCA_022496015.1 of Hordeum marinum. NCBI lineage: Eukaryota > Viridiplantae > Streptophyta > Magnoliopsida > Poales > Poaceae > Hordeum > Hordeum marinum. Next base: position 523,487,728 of record CM039675.1, read on the forward strand.
AGGTGGGCTCTAGAGGCCGTATATGGGCGGCGCAACTGGAGCTGAAATCTGAGTTCCTCGTCGATCTAGTGAGAATTTGTGGAGAGGAAAGACTTCCCATTATGGTTTGGGGAGACTTTAATATCATTAGAAGACAAGACAAAAAAATGACAACTTTGATGAAAGATGATCACTTATGCTTAACATGGTTATTGAGAGTCTCGATTTGAGGAAGATTGACCTCACTAGTAGACAATTCACATGGGCAAACTCACTACGGGTACCAACATACGAGAAGTTGGACCGGATACTGACCAGTGTAGAATGGGAACAGAAGTACCCGCTGGTTTCAGTACATGCTTTACAAAGAGCTATCTCAGATCACACACCACTCATGGTTGATTCTGGGGAACCGAATCATGGTGGTAATAGAAATATCTTCTCTTTTGAATTAAGTTGGTTCGAGAGAGAAGGATTCATGGATCACGTAGCCGCTGAATGGGCTAGGGATTCTGGTGGATCTTCCAACATGGAAAGATGGCAAAACAAAATCCGACACTTGCGTCAGTTCTTGAGCTGATGGGCCAAGAATCAAAGCGGTATATACAAAGTGGAGAGGGATGGACTTATTCGGCTGATCGCTGGGTTAGATGTGAAAGCTGAGTCTACTCTTCTCAACATGTCAGATCGGCATAATAAGATTGAGGCTGAGAAGAAATTGCAAACTGTTCTGAGAGAGGAAGAGATGAAATGGGCACTTCCAGTTAAGGTGACGAAGGTGGTTCAGGGAGATGATAACACTTGTTTTGTTTCATTTGTGCTATTGCGTCAAACACCTCTTTCTCAGTAAATGGAGCTGATAATACCTCATTCTCATGAGAATTTAGCTTAGGTATGTCATGTGTTGTGCTCTCATCCAAAGAGACAGAATTCTCTTCCACAATTCTTTCATATGATTGCAAATGGTAAACATAGGAAGAAGAAAATAATTCAACTAGAACAAGATGAGGGTACAATTATAGGTCATGAGAACCTAAAATTGTACATCTCTGAGTATTATAGGAAATTATTTGGTGAACCCAGTTTTCTGCATGTCAAGTATATGTTCCTATGACCATGAGATCATACAACTCACGGACACCGGAGGAGTGCCTTGTGTTTATCAAACGTCGCAACGTAACTGGGTGACTATAAAGGTACTCTCCAGGTATCTCCAAGGGTGTCTGTTGAGTTGGCATGGATCAAGACTTGAGATTTGTTACTCTGTGTGACGGGGAGGTATCTCAGGGCCCACTCGGTAATACAACATCACAACAAGCCTTGCAAGCAATGTGACTAAGTGTTAGTCACGGGATCTTGTATTACGAACGAGTAAAGAGACTTGCCAGTAACGAGGTTGAACTAGGTATGGAGATATCGACGATCGAATCTCGGGCAAGTAACATACTGAAGAACAAAGGGAACATCATACGGGATTAACTGAATCCTTGACATAGAAGTTCGACTGATAAAGATCTTCGTAGAATATGTAGGAACCAATATGGACATCCAGGTCCCGCTATTGGTTATTGGCCGTAGAGGTGTCTCGGTCATGTCTACATAGTTCTCAAACCCGTAGGGTCTGCACACTTAAGGTTTGGTGATGTTTCGGTAGTATAGAGTTATGCATGGTGGTGACCGAAGGTTGTTCGGAGTCTCGGATGAGATCCCGGACGTCACGAGGAGCTCCGGAATGGTCCGGAGGTAAATATTGATATATAGGAAGTCCTGTTTTGGTCGCCGGAAAAGTTTTGGGTTCATCGGTAGTGTACCGGGAGTGCCGGGAGTGTACCGGGGGACCATCGAGTGGGGTATTTCGACCCAAGAGGCAACATGGACTGTGAGAGAAGGTTTACCAGCCCTTAGTGGGATGGTGGAAAGTCCACAGGAAGCTCATGCGGCTGGGAAGAAAAAGTCCAAAAAGAAAAGGTGGAAAAAAGACAAAAGTGGGAAGGAGTCCTAATCCTACTAGGAGTGGAGGAGGAGGACTCCTCCCTCCCACTTTGGCCGAAGCCTAGGGGCTGGACCTTGAGGGCCAAGACTCCTCCTCCTCTCCTCCTATATATACTAGAGGTTTTAGGGTTTTTGACACTTGATTTTCAGCCACGCGCAACCCTACCCTCTAGTCCGTAGTTTCTCCTCTAGATCGGTTTCAGCTGCGCTTAGGCGAAGCCCTGCTGAGATTACTCCACCACCATCGCCACAACATCGTCACGCTGCCTTAGAACTCGTCTACCTGTCCGCTCCCTCTTGCTGGATCAAGAAGGCGGAGATCGTCATCAAGCCATACGTGTGCTGAACGTGGAGGTGCCGTCCGTTCGGTGCTAGATCGGGACGGATCGTGATTGGATCATGGGACGCTCGGCGATTTGGATCTACAAGGGTTTCTTAACGCTTCCCGCTTAGCAATCTCCAAGGGTACGTAGGTCCACTCTTCCTCTCGTAGATGCTCATCACCATGGATAGATCTTGCATGTGCGTAGGAAATTTCTTGTTTCCCATGCAACGTTCGCCAACAACTACGCCCCCGCCTGGCCTAGGGCACAAGCAACACACGGGGCCCCAACGACTCTAGGAGCCCGAAGAGAGGATCATGGCTCGCGCGCAGCCACCCTAGCCCTTGCCCCGGCAACAAGAGCCTCCATGTCAACGCCGCAGACAACGCCCATCTCCTGAAGCTGACGAAGAGAGGTGAAGGCTGGCACCCCGTCGAGGACGTCAAGCCCCGCAGCCCGGACCCTTGCGGAGGCGCTCCCGCATCCCGGCCGTCCACCCCACACGGCGGCCCTCCCCATCCCGGCCTTCCCCACGCGGCGGCCCTCCCCGTCCCGTTCCTCCCGTCCCGGCCATCCACTCCGCAGTAGCTCTCCCTCCCTCCTCTCTCCCACTCTCCCCTTCTCCCTCCTCCCTCTGTTTTTGCACTGCTAGAAAAGCTTAATGGATGGATGGATTGATGCATTTAGATGGTTATGAATGGATGCATTTAGATGGTTAGATGGATGTATGGATGCATTTAGATGGTTAGATGGATGTATGATGCATTTAGATGGTTATGGATGGATGCATTTAAATGGGTAGATGGATGTATGATGCATTTAGATGGTTATGGATGGATGCATTTAGATGGTTAGATGGATGTATGGATGCATATCGAAATTCATCCACATGCTGTAAATTGTGTTACAAAGGTGCTTCACGTCGTAACCGTAAAAAATGTTTAAACTTGCAATTTTTGTGCAAATATCCATTGTTAGATTCCATGGCTAACACACTGTAAATGGTTAGATTTGTTGGCGCGGGGAAATTTACAGGGATTCCATGTCTCCTAGACGTTGTTCTATTTAATATGTCCATTGTTAAGCAAATTTCATGCCAAATTTATAGGGATTACATGCCTCCTAGAAATTCTCCTGAAGAGGAGTTGAAGTGGCGGAGGAAGTTGCTGGCGCAGGGAAAAAGGATTGACGATGCAGTGTTCGGATGGAGAGATTGTATGCGGGAGTTGGAAGAGGCGGATAATATGTTTCACAAGACTCAGTGTAGTCACTGGGAGTTTGAAGTCAAGGAGTGCAAGAGTTATGCCCAAACACAACTACAAGTTGCAGCAGATGTCATCTTCACGGAGGCCAATGCTGCAGAGCATGCTCGGATGCCACCTCAGAGTAGTCCCCACTTGGTTATGGAATGGGCCCTACAACAGGTGACATCTTCATGCCTAGCTCAAAGAGCCCGATGGGGAAGTGTTGTCAGGATACTTCCGCCAAGAATGCCCCCACCAACATCAGATTCTGCACCACCAGATTCTGCTCATTAATAGTATTGTAGTAAGATTAAGCTCTAGTTTAAGGTTTAATAGTTTTATCATTATTGGTCTCAATCTAGCAGTTCGGTCTGGACTTGTAAGGTTTTTGAAATCTAGTTATCTGTTTGGCGAAAATAATGATGATGAGGAGTTGTTATATGACAATGATGTATTATGATGATACTGTATGAAAACTTGTATAGTGGTGTATGAATATACGACATAAAAAAAGAAATACGTAATAATAGTAGTAGCGCGGGCGGAGAGGCGCGCTGCTAGTAACTACTAGCAGCGCTTTCTACTAAAAGCACTACTGCTAAGCAGGTAAAGCAGTAGCGCGGGCTAACACACGCTACTACTACACTTTAGGTGTAGCATCGTAGCAGTAGCGCGCTCCCCCGCGCTACTGTTGTATCCAAAACCAGCGCTCCTGCTAGGCTTTTCCCTAGTAGTGCATGCAAATTACAGTAGCAATTTATTAGCTCTCAAAAATATATATATATGAAGAACTAGAGTGTAATTTTTTCTAAAAGCATATATACCACCTTGCTCTAAAAGATATAAGTGATGTACTAGTGCAACTGCTAAGCTCAAAGCATATAAGTGAAGCACGAAGAGTATTCTAATAAATCATGGTGATAGTGTGCCTCTCTAAAGTAGGTGTGTACAGTACACAATGATTGTGGAAAACTAAAAAAATAAAAATAAAGCAAACGACGCTCCATGCAAAACTCATATCATGTGATGAATAAAAATATAGCTCCAAGTGACATACCAATTGATTGAGACGAAAGAGGGGATGCCTTCCGGGGCATCCCCAAGCTTAGTCGCTTGAGTCTTCCTAGAATATTACCTTGGGGTGCCTTGGGCATCCCCAATCTTAGGCTCTTGTCGCTCCCTACTCCTTCGTCCACCGTGACAACACCCAAACCTTTAAAACTTCAGCACACAAAACTCAACAGAACTTGTGAGATCCGTTAGTATAATAAACATATCAACTACTTTATGTACTATTATAAATTGATTCATATTTTATTATTGCATAAAGTATTGTACTCTAACTTCACTATGACTTATAGCCCCCGATATGATCCATAGCATCATCAAAACAAGCAAACTATGCAAGCAAAAACAAAATCTTTCTAAAACAGAATGGTCTGTAAAGATATGTAAAGAAACTATACCTATGTATCCCCAAAAGTTCTGAACATTTTTGACAGCGTGAAGAATTTTTATATCAATATTGTGTTAAAACTTTAGGTCAAAAACACGTTTGAGTAAAATCAGAGAAAATATGGACTTAACGCTAAAGTTGTGTTTTTGCACCGTATCAATTCTATTTATCTTGTAAGTCACCCCAAAGGCTTTACTTAGCATAAAAACTAATTTAAACATAAAAACACAATAATTACAGAGGAAATAATCATTTTATGAAAAACAAACAGAAATTAAAAATCGAAAATAAAGATAACTATTGGGTTACCTCCTAACTAGCGCTATTGTTTTACGCCCCAGGCTAGGCATATTGCATTGTTTCAAGTGTTGACATGTTGGACGCTCCTGCCATAAGTAGCCCTCAAGATGATTAATAAGGTGGTTTAATTGTCTTCCTAGGGAAGTGTTCCATCCCTTTCTTTAATGGAAATTGGGACCTTATGTTTCCGTCTTTCATATCAACAATTGCACCTATAGTTCATAAGAAAGGTCTTCCAAGTATTATTGGACAAGTAGGATTGTATTAAATATCAAGCACAATCAAATCTATAGGAACATAATTTATATTTTCAAGGATAAGCACATCATATATTCTACCTAAAGGTTTCTTCATGGTAGAATCCGCAAGATGAAAGTTTAGGGGACACTTGAATATTAGTGAGACCAAGCATATCACAAAGAGATTTAGGTATAATTGAAACAATAGAACCAAGATCACACAAAGAATTGCATTCATATTCTTTAAGATTTATTTTGATAGTAGGTTCCCATTCATCATGTAATTTTTAGGAGTAGAAATTTCAAGTTCAAGTTTCTCATCATAAGCTTTTATCGTCGCTTCTACTATATGCTGAGTAAAAGCTGAACGCGGAGGTGTCATTCGTTCGGTGCTAGATTGGAACGGATCGTGATTGGATCGTGGGACGCTCGTCGATTTGGATTGCGAAGACATTCGACTACATCAACCGCGTTTCTTAATGCTTCCCGCTTAGCAATCTACAAGGATACGTATATCCACTCGCCCTCTCGTAGATGCTCGTCACCATGGATAGATCTTGCATGTGCATAGGATTTTTTCCCATGCAACGTTTCCCAACAGTGTTATCAGAGCTAGGTCTATGTGTAGATGAGATCTCGCGTAGAACACAAAGAGTTTGTGAGCGTTGATGCTTAGATTGCTTCCTTCCTTGGTCGTGTTTTGGTTCAACGGTATTGTGGGATGAAGCGGCCCGGACCAACATTACTCGTACGCTTACGAGAGACCGGTTTCCTCAACTGCAACTTGTTGCAAAAGATGGTTGGCAGGTGTTTGTTTCTCCTGCTTTAGTTGGATCGGATTCGACAAAGGCGGTCCTTGAGAAGGTTGAAAAGCAACTTATGTATCACCGTTGTGGTTTATGCGTAGGTGAGAATTGTTCTTGCTAGATACCCGTAGTAGCCACGTAAAACATGGAACAACAATTAATGGACGTCTAACTTGTTTTCGCAGGGTATGTTGTGATGTGATATGGCCAATTACATGATGAGATATATGTGATGTATGAGATGATCATGTGTTGTATAGAATATCATGACTTGCATGTCGATGAGTACGGCAACCGGCAGGAGCCATAGGGTTGTCTTTAATTATTGTATGACCTGCGTGTCAATTATTAAGCGCTATGTAATGCTTTACTTTATCGCTAAACGGTAGCAATAGTAGTTGAAGCATGGTGGGCGCGATTGTTGGAAATATGCCCTAGAGGCAATAATAAAATGGTTATTATTGTATTTGTTGGGAGACGTAGTAGTAAATCAAAAATTTCCTATGCGTTCACCAAGATCCATCTATGGAGAAACCAGCAACGAGAGGGGAGAGATTGCATCTTCATACCTTTGAAGATCGCTAAGCGGAAGCGTTACAAGAACGCGGTTGATGGAGTCGTACTCGCAGCGATTCAGATCGCGGTAGATCCGATCAAGTGCCGAACGGACGGCACCTCCGCGTTCAACACACGTGCAGCCCGGTGACGTCTCCAACACCTTGATCCAGCAAGGAGGAAGGAGAGGTTGGGGAAGGGCTCCAACAGCAGCACGACGGCGTGGTGGTGGTGGAGTAGCAAGGTATTCCGACAGGGCTTCGCCTAAGCGCTGCGGAGGAGGAAGAAGAGAGGTAGGGCTTCGCCGTGAGAGAGAGAGATCAAATCCTGTCTCAAAACATCCAAAACCTCAAGTATATATAGGAGGAGGGACGTGGAGGGCTGGCTTGGCCTCTACTCCAAAGAGGAGATGGCCGGCCGAATTAAAGGGAGAGTCCACCTCCCACAAGGGAGGTGGATCTCCTCCTTTTAAATCCTTTTTGCCTTATCTCCTTATCTCCAGCCGCATGGGCCTTTAGCAAAAGTCTTGCCCAGCCCAATAAGGGCTGGCACACTTTATCTAACAGCCCATGTGGTCCTTTGGTCGTCACACCCCTCCCGGGGGTTATCCGGCACCCTCCCGGCACTCCCGGTACACTACCGATGAGCCCGAAAACTTTCCGGTGACCAAAACTGGACTTCCTATATATCAATCTTTACCTCCGGACCATTCCGGAGCTCCTCGTGACGTCCGGGATCTCATCCGGGACTCCGAACAACCTTCGGTAATCACGTATACCTTTTCCCTATAACCCTAGCGTCATCGAACCTTAAGTGTGTAGACCCTACGGGTTCGGGAGACACGTAGACATGACCGAGACACCTCTCCGGTCAATAACCAACAGCGGGATCTGGATACCCATGTTGGCTCCCACGTACTCCACGATGATCTCATCGGATGAACCACGATGTCAAGGATTCAATCAATCCCGTATACAATTCCCTTTGTCTATCGGTATGATACTTGCCCGAGATTCGATCGTCGGTATCCCCATACCTTGTTCAATCTCGTTACCGGCAAGTCTCTTTACTCGTTCCGTAATACATCATCCCGTGACTAACTCCTTAGTCACATTGAGCTCATAATGATGATGTCTTACCGAGTGGGCCCAGAGATACCTCTCCGTCACACGGAGTGACAAATCCCAGTCTCGATTCATGCCAACCCAACAGATACTTTCGGAGATACCCGTAGTGCACCTTTATAGCCACCCAGTTACGTTGTGACGTTTGGCACACCCAAAGCATTCCTACGGTATCCGGGAGTTGCACAATCTCATGGTCTAAGGAAACGATACTTGACATTGAAAAGCTTTAGCAAACGAACTACACGATCTTGTGCTATGCTTAGAATTGGGTCTTGTCCATCACATCATTCTCCTAATGATGTGATCCCGTTATCAATGACATCCAATGTCCATGGCCATGAAACCGTGACCATCTATTGATCAACGAGCTAGTCAACTAGAGGCTCACTAGGGACATGTTGTGGTCTATGTATTCACACATGTATTATGGTTTCCGGTTAACACAATTATAGCATGAACAATAGACAATTATCATGAACAAGGAAATACAATAATAACCATTTTATTATTGCCTCTAGGGCATATTTCCAACAGTCTCCCACTTGCACTAGAGTCAATAATCTAGTTCACATCACCATGTGATTAACACTTACATCACCATGTGATCATATCATCATGTGATTAACACCCAATAAGTTCTGGGGTTTGTTCATGTCCTGCTCGTGAAAGAGGTTTTAGTCAACGGGTCTGCGACATTCAGATCCGTGTGTACCTTACAAACTTTCCATGTCATATTTGTAGATACTACTCCCATGCTCCACTTGGAGCTATTCCAAATGGCTGCTCCACTATATGTAGCTGGATTTCTACTAAGAGTCATCCGGATTGGTTTTAAAGCTTGCATCATCGTAACACTTTACGATGAACTCTTTATCACCTCCATAATCGAGAAATATTTCCTTAGTTCTCAAGTTACTAAGGCTAACTTTGACCGCTGTCTAGTGATCCACTCTTGGATTACTCTTGTACCCCTTGACAGACTCATGGCAAGGCACACACAGGTGCGGTACACAGCATGGCATACTATATAGAGCCTATGGCTAAAGCATAGGAGATGACACTCATCTCTTCTTTATCTTCTGCCGTGGTCGGGTATTGAGTCTTACTCAATTTCACACCTTACAATACAGTCAAGAACTCCTTCTTTGACCCATCTATTTTGAACTCCTTCAAAAACTTGTCAAGGTATGTCTTCGTCGAAAAAACTTATCAAGCGAATAGATCTATCCCTATAGATCTTGATGCTCAATAAAATAGTAGCTTTATCTGGGTCTTCCTTTGAAAAACAAAACTTTTCAAACAACCCTTCATGCTCTTCCAGAAATTCTACATCATTTCCGATCAATAATATGTCAACTACATATTCTTATAAGAAATTCCATAGTGCTCCCACTCACTTTCTTGCAAATACAAGTTTCTCATAAACTTTGTATAAACTTAAACACTTTGATCACCTCATCAAAGCATATATTCCAACTCCGAGATGCTTGCTCCAGTCCATAGAAGGATCGCTGGAGTTTGCATATTATTAGCATCCTTAGGATTGACAAAACCTTCTGGTTGTATCACATACAACTCTTCCTCACAGAAACCATTACGGAAACCTTGTTTTGTCATCCATCTGCCAGATTTCATAATCGAAAAATGCAGCAACTGCTAACAAAATTTTAATAGACTTTTAGCATCGCTACAGATGAGACAATCTCATTGCAGTCAACTCCTTGAACTTGGCGGAAACTTCTTTGCGACAAGTCGAGCTTTATAAACGGTGACATTTCACCATTAGCGTCTATGTTTATCTCAAAGGTCCATTTGTACTCAATGACCCGCCATTCAACAGGCAAGTCTACCAAAGTCCATACTTGGTTTTCATACATGGATCCTTTCTCGGATTTCATGGCTCCTAGCCATTTGTTGGAATCCGGGCCCACCATCGCTTCTCCATAGTTCGTAGGTTCATCGTTGTCCAACAACATGATTTCCAAGACAGGGTTGTCATACTACTCAGGAGCAGTACGCGTCCTTATCGACCTACGAGGTTCGATAGTGACTTGATCCGAAGCTTCATGATCATCATCATTAACTTCCTTTTCAACTAAGTAGGCTCTACAGAAACATCTTTCTGTGTTGCGCTATTCTCTGGTTGAAACAAAGGTTCAACAACCTTATCAAGTTCTATCTTCCTCCCACTCAATTCTTTCGAGAGAAACTCTTTCTCAAAAAGGACCCGTTCTTAGCAACAAACACCTTTTGCGCTTGGATCTGAGATAGAAGGTATACCCAATGTCTCATTAGGGTATTCTATGAAGATGCATTTGTCTGCTTTGAGTTCGAGCTCGCTAGGTGAAAAACCCATTTTCACATAAGCGTCGCAGCCCCAAACATTAAGAAATGACAGCTTAGGCTTCTGTCAAACCATAATTCTCACGGTGTCATCTCAACAGACTTAGATGGTGCCCTGTTAAAGTGAATGGATTTGTCTTTAATGCATAACCCCATAACGATAGTGGTAAAACGATAAGAGACATCATAGTACTCACTATATCCAATAGAGCACGACTACGACGTTCGAACACACCATCACACTATGGTGTTCCAGGAGGCGTGAGCTGTGAAACAATTTCCACATTGTCTAAAATTGCATACCAAACTCGTAACTTAGATATTCACCTCCATGATCATATCATAGACATTTATCTTCTTGTCACGATGATCTTTAACTTCACTCTGAAACTCCTTGAACCTTTCAAACATTTCAGATTCGTGTTTCATTAAGTAAATATCCCCATATTTACTCAAATCATCAGTGAAGGTAAAGAAAAACAACGATATCCACTGTGTGTTTCAACACTCATTGGACCACATACATCAACATGTATTAATTCCAATAAGCCACTTGCCCGCTCCATCATATTGGATGACGGGGTCTCAGTCATCTTGCCCAAGAGGCATGGCTCGCATGTCTCAACCGATTCGAAATCGAGTGAGTCAAAAAACATCCATCATCATGGAGTTTCTTCATGCGATTTATACCAATATGACATTACGTGGCAGTGCCACAAGCATGTGGTACTATCATTATTAACTTTGTATCTTTTGGTACCAATGTTATGAATATGTGTACTACTACGATCATGATTCGATAAACCATTTCGAGTGGGTGCATGACCATTGAAGGCATTATCCATGTAAACAGAATAACCATTATTCTCTAACTTATATGAATAACCGTATCGCACTAATCATGATCTAATCACGTTTATGCTCAACGCAAACACCAAATAACATTTATTTAGGTTTATCACAAATCCTGAAGGTAGAGAGAGCGTGCGATGGTGATCACATCAATCTTGGAAATACTTCCAACACACATCGTCACCTTTCACCTAGCTAGTCTCCATTTACTCCGTAGCTTTTATTTCGAGTTGCTAACACTTAGCAACCGAACCGGTATCTAATACCCAGGTGCTACTAGGAGTACCAGCAAGGTACACATCACTAACACGTATATCAAATATACTTCCATTGACATTACCAGCCTTCTTATCTACCAATCATCTAGGGTTTTTTCCGCTTCAGCGAACATTCTCCTCATAACAGAAGCACTTAGTCTCGGGTTCGGGCTCAACCTTGGGTTTCTTCACTAGAGCAACAGCTGGCTTGCCATTCCTGAAGTTTTTCCCTTCTTGCCCTTGCCCCTTTTGAAACTAGTGGTTTTCACTTAACCATCAACACTTGATGCTCCTTATTGATTTCTACCTTCGTGGTGTCAAACATCACGAAAAACTCAGGGATCATCTTATCCATCCCTGGCATGTTATAGTTCATCACGAAGCTCTAGTAGCTTGGTGGCAGTGACTTGGAGAACTGCATTAATCACTATCTCATCTGGAAGATTAACTCCCACTTGATTCAAGTGATTGTAGCACCCAGACAATCTGAGAACACGCTCACCGATTAAGCTATTCTCCTTTATCTTGCAGGCAAAGAATCTTGTTGGAGGTCTCATACCTCTCAACATAGGCACGAGCTTGAGATCATAATCTCAGCTCCTAGAACATCTCATATGTTCTGTGACGTTCGAAACATTTTGAAGCCTCAATTCTAAGCCGTAATGCATGACGCACTGAACTATCACGTAGTCATCAAAAAGTGCCTGTCATATGTTCACAACATCTACAGACAACGCTTGAGGGAGTGATGCAGTTAGCGGTACATCAAAAACATAAGCTTTCTGTGCAGCAATGAGGACAATCCTCAGATCACGGACCCAGTCCGCATTATTGCTACCATCAACTTTCAACTTACTTTTCTCTAGGATTGTATCAATAAAACTGGGGAGCTACAGCGCGAGCTATCTACGACATAATTTGCAAGGACATTTTTAGACTAAGTTCATGATAATTAAGTTCATTTAATCAAATTATTAATGAACTCCCACTTAGATAGACATCTCTCTAGTCTTCCAAGTGATACATGATCCATGTCAACTAGCCCGTGTCCGATCATCACGTGAGACGGACTAGTCATCCATGGTGAACATCTCTATGTTGATCGTATCTTCTATACGACTCATGTTCGACCTTTCGGTCTTCCGTGTTCCGAGGCCATGTCTGTACATGCTAGGCTCGTCAAGTCAACCTAAGTGTTTCGCATGTGTAAATCTGGCTTACACCCGTTGTATGCGAACGTTAGAACCTATCACACCCGATCATCACGTGGTGCTTCGGAACGACGATCCTTAGCAACGGTGCACAGTTAGGGTGAACACCTTTCTTGAAATTTTATTGAGAGATCATCTTATTTACTACCGTCGTTCTATGCAAATAAGATGTAAACATGATAAACATCACATGCAATCAATATAGTGACATGATATGGCCAATATCATTTTGCTCCTATGATCTCCATCTTCGGGGCACCATGATCATCACTGTCACCGGCACGACACCATGATCTCCATCATCATGATCTCCATCATTGTGTCTTCATGAAGTTGTCTCGCCAACTATTACTTCTACTACTATGGCTAACGCTTAGCAATAAAGTAAAGTAATTACATGGCGTTTATGATTGACACGCAGGTCATACAATAAATAAGACAACTCCTATGGCTCCTGCCGGTTGTCATAATCATCGACATGCAAGTCGTGAATCCTATTACAAGAACATGATCAATTCATACATCACAATGCATCACATCACATCCTTTGGCCATATCACATCACAAGGCACATGCTGCAAAAACAAGTTAGACGTCCTCTAATTTGTAGTTGCAAGTTTTTACGTGGCTGCTATAGGTTACTAGCAAGAACGTTTCTTACCTACGTCAACACCACAACGTGATTTGCCAATTGCTATTTACCCTTCATAAGGACCCTTTTCATCGAATCCGATCCGACTAAGGTAGGAGAGACAGACACCCGCTAGCCACCTTATGCATCTAGTGCATGTCAGGCGGTGGAACCGGTCTCACGTAAGCGTACGTGTAAAGTTGGTCCGGGCCGCTTCATCCCACAATACCGCCGAATCAAGTTAAGACTAGTAGCGGCAAGCAAATTAACAAACTCGACGCCCACAACTGCTTTGTGTTCTACTCGTGCATAGATTCTACGCATAGACCTAGCTCATGATGCCACTGTTGGGAGACGTAGTAGTAAATCAAAAATTTCCTACGCGTTCACCAAGATCCATCTATGGAGAAACCAGCAACGAGAGGGGAGAGATTGCATCTTCATACCTTTGAAGATCGCTAAGCGGAAGCGTTACAAGAACGCGGTTGATGGAGTCGTACTCGCAGCGATTCAGATCGCGGTAGATCCGATCAAGTGCCGAACGGACGGCACCTCCGCGTTCAACACACGTGCAGCCCGGTGACGTCTCCAACACCTTGATCCAGCAAGGAGGAAGGAGAGGTTGGGGAAGGGCTCCAACAGCAGCACGACGGCGTGGTGGTGGTGGAGTAGCAAGGTATTCCGACAGGGCTTCGCCTAAGCGCTGCGGAGGAGGAAGAAGAGAGGTAGGGCTTCGCCGTGAGAGAGAGAGATCAAATCCTATCTCAAAACATCCAAAACCTCAAGTATATATAGGAGGAGGGACGTGGAGGGCTGGCTTGGCCTCTACTCCAAAGAGGAGATGGCCGGCCGAATTAAAGGGAGAGTCCACCTCCCACAAGGGAGGTGGATCTCCTCCTTTTAAATCCTTTTTGCCTTATCTCCTTATCTCCAGCCGCATGGGCCTTTAGCAAAAGTCTTGCCCAGCCCAATAAGGGCTGGAACACTTTATCTAACAGCCCATGTGGTCCTTTGGTCGTCACACCCCTCCCGGGGGTTATCCGGCACCCTCCCGGCACTCCCGGTACACTACCGATGAGCCCGAAAACTTTCCGGTGACCAAAACTGGACTTCCTATATATCAATCTTTACCTCCGGACCATTCCGGAGCTCCTCGTGACGTCCGGGATCTCATCCGGGACTCCGAACAACCTTCGGTAATCACGTATACCTTTTCCCTATAACCCTAGCGTCATCGAACCTTAAGTGTGTAGACCCTACGGGTTCGGGAGACACGTAGACATGACCGAGACACCTCTCCGGTCAATAACCAACAGCGGGATCTGGATACCCATGTTGGCTCCCACGTACTCCACGATGATCTCATCGGATGAACCACGATGTCAAGGATTCAATCAATCCCGTATACAATTCCCTTTGTCTATCGGTATGATACTTGCCCGAGATTCGATCGTCGGTATCCCCATACCTTGTTCAATCTCGTTACCGGCAAGTCTCTTTACTCGTTCCGTAATACATCATCCCGTGACTAACTCCTTAGTCACATTGAGCTCATAATGATGATGTCTTACCGAGTGGGCCCAGAGATACCTCTCCGTCACACGGAGTGACAAATCCCAGTCTCGATTCATGCCAACCCAACAGATACTTTCGGAGATACCCGTAGTGCACCTTTATAGCCACCCAGTTACGTTGTGACGTTTGGCACACCCAAAGCATTCCTACGGTATCCGGGAGTTGCACAATCTCATGGTCTAAGGAAACGATACTTGACATTGAAAAGCTTTAGCAAACGAACTACACGATCTTGTGCTATGCTTAGAATTGGGTCTTGTCCATCACATCATTCTCCTAATGATGTGATCCCGTTATCAATGACATCCAATGTCCATGGCCATGAAACCGTGACCATCTATTGATCAACGAGCTAGTCAACTAGAGGCTCACTAGGGACATGTTGTGGTCTATGTATTCACACATGTATTATGGTTTCCGGTTAACACAATTATAGCATGAACAATAGACAATTATCATGAACAAGGAAATACAATAATAACCATTTTATTATTGCCTCTAGGGCATATTTCCAACAGTATTTCCTTGTTCATGATAATTGTCTATTGTTCATGCTATAATTTTGTTAACCGAAAACCGTAATACATGTGTGAATACATAGACTACAACATGTTCCTAGTGAGCCTCTAGTTGGCCAGCTCGTTGATCAATAGATGGTCACGGTTTCACGACCATGGGCATTGGATGTCGTTGATAACGGGATCACATCATTAGGAGAATGATGTGATGGACAAGACCCAATCCTAAGCATAGCACAAGATCGTGTAGTTCATCTGCTAAAGCTTTTCAATGTTAAGTATCGTTTCCTTAGACCATGAGATTGTGCAACTCCCAGATACCGTAGGAATGCTTTGGGTGTGCCAAATGTCATAACGTAACTGGGTGGCTATAAAGGTGCACTACGGGTATATCCGAAAGTGTCTGTTGGGTTGGCACGAATCGAGACTGGGATTTGTCACTCCGTGTGACGGAGAGGTATCTCTGGGACCACTCGGTAAGACATCATTATAATGAGCTCAATGTGACTAAGCAGTTAGCCATGGGATGATGTATTACGGAACGAGTAAAGAGACTTGCCGGTAACGAGATTGAACAAGGTATAGAGATACCGACGATCGAATCTCGGGCAAGTATCATACCGATAGACAAAGGGAATTGAATACAGGATTGATTGAATCCCCGACATCGTGGTTCATCCGATGAGATCATCATGGAGCATGTGGGAGTCAACATGGGTATCTATATCCCGCTGTTGGTTATTGACCAGAGAGGTGTCTTGGTCATGTCTACGTGTCTCCCGAACCCATAGGGTCTAGACACTTAAGGTTCGGTGACGCTAGGGTTATAGGGAAATAGTGTACGTGGTTACCGAAGGTTGTCCAGATTCCCGGATGAGATCCTGGACGTCATGAGGAGCTCCGGAATGGTCCGGAGGTAAAGATTCATATATAGGAAGTGAGGTTTCTGTCACCGGAAATGTTTTGGGCGTCACCGGTAGTGTACCGGGACCACCGGAAGGGTTCCGGGGGTCCACCGGGAGGGGCCACCGGCACCAGAGGGCTGCTTGGGCCACGAGTGGGAGGGAACAACCCCTAGGTGGGCTGGTGCGCCCCCCACAAGGGGCCCAAGGCGCAGCAAGAGGTGGAGGGGGGCAAACCCTAGGGCAGATGGGCCCTAGGCCCATCTAGGGCGCCGCCCCTCCCCTCTCCCACTCTGGCCGCCGGCCAGATTGCCATCTGGTGGCTGCCGCACCACCCTAGGGCGCAGCCCTCCCTCCCCTTCTCCTATATATATAGTGGGGTTTTTGGGGCTGCCAGACACACGGTTTTCTTCCTCTCTCGGCGCAGCCCTACTCCTCCCTCTCCTCGTTCTCCGTAGCGCTTGGCGAAGCCCTGCCGGAGTCCACGCAGCTCCACCATTACCACGCCGTCATGCTGCCGGAGATCTTCCCCAACCTCTCCTTCCTCCTTGCTGGATCAAGGCGTAGGAGACGTCACCGGGCTGCACGTGTGTTGAACGCGGAGGCGCCGTTGTTCGGCGTTGAGATCGGAGTCCACCACGATCTGAATCGCTATGAGTACGACTCCACCAACCGCGTTCTTGTAACGGTTCCGCTTAGCGATCTTCAAAGGTATGAAGATGCAATCTCTCCCCACTCGTTGCTGGTTTCTCCATAGATAGATCTTGGTGACACGTAGGAATTTTTTTGATTTACTACTACGTCTCCCAACAGCGACAACCCCGATGGCGACACGTTGATGGAGATCATGGTGTCATGCCGGTGATGATGGAGATCATGCCGGTGCTTTAAGATGGAGATCAAAAGCACAAGTTCATGGCCATATCATGTCACTTATGATTTGCATGTGATGTTAATCCTTTTATGCACCTTGTTTTGCTTAGGACGACGGTAGCATTATAAGGTGATCCCTCACTTAATTTCAAGATAAATTGTGTTCTCCCCGAGTGTGCACCATTGCGAAAGTTCGTCGTGTCGAGACACCACGTGATGATCGGGTGTGATAGACTCTATGTTCACATACAACGGGTGCAAGCCAGTGTTGCACATGCAGAACACTCGAGTTATACTTGACGAGCCTAGCATGTACAGACATGGCCTCGGAACACAAGAGACCAAAAGGTCGAACATGAGTCATATAGTAGATATGATCAACATGATGATGTTCACCATCGAAACCACCTCAACTCACGTGGTGATCGGACTTGAGTTGGTGAATTTGGATCATGTGACACTGAGATGACCTGAGGGATGTCAATTTGAGTGGGAGCTTTAGTAATTTGATTAACTAAACTCATTATCTTGAACAATAGTCTAAGTAACCTTTGCATATTTATGTTGTAGATCAATGGCTCGCGTAGTAGCACCCCTGAATTTTAATGCGTTCCTAGAGAAAGCTAAGTTGAAAGATGATGGAAGTAACTTTGTTGACTGGACCCGTAATCTGAGGATTATCCTCATGGCTTCCCAGAAATCATATGTCCTTGATGCGCCGCTTGGTGACCAACCAGAAGACCTATCATCCGAAGACGTTAAGAACGCTTGGGAGGCACGTTCTGGAGATTACTCGATAGTTCAGTGTGCAATATTGTATGGCTTAGAACCGGGACTTCAAAGACGTTTTGAACATCATGGAGCATATGAGATGTTCTAGGAGTTGAAGTTCATCTTTCAGAAGAATGTCCGGATCGAGAGGTATGAGACCTCCGATAAGTTCTATGCTTGCAAAATGGAGGAGAATGGGTCTATCAGTGAACATATACTCAGAATGTCTGGGTATTCGACTCGTCTGGCGGAGCTGGGAATTGTTTGGAGACATAGTAGTAAATCAAAAATCTTCCTACGTGTTCACCAAGATCCATCTATGGAGAAACCAGCAACGAGTGGGGAGAGATTGCATCTTCATACCTTTGAGATTGCTAAGTGGAATCATTACAAGAACGCGGTTGGTGGATTCGTATCCGCAACGATTTTGATCACGGTGGAATCCAATCTAAGTGCCGAACAACGGCGTCTCCGCGTTCAACACACGTGCAACCCAGTGACGTCTCCTACGCCTTGATCCAGCAAGGAGGAAGGAGAGGTTGAGGAGAGCTCCGACAGCACGACGACGTGGTGACGGTGGAGCTGTGTGATTCCGGCAGGGCTTCGCCAAGCACTACGGAAAACGAGGAGAGGGAGGAGTAGGGCTGCGCCGAGAGTGGAAGAAACTTGTGTGTCTGGCAGCCCCCAAACCCTCCACTATATATAGGAGGAGGAGGAGGGAGGGCGCAGCCCCTAGGGTTCCCACCCTAGGGGTGGCGGCAACACCAGATGGGATCTGGCTGCCGGCCAGAGAGGGGGAGAGGAGGGCGCAACCCTAGGCACTACAAAGAAACCCCTTATAAAGCAACGCAAATTTTACAACATTTTCACTATATGTTGCAAAATTCATAGTAGATACGGATATAAGCGATGTACAAATATGTTGCATACTTGCATCTCATGAACCGATCGTGATGTATAGTTACATAAAAGAACGGAGTGAAGTAGAGAGAGACGTATGAGGAACAAAGCCGCCGATCCCCCTTATCTCTCCCAAAACAAATCGCCGCCACCCACCGCCTCGTCTCCCTCCTCCGACCCACCTCGCCACCGGCCTACCCCCTCCCCTCCTCCCACCTCGCAGCTCTGGAGGCTGCCGGATCCGCAGCATCATCCACCTACCCATCCCTCTCGCGCCCCATCTCTCCATCTCTCTCTTCATGCGGCCTGCGCCACCTGCGGCGGCAGATTCAGGCGACGTCCGGTGAATCCCGCCACCGGGAAGCACAGCTGGAGGTCCCCTTGCACCACGGCTCTCTCCCATCCAGCTAGATCCGGCTTTAGAAGCCTCCAAAGCCCGCCCACGACCCTCCCCGATGGCTAGGGTTCGGGCATCGGCTCGGGCGCCTGCGGCCATGTCGTCCTCCTCGTCTGGTGAGTGCACCCCCTCCCCTGGCTTCGTCCTCTCTCACTCACTTTATCTAACTCCGCTCTTCTCTTATCATGTAGACGTGCAGCGAGGAACGGCCGGTGGATAGCCTTGCTCCTACTCGAGATGAAGCAGCCATGGAGCATCCTCCTCCACCTCCTCTTGCTTCAGGTGAGTTGGTCGACTCCTCCTCTCTGCTCTGGATCGTGGCACATCAGGAGCCATTGTTGTTCTGGTGGTGTTAGGATTTCCCATTGTTTGAGACCAAGTGCCTGCTCCTTTAGGTCAATTTGATTTTGTTGTGCTACTAGCCTACTAGAGTGTCAATTGATGCTTTGATTGAACTGCAAGGGTTAACCCATAGTGCTACCAGCTATAGATTCGAGGAAGTAGGGCATACTATTTTCAGGTATCCAATGAGCATGGCAGTAGGTTTTCGTGTCTGAGAATTTTTATGTTGTGCTCCTGCAATTCGAAACGTACGCTCTTATGAGAAAGTGCAGCCTACAGGTTAGTTTGGGTGGATTTTGATCCCCTGACGCTTTTGCTGCCTCTATCCCGATGATGCCTACAACCAATTTTATGGACTAATCTGTGAGAAGTGCGGGTTGATGCAGTGGTATGAGCCTTGGATGCGGTCCTGGAGGCAAAAAAATCACATGATGTTCACAAGCATGGTGGCAGTAGGGTGTTGATTGATCTAACTAATGCTAGGAAGTAATATACTGAACAATTTCATGTTAATTTTTTTGCTGGATATCCCTGATTTGATTGCAAATAATTTTCTGAGCTTTGTGACTAATTTGTTTTCTCACATATGCAAGTAATTGTTTTGTTGAAATTTAATTCGTGCTTCAGATTACACAGAGGCGATGGTACAGTTGGCCATGTGAGATGAAGGGGGCTGCCGGAGGAGATGGCATGGTGTGAGAGGCGTGTAGCTGCTTCCTTCTGTCCGAGGCCTAACCCGGGGGTTCCTGCTTCATAGGTCTTCCCCTCATCGTTTTCTTTCAAGCGTTATATTTCTCTAATTTCCTTAATCGGTGTCATCATGTCAATAGCTCTTCCGGCTGCTTACGTCAGAAGATGTGTTATTCCCTTACACTTGTATTGTCTTCCTGTGTTGCATCTGTAAAACATGTTGACCCCTCCCAGTTTCTCTATTAGATTATAAGAAAATTGATTTCAGAGCAGAGTTACAAGTGACACTAACTGTAAAATAGAAAGAAGAAAAGACCTTTGTGATATGACAAGTAAACTGTTGATTCTTGTCATAATGCATTATGTACTGAGCTCTTTCCGCTTTTGTAGCGGACAGTGTAACCTGTTAACTAATCTGCATGTATGAATTTTTTATCACGTTCTAGAATAACACACATTTCAACCTACATAAGTTGGTTTTTAAAGTTGCATGCACTATTAATGTTTGGTAGATAAGTGTAACTGAGATTTAAGTTCTTGCAATTGTTTCTACTCTTTATTGCATTAGGAAGATTATAATTTATGCTGCAACTGATGTGTCTGAGATGAATATGCAATCATTTTTTTCTTGAGTTAATATTTGAAAAACTGAATTACAGAATCTCCATATATGTTTCTTGACTTGAAAACCAATTTCTTTTCTATAAAAAGGCGAGAGGATTCCAAGCTCAATGTGAATCAACATCTCCAATTTGTCTTTTTTTTTTCTAATCGGTTATTTCCTTATAGTTTATTTAAACATGTATCCCTTGTGATATTTTCCTCAAACCAGTTCCAAAACTAATACGCCATCTGGTATTTACTAATGTGCGATAATAGCTCTGAACTCTTAAGCTTGTGAAGGATCCTTTACTAGCAATTATAGAGAGCTAAACATTGCATTCTCTCACTGAGCCCGGTCTGTCTGGTACGTGTTGTAACTGTACTCCATAGTCTGTACATAGCGCAGGGTTGCGTAATAGTTCTATTTAATTGCAGACATGTTCCTGATAGGGAATGTGCAATTTTGTATTAGGTACTTTTGAGATTATGTTTTGTGTGGCACATTTACATATTCTGTACACCATGTTGTTATGGCATATAGCACTGATAGTCTCAAAAGATAATGAAATGTAGAACCCAAAACATGATTTATAATAACACGCATGTTTATTTTGCTGGTACTTCTTTTTTGACTTATTACGTTGATTTCTTTGCTCAGTTTTATTGTGTATTCTAATCCTGTATTATGTGTAAAGGTGCCAAAATTTAGTGCTGGGCAGGTTCCCCATGTTTCTAAATAATGGTTTTCCAGATACGTATTTATTTTCAATTGTGATGAATGTTGTGTAACTTCCAACATCTGCGCGGAGGTGCCGTATTTTTCTCATTTACACAAGTGTAGCTCCCACTATCAAACCTCCTTTGTGAACTGTTATGATCCAGCTAATGGGCTAAACAACAAGACATCTAAGTGGGCAGTCTGTAGACACTTTGCAGCTGCATAGAGACAACTCGAATTAAATGTTACTATTTTAGTGTTTATTTTTGTAACAATTATGCCGTTTGCATCTTTTTAGCTGCACCTTTTTATCTATGTTTTGGCTTTTCGAGCTATTGCGCTACCCTTGAGGTAACAATTTCCAGGGTACAAGAATTCTTGTTGATAGGTTAAGATACATTAGTCCATTTCCATTTTGTGAAGAGACTGCATTACGAGCATAACTATCACATTGACTATTTAGACAGAATACACATGTCGGCAAATTCCTTCATTTGGAAGAGAGAAGTCTTGACTTCTTGTAGGTTCGCTTGGTGTAAACAAGTTTTA
The DNA here is from genome assembly GCA_022496015.1 of Hordeum marinum. Lineage (NCBI taxonomy): Eukaryota > Viridiplantae > Streptophyta > Magnoliopsida > Poales > Poaceae > Hordeum > Hordeum marinum. The sequence goes on from CM039675.1 coordinate 523,509,881, forward strand.
TGGTACCAATCAACCAAATCAGTTTATCTTATTAGTTGAGCCATTTTTCTGCCAGGATAAATTATTCACTTCGCTTGAAATTTTTCTCCTAGATTTTTATCTATGTTTTTTCTCATCATTCTTAATAATATTGGAATGTTGATGTATAACATTTAGCATTAGGAACATTAAAACTCTCGGTAATGCAGAAAAAAAAATTGCATGGTCTTCAACCTTTGAACACGTCTAATATTTTGCCTCTATCAGTACTTGCATCATGTAATGCATTGTGTGTTAAAAATTCATTTTGATATTTTTTTGTAGATTCAAGAGATTTATGGATGATTAAAATGGTGCATGACAAGTATACTGTGATGATGATTATGATGTTCTGGTTCAAGATGACAATGATGAATGCTTTCAGTTTTAGTTAAGTTGTAAGGATATTGTTCCTGTTGGATGATGTTCCTTGATTAAGTTTTAGTCAAGTTGTAGGGGTATTGATGGATGCTTTCATTTTATGTTTCGATGTCAAGGAAATATTTAGATTATCCATCACATTTGGATGATGTTTCTCTTGTAATATCCACTATTGTAATCAAACAGTTTTATCCAATATATGAGTTCTTCCTATCATGTGTATATTCTCTATACTTTTCCTCACTTGATATACAATAGTAGAATGTCGATCAGTAGTCCCGGTCGGGATGTGCCTTTAGTACCGGTTCCCCAACAGGTACTAAAGGGTCGGGACTAAAGGTCCAGACGTTTAGTACCGGTTGGCCCACGGACCGGTACTAAAGGCCCACCACGTGGCTGCCTGCGTGGGCTGGCCATGGAGGACCTTTATTACTGGTTGGTGATACCAATCGGTACTAAAGGCCCACCATGTAGCTGCCTGCGTGGGCTGGTGGTGGAGGACCTTTAGTACCGGTTGGTGAAACCGACCGGTACTAAGTGTTCTGTTTTTTTTGTTTTAGCTTTTAATTAGGTTTTAGTTTTCCATTCATTTCAAGTTTATTTTACGGTGCTACATATTGTAAACATTACACATGTTGATGCATATATATATGTAATATAATATACAATATCTCATACACAGTATATATGCGAATGGAATTACACATCCATATATATTCTGGGACTTATAGCTTAAGGCCCAAAACCCGGCCGGGACTAGCTAGCTAGTGCTCCGGATGAAATCTCAGTTTTCTACTACTGATTTGCTGGCATTATTGAGGCGGCGGTAAGGAATAGTGCTCTCCATTTACATCAATGACATGTCGAAAAAGAAATGCCGCAAATTCCTCTTAAAGTGCTACAAAGCGTTTCTCGGGTGAGAGCTTCGACATCATCTGCCAAACCTGGAGTTGTCTTTCACGTGCTCCTCTACGACGTATACGGCTTTCGGTCTGGATGCGAATGTTCTCGCAGAGAAAGTATCTACATAAATTTGTCCCCTGTGGCTGCTTCGTGCACTTTGCAAAAGAATAGAATTCAATAAGATAATTAATAATCAAGCATGTGATAATGGTATTGAAACTAGAATTAAAGAGATGCGCGGACCTAGTAGTACTACTTAATTACCTGCATCTTTTTCCACTTCAGCTTCGGTTTCCATTGACGACCGTGATGGGTTTTTATATCATTTTTTTCCAAACACTAAGCGGCAAAGAAAAATATCGAAAGAGTTATTATAATTACTTTTGATATCAGGAAATAATGAAAGAAAGCGAGGTCGATAAAGATTGAAATTACCGTTCTATCATAAAATACAAGTCCATGTATGATCGTTCTAGTGTATCTAGTGAGTCGTACACTTGAACAAGTCCATCAGCGAGGATAATATTTAGGAGGATATGGTGGTCTCTACGCAGAAGTTTATATAATTAAGTAGGCATGAATATAACTCATCAACTACACTTGACAGCGAGCTAGTAAGCAAAAATAGAACGAGTAGTATACAAGAGAGTAAACACTCACCCCATGTTGTAAGGAAATATTATAGTAGATTTGGTATTCATTAGTGCCTCTAGAAAATTTTCCAAGAGATCTTCTATGTCCTTGGCATAATGTTTTACCACATGACCATTAACGGTACTTGGGTCGATGAACCCAATATCATCGATTCCCTCTTGTTTCAATTCTCACATCTTCAATCTGCATAATAGCATAGAAAAGAACATATATAGTGAGGATAAGCCAATGAACGATATCTTAGCTAGAGACTTAAATTATTAAAGATATAAATCACTTACAGACAATAGCAACTGATGAGAGTTTTGTCGATAGAGTCCATGTGGTATAACTGGAAAAGTTCTGAGAATTCAAGACATATGTCACATCCATTGACGTAATGCTCTTTCCTTAATTTGACCATGACCGCCGTCTCCCCTCGCTTTGCTTCACGTAGGTACCTATCATGCAACCGTCGCATCGCAGTTGGTAGTTCCTTGTACTGCTCGGGTGTGACAAGTGGTTTTCCAACGACATATTGCATTGTGTACTCAGTTGCACCATACCCGCAGATTTCCTTGGTGCCGAGGATTTGGCCAAGAGTGAGACCCGCAGCCTCTACTTCTTCGAGGTCGATTGGGTTGCCTTGCACGTCGACTGGTTGGATGAATTTCTTGCTTGGATTGGTACTCACCTTGAGCGGAGGGATCGATTGCTTGGATTGTTCTCCGAGCTGGGGAACTGTTTTCCCGCTAGTAGTACCTCCTGTCGTTGATGTCGTACTTCCCGACTTCTTCCTTGGGCTGGGCCGACTTCTCTGCTCACTTGCCTTCTGAATCTGTTGCCCATAGTTTGTCGGCATACGCTCGACATATGCCGAGGGTCGATCAATAAAGTGTTCCATAAAGTGCTCTTGGACTTCCTTGGGTATTACCTCCTTTGGCGGCATGGTCTTCTTCGCAAAAAAGGCTTTCACTTGGCGATCGCTTTCAATTTTGTTTTCCTCCGGTGTCATGTCGTAAGGCAGCTTCCTTTTGGCCGGAGGCTTGGGTTTCTTCTGTGCTTTCTTCCGAAGAGAACTGCTACTGGCCTTCCTCTTTTGGGAGCCCTGCTGGCGGGACCGCTGCCGAGGTGGAGTCGGCTCACGCGGCGGAGATCGATATCGACGATATGGAATCACGTCGTGCTCCGTCCCGAGATGGGGAGGACTGCTGGCGAGGTGGGGAGGACTGTTGGCGAGGTGGGATGCCTCTCGAGGTAGGGAGGACTGGTGGGAGGTAGGGAGGACTGCTGGCAAGGTGGGGAGGACTGCTGGCGAGGTGGGAAGGACTGCTGGCGCTGCGATGCCTCTGGCTGGGATCCCTTGTTGGAAATATGCCCTAGAGGCAATAATAAATTAGTTATTATCATATTTCCTTGTTCATGATAATCGTTTATTATCCATGCTATAATTGTATTGATCGGAGACTTAAATGCATGTGTGGATACATAGACAAAACCATGTCCCTAGTATGCCTCTAATAGACTAGCTCGTTGATCAAAGGATGGTTAAGGTTTCCTAGCCATGGACATGAGATGTCATTTGATAACGGGATCACATTATTGGGAGAATAATGTGATGGACAAGACCCAAACTACAAACATAGCATATGATCGTGTCAGTTTATTGCTACTGTTTTCCGCATGTCAAGTATGTGTTCCTATGACCATGAGATCATGCAACTCATTGATATCGGAGGAGTGCCTTGTGTGTATCAAACGTCGCAACGTAACTGGGTGACTATAAAGGTGCTCTACAGGTATCTCCGATGGTGTCTGTTGAGTTGGCATGGATCAAGACTGGGATTTGTTACTCCGTGTGACGGAGAGGTATCTCGGGGCCCACTCGGTAATGCAACATCACAATAGGCCTTGCAAGCAATGTGACTAATGGTTAGTTGCGGGATCTTGTATTACGGAACGAGTAAAGAGACTTTCCAGTAACGAGGTTGAACTAGGTATGGAGATACCGACGATTGAATCTCGGGCAAGTAACATACCGAAGAACAAAGGGAACGTTATACGGGATTAACTGAATCCTTGACATAGAGGTTCGACCGATAAAGATCTTCGTAGAATATGTAGGAACCAATGTGGACGTCCAGGTCCCGCCATTGGTTATTGACCGTAGAGGTGTCTCGGTCATGTCTACATAGTTCTCGAACCCGCAGGGTCTACACACTTAAGGTACGGTGACGTTTCGGTAGTGTAGAGTTATGTATGGTGGTGACTGAAGTTTGTTCGGATTCCCGGATGAGATCCCGGACGTCACGAGGAGCTCCGGAATGGTCCGGAGGTAAAGATTCATATATAGGAAGTCCCAGTTTGGTTTCCGGAAAAGTTTCGGGCTCATCGGTAGTGTACCGAGAGTGCCGGTAGTGTACCGGGAGTGCCGGTAGTGTACCGGGAGACCTCCGGGAGGGGTACTTCGACCCCAAGAGGTCCATGGGCTGTGGTAGAGTATTAACCAGCCCTTAGTGGTCTGGGAAAACAGCCACAAAGTCCCATGGCGCAGGAGAGAAAGTCCTAAAGCAAAAAGTGGAAAATCAGCCAATAGGAGGCAATCCTACTCCAACTAGGATTGGAGGTGAAGTAGGATTGCTTGCCACCTCCTATTTCGGCCGACCCAAAAGCCTTGGCTACCTATCCTCTCCTCTCCTCCTATATATACTAGTGGATTGGGTGGTTTTTGGACAGAATTTCCGGCCACGTGCTACCCGTTACACCGGTGCATAGTTTCTCCTCTAGATCGGTTTTCTGCAGCGCTTAGGCGAAGCCCTGCCGGAATTGCTCCACCACCATCACCGGAGCGCCATCACGCTGCCGGTGAACTCTCTCTCCTCTCCACCTCCTCTTGCTGGATCAAGACGGTGGAGATCGTCATCAAGCTGCACGTGTGCTGAACGCGGAGGTGTCGTCTGTTCGGCGCTAGATCGGAAGGACCGTGATCGAGATCGCGAGACGGTTCGTGATGAGATCACGAAACGGATCGTGATGAGTTCACGGGATAGATTGTGATCAAGATCGTGAGACGGATCGTGATGAGATCGCGGGACGGATCGTGATGAGTTCACGGGACGGATCGTGATTGGATCGCGGGACGGATTGTGATGAGATCGCGGGACGCTCGGCGATTTGGATCGCGAAGATGTTCGACAACACCAACCGCGTTTCTTAACGCTTCCCGCTTAGAGATCTACAAGGGTAAGTAGATCCACTCTCCCTCTCGTAGATGCTCATCACCATGGATAGGTTTGCGTGTGCGTAGGAAATTTTTTGTTTCCCATGCGACGTTCCCCAACAGTGGCATCATGAGCTAGGTTGATGGTTCGATGAGATCTCGAGTAGAACACAAAAGGTTTGTGGGCGTTGATGCTTAGATTGCTTCCTCCCTTGGTCGGATTTTGGTTCAGCGGGATTGTGAGATGAAGCGGCCCGGACCAACATTACTCGTACGCTTACGAGATACCGGTTCCCTCGACGCAACTTGTTGCTTAGATGGCTTGCGGGTGACAGTTTCTCTCACTTTAGTTGGATCGGATCCGACAAAGGCGGTCCTTGAGAAGGTTGAAAAGCAATCTATGTATCACCGTTGTGGTTTATGTGTAGGTGAGAATCGTTCTTGCTAGATACCCGTAGCAGCCACGTAAAACATGCAACAACAATTAGAGGACGTCTAACTTGTTTTTGCAGGGTATGTTGTGATGTGATATGGCCAATTGCATGATGAGATATATGTGATGTATGAGATGATCATGTGATGTATAGAATTTCACGACTTGCATGTCGTTGAGTACGGCAACCGGCAGGAGCCATAGGGTTGTCTTTAATTATTGTATGACCTGCGTGTCAATCATTAAGCGCCATGTAATGCTTTACTTTATCGCTAAGCGGTAGCAATAGAAGTAGAAGCAGGGCTGGCGCCACAACCCCAATGGCAACACATTGATGGAGATCAAGATGATGGAGATCATGGTGTTGTGCCGGTGACGATGGAGATCATGCCGGTGTTTCGAAGATGGAGATCTTAAACACAAGTTCATGGCCATATCATGTCACTTCTGAATTGCATGAGATGTTAATCCTTTTATGCACCTTGTTTTGCTTAGTACGGCGGTAGCATTATAAGATGATCCCTCACTTGAATTTCAAGATGAACTGTGTTCTCCCCGAGTGTGCGCCGTTGCGAAAGTTCGTCGTGTTGAGACACCACGTGATGATCGGGTGTGATAGACTCTATGTTCACATACAACGGGTGCAAGCCAGATTTGCACGCGCAGAACACTCGGGTTAAACTTGACGAGCCTAGCATGTACAGACATGGCCTCGGAACATGAGAGACAGAAAGGTCGAACATGAGTCATATAGTAGATATGATCAACATAATGATGTTCACCATTGCAGCCACCTCAACTCACGTGATGATCGGACTTGAGTTGGTGAATTTGGATCATGTATCACTCGAATGATCGCAGGGATGTCAATTTGAGTGGGAGTTCTTAAGTAATATGATTAATTGAACTCATTATCATGAACATAGTCAAAGTGTCTTTGCAAATTATGTTGTAGATTACTAGCTCGTGTTGTAGCTCCCTTAAATTTTTATATGTTCCTAGAGAAATAGAGTTGAAAGATGTTGGTAGCAATATTGCGGACTGGGTCCGTGATCTGAGGATTGTCCTCATTGCTGCACAGAAGGCTTATGTCCTTAATGCACCGCTCGGTGCGCCACCCCTTCTAGCATCGTCTATAGATGTTGTGAACATCTAACAGGCACGTTTCGATGACTACTTGATAGTTTAGTGCGTCATGCATTACGGCTTAGAATTGAGGCTCCGAAACGTTTTGAACGTCACGGAACAGATGAGATGTTCTAGGAGCAGAGATTGTGATATCAGGCTCGTGCCTGTGTTGCGAGATATGAAATCTCCAACAAGATTCTTTGCCTGTAAGATGAAGGAGAATAGCTCAATCGTTGAGCATGTACTCAGATTGTCTGGGTACTACAATCGCTTGAATCAAGTGGGAGTTGATCTTCCAGATAAGATAGTGATTGATATAGTTCTCCAAGTCACTGTCACTAAAGCTACTAGAACTTAGTGATGAACTATAATACACCAGGGATAGAAGTATTGATCCCTGAGCTGTTCGCGATGTTTGACACCGCGAAGGTAGAAATTAAGAAGGAGTGTCAAGTGTTGATGGTTAATCAAACCACTAGTTTCGAAAAGGGCAAGAGCAAGGAGGGAAACTTCATGGATAGCAAGTCAGTTGCTGCTCCAGTGAAGCAACCCAAAGTTGAACTCAAACCCGAGACTAAGTGCTTCTATTATGAGGTGAGAGGTCGCTGAAGCGGAACAACCCTAGATACTTGGTAGATAAGAAGGCTGGCAACATCGACAGAAGTATATTTGATATACGAGTTATTGATGTGTACCTTGCTAGTACTCCTAGTAGCACCTGGGTACAAGATACCGGTTCGGTTGCTAAATGTTAGTAACTCGAAATAAAAGCTACGGAATAAACAGAGAACTAGCTAAGGGTGAGGTGACGATGTGTGTTGGAAATGTTTCCAAGGTTGATGTGATCAACATCGCACGCTCTCTCTACCTTCAGGATTAGTGACGAACCTAAATAAATGTTATTTGGTGTTTTGCGTTGAGCATGAACATGATTAGATCATGTTTGTTGCAATACGGTTATTCATTTAAGTCAGAGAATAATAGTTATTCTGTTTACATGAATAATACCTTCAATGGTCATGCACCCAGTGAGAATGGTTTGTTGAAATCTTGATCGTAGTAATACACATGTTCATAACATTGATGTCAAAAGATACAAAGTTAAATAATGATAGTACCACATACTTGTGGCACTGCCGCAAAATGTCATATTGGTATAAAGCGCATGAAGAAACTCCATGGTGATGGATATTTGGACTCATTCGATTTCGAATCGGTTGAGACATGCGAACCATGCCTCTTGGGCAAGATGACTAAAGGACCCCGTTGGATGGAGCGGGCAAGTGATTCATTGGAAATGATACATGTTGATGTATGCAATCTAGTGAGTCTTGTAGCGTGTAGTGGATATCGTTATTTTCTTACCTTCACTGATGATTTGAGTAGATATAGTGTATATTTACTTAATGAAACACAAGTCTGAATCGTTTGAAAGGTTCAAGCAAATTCAGAGTGAAGTTTAAAGATCATCGTGACAAGAAGATAAAAATGACCGCGATATGATCGTGGAGGTGAATATCTGAGTTACGAGTTTGGCATAAAACTTAAGACAATGTGAAATTTGTTTCACAACTAACGCCACCTGGAACACCATGGTGTGATGGTGTGTCTGAACATCATAGTCATGCTCTATTGATATAGTGCATACTGTGATGTCTCTTATCGTTTTACTACTATAATTTTTGGGGTTATGCATTAGAGACAACTACATTCACTTTAAATAGGGCATCATCTAAATCCGTTGAGATGACACCGTGTGAATTATGGTTTGACAGAAACCTAAGCTGTCATTTCTTAATGTTTGGGGCTGCAATGCTTGTGTGGAAAATGTTTTCACATAATAAGCTAGAACCCAAAGCGCACAAATGTATCTTCATAGAATACCCTAAGAACAGATGGGTATGCCTTCTATCTTAGATCCGAGTGCAAAGTGTTTGTTGCTAGAACTGGGTCCTTTCTCGAGAAAAGTTTCTCTCGAAAGAATTGAGTGGGAGGAAGATAGAACTTGATGAGGTTGTTAAACCTTTGTTCAACCAGAGAATAGCGCAGCGCAGAAAGATGTTTCTGTGAAGCCTATGTTAGTTGAAGAGGAAGTTAATGATGATGATCATGAAACTTCAGGATCAAGTTACTATCGAACTTCGTAGGTCGACAAGGATGTGTACTGCTCCTAAGCGGTATGGCAACTCTGTCTTGGAGGTCATGTTGTTGGACAACGATGAACCTACGAGCTATGGAGAAGCGATGATGTGCCCGGATTCCGACAAATGGTTGGAGACCATGAAATTCGAGATAGGATCCATGTATGAAAACCAAGTATATACTTTGGTAGACTTGCTCGTTGGACAGCAGGTCGTTGAGTACAAATGGATCTTTAAAATGAAGACAGACACTGATGGTGAATGTCACCATTTGTAAAGCTCGACTTGTTGCAAAGTTGTTTGTGACAAGTTCAAGGAGTTGACTGCGATGAGGCTTTCTCACTTGTAGCGATGCTAAAAGTCTGTTGGAATTATGTTAGCAGTTGCTGCATTTTCAATTATGAAATCTGGCAGATGGATGTCAAAACATCGTTTCCTTAATGGTTTACTTAAGGAAAGGTTGTATGTGATACAACCAGAGGGTTTTGTCAGTCCTAAGGATGCTAAAAGATGAGCAAGCTTCAGTGATCCTTCTATGGACTGAAGCAAGCATCTCGGAGTTGGAATATACACTTTGATGAGGTGATCAATGTTTTTGTAGTTTATACAAAGTTTACGAGAAACTTGTATTTACAATAAAGTGAGTGGGAGCACTATAGAATTTCTGATAAGTATATGTGGATGACATATTGTTGATCGGAAATAATGTAGGATTTTTGGAAAGCATAAATGGTTGTTTGGAAAGTGATTTTCAAAGGAAGACCTGGATAAAGCTACCAAATTGTTGAGCATCAATATCTATAGAGATAGATCAAGATGACTTGATGAGACTTTCAATGAGTACATAGCTTGACAAGATTTTGAAAGAGTTCAAAATGGATCACTCAGAGAAAGAGTTCTCGCCTGATTTGTAAGGTGTGAAAGTTGAGTGAGACTCAAAGCTCGACAACGGCAGAAGAAAGAGAAAGGATGAACGTCGTCCCCTATGCCTTAGCCATAGGCTCTATATTATGCCATGCTGTGTACCGCACCTGTGTGTGCCTTGCCATGAGTCCGTCAGGGGGTACAAGAGTGAACCTGGAGTGGATCACTGGACAGCGGTCGAAATTATTCTTAGTAACCAGAGGACTAAGGAGATGTTTCTCAATTATGGAGGTAATAGAGAGTTCATCGTAAAGAGTTACGTCGATGCAAGCTTTAAACACCAATCTGAATGGCTCGTAGTAGCAATCTGGATACGTATAGTGGAGCAGCCATTTGGTAAAGTACCAAGTGGAGTGTGGTAGCGGTGTTTACGGTTTGACATAGATTTGCAAAGTACACACGGATCTGAATGTTACAGACCCGTTGACTATAAGACCTCTCTCACATGCAAAGCATGATCAAACCCCAGAACTCATTGGGTGTTAGATTCATAACAATGCGAATCACATGGTGATGTGAACTAGATTATTGACTCTAGTGCAAGCGGGAGACTGTTGGAAATATGCCCTAGAGGCAATAATAAATTAGTTATTATCATATTTCCTTGTTCATGATAATCGTTTATTATCCATGCTATAATTGTATTGATCGGAGAATTAAATGCATGTGTGGATACATAGACAAAACCATGTCCCTAGTATGCCTCTAATAGACTAGCTCGTTGATCAAAGGATGGTTAAGGTTTCCTAGCTATGGACATGAGATGTCATTTGATAACGGGATCACATTATTGGGAGAATAATGTGATGGACAAGACCCAAACTACAAACATAGCATATGATCGTGTCAGTTTATTGCTACTGTTTTCCGCATGTCAAGTATGTGTTCCTATGACCATGAGATCATGCAACTCACTGATATCGGAGGAGTGCCTTGTGTGTATCAAACGTCGCAACGTAACTGGGTGACTATAAAGGTGCTCTACAGGTATCTCCGATGGTGTCTGTTGAGTTGGCATGGATCAAGACTGGGATTTGTTACTCCGTGTGACGGAGAGGTATCTCGGGGCCCACTCGATAATGCAACATCACAATAAGCCTTGCAAGCAATGTGACTAATTGTTAGTTGCGGGATCTTGTATTACGGAACAAGTAAAGATACTTGCCGGTAACGAGGTTGAACTAGGTATGGAGATACCGACGATCGAATCTCGGGCAAGTAACAACCCGAAGAACAAAGGGAACGTTATACGGGATACACTGAATCCTTGACATAGAGGTTCGACCGATAAAGATCTTCGTAGAATATGTAGGAACCAATGTGGATGTCCAGGTCCCGCAATTGGTTATTGACCGTAGAGGTGTCTCGGTCATGTCTACATAGTTCTCGAACCCGCAGGGTCTACACACTTAAGGTTCGGTGACGTTTCGGTAGTGTAGAGTTATGTATGGTGGTGACTGAAGTTTGTTCGGAGTCCCGGATGAGATTCCGGACGTCACGAGGAGCTCCGGAATGATCCGGAGGTAAAGATTCATATATAGGAAGTCCCAGTTTGGTTTCCAGAAAAGTTTCGGGCTCATCGGTAGTGTACCGGGAGTGCCGGGAGTGTACCGGGAGTGCCGATAGTGTACCAGGAGTGCCGGTGGTGTACCGGGAGACCTTCGGGAGGGGTACTTCGACCCCAAGAGGTCCATGGGCTGTGGGATAGTATTAACCAGCCCTTAGTGGGCTGGGAAAACATCCACAAAGGCCCATGGCGCAGGAGAGAAAGTCCTAAAGCAAAAAGTGGAAAATCAGCCAATAGGAGGCAATCCTACTCCAACTAGGATTGGAGGTGAAGTAGGATTGCTTCCCACCTCCTATTTCGGCCGACCCAAAGGCCTTGGCTGCCCTTTACACCGGTGGTTTGGGTGGTTTTCGGACAGAATTTCCGGCCATGTGCTACCCGTTACACCGGTGCGTAGTTTCTCCTCTAGATCGGTTTTCTGCAGCGCTTAGGCGAAGCGTTGCCGGAATTGCTCCACCACCATCACTGGAGCGCCGTCACGCTGCCGGTGAACTCTCTCTCCTCTCCACCTCCTCTTGCTGGATCAAGACGGTGGAGATCGTCATCAAGCTGCACGTGTGCTGAACGCGGAGGTGCCGTCCGTTCGGCGCTAGATCGGAAGGACCGTGATCGAGATCGCGAGACGGTTCGTGATGAGATCACGGAACGGATCGTGATGAGTTCACGGGATAGATTGTGATCAAGATCGTGAGACGGATCGTGATGAGATCGCGGGACGGATCGTGATGAGTTCACGGGACGGATCGTGATTGGATGGCGGGACGGATCGTGATGAGATCGCGGGACGCTCGGCGATTTGGATCGCGAAGATGTTCGACTACACCAACCGCATTTCTTAACGCTTCCCGCTTAGCGATCTACAAGGGTACATAGATCCACTCTCCCTCTCATAGATGCTCATCACCATGGATAGGTTTGTGTGTGCGTAGGAAAATTTTGTTTCCCATGCGACGTTCCCCAACATCCCTCGCGCGGGACATCGATACTCGGAGGAGCCGGTGGCCTTAGCGCCAATTGTGGAAAGACGATGTAGTCCTTACTCCATAGAATGAGGCCACGGCCGGCTTCTGCCAATGTGGACTCCCCCTCACCTCCAGGGATGTCAAGCAATAGTTCAGCATATCCTGGATCTATTGCGTCCACCGCGACACGAGCATACCCAACTGGAACCGGATTGCAATGCCACAGAACATCAGGTGTATTTGGTAAAGCATAGCCCGTCGCGACCCGCACAGGTATGTTCTTCATTTTCTGGATTAGATCACAAGATGTCTTCTCGGTGATATCATCCACGGGGGTGTGACCTAGTGGTGCCCCCGTGGAACCCACGCTGCTTTTCGACAGTGTAGATGGGACGGGTTCCCTGCCTCCTGCTGCGGAGTTTCCCTTTGCTGGGTCAGTATCTATATTTGCAGTTGCTGTTGCTCATACTTCAGTTCCAACTTTGAAAGTCGGTCTGCTTCCACCTTCTTTTTTCTCGAACGGCTTTTATAACTGTCCTTCCATCCCGCAAACCCCTCATACCACGGAACAAGGCCCACGCCTCGTGTTCGGGATTCCCGAGGGCGCGTGTAAGCTCGTCGTTCTCTCTATCGGGATGAAACCGTCCTTGTTGGGAAGCTTTTATTATATCAATCAACTCATCTGGTGCATGCTTCAGACTGGACAGTGCAATAATCTTCCCTATTGTTGGGTCCAACTTTCCCCCATGCGCAAAAAACCAATTCCTGCACCTCTGGGGCCAGTGAAAGGGTACTAGAGTGATCCCTTCAGCATGCATCTTGTTCTCTAATGCATCCCACTTAGGAATGGCTGACTTGTATCCACCTGTCCCTAGTTTAAGGTGATACTTTTTTTTCTCCGCATTTATCTTATTCTTTGCCGACTTCTCCATAGCAGCTTCTGATGTCTTGTACTCGATAAATGCGTCCGAGTGATTCCTTACCTTCTCGTATATTCCTATGAATTCGGGCGCCTACTGGCCTCTAGCGTTGTACTCGGTCCATAATCTTTTCTTCCAAGTCTGGAGTACGCCGGCCATCTGATGGAGAGCAAACTCCTTGACTTTGTCCCTTTGGCGCTCCGAGAGAGAATCTGGTAGGATGAAATGCTCCATGAGATCTCGCCAAAGGGTATCTTTAATTCTTGTATTGACATAATTCACTCCTGGTTTTGGGTTGTTTGGTTGAATCTATTCTTGCATTGTGATCGGGACTCCATCCCTAACAACCACTCCGCATTGACGCACAAATGTCTTGGCATTGGCTTCATGGTGAGTCGGTGCGCCATCATGTTTGAAAGCATCAAGATTGAGCTTTATGTTGCCGTCCAATATTTTGGCATAGCCTCGTACCTTTCTACTAGATTGGCTCGATCCGGAGGGCTGATAATTAAAGTAAAAAAGATTTGTTAATATATATATATATATATACAAATCAATTAATACACATGTAATGATCACCAGAGGCTAATATGTGTATATACCTCGCCGGACATTGTTAGTTGTTCCGGATTTTGGAACATAAGTTGTTCTTCCTCGGCCTCACATCCATCACCGTAATCATTCAGATATTGTGAGATGTCATCATCATGTGATTCACCCAGAAGGTCCGCTGGGTTTTCGGAGGAGCGTATCATGTCGAAGATGTCCTCTTCATGAGCTCTACCGGTATTGTCCATAGCTTAATAACTAATCCATAGTAATATAGATAAAACAAATAAATATTCAAATTAGCATGAATTCAAGAAGCCAAATAGCTGATAGTTAATTAATATGCATCATCGAATACATATATAGTAGTTCGTAGAAAAGATCTCATCTCATAATATCGGATAATTGTTAATACATCGGCTAATCCATCGATCTAGCTAATACATCATAATAATAGATATATAATAGCTAATATATCGATCTATCTAGAACCCTAGCGCCCGGCGGATATCGGGGCGGGCGGTGGACACCTAAAGAGAAGGAACCATCACAGGAACATAGCTGCAGTGAGATCCCTGAAGAATCTGCCAGGTATTGTCGAACCTAGCCTCCAAAGCTACCATGTAGCGACGGACGTGCTCGTTCTCCTTGCTGACATGGTACTGTACCACCTCCGTGGGGGACTCAAGCCTCTGAAAACTCCGTGGCCCATGCGACCGCCACCACAGAACCTTCGGGTCGACCACAGGCTGGCTCCTCACCAAGCTGCGCCGCCCAGAAGGCAGCACCTCCCAGTACCAGCCTGACGGAGCCCAATCCCTGACAGGGCCCCTCGGCTCAAGCAAGTGACCTCCTACGGCGACTCGACGAGGAGGATGCGGGATCGGCATCATCGACGTCGAGAAAAACACTTTATTATGAAAACAAATTAAATAAAACTTAGCAAAATTAACACTTAGCATCTAACAAATTAAATAACACTTAGCATCTAACAAAATTAACACATACCCTAATAACCTAAGGACGACCTACCTAACTAAACTAACCCGACTAACTAAACTAACTAAACTAACCTGATAACCTAACTAACTAAATAAATAAATAGGGGTGATGTGTCGTGGTCGGGGTCAGGGTGTTGGGGCTGTCGTGTCGGGGTGTCGTGTCGGGGTAGGGGTGCTGTGTCCTGGTCGGGGGTGCCGTGTCAGGGTGTCGTGTCGGGGTCGGGGTGTCGTGGGTGTCGTGTCGTGGTCGGGGTGCTGTGTCGTGGTCAGGGGTCTCGTGTCGGGGAGTTCAATGGTGTCAAGTCGGGGTCAGGGTGTCGGGGGGTGTCATGTCGGGGTCGGGGGGACCTAAACTAAACCTAAAACTAAACTAATTCATTTCTCACAGTCAAAAAGACCGCTTTCACTCATTTTGAAATTGTTTTCACCCTTTGCCAAAAACTGATTCCAATTATTAAAAAAAATCAGTCAATTCTATAAACTATAATTTTCAAAAATAATTAACATCCAAAAATCATCATATCAACATTTTCTATATATATATACATCGATCAAAATTTTCTATATAAAATCATCATATCACTTTCATATAAAAATCATCTAACATCTCATACATATTTAAAACAATGAACTCTATTTCCAAAAATTAAAATCATCTAACATCTCATACATATTAAAATCTCTGTTTTGGTAGGGCTCGATCGTCGGGGCTCACCGGCGGGATGGATCGTCGGGGTGGGACGGTGGCACGACGCGTTGGGGAGGGCTCGGCGACGGTGTCGATCGGGGGCGGCGACGAGGAGCGGGCCGGCGGCTCGAGGAGGAGGGAGAGGCGAAGTCCGGTGAATGCGTCGGCGGACAGGGCTCGGGGACCGTTCGGAGGCGACGGCGTCGGGCAGGGCTCGGGGATGGCGACGAGGAGTTGGCTCGGGGAGGAGGGCAAGGAGGTCCGGCGATGAGGAATTCCGGCAGCCTGGCGGCGAAAATAAGCTTCTCCCGGTGCGTGGCTTGCATAGGGACGAGGCCTCCACTATTTATATGTGGAGGCCCTTTAGTAGCGGTGCGTGGCTCGCACCGGTACTAAAGACCCTTTAGTACCGGTGCGAGCTACGCACCCGTACTAAAGGTCCTCCCCAAAACCCTGCGGGGCGGTGGACCTTTAGTACCGGTGCGTGGTTCGCGTCGGTACTAAAGGGTCTTTAGTACCGGTGCGAGCCACGCACCGGTACTAAAGGGCCTCCCCAAACCGCGCGGGGCGGTGGACCTTTAGTACCGGTGCGTGGCTCATGCCTTACTAAAGGTTTTTTAATTCATTATTAGTTATTATTTTTAGAGAAACCCCTAAACTTTAAAAAATCATAGAAAAAACTATGACTTCAATGGAAATAAATAATATATGAAAAATATCAGAAAAATATAAAGAATCTGTTTACGACGTTTCCATGCATGTTTGAACAATTTAAACTGCTGTATAAGATAATTTAATTAAATGGCATTTGAAATGTCATATCTCGAGTTTGAAAAGCAGTAGAAATGAACTCTGAAAAGGTTGTAACTTGGCATGACATCATAATTTCACCCACATAACAACTTCTAAAGAGTTGAGAGGGTTACGGCAAAAACTGGATGCACTTCGTATACAAATTGGACAATCTCTTTCGAAGTATGAGGGTTTCGGACGAAAACTCATCTATTACAAAGGGATTTCATTTTTAATAACTTATTTTAACTCCATACTTTTTGTGTGTTCAATATGCACCATTCAAAGGCACATCATCAATTTTCAACCCTTTCTGACTTCATTTGATATTTTCCATGCATTTAATGATTTATTTTGAGCTAAATGACCCTGAAGTTGAAAAGAAGTTCAAATGAACTCTGAAAAGGTTATAACTTGGCATGACATCATAATTTCACCCACATAGCAACTTCTAAAGAGTTGAGAGGGTTACGGCAAAAACTGGCTGTACTTCGTATAGAAATTGGACAATCTCTTTCGAAGTATGAGGGTTTCGGATGAAAACTCATCTATTACAAAGAGATTTCATTTTTAATAACTTATTTTAACTCCATACTTTGTGTGTGTTAAATATGCACCATTCAAAGGCACATCATCAATTTTCAACCCTTTCTGACTTCATTTTATATTTTCCATGCATTTAATGATTTATTTTGAGCTAAATGACCCTAAATTTGAAAAGCAGTACAAATGAACTCTGAAAAGGTTGTACCTTGGCATGACATCATAATTTCACCCACATAGCAACTTCTAAAGAGTTTAGAGGGTTACGACAAAAACTGGATGTACTTCGTGTACAAATTGGACAATTTCTTTCGAAGTATGAGGGTTTCGGACGAAAACTCATCTATTACAAAGGGATTTCATTTTTAATAAATTATTTTAACTCCATACTTTTTGTGTGTTCAATATGCACCATTAAAAGGCACATTATCAATTTTCAACCCTTTCTGACTTCATTTGATATTTTCCATGCATTTAATGATTTATTTTGAGCTAAATGACCCTGAATTTGAAAAGCAGTACAAATGAACTCTGAAAAGGTTGTAACTTGGCATGCCATCATAATTTCACCCACATAGCAACTTGTAAAGAGTTCAGAGGGTTACGGCAAAAACTTCGTGTACAAACTGGATGCACTTCATGTAGAAACTGTTACAAAGAAAGCATGCTAGAAAATGCATGCATGTCCTTCACATAGAAAGTGATGACGGTGAAGCCGGTCACATCCGAGAGTGGGATCTCGCGGTGTAAGACTTTTTCTGCGTGTTTGTCCCTTGCTTATGATTGCGCCGTAACCATGGAGAATCTTCATCATTTAACATGATGCTTGGGTCAGTCTTCACTCTGAAGGGAGGGATTTCATGAAACTTCTCATAATCTTCTGACATGTCTGTCTTGTCCTCCACTCCCACAATGTTTCTTTTCCCTGAAAGAACTATGTGGCGCTTTGCCTCATTGTATGATGTATTCGCTTTCTTATCTTTTTTTCTCCTCGGTTTGCTAGACATGTCCTTCACATAGAAAACATGAGCCATCTCATTGGCTAGGACGAATGAGTCGTCCGTGTATCCAAGATTGTTGAGATCCACTCTTGTCATTCCATACTGCGGGTCTACCTGTACCCAACCTCTAGTATATTTGACCCATTTGCAACGAAACAAAGGGACCTTAAGATCAGGTCCATAGTCAAGTTCCCATATCTCCTCTATGTAACCATAATATGTGTCTTGAAAGTTAGTTGCATCATAGTGGACACCACTGTTTTGGTTGGTGCTCTTTTTATCTTGGGCGATCGTGTAAAATGTATTCCTATTTATCTCGTACCCTTTGAAAGTCGTTACAGTCGAACTTGTTGTCTTGGCCAACCAGTACAGTTCATCTAGAACATCATTGTCATTGATGAGCTTTGTTTGCAACCAACCGGCAAAAGTCTCCATGTGTTTACGTTCAATCCAGGGGTCAGACTGCTCCGGGTTCTTGGACCATATAATATCCTTGTGTTCCTCCATATATGGAGTCACCAAGGTGGAATTTTTTAGAACCGTGTAGTGTGCTTGAGTGAAAGAATGCCCGTCCATATTTATTACTTCTTTCTTTCCTAATGTGCCTTTTCCACCCAGTATCCCCTCATGCCGCGATTAGGGAAGACCAATCGGCTTAATGTCAGGAACAAAGTCAACACAAAACTCAATAACCTCCTCTGTTCCATATCCCTTGGCGATGCTTCCTTCTGGCCTAGCATGGTAATGAACATATTTCTTTAAGACTCCCATGAACCTCTTGAAGGAGAACATATTGTGTAGAAATACATGACCCAAAATGTTAATCTCTTCGACTAGGTGAACTAGAACGTGCGTCATAATATTGAAGAAGGACGGAGGGAACACCAACTCGAAACGGACAAGACATTGGACCAGGTCATTCTGTAACCTTGGTAGGATTTCTGGATCGATTACCTTCTGAGAAATTGCATTGCGGAATGCGCATAGCTTCACAATGGCTGATCGAACATTTTCTGGTAGAAGCCCCCTAAGTGCAACCGGAAGTAATTGCGTCGTAATCACGTGGCATTCATGAGACTTTAGATTTTGAAATTTTTTCTTTGCCATATTGATTATTCCCTTTATATTCGACGAGAAGCCAGACGGGACCTTGATACTGAGCAGGAATTCAAAAAAGATTTCCTTCTCTTATTTCGTAAGAGCGTAGCTGGCAGGACCTTGATACTGCTTTGGAGACATGCCATCTTTTTCGTTAATTCTTTGCTTGTCCCCCTGTGCCTCCGGTGTATCTTTTGTCATTCCATACACGCCCAAGAAGCCTAGCAGGTTCACACAAAGATTCTTCGTCATGTGGATCATGTCAATTGCATTGCGGACCTCTAGGGCTTTCCAATATTCAAGTTCCCAAAATATAGATTTCTTCTTCCACATGGTTCATGTCCGTTGGCGTCATTCGGAACAGATTGTCCGCCAGGACCCTTTCTAAAGATTACCTGTAAATCCTTGACCATATCAAATATATACTCACCAGTACGGAGGCTAGGCTTCTTCCGGTTATCTGGCTCACCTTTGAAATGGTTGCCTGCCTTTCTTAAGATATGCTTGATCGGTAGAAATCGACGATGTCCCAGGTACACATTCTTCTTACATTTATCCAAATATATACTTTTAGTATCATCTAAACAGTGCGTGCATGCATTGTATCCCTTGTTTGTATGTCCTGAAAGGTTACTAAGAGCAGGCCAATCATTGATGGTTACAAACAGCAACGCTCATAGGTCAATTTCCTACTGTGTGTGCGCATCCCACACACATACACCTGGTTTTTTCCACAACTGTAGAAGTTCATCAACTAGTGGCCTTAGGTAGACATCAATGTCGTTGCCGAGTTGCTTAGGGCCTTGGATGAACTTCCGCTTCATGCACAACCAAGGAGGAAGGTTGTAGATACATAGAGTCACGGGCCAGGTGTTGTGACTGGAGCTCTGCTCCCCAAAAGGATTCATGCCGTCTGTACTAAGACCAAGCCATAAGTTCGTTGCATCAGCTGCAAAGTCCTCAAACTCCCTCTCTATTTTTCTCCACTGTGACCCATCAGCGGGTGCTCTCAACATCCCGTCTTTCTTACGTTCTTCTTTGTGCCATCGCAACAACTTGGCATGCTCTTTGTTTTCCAACAAATGTTTCAACCGTGGTATTATAGGATCATACCACATCACCTTGGCAGGAACCCTCTTCCTGTGGCGTTCACCTCCACATCACCATGGTCATCGCGGGGGATCTTATAGCGCAGTGCACCGCATACCGGGCATGCATCCAAATTCTCGTACTCCTCACCGCGGTAGAGGATGTAATCATTCGGGAATGCATGTATCTTCTGCACCTCTAATCCTAGAGGGCAAACAACCTTCTTTGCTTCATACGTACTTTCAGGCATTTCGTTATCCTTTGGAACCATCTTCTTTATCATTATCAGGAATTCTTGAAATCCCTTGTCAGTTACACCATTCTTCGCCTTCCATTGCAGCAATTCCAGCATGGTACCCAACTTTTTCTTGTCATCTTCACAATTTGGATACAATAATTTCTTGTGATCCTCTAACATGCGTTTCAACTTCAACCTCTCCTTATCATTTTCGCAGTTTCTCTTTGCATCAGCAGTGATCCAACCCAAATCATCAGCGGGCTCATCTGATGCCTCTTCTTCAGCTGCCCCCATTGATGCCTCTCCTTCAGCTTCCCCCATTGTTGTATCGGCGAAAGGATAGTTGTCATCATCCTCTTCTTCTTCATTGTCTTCCATTATAACCCCTCTTTCTCCGTGCTTGGTCCAACAGCTATAGCCGGACATGAAACCGGAATTTAGTAGGTGGTAGTGAAAGGTTTTTGAGGTAGAGTAATTCCTATCATTCTTACAGTCACGACATGGAAAACACATGAAACCATTTTGCTTGTTTGCCTCAGCCACACAAATAAAATCATGCAGGCCATTAAGAAACCCTGGACTTAGTCCGTCATCGTATATCTATTGCCGGCTCATGTTCACTACACAACATCAAAGTGACCAAATTAATACAACTTCATCATCACATTACACCCCAAAGTAGAGCTAGCAGTGACCAAATGTTATTACTGCAAATAATAGATACTTACAGTTCATGCATACATCTCATAAAACAACATACAACTATCTAAAACATGTAAATGCAAAAACAAATGCGATCATAATCACAACTAAAGTAACATTTGAGCCAACGGCATAATGATACCAAGCCTCTTTATCAATGTCATATTGTCTAGTCTTTCTAAGCTTCAAACGCATTCCAGCCATCTTGTTCTTGTGATCATCGGCGATATCGGCAACATGCAACTCCAACCCCATCTTCTCATCTTCAGTTCTTTTCAATTTTTCTTTCAAATGATCAATTTCTATTTTAGCTTGTGTTAATTTCTCGAGAAGAATTGCATAGTCGGTTGGAATTTTTGGTTCAACTACTTCCTATAGATAAAAACATCTACGTCAATTTGGTGGCATAATTAATTGTCATAGACATTAGATGATGTGTGAAATAGTTATAAAAGATAACGACGTACATCATCTGAATCATAGACTGGACGAGGGCCGACGTGGGCGGATACCATAACCATGACACTATAGAATAACTAACAATAATACAAGTAAGTAAATCGTACACGCAACTATCTAAATCCTACAAGTAATTTTTTTTAAAAGGTTTTAAGAAGAACAAAAGGCTCACCAAGGTGGCCAGTGCCGCGACGAGACGGTGCAGACGATCGACGGTGGTTAGGAAGGCTGGGGATGGGAAGGCACCAAATAAACCACACCTACACATATGCAACCTAACAAGTTAATTTGAGCTCAAATTGCATATAAATAAAATAAGCTCCCACATAATGATCACTCCTCCAAAACCTAGCTAAAACCCACAAATCACATATCTTTGAGCTAATCTAGCAATGAGAGATGAAGGAGCAAAGTTGCTAACCTTTATGAACACTTGGATAGATGGGGTGCCTTTAATCTTGACAAATCCTTGGCAAAATGGAGGATGAGCTTCGAGCAAGAAGAAGAACAGGGGAGAAAACAGAGAAATGATCGAGCCCCTTCGATCAGCTGCGGACGAAGCGTATATGTAGGAACTCTTTAGTACTGGCTGGTGACACCAGCCGGTACTAAAGGTTGCCCTTTAGTACCGGTTGGTGTCACCAGCCGGTACTAAAGGTGCACGCGGGGCCCGAGTCTGACCAAAAGCCTGCCACGCCCCCTTTAGTACCGGCTCGTCACACGAACCGGTACTAAAGATCGATCATGAGCCGGTACTAAAGGTTGCCCTGCTCCTAGCCGTTTGAGCCGGCACGAACCGGGACTAATACCGTCTTTAGTACCGGCTCGTAACCAGACCGGGACTAATGCTTGGGATGTAAGGTCTGTTTTCTACTAGTGATACATAGTTATCATCATTATGTGGAGCATAAATTAATTTCTAGCAATAATAATAATAATAATAATCACATTATATATGTACCAATAGCTAAAGTGTTGCAACTTCTGTGTTGCCAAGAATTGAGACTTGGATTCTTATACATTGAGCACCCACGTATAGAAGTGTTGTACAAGTTGGTTTTATGTGTTGTACTTTTGCAACAATCCCTTTTACCAACGGCAATATATGTGTTGCATTATGCGTTAGCACCACTGGATAAGGCAACACATCATAAACCATTGGTAAAGACAGTAGCAATGCATATATCAAGAATTAGATACGGAAAAAAGCGTTGCTATAGGTGGGGTCATGCTGTAGTGAGGTGGGCCGTAGGCCCATCTGGACCTAGGGGTTCCCCTTCCTCCCAACTTTCCTGCGCCTTGGCCCAGGGTGGAGGGCGCACCAGCCCACTCTGGGGCCGGTCCCTTCCACTCTCGGCCCACGCAGCCCTCTGGGGCTGGTGGCCCCACTTGGTGGACCCCCGGAACCCTTCCGGTGGTCCCGGTACGCTACCGGTAATTCCCGAAACTCTTTCGGTGACCAAAACCTCACTTCCTATATATGAATCTTTACCTCCGGACCATTCCGGAGCTCCTCGTGACATCCGGGATATCATCTGGGACTCCGAAAAACCTTCGGTAACCACGTACACTGTTTCCCTATAACCATAGCGTCATCGAACCTTAAGTGTGTAGACCCTACGGGTTCGGGAGACACGTAGACATGACCGAGACACCTTTCCGGCTAACAACCAACAGCGGGATCTGGATACCCATGTTGGCTCCCACATGCTCCACGATGATCATGTTTCGCTCATGAGAGAGGTTTAGTCTACGGATCTGCGACATTCAGATCCGTATGTACTTTACAAATATCTATATCTCCCACCTAAATGTAATCACGGATGGAGTTGAAGCAGCGCTTGATGTGTCTTGTCTTGTTGTGAAACCTGGGCTCCTTCGCAAGGGCAATAGCTCCAGTGTTGTCACAGAATAGTGTCATCGGGCCCGACGCATTGGGAATTACTCCTAGGTCGGTCATGAACTCCTTCATCCAGACTCGTTCCTTTGCAGCTTCCGAAGAAGCTGTGTACTCCGCTTCACATGTAGATGCCGCCAAGACGCTTTGCTTGCTGCTGCACCAGCTGACTGCCCCTCCGTTCAAAATATACACGTATCCGGTTTGTGACTTGGAGTCATACGGATCTGTGTCGAAGCTAGCATGGACGTAACCCTTTACGACGAGCTCTTCGGCACCTCCATATACGAGAAACATGTCCTTTGTCCTTTTCAGGTACTTGAGGATATTCTTGACCGCTGTCCAGTGTTTCGCTCCGGGATCACTTTGGAACCTCCCTACCATAATTATGGCAAGGTTCACATCAGGCCTGGTACATAGCATGGCATACATAATAGAGCTAATGGCTGAAGCATAGGGGATGACACTCATCTCTTCTCTATCCTTTGCCTTGGTCAGGCATTGAGTCGTACTCAATCTCACACCCTGTAATACACGCAAGAACCCCTTGTTAGACTGATCCATATTGAACTTCTTCAATATCTTGTCAAGGTATGTGCTTTGTGAAAGACCAATGAGGCGTCTTGATCTATCTCTATAGATCTTGATGCCTAATATGTAAGCAGCTTCTCCAAGGTCCTTCATTGAAAAACACTTATTCAAGTAGGCCTTTACACTTTCCAAGAGTTCTATATCATTTCCCATCAACAATATGTCATCCACATATAATATGAGGAATGCTACAGAGCTCCCACTCACTTTCTTGTAAATACAGGGTTCTCCATAAACCTGTATAACCCAAACGCTTTAATAACCTCATTAAAGCGAATGTTGCAACTCCGAGATGCTTGCACCAGCCCATAGATGGAGCGCTGGAGCTTGCATACTTTGTTAGCATCTTTAGGATCGACAAAACCTTTCGGCTGCATCATATAAAGTTCGACCTTTAGGAAGCCATTAAGGAATGCCTTTTTGACGTCCATTTGCCAGATCTCATAATCATAAAATGCGGCAGTTGCTAACATGATTCTGACGGACTTCAGCATCGCTACAGGTGAGAAAGTCTCATCATAGTCAACTCCTTGAACTTGTCGATAACCCTCAGCGACAAGCGGAGCCTAATAGACGGTCACATTACCATCCGCGTCAGTCTTCTTCTTAAAGATCCATTTATTTTCAATGGCTCGCTTATCATCAGGCAAGTCCACCAAAGTCCATACTTTGTTCTCATACATGAATCCTATCTCGGATTTCATGGCTTCAAGCCATTTGTTGGCATCAGGGCCCGCCATCGCTTCTTCATAGTTCGAAGCTTCACCGTTGTCTAACAACATGATCTCCAAGACAGGGTTGCCGTACCACTCCTGTGCGGAACGTGTCCTAGTGGACCTTCGAATAGCAACTTGATCTGAAGCTTCATGATCATCAGCATTAACTTCCTCTTTAGCCGGTGTAGGCTCTACGGAAACAACTTCCCGTGCTGCGCTACTCTCCGGTTCGAGTGGAGGTACTATTACCTCAGCAAGTTCTATTTTCCTCCCACTTACTTCTTTTGAGAGAAACTCTTTCTCGAGAAAGGATCCATTCTTGGCAACAAAGACTTTGCCCTGGGATCTGAGGTAGAAGGTATACCCAATAGTCTCTTTGGGATATCCTATGAAGACACACTTTTCCGCTTTGGGTTCGAGCTTCTCAGCTTGAAGTTTCTTCACATAAGCAACGCATCCCCAAACTTTTAGAAACGACAGCTTAGGTTTCTTTCCAAACAATAGTTCATACGGTGTCGTCTCAACGGACTTTGATGGTGCCCTATTTAAAGTGAATGCGACAGTCTCTAATGCATATCCCCAAAATGATAGCGGTAAGTCGGTAAGAGACATCATAGATCGCACCATACCCAATAGAGTGCGATTACGATGTTTAGACACACCATTTCGCTGAGGTGTGCCAGGCGGCGTGAGTTGTGAAACAATTCCACATTTCCTTAGGTCTGTGCCAAACTCGTGATTTAAATATTCTCCGCCACGATCAGATCATAGGCACTTTATTTTCCTGTCATGTTGATTCTCCACCTCACTCTGAAATTCCTTGGACCTTTCAAAGGTCTCAGACTTGTGTTTCATTAAGTAGACATACCCATATCTGCTCAAGTCATCAGTGAGGGTGAGAACATAACGGTAGCCACCGCGAGCCTCGACGCTCATTGGACCGCATACATCGGTATGTATTATCTCCAACAAGTCCGTTGCTCGCTCCATTGTTTCGAAGAACGGAGTCGTGGTCATCTTGCCCATGAGACATGGTTCACACGTGTCAAATGATTCGAAATCGAGAGACTCCAAAAGTCCATCAGCATGGAGCTGCTTCATGCGTTTGACATCAATATGACCAAGGCGGCAGTGCCACATGTAAATGGGACTATCGTTATCAATCTTACATCTTTTGGTACTCACACTATGGACATGTGTAACATCACGTTCGAGATTCATCAAAAATAAACCATTGACCAGCGGATCATGACCATAAAACATTTCTCTCATATAAATAGAACAACCATTATTCACGGATTTAAATGAGTAGCCATCTCGCATCAAATGAGATCCAGATACAATGTTTATGCTCAAAAGTGGTACTAAATAACAATTATTGAGGTTTAAAACTAATCCTAAAGGTAGATGTAGAGGTAGAGTGCCGACGGCGATCACATCGACCTTGGAACCATTCCCGACGCGCATCGTCACCTCGTCCTTTGGCAGTCTTCGCTTATTCCGCAACTCCTGCTTGGAGTTACAAATGTGAGGAACTGCACCGGTATCAAATACCCAGGAGCTACTACGAGAAATTGTAAGGTACACATCTATAACAAGTATATCACATATAACTTTAATGTTGCCGGCCTTCTTATCCGCTAAGTACTTGGGGTAGTTCCGCTTCCAGTGACCGGTACCCTTGCAATAAAAGCACTTAGTCTCACGCTTGGGTCCATTCTTTTTCTTGTTCCTGGCAACTTGCTTACCGGGCGCGGCAACAACTTTGCCGTCCTTCTTGAAGTTCTTCTTACCCTTGATTTTCGTTGAACAAGTGGTCTTATTCACCATCAACACTTGATGCTCCTTTTTGATCTCGACCTCCGCTGATTTCAGCATTGAGTACAATTCAGGAATGGACTTCTCCATACCCTGCATGTTGTAGTTTATCACAAAGCTCTTGTAGCTAGGTGGAAGCGACTGGAGGATTCTGTCAATGACTGAGTCATCCGGGAGATTAACTCCCAGCTGAGTTAAGCGGTTGTGCAACCTAGACATTTTGAGTATGTGCTCACTGACAGAACTATTCTCCTCCATCTTACAGCTGAAGAACTTGTCGGAGACATCATATCTCTCGACCCTGACATGAGCTTGGAAAACCAGTTTCATCTCTTGGAACATCTCATATGCTCCGTGTTGCTCAAAACGCTTTTGGAGCCCCGGTTCTAAACTGTAAAGCATGCTGCACTAAACCAGTGAGTAATCATCACATCATGACTGCCAAGCGTTCGTAACGTCTTGGTCCACTGGGAAAATGGGTGGGTCACCTAGTGGTTCATCAAGGACATACAATCTCTTGGAAGCTATGAAGATGATCCTCATGCTATGGACCTAGTCCGCATAGTTGCTTCCATCATCTTTCAGCCTGGTTTTCTCTAGCAACGCGTTGAAGTTGAGGGTGACATTAGCATTGGCCATGGGATCTACAATATAGATTGTAAAGACAATTTTAGACTAAGTTCATTATAATTAAGTTCACATAATCAAATTATTTAATGAAATCTCACTTAGATAGACATCTCTCTAGTCATCCAGGTGACACATGATGCACGTCGACTAGCCCATGTCTGATCATCATGTGAGACAGACTAGTCATCCATGGTGAACATCTCCATGTTGATCGTATCTTCTATACGACTCATGTTCGACCTTTCGGTCTTCCGTGTTCCGAGGCCATGTCTGTACATGCTAGGCTCGTCAAGTCAACCTAAATGTATCGCATGTGTAAATCTGGCTTACACCCATTGTATGCGAACGTTAGAACCTATCACACCCGATCATCACGTGATGCTTCAGAACAACGATCCTTAACAACGGTGCACAGTTAGGGTGACCACATTTCCTTAAATTTTTATTGAGAGATCATCTTATTTACTATCGTCGTCCTAAGAAAATAAGATGTACACATGATAAACATCGCATGCAATCAATATAGTGACATGATATGGCCAATATCATCTTGCTCCTTTGATCTCCATCTTCAGGGCGCCATGATCATCACTGTCACCGGCACGACGCCATGATCTCCATCATCGTGTTTTCATGAACTTGTCTCGCCAACTATTACTTCTACTACTATGGCTAACGATTAGCAATAAAGTAAAGTAATTACATGGCGTTTATGATTGACACGCAAGTCATACAATAAAATAAGACAAGTCCTATGGCTCCTGCCAGTTGTCATACTCATCGGCATGCAAGTCGTGAATCCTATTACAAGAACATGATAAATCTCATACATCACAATGCATCACATCACATCCTTTAGCCATATCACATCACAAGGCATATGCTGCAAAAACAAGTTAGGCGTCCTGTAATTTGTAGTTGCAAGTTTTTACGTCGCTGCTATAGGTTTCTGGAAATAACGTTTCTTACCTATGCCAAAACCACAACATGATATGCCAATTTCTATTTACCCTTCATAAGGACCCTTTTCATCAAAGCCGATCTGACTAAGGTGGGAGAGACAGACACCCGCTAGCCACCTTATGCAACAAGTGCATGATAGGCGGTGGAACCAGTCTCACGTAAGCATACATGTAAAGTCGGTCCGGGCCGCTTCATCCCACAATACCGCCGAATCAAGATAAGACTACTAACGGCAACTAAGTTAACAAGACGCCCACAACAACTTGTGTTCTACTCGTGCATAGATTCTATGCATAGACCTAGCTCTGATGCCACTGTTGGGAGACGTAGTAGTCAATCAAAAAAATTCCTATGGGTGCACCAAGATCCATCTATGGAGAAATCAACAACGAGTGGGGAGGGATTGCATCTTCATACATTTGAAGATCGCTAAGCGGAAGCATTACAAGAACGCTGTTGGTGGAGTTGTACTCGCAGCGATTCAGATCGCGGTGGAATCCGATCTAAGCGCCGAACAAAGGCACCTCCGTGTTCAACACACGTGCAACCCGGTGACGTCTCCTACGCCTTGATGCAGCAAGGGGGAAGGAGAGGTTGAGGGATAGCTCCGGCAGCACGACGGAGTGGTGACAATGGAGCTGCGTGATCTTCGGCAAGGCTTCGCCAAGCACTACGGAGAACGAGGAGAGGGAGGAGTAAGGCTGCACCGAGAGAGGAAGAAACTTGTATGTCTGGCAGCCCCAAAACCCTCCATTATATATAGGAGGAAGAGGAGGGAGGGAGCAGCCCCTAGGGTTCCCACCCTAGGGGTGGCGGCAGCCCTAGATGGGATCTGGCTGCCGGCCAGAGAGGGGGAGCGGAGGGCGCAACCCTAGGTGGGCCTTATGCCCATCTGGACCTAGGGTTTCCCCTTCCTCCCACCTTTCCTGCGCCTTGGGCCAGGGTGGAGGGTGCACCAGCCCACTCTGGGGCTGGTCCCTTCCATTCTCGGCCCACGCAGCCCTCTGGGGCTGGTGGCCCCACTTGGTGGACCCCCGGAACCCTTCCGGTGGTCCTGGTACACTACCGGTAATTCCCGAAACTCTCCCGATGACCAAAACCTCACTTCCTATATATGAATATTTACCTCCGGACCATTCCGGAGCTCCTCGTGACATCCGAGATCTCATTCGGGACTCGGAACAACCTTCGGTAACCACGTACACTATTTCCCTATAACCCTAGCGTCATCGAACCTTAAGTGTGTAGACCCTACGAGTTCGGGAGACACGTAGACATGACCGAGACACCTCTCCGGTCAATAACCAACAGAGGGATCTGGATACCCATGTTGGCTCCCACATGCTCCACAATGATCTCATTGGATGAACCACGATGTCGGGGATTCAGTCAATCCCGTATACAATTCCCTTTGTCCACCGATATGATACTTGCCCGAGATTCGATCGTCGGTATCCCTACACCTTGTTCAATCTCGTTACCAGCAAGTAACTTTACTCGTTCCGTAATACATCATCCCGTGGCTAACTCCTTAGTCACATTGAGCTCATTATGATGATGTCTTACCGAGTGGGCCCAGAGATACCTCTCCGTCACACGAAGTGACAAATCCCAGTCTCGATTCGTGCCAACCCAACAGACACTTTCGGAGATACCCGTAGTGTACCTTCATAGCCACCCAGTTACATTGTGATGTTTGGCACACCCAAAGTATTCCTACGGCATCCGGGAGTTGCACAATCTCATGGTCTAAGGAAACGATACTTGACATTGGAAAAGCTTTAGCAGACGAACTACACGATCTTGTGATATGCTTAGGATTGGGTCCTATCCATCACATCACTCTCCTAATGATCCCGTTATCAATGACATCCAATGTCCATGGTCATGAAACTGTGACCATCTATTGATCAACGAGCTAGCCAACTAGAGGCTCACTACGGACACATTGTGGTGTATGTATTCACACATGTATTACGGTTTTCGGTTAACACAATTGTAGCATGAACAATAGACAATTATCATGAACAAGGAAATAAAATAATAACCATTTTATTATTGCCTCTAGGACATATTTCCAACAGGAATTACCCTTCCGCCAGAGGCAATCACTGTCAGAGTTCTTCAATCACTGCCACCTAGTTACAAGAGCTTTGTGATGAACTATAACATGCATGAGATGAACAACTCAGTCGCCGAGCTGTTTGCGATGCTAAAAGTAGCTGAGTCTGAAATCTTGAAAGAACATCAAGTGTTGATGGTCAATAAAGCCACTAGTTTCAAGAAGAATGGCAAGGGCAAGGGCAAGAAGGGTAAAACCAAGAAGGATGGCAAAGCAGTTGCTACTCCTGTAAAGAAGCCAAGGCTGGACCCAAGGCAGAAACTGAGTGCTTTCATTGCAAGGGAACTGGTCACTGGAAGCGGAACTGCCCCAAGTACCTGGCTGACAAGAAGGCGGCCAACGACAAACAAGGTATATATGATATACATGTTATTGATGTGTACCTTACTAGTTCTCGTTGTAGTGCCTGGGTATTTGATACCGGTTCGGTTGCTCACATTTGCAACTCAAAATAGGAACTACGGAATAGACGAAGGCTGGCAAAGGACGAAGTGATGATGCACGTGGGAAATGGTTCCAAGGTTGATGTGATCACCGTCGACACGCTCTCTCTTCGATTACCATCGGGATTAGTGATGAACCTGAATAATTGTTTTTTAGTGCCTGCGTTAAGCATGAACATTATATCTGCATCTTGTTTATTGCGAAACGGTTACTCATTTAAATCAGAGAATAAAGGTTGTTCTATTTATATGAGTAATATCTTTTATGGTCATGCACCCAATGTGAGGGATTTATTCATACTGAATCTTGATAGTGATGATACACATGTTCATAACATTGATGCCAAAAGATGTACAGTTGTTAATGAGAGTACCACTTTCTTGTGGCACTGCCGTTTAGGTCATATTGGTGTAAAACCATTGAGGAAGCTCCATGCTGATAGACTTTTGGAGTCACCTGATTTTGAATCGGTTGACACATGCGAACCATGCCTCATGGGCAAGATGACTAAACGCCGTTCTCTGGAACAATGGAACGGGCAAGTGACTTATTGGAAATCATAAATACTGATGTGTGCGGTCCAATGAATGTTACAGCACGCGGTGGATATCTTTATTTTCTCACCTTCACTGATGACTTAAGTAGATATTGGTATATTTACTTCATGAAACACAAGTCTGAAACGTTTGAAAAATTCAAGCAATTTCAGAGTGAAGTTGAGAATCATCGTAACAAGAAGATTAAATTCCCGCGATCTGACTGAGGAGGTGAATATCTGAGTTATGAGTTTGGCAGTCACTTAAGATAGTGTGGAATTGTTTCACAGTTGACACCGCCTGGAACACCACAGCGTAATGGTGTGTCCGAACGTCGTAATCGAACCTTATTAGATATGGTGTGTTCTATGATGTCTCTTGCTAATTTGCCACTATTATTTTGGGGTTATGCATTAGAGACACCTGCATTCACTTTAAATAGGGCACCATCGAAATCCGTTGAGACGACGCCATATGAACTATGGTTTGGCAATAGGCCAAAGTTGTCGTTTCTTAAAGTTTGGGGATGTTATGCTTATGTCAAAAAGCTTCAGTCTGAAAAGCTCGAACCCAAAGCGGAGAAATGTGTCTTCATAGGATACCCAAAAGAGACAGTCGGGTATAGCTTCTATCTCAGATCCGAAGGCAAAGTGTTTGTCGCTAAGAACGGAACATTTCTTGAGAAAGAGTTCCTTTGTAAAGAATTGAGTGGGAGGAAAATAGAGCTTGATGAGGTTATTGAACCTTTACTTCAACCAGAGAGTAGCGCAGCACAGAAAGATGTTTCTGTGGAGCCTACGACAGTTGAAGAGGAAGTTAATGATAATGATCATGAAGCTTCGGATCAAGTTACTATTGAACCTCGTAGGTCAACAAGGGCACGTAGTGCTTCTGAGTGGTACAACAACCCTGTCTTGGAGGTCATGTTCTTGGACGACAATGAACCTACGAGCTATGAAGGTGCGATGATGGGCCTGAATTCTGAGAAATGGTTAGAGGCCATGAAATCTGAGATGGGATCCATGTATGAAAACAAAGTATGGACTTTGGAAGTATTACCTGAAGGGCGAAGAGCCATTCAGAACAAATAGATCTTTAAGAAAAAGACGGACGCGGACGGTAATGTCACCATCTATAAAGCTCGATTTGTGGCAAAGGGTTTTTCACAAGTTTAAGGAGTTGACTACGATGAGAACTTCTCACCCGTAGCGATGCTTAAGTCTGTCAGAATCATGTTAGTAATAGCTGCATATTTCGACTATGAAATTTGGCAGATGGATGTCAAAACAGCGTTCCTCAACGATTTCCTTGAGGAAGAGTTGTATATGATGCAACCGGAAGGTTTTGTCGATCCAGAGAATGCTGACAAAGTTTGCAGACTCCAGCGATCCATTTATGCAAGCATCTCGGAGTTGGAATAAGCGCTTTGATGAGCTGATCAAAGCATTTGGGTTTATACAAGTTTATGGAGAAGCTTGTATTTACAAGAAAGTGAGGGGGAGCTCTATAGCGTTTCTAATATTATATGTAGATGACATATTGCTGATTGGAACCAATATAGAAATGCTGGAAAGCTTGAAGGAATATTTGAACAAGAGTTTTTCAATGAAGGACCTAGGAGAAGCTGCTTTCATATTAGGCATTAGGATCTATAGAGATAGATCGAGACGCTTAATAGCACTTTCACGGAGCACATACCTTGATAAAGTTTGGAGAAGTTGAAAATGGATCAGTCCAAGAAGGGGTTCTTGCCTGTGTTACAAGGTGTGAAGTCGAGTAAGACTCAATGCCCAGTAACTGCATAAGATAGAGAAAAGATGAGTGTCATCCCCTATGCTTCAGCCATAGGCTCTATCATGTATGCAATGCTGCACACAAGACCCGATGTTAGCCTTGCCATAAGTATGGTCGGAAGGTTTCAAAGTGATCCTGGAATGGAGCACTAGGCAGCGGTCAAGAATATCCTTAAGTACCTAAAAAGGACTAAGGAAATGTTTCTCGTTTATGGAGGTGATTAAGAGCTCGTCGTAAAGGGTTACGTCGATGCAAGATTTGACACTGATCCGGATGACTCTAAGTCACAAACCATATACGTATTTATTCTCAACGGGGGAGCGGTAAGCTGGTGCAGTTCCAAGCAAAGCGTGGTAGCCGATTCTACATGCAAAGCGGAGTACATTGCAGCCTCGGAGGCAGCGAAGGAAGGTGTCTGGATGAAGCAGTTCATGACAGATCTTGGAGTAGTGCAAGTGCACTGAATCCAATGACTCTGTTCTGTGAGAACACTGGTGCCATTGCTCTGGCCAAGGAACCAAGGTTTCACAAGAGGACCAGACACATAAAGCGATGTTTCAATTCCATCCGCGATTACATCGAGGAGAAGGACATAAATATTTGCAAAGTGCACACGGATCTAAATGTTGCAGACCCATTGACTAAATCTCTTTGAAGGGCTACATATGATCAACACTAGAACTGCATGGCTGTTCGATTCATTACAATGTAAATCAGATAGTGATGTGAACTAGATTGTTGACTCTACTGCAAGTGGGAGACTTGGAAATATGCCCTAGAGGCAATAAATAAAGTGTTTATTATTATATTTCCTTGTTCATGATAATTGTTTATTATCCATGCTATAATTGTATTGATTGGAAACACATTACATGTGTGGATAAGTAGACCACACTTTGTCCTGAGTGTGCCTCTAGTAGAATAGCTCGTTGATCAGAGATGGTCAAGGTTTCCTATACATTGACATAAGATGTGATTTGACATAGGGATCACATCATTAGGAGAATGATGGGATGGACAAGACCCAAACTATAAACGTAGCATATGATCGTGTCAGTTTATTGCTACAGTTTTCTGCATGTCAAGTATATGTTCCTATGACCATGAGATCATGCAACTCAAGGACACCGGAGGAGTGCCATGTGTCTATCAAACATCGCAACGTAACTGGGTGACTATAAAGGTACTCTACAGGTATCTCCAAGGGTGTCTGTTGAGTTGGCATGGATAAAGACTTGGGATTTGTTACTCCGCGTGACGGAGAGGTATCTCAGGGCCCACTCGGTAATACAACATCACAACAAGCCTTGCAAGCAATGTGACTAAGTGTTAGTCACGGGATCTTGTATTACGGAACGAGTAAAGAGACTTGCCAGTAACAAGGTTGAACTAGGTATGGAGATACCGACGATCGAATCTCGGGCAAGTAACATACTGAAGAATAAAGGGAACATCATACGAGATTAACTGAATCCTTGACATAGAGGTTCGATCGATAAAGATCTTCCTAGAATATGTAGGAACCAATATGGGCATCCCGGTCCCACTATTAGTTATTGGCCGTAGAGGTGTCTCGGTCATGTCTACATAGTTCTCAAACCCGTAGGGTCTGCACACTTAAGGTTTGGTGACGTTTCGGTAGTATAGAGTTATGCATGGTGGTGACCGAATGTTGTTCGGAGTCCCAGATGAGATCCCAGACGTCACGAGGAGCTCCGGAATGGTCCGGAGGTAAAGATTGATATATAGGAAGTCCTATTTTGGTCGCCGGAAAAGTTTCGGGCTCATCGGTAGTGTACCGGGAGTGCCGGTAGTGTATCGGGGGACCATCGGGAGGGGTATTTTGACCCAAGAGGCAAAATGAGCTGTGGGAGGAGGTTTACCAGCCCTTAGTGGGATGGTGGAAAGCCCACAGGAAGCCCATGCGACTGGGAAGAAAAAGTCCAAAAAGAAAAGGTGGAAAAAGGCAAAAGTGGGAAGGAGACCTAACCCTACTAGGAGTGGAGGAGGACTCCTCCCTCCCACTTCGGCCGAAGCCTAGGGGATGGCCCTTGAGGGCCAAGCCTCCTCCTCTTCTCCTCCTATATATACTAGAGGTTTTAGGGTTTTTGGCACTTGATTTTCAGCCACGTGCAACCCTACCCTCTAGTCCGTAGTTTCTCCTCTAGATCGGTTTCAGATGCGCTTAGGCGAAGCCCTACTGAGATTACTCCACCACCATCGCCACAGCACCGTCATGCTGCCTTAGAACTTGTCTACCTCTCCACTCCCTCTTGCTGGATCAAGAAGGCGGAGATCGTCATCAAGCCGTACGTGTGCTGAACGTGGAGGTGCCGTCCGGTCGGTGCTAGATCGGGACGGATTGCGATTGGATCGCAGGACGCTCGGCGATTTGGACCGCAAAGACATTCGACTACATCAACCGCATTTCTTAACGCTTCCCACTTAGCGATCTACAAGGGTACGTAGATCCACTCTCCCTCTCGTAGATGCTCATCACCATGGATAGATCTTGCGTGCGCGTAGGAAATTTTTTGTTTCCCATGGAATGTTCCCCAACAACTACGCCCCCGCCTGGCCTAGGTCACAAGCAACACACGGGGCCCTAGTGACTCTGGGAGTCCGGAGAGAGGATCATGGCTCGCGTGCAGCCACCTCAGCCCTTGCCCCGGCAGCAAGAGCCTCCATGTCAACGCCGCAGATAGCGCCCATCTCCTAAAGCTGACGAAGAGAGGTGAAGGCTGGCACCCCATCGAGGATGTCAAGCCCCGCAGCCCAGACCCTTGCGGCGGCGCTCGCTCATCACGGCCGTCCACCCCACACGGAGGCCCTCCCCATCCCGGCCTTCCCCACGTGGCGGCCCTCCCCGCCCCGTTCCTCCCATCCCAGCCATCCACGTAGCAGTAGCTCTCCCTCCCTCCTCTCTCCCACTCTCCCCCCTTCTCCCTCCTCCCTGTGTTTTTGCACTGCTAGAAAAGCTTAATGGATGGATGGATGGATGCATTTAGATGGTTATGAATGGATGCATTTAGATGGTTAGATGGCTGTATGGATGCATTTAGATGGTTAGATGGATGTATGATGCATTTAGATGGTTATGGATGGATGCATTTAAATGGGTAGATGGATGTATGATGCATTTAGATGGTTATGGATGGATGCATTTAGATGGTTAGATGGATGTATGGATTCATATCGGAATTCATCCATATGCTGTAAATTGTGTTACAAAGGTGCTTCACGTCGTAACCGTAAAAAATGTTTAAACTTGCACATTTTGTGCAAATATCCATTGTTAGATTCCATGGCTAACACACTATAAATGGTTAGATTTGTTGGTGTGGGGAAATTTACAGGGATTCCATGTCTCCTAGACGTTGTTCTATTTAATATGTCCATTGTTAAGGAAATGTCATGCCAAATTTATAGGGATTACATGCCTCCTAGACGTTCTCGTGAAGAGGAGTTGAAGTGGCGGAGGAAGTTGCTGGCGCGGGGAAAAAAGATTGACGATGCAGTGTTCAGATGGAGAGATTGTATGCGGGAGTTGGAAGAGGCGAAGAATATGTTTCAGAAGACTCATTGTAGTCACTGGGAGTTTGAAGTAAAGGAGTGCAAGATTTATGCCCAAACACAACTATAAGTTGCAGCAGGTGTCATCTTCACGGAGGCCAATGCTGCAGAGCATGCTCGGATGCCACCTGAGAGTAGTCCCCACTTGGTTATGGAATGGGCCCTACAACAAGTGACATCTTTATGCCTAGCTCAAAGAGCCCGATGGGGAAGTGTTGTCGGGATACTTCCGCCAAGAATGCCCCCATGAACATCAGATTCTGCACCACCAGATTCTGCTCATTAATAATATTGTAGTAAGATTAAGCTCTAGTTTAAGATTTAATATTTTTATCATTATTGGTCTCGATCTAGCAGTTTGGTCTGTCTTGTAAGGTTTTTGAAATCTAGTTATCTGTTTGGCGAAAATGATGATGATGAGGAGTTGTTATATGACAATGATGTATTATGATGATACTGTATGAAAACTTGTATAGTGGTGTATGAATATACGACACAAAAAAAGAAATACGTAATAATAGTAGTAGCGCGGGCCGAGAGGCGTGCTGCTAGTAACTACCAGCAGCGGTTTCTACTAAAAGCGCTACTGCTAAGTAGGTATAGCAGTACCACGGGCTAACACACGCTACTGTTACACTTTAGCTGTAGTGTCGTAGCAGTAGTGCGCTACCCCGCGCTACTGATGTACCCAAAACTAGCGCTCCTGCTAGGCTTTTCCCTAGTACTACATGCAAATTACAGTAGCAATTTATTAACTCTCAAAAATATATACATATATATGAAGAACTAGAGTGTAATTTTTTCTAAAAGCATATATACCACCATGCTCTAAAAGATATAAGTGAGGTACTAGAGCAACTGCTAAGCTCAAAGCATATAAGTGAAGCACAAAGAGTATTATAATAAATCATGGTGGTAGTGTGTCTCTCTAACGTAGGTGTGTGCAGTACACAATGATTGTGAGAAACTAAAAAAAGAAAAATTAAGCAAACGATGCTCCATGCAAAACTTATATCATGTGATGAATAAAAATATAGCTCCAAGTGACATACCAATGGATTGAGACGAAAGAGGGGATGGCATCCCCAAGCTTAGTCGCTTGAGTCTTCCTAGAATATTACCTTGGGGTGCCTTGGGCATCCCCAATCTTAGTCTCTTGTCACTCCTTAGTTCTTCGTCCACCGTGACAACACCCAAACCTTTAAAACATCAGCACACAAAACTCAACAGAACTTGTGAGATCCGTTAGTATAATAAACATATCAACTACTTTATGTACTATTATAAATTGATTCATATTTTATTATTGCATACAATATTGTATTCTAACTTCACTATGACTTATAGCCCCCGATATGATCCATAGCATCATCAAAACAAGCAAACTATGCAAGCAAAAACAGAATCTGTCTAAAACAGAATGGTCTGTAAAGATATGTAAAGAAACTATACCTATGTAACCCCAAAAATTCTGAACATTTTTGACAGCGTGAAGAATTTTTATATCAATATTGTGTTAAAACTTTAGGTCAAAAACACATTCAAGTAAAATCAGAGAAAATATGGACTTAACGCTAAAGTTGTGTTTTTGCACCGTATCAATTCTATTTATCTTGTAAGTCACCCCAAAGGCTTTAATTAGCATAAAAACTATTTTAAACATAAAAATACAATAATTACAGAGGAAATAATCATTTTATGAAAAACAAACAGAAAGTAAAAATCGAAAATAAAGATAACTATTGGGTTACCTCCTAACTAGCGCTATTGTTTTACACCCCTGGCTAGGCATATTGCATTTCAAGTGTTGACATGTTGGACGCTCCTGCCATAAGTAGCCCTCAAGGTGATTAATAAGGTCGTTGAATTGTATTCCTAGGGAAGTGTTCCATCCCTATCTTTAATGGAAATTGGAACCTTATGTTTCCGTCTTTCATATCAACAATTGCACCTGTAGTTCATAAGAAAGGTCTTCTAAGAATTATTTGACAAGTAGGATTGTATTAAATATCAAGCACAATCAAATCTACAGGAACATAATTTCTATTTGAAGGATAAGCACATCATATATTCTACCTAAATGTTTCTTCATGGTAGAATCCGCAAGATGAAAGTTTAGGGGACACTCTTGAATATTACTAAGACCAAGCATATCACAAAGAGATTTAGGTATAGTGGAAACACTAGAACCAAGCTCACACAAAGCATTGCATTCATATTCTTTAAGATCTATTTTGATAGTAGGTTCCCATTCATCATGTAATTTTTAAGAGTAGAAATTTCAAGTTCAACTTTCTCATCATAAGCTTTTATCATCGCTTCTACTATATACTGAGTAAAAGCTGAACGCAGAGGTGTCGTTCGTTCGGTGCTAGATCGGGACAGATCATGATTGGATCGCGGGACGCTCGGCGATTTGGATCGTGAAGACGTTCGACTACATCAACCGCGTTTCTTAACGCTTCCCGCTTAGTAATCTACAAGGCTACGTAGATCCACTCTCCCTCTCGTAGATGCTCATCACCATGAATAGATCTTGCATGTGCGTAGGAATTTTTTTGTTTCCCATGCAATGTTCCCCAACAATGGTATCAGAGCTAGGTCTATGGGTAGATGAGATCTCAAGTAGAACACAAAGAGTTTGTGGGCGTTGATGCTTAGATTGCTTCCTTCCTTGGTCGTGTTTTGGTTCAGCGGTATTGTGGGATGAAGCGGCCCAGACAAACATTACTCGTATGCTTACGAGAGACCGGTTCCCTCAACTGCAACTTGTTGCAAAAGATGGCTAGCGGGTGTCTGTTTCTCCTGCTTTAGTTGGATCGGATTCGACATAGGCGGTCCTTGAGAAGGTTGAAAAGCAACTTATGTATCATCATTGTGGTTTATGCGTAGGTGAGAATTGTTCTTGCTAGATACCCGTAGCAGCCACGTAAAACATGCAACAACAATTAGTGGATGTCTAACTTGTTTTTGCAGGGTATGTTGTGATGTGATATGGCCAATTACATGATGAGATATATGTGATGTATGAGATGATCATGTGTTGTATAGAATATCATGACTTGCATGTCGATGAGTACGGCAACCGGTAGGAGCCATAGGGTTGTCTTTAATTATTGTATGACCTGTGTGTCATTCATTAAGCGTTGTGTAATGCTTTACTTTATCGCTAAACGGTAGCAATAGTAGTAGAAGCATGGTGGGCACGACAACCCCGATGGCGACATGTTGATGGAGATCAATATGATGGAGATCATGCCGGTGCTTTAAGATGGAGATCAAAAGCACAAGTTCATGGCCATATCATGTCACTTATGATTTGCATGTGATGTTAATCGTTTTATGCACCTTGTTTTTCTTAGGACGACGGTAGAATTATAAGGTGATCCCTCACTTAATTTCAAGATAAATTATGTTCTCCCCGAGTGTGCACCGTTGCGAAAGTTCGTCGTGTCGAGACACCATGTGATGATCGGGTGTGATAGACTCTACATTCACATACAACGGGTGCAAGCCAGTGTTGCATATGCAGAACACTCGGGTTAAACTTGACGATCCTAGCATGTACAGACATGGCCTCGGAACACAAGAGACCGAAAGGTCGAACATGAGTCATATAGTAGATATGATCAACATGATGATGTTCACCATTGAAACCACCTCAACTCACGTGGTGATCGGACTTGAGTTCGTGAATTTGGATCATGTGACACTGAGATGACCTGAGGGATGTCAATTTGAGTGGGAGCTTTAGTAATTTGATTAACTAAACTCATTATATTTAACAATAGTCTAAGTAACCTTTGCATATTTATGTTGTAGATCAATGGCTTGCGTAGTAGCACCCCTGAATTTTAATGCGTTCCTAGAGAAAGCTAAGTTGAAAGATGATGGAAGTAACTTTGTTGACTGGGCCCGTAATCTGAGGATTATCCTCACGGCTTCCCAGAAATCATATGTCCTTGATGCACCGCTTGGTGACCAACCAGAAGACCTGTCATCCGAAGACGTTAAGAACGCTCGGGAGGCACGTTCTGGAGATTACTCAATAGTTCAGTGTGCAATATTGTATGGCTTAGAACCGAGACTTCAAAGACGTTTTGAACATCATGGAGCATATGAGATGTTCTAGGAGTTGAAGTTCATCTTTCAGAAGAATGCCCGGATCGAGAGTATGAGACCTCCGATAAGTTCTATGCTTCCAAAATGGAGGAGAACGGGTCTATCAGTGAACATATACTCAGAATGTCTAGGTATTCGTCTCGTCTGGTGGAGCTTGGAATTGTTGGGAGACATAGTAGTAAATCAAAAATCTTCCTATTTGTTCACCAAGATCCATCTATGGAGAAACAAGCAACGAGTGGGGAGAGATTGCATCTTCATACCTTTGAAGATTTCTAAGCGGAAGCATTACAAGAACGCGGTTGGTGGAGTCATACTCGCAACGATTTAGATCACGGTGGAATCCGATCTAAGCACCGAACAACGGCGCCTCCGCGTTCAACACACGTGCAGCCCGGTGACGTCTCCTACGCCTTGATCCAGCAAGGAGGAAGGAGAGGTTGTGGGAGAGCTCCGGCAGCACGACGGCATGGTGACGGTGGAGCTGCGTTTATCTTCGGGAGGGCTTCGCCAAGCACTACGGAGAACGAGGAGAGGGAGGAGTAGGGCTGCAGCGAGAGAGGAAGAAACTTGTGTGTCTGGCAGCCCCAAAACCCTCGACTATATATAGGAGCAGGAGTAGGGAGGGTGCAGCCCCTAGGGTTCCCAGCCTAGGGGTGGCGGCAGCACCAGATGGGATCTGGCCGCCGGCCAGAGAGGGGAGAGGAGGGTGCAGCCCTAGGGTGGGCCTTAGGCCCATCTGGACCTATGGTTTGTCCTTCCTCCCAACTTTCCTACGCCTTGGGCCAGGGTGGAAGGCGCACCATCCCACTCTGGGGCTGGTCCCTTCCACTCTCAGCCCACGCAGCCCTCTAGGGCTGGTGGCCCCACTTGGTGGACCCCCGGAACCCTTCCGGTGGTCCCGATACTCTACCGGTAATTCCCGAAACTCTTCCGGTGACCAAAACCTCACTTCCTATATCTGAATCTTTAACTCCGAACCATTCTGGAGCTCCTCATGACATCCGGGATCTCATGCGGGACTCCGAAAAACCTTCGGTAACCACGTACACTATTTCCCTATAACCATAGCGTCATCGAACTTTAAGTGTGTAGACCCTACGGGTTCGGGAGACACGTAGACATGACTGAGACACCTCTCCAGTCAATAACCAACAGCAGGATCTGGATACCCATGTTGGCTCCCACATGCTCCACGATGATATCATCGGATGAACCACTATGTCGGGGATTCAATCAATCCTATATACAATTCCCTTTGTCTACCCGTATGATACTTGCCCGAGATTCGATCGTCGGTATCCCTATTCCTTGTTCAATCTCGTTACCGGCAAGTCTCTTTACTCGTTCCGTAATACATCATCCCTTGGCTAACTCCTTAGTCACATTGAGCTCATTATGATGATGTCTTGCCGAGTGGGCCCAGAGATACCTCTCCATCACACGGAGTGACAAATCCCAGTCTCGATTCGTGCCAACCCAACAGACACTTTCGGAGATACCCGTAGTGTACCTTTATGGCCATCCAGTTACGTTGTGACGTTTGGCACACCCAAAGTATTCCTATGGCATCCGGGAGTTTCACAATCTCATGGTCTAAGGAAACGATACTTGACAATGGAAAAGCTTTAGCAGACGAACTACACGATCTTGTGCTATGCTTAGGATTGGGTCTTGTCCATCACATCATTCTCCTAATGATGTGATCCCATTATCAATGACATCCAATGTCCATGGTCATGAAACCGTGACCATCTATTGATCAACGAGCTAGCCAACTAGAGGCTCACTAGGGACACATTGTGGTCTATGTATTCACACATGTATTACGGTTTCCGGTTAACACAATTATAGCATGACCAATAGACAATTATCATGAACAAGGAAATACAATAATACCCATTTTATTATTGCCTCTAGGGCATATTTCCAACAGTCTCCCACTTGCACTAGAGTCAATAATCTAGTTACATTATGATGAATCGAACACCCATAGCATTCTGGTGTTGATCATGTTTCGCTCGTGAGAGAGGTTTAGTCTACGGATCAGCGACATTCAGATCCGTATGTACTTTACAAATATCTATATCTTCCTCCTGAATGTAATCATGGATGGAGTTGAAGCGGCGCTTGATGTGTCTTGTCTTCTTGTGAAAGTTGGGCTCCTTCGCAAGGGCAATAGCTCCAGTGTTGTCACAAAACAGAGTCATCGGGCCCGACGCATTGGGAATTACTCCTAGGTCGGTGATGAACTCCTTCATCCAGACTCCTTCCTTTGCTGCTTCCGAAGAAGCTATGTACTCCGCTTCACATGTAGATGCCTCCACGACGCTTTGCTTGCTGCTGCACCAGCTGACTGCCCCTCCGTTCAAAATATACACGTATCCGGTTTGTGACTTTGAGTCATCCGGATCTGTGTCAAAGCTAACATTGATGTAACTCTTGACGATGAGCTCTTCGGCACCTCCATATACGAGAAACATGTCCTTTGTCCTTTTCAGGTACTTCAGGATATTCTTGACTGCTGTCCAGTGTTCCGCTCCGGGATCACTTTGGTACCTCCC
The DNA here is from genome assembly GCA_022496015.1 of Hordeum marinum. Taxonomy (NCBI): domain Eukaryota; kingdom Viridiplantae; phylum Streptophyta; class Magnoliopsida; order Poales; family Poaceae; genus Hordeum; species Hordeum marinum. Next base: position 523,553,041 of record CM039675.1, read on the forward strand.
TACCATACTTATGGCAAGGTTCACATCAGGCTTGGTACATAGCATGTCATACATAATAGAGCTTATGGCTAAAGCATAGGGGATGACACTCATCTCTTCTATATCCTTTGCCCTGGTCGGGCATTGAGTCGTGCTCAATCTCACACCTTGTATCACAGGCAAGAACCCCTTGTTGGACTGATCCATATTGAACTTCTTCAATATCTTGTCAAGGTATGTGCTTTGTGAAAGACCAATGAGGCGTCTCGATCTATCTCTATAGATCTTGATGCCTAATATGTAAGCAGCTTCTCCAAGTTCCTTCATTGAAAAACACTTATTCAAGTAGGCCTTTACACTTTCCAAGAGTTCTATATCATGTCGCATCAAGAGTATGTCATCCAGATATAATATGGGGAATGCTATAGAGCTCCCACTCACTTTCTTGTAAATATAGGGTTCTCCACAAACCTGTATAAACCCAAACGCTTTAATCACCTCATTAAAGCGAATGTTCCAACTCCGAGATGCTTGCACCAGCCCATCGATAGAGCGCGGGAGCTTGCATACTTTGTTAGCATCTTTAGGATCGACAAAACCTTCCGGCTACATCATATACAGTTCTTCCTTTAGGAAGCCATTAAGGAATGCCGTTTTGACGTCCATTTGCCAGATCTCATAATCATAAAATGCGGCAATTGCTAACATGATTCAGACGGACTTCAGCATCGCTACGGGTGAGAAAGTCTCATCGTAATTAACTCCTTGAACTTGTCAATAACCCTTAGCGACAAGTCGAGCCTTATAGACGGTCACATTACCATCCGCGTCAGTCTTCTTCTTAAAGATCCATTTATTTTCAATTGCTCGCTTATCATCAGGAAAGTCCACCAAAGTCCATACTTTGTTCTCATCCATGGATCCTATCTCGGATATCATGGCTTCAAGCCATTTGTTGGAATCCGGGCCCGCCTTCTCTTCTTCACAGTTCGAAGGTTCACCGTTGTCCAACAACATGATCTCCAAGACAGGGTTGCCGTACCACTCTGGTGCGGAATGTGTCCTAGTGGACCTTCGAGTAGCAACTTGATCTGAAGCTTGATGATCATCATCATTAACTTCCTCTCTAGCCGGTGTAGGCTCTACGGAAATAACTTCCTGTGCTGCGCTACTCTCCGGTTCGAGTGGAGGTACTATTACCTCAGCAAGTTCTATTTTCCTCCCACTTACTTCTTTCGAGAGAAACTCTTTCTCGAGAAAGGATCCATTCTTGGCAACGACTTTGCCTTCGGATCTGAGGTAGAAGGTATACCCAATAGTCTCTTTGGGATATCCTATGAAGACGCACTTTTCCGCTTTGGGTTCGAGCTTCTTAGGTTGAAGTTTCTTCACACAAGCAACGCATCCCCAAACTTTTAGAAATGACAGCTTAGGTTTCTTTCCAAACCATAGTTCATACGGTGTCGTCTCAATGGACTTTGACAGTGCCCTATTTAAAGTGGATGCGGCAGTCTCTAATGCATATCCCCAAAATGATAGCGGTAAGTCGGTAAGAGACATCATAGATCGCACCATGTCCAATAGAGTGCGATTACGACGTTTAGACACACCATTTCGCTGGGGTGTGCCCGGCGGCGTGAGTTGTGAAACAATTCCACATTTCCTTAGGTGCGTGCCAAACTCGTGACTTAAATATTCTCCGCCACGATCAGATCGTAGGCACTTTATTTTCCTGTCATGTTGATTCTCCACCTCACTCTGAAATTCCTTGGACCTTTCAAAGGTCTCAGACTTGTGTTTCATTAAGTAGACATAGCCATATCTGCTCAAGTCATCAGTGAGGGTGAGAACATAACGGTAGCCACCGCGAGCCTCGACGCTCATTGGACCGCATACATCGGTATGTATTATCTCCAACAAGTCAGTTGCTCGCTCCATTGTTCCGGAGAACAGAGTGTTGGTCATCTTGCCCATGAGGCATGGTTCGCACGTGTCAAATGATTTGAAATCAAGAGACTCCAAAAGTCCATCAGCATTGAGCTTCTTCAGGCGTTTGACACCAATATGACCAAGGCGGTAGTGCCACATGTAAGTGGGACTATCGTTATCAATCTTACATCTTTTGGTACTCACACTATGGACATGTGTAACATCACGTTCGAGATTCATCAAAAATAAACCATTGACCAGCGGAGCATGACCATAAAACATTTCTCTCATATAAATAGAACAACCATTATTCTCAGATTGAAATGAGTAGCCATCTCGCATCAAACGAGATCCAGATATAATGTTTATGCTCAAAACTGGTACTAATTAACAATTATTGAGGTTTAAAACTAATCCCGAAGGTAGATGTAGAGGTAGCATGACGACGGTGATCACATCAACCTTGGAACCATTCCCGACGCGCATCGTCACCTCGTCGTTTGTGAGTCTCCGCTTATTCCGCAACTCCTGCTTGGAGTTACAAATGTGAGCAACTGCACCGGTATCAAATACCCAGGAGCTACTATGAGCATTGGTAAGGTACACATCAATAACAAGTATATCACATTACCTTTAATGTTGCTGGCCTTCTTATCCACTAAGTACTTGGGACAGTTCCGCTTCTAGTGACCGGTACCCTTGCAATAAAACACTTAGTCTCAGGCTTGGGTCCATTCTTGTTCTTCTTCCCGACAACTTGCTTACCAGGCGTGGCAACAACTTTTCTGTCCTTCTTTAAGTTCTTCTTACCCTTGCCTTTCTTAAAACTAATGGTCTTATTCACCATCAACACTTGATGCTCATTTTTGATCTCGACCTCCGCTACTTTCAGCATCGAGTACAATTCAGGAATGGACTTCTCCATAACCTACATTTTGTAGTTCATCACAAAGCTCCTGTAGCTAGGTGGAAGCGACTGGAGGATTCTGTCAATGACCGATTCATCCGGGAGATTAACTCCCAGCTGAGTCAAGCGGTTGTGCAACCCAGACATTTTGAGTATGTGCTCACTGACAGAACTATTCTCCTCCGTCTTACAGCTGAAGAACTTGTCGGAGACGTCATATCTCTCAACCCGGGCATGAGCTTGGAAAACCAGTTTCAGCTCTTGGAACATCTCATATGCTCCGTGTTGCTCAAAATGCTTTTGGATCCCCGGTTCTAAACTGTAAAGCATGCCGCACTAAACCAGGGAGTAATCATCACAGCATGACTGCCAAGCGTTCATAACGTCTTGGTCCGCTGGGAAAATGGGTGGGTCACCTAGCGGTGCATCAAGGACATACAATCTCTTGGAAGCTATGAGGATGATCCTCAAGCTACGAACCCAGTCCGCATAGTTGCTTCCATCGTCTTTCAGCTTGGTTTTCTCTAGGAACGCGTTGAAGTTGAGGGTGACATTAGCGTTGGCCATTGGATCTACAATATAGATTGTAAAGACAATTTTAGACTAACTTCATGATAATTAAGTTCACATAATCAAATTATTTAATGAACTCCCACTTAGATAGACATCTCTCTAGTCATCCAAGTGACACATGCTCCATGTTGACTAGCCCGTGTCCGATCATCACGTGAGACGGACTAGTCATCCATGGTGAACATCTCCATGTTGATCGTATCTTCTATATGACTCATGTTCGACCTTTCGGTCTTCCGTGTTTCAAGGCCATGTCTGTACATGCTAGGCTCGTCAAGTCAACCTAAGTGTATTGCGTGTGTAAATCTGGCTTACACCCGTTGTATGCGAACGTTAGAACCTATCACACCCGATCATCACGTGGTGCTTCGGAACAACGATCCTTAGAACCGGTGCACGGTTAGGGTGAACACATTTCTTGAAATTTTTATTGAGAGATCATCTTATTTACTACCGTCGTTCTTATCAAATAAGATGTAAACATGATAAACATCACATGCAATCAATATAGCGACATGATATGGCCAATATCATCTTGCTCCTTTGATCTCCATCTTCGGGGCACCATGATCATCACTGTCACCGGCACGACACCATGATCTCCATCATCATGATCTCCATCATCGTGTCTTCATGAAGTTTTCTCGCCAACTATTACTTCTACTATTATGGCTAACGATTAGCAATAAAGTAAAGTAATTACATGGGGTTTATGATTGACACGCAGGTCATACAATAAAATAAGACAACTCCTATGGCTCCTGCCGGTTGTCATACTTATCGACATGCAAGTCGTGAATCCTATTACAAGAACATGATAAATCCTATTACGTGGCTGCTATAGGTTTATAACAAGAACGTTTCTTACCTATGCCAAAACCACAACGTGATATGCCAATTGCTATTTACCCTTCATAAGGACCCTTTTCATCGAAGCCGATCTGACTAAGGTGGGAGAGCCAGACACTCGCTAGCCACCTTATGCAACAAGTGCATGTCAGGCGATGGAACCAGTCTCACGTAAGCATACGTGTAAAGTCAGTCCGGGCCGCTTCATCCCACAATACCACCGAATCAAGATAGGACTAGTAACAGCAACTAAGTTAACAAGATCGACGCCCACAACAACTTGTGTTCTACTCGTGCATAGATTCTACGCATAGACCTAGCTTTGATGCCACTGTTGGGAGACGTAGTAGTAAATCAAAAAATTTCCTACGTGTTCACCAAGATCCATCTGTGGAGAAACCAACAACGCGTGGGGAGAGATTTCATCTTCATACTTTTGAAGATCACTAAGCGGAAGCGTTACAAGAACGCGGTTGGTGGAGTCATACTCGCAGCGATTCAGGTTGCGGTGGAATCCGATCTAAGCGCCGAACAACGGCGCCTCCGCGTTCAACACACGTGCAACCCGGTGACGTCTCCTACGCCTTGATCCAGCAAGGAGGAAGGAGAGGTTGAGGGAGTGCTCCGGCAGCACGTCGGAGTGGTGACAGTGGAGCTGCGTGACCTCCGACAGAGCTTCACCAAGCACTACGGAGAACAAGGAGAGGGAGGAGTAGGGCTGCACCGAGAGAGCAAGAAACTTGTGTGTCTAGCAGCCCCAAAACCCTCCATTATATATAGGAGGAGGAGGAGGGAGGGTGCAGCCCCTAGGGTTCCCACCCTAGGGGTGGCGGCAGACCTAGATGGGATCTGGCCGCCGGCCAGAGAGGGGGAGAGGAGGGCGCAGCCCTAGGTGGGCCTTAGGCCCATCTGGACCTAGGGTTTCCCCTTCCTCCCACCTTTCCTACGCCTTGGGCCAGGGTGGAGGGTGCACCAGCCCACTATGGGGCTGGTCCCTTCCACTCTCGGCCCACGCAGCCCTCTGGGGCTGGTCCCTTCCACTCTCGGCCCATGCAGCCCTCTAGGGCTGGTGGCCCCACTTGGTGGACCCCTGGAACCCTTCCAGTGGACCCGGTACGCTACCGGTAATTCCTGAAACTCTTCCGGTGACAAAAACCTCACTTCCTATATATGAATCTTTACCTCGGGACCATTACGGAGCTCGTCGTGACGTCTGAGATCTCATCTGGGACTCCGAACAACCTTCGGTAACCATGTACACTATTTCCCTATAACCCAAGCGTCATCGAACCTTAAGTGTGTAGACCCTACGGGTTCGGGAGACACGTAGACATGACCGAGACACCTCTCCAGTCAATAACCAACAGCGGGATCTGGATACCCATGTTGGCTCCCACATGCTCCACGACGATCTCATCGGATGAACCACAATGTCGGGGATTCAGTCAATCCCGTATACAATTCCCTTTGTCTACCGATATGATACTTGCCCGAGATTCGATCGTCGGTATCCTTATACCAAGTATCTTTACTTGTTCCATAATACATCATCCCGTGGCTAATTCCTTAGTCACATTGAGCTCATTATGATGATTTCTTACCGAGTGGGCCCAGAGATACCTCTCCGTCACACGAAGTGACAAATCCAAGTCTCGATTCGTGCCAACCCAACGTACACTTTCGGAGATACCCGTAGTGTACCTTTATAGCCACCCAGTTACATTGTGATGTTTGGCACACCCAAAGTATTCCTACGGCATCCGGGAGTTGCACAATCTCATGGTCTAAGGAAACGATACTTGACATTGGAAAAGCTTTAGCGGACGAGCTACACGATCTTGTGCTATGCTTAGGATTGGGCCTTGCCATCACATCATTCTCCTAATGATGCGATCCCGTTATCAATGATATTCAATGTCCATGGTCATGAAACCGTGACCATCTATTGATCAACGAGCTAGCCAACTAGAGGCTCACTAGGGACACATTGTAATCTATGTATTCGCACATGTATTACGGTTTCTGGTTAACACAATTATAGCATGAACAATAGACAATTATCATGAACAAGGAAATACAATAATAACCATTTTATTATTGCCTCTAGGGCATATTTTCAACAGGAATTACCCTTCCGCCAGAGGCAATCACTGACAGATTTCTTCAATCACTGCCACCTAGTTACAAGAGCTTTGTGATGAACTATAACATGCACGGGATGAACAAGCCAGTCGCCGAGCTTTTTGCGATGCTAAAAGTAGCTGAGTCTGATATCCAGAAAGAACATCAAGTGTTGATGGTCAATAAAACCACTCGTTTCAAGAAGAATGGCAAGGGCAAGGGCAAGAAGGGTAAAACCAAGAAGGATGGCAAAGCAGTTGCTACTCCTTTAAAGAAGCCCAAGGCTGGACCCAAGCCAGAAACTGAGTGCTTTCATTGCAAGGGAACTGGTCACTGGAAGTGGAACTGCCCCAAGTACCTGGCTGACAAGAAGGCGGCCAACGACAAACAAGGTATATATGATATACATGTTATTGATGTGTACCTTACTAGTTCTCGTTGTAGTGCTTGGGTATTTGATACTGGTTCGGTTTCTCACATTTGCATCTCAGGAACTACGGAATAGACGAAGGCTAGCAAAGGACGAAGTGACGATGCGTGTGGGAAATGGTTCCAAGGGTGATGTGATCGCCGTCGACACACTCTCTCTTCGATTACCATTGGGATTAGTGATGAACCTCAATAATTGTTACTTATTGCCTGCGTTAAGCATGAACATTATATCTGCATCTTGTTTATTGCAAGACGGTTACTCATTTAAATCAGAGAATAATGGTTGTTCTATTTATATGAGTAATATCTTTTATGGTCATGCACCTAATGTGAGGGATTTATTCATATTGAATCTTGATAGTGACGATACACACGTTCATAACATTGATGCCAAAAGATATAGAGTTGTTAATGATAGTACCACTTTCTTGTGGCACTGCCGTTTAGGTCATATTGGTGTAAAACGCATGAGGAAGCTCCATGCTGATGGACTTTTGGAGTCACTTGATTTTGAATCACTTGACACATGCGAACCATGCCTCTTGGGCAAGATGACTAAAACGTCGTTCTCTGGAACAATGGAACGGGCAAGTGACTTATTGGAAATCATACATACTGATGTGTGCGGTCCAATGAATGTTACAGCGCGCGGTGGATATCGTTATTTTCTCACCTTCACTGATGACTTAAGTAGATATTGGTATATTTACTTAATGAAACACAAGTCTGAAACGTTTGAAAAATTCAAGCAATTTCAGAGTGAAGTTGAGAATCATCATAACAAGAAGATTAAATTCTTGTGATCTGATCGAGGAGGTGAATATCTGAGTTATGAGTTTGGCAGTCACTTAGGATAGTGTGGAATTGTTTCACAGTTGACACCACCTGGAACACCATAGTGTAATGGTTTGTCCGAATGTCGTAATCGAACCTTATTAGATATGGTGTGTTCTATGATGTCTCTTGCTAATTTGCCACTATCGTTTTGGGGTTATGCATTAGAGACACCTGCATTCACTTTAAATAGGGCACCATCGAAATCCGTTGAGACAACGCCATATGAACTATGGTTTGGCAATAGGCCAAAGTTGTCGTTTCTTAAAGTTTGGGGATGTGATGCTTATGTCAAAAAGCTTCAGCCTGAAAAGCTGGAACCCAAAGTGGAGAAATGTGACTTCAAAGGATACCGAAAGACACAGTCGGGTATAGCTTCTATCTCAGATCCAAAGGCAAAGTGTTTGTCGCTAAGAACGGAACATTTCTTGAGAAAGAGTTTCTCTCTAAAGAATTGAGTGGGAGGAAAATAGAGCTTGATGAGGTTATTGAACCTTTACTTCAACCAAAGAGTAGCGCAACACAGAAAGATGTTTCTGTGGAGCCTACGACAGTTGAAGAGGAAGTTAATGATAATGATCATGAAGCTTCGGATCAAGTTACTATTGAACCTCGTAGGTCGACAAGGGCGCGTACTGCTCCTGAGTGGTATAGCAACCCTGTCTTGCACGTCATGTTGTTGGACAACAATGAACCTACGATCTATGAAGGAGCGATGATGGGCCCGGATTCCGAGAAATGGTTAGAGGCCATGAAATCCGAGATGGGATCCATGTATGAAAACAAAGTATGGACTTTGGAAGTATTACCTGAAGGGCGAAAAGCCATTCAGAACAAATGGATCTTTAAGAAAAAGACAGACGCAGACGGTAATGTCACCGTCTATAAAGCTCGTTTTGTGCCAAAGGGTTTTTCACACGTTCAAGGAGTTGACTACGATGATACCTTCTCACCCGTAGCGATGCTTAAGTCCGTCAGAATCATGTTAGCAATAGCTACATATTTCGACTATGAAATTTGGCAGATGGATGTCAAAACAACATTCCTCAACGGTTTCCTTGAGGAAGAGTTGTATATGATGCAACCGGAAGGTTTTGTTGATCCAGAGAATGTTGACAAAGTTTGCAGACTCCAGCGATCCATTTATGGACTGGTGCAAGCATCTCAGAGTTGGAATAAGCGCTTTGATGAGGTGATCAAAGCATTTGGGTTTATACAAGTTTATGGAGAAGCTTGTATTTACAAGAAAGTGAGGGGGAGCTCTATAGCGTTTCTAATATTATATGTAGATGACATATTGCTGATTGGAAACAATATAGAAATGCTGGAAAGCGTGAAGGAATATTTGAACAAGAGTTTTTCAATGAAGGACCTAGGAGAAGCTGCTTTCATATTAGGCATTAAGATCTATAGAGATAGATCGAGACGCTTAATAGCACTTTCATGGAGCACATACCTTGATAAAGTTTTGAAGAAGTTCAAAATGGATCTGTCAAAGAAGGGGTTCTTGGCTGTGTTAGAAGGTGTGAAGTTGAGTAAGACTCAATGCCCAGTAACTGGAGAAGACAGAGAAAAGATGAGTGTCATCCCCTATGCATCAGCCATAGGCTCTATCATGTATGCAATGCTGTGCACAAGACCCGATGTCAGCCTTGCCATAAGTATGGCCGGAAGGTTTCAAAGTGATCCTAGAATGGAGCACTGGGCAGCGGTCAAGAATATCCTTAAGTACCTGAAAAGGACTAAGGAAATGTTTCTAGTTTATGGAGGGGATTAAGAGCTCGTCGTAAAGGGTTACGTCGATGCAAGCTTTGACACTGATCCGGATGACTCTAAGTCACAAACCGGATACGTATTTATTCTCAATGAGGGAGCGGTAAGCTAGTGCAGTTCCAAGCAAAGCGTGGTAGCCGATTCTACATGCGAAGCGGAGTACATCGCAGCCTCGAAGGCAGCAAAGGAAGGTGTCTGGATGAAGCAGTTCATGACAGATCTTGGAGTAGTGCCCGGTGCACTGAATCCAATGACTCTGTTCTGTGACAACACTGGTGCCATTGCTCTGGCCAAGGAACCAAGGTTTCACAAGAGGACCAGACACATAAAGCAACGTTTCAATTCCATCCGTGATTACATCGAGGAGAAGGACATAAATATTTGCAAAGTGCACACGGATCTAAATGTTGCAGACCCGTTGACTAAACCTCTTCCAAGTGCTAAACATGATCAACACTAGAACTACATGGGTGTTCGATTCATTACAATGTAAATCACATAGTGATGTGAACTAGATTATTGACTCTAGTGCAAGTGGGAGACTGTTCGAAATATGCCCTGGAGGCAATAAATAAAGTGTTTATTATTATATTTCCTTGTTCATGATCATTGTTTATTATCCATTCTATAATTGTATTGATTGGAAACACATTACATGTGTGGATAAGTAGACAACACTTTGTCCCTAGTGTGACTCTAGTAGACTAGATCGTTGATCAAAGATGGTCAAGGTTTCCTAGCCATTGACATAAGATGTCATTTGATAACGGGATCACATCATTAGGAGAATGATGGGATGGACAAGACCCAAACTATAAACGTAGCATATGATCGTGTCAGTTTATTGCTACATTTTTCTGCATGTCAAGTATATGTTCCTATGACCATGAGATCATGCAACTCACGGACACCGTAGGAGTGCCTTGTGTGTATCAAACATCGCAACATAACTGGGTGACTATAAAGGTACTCTATAGGTATCTCCAAGGGTGTCTGTTGAGTTTGCATGGATCAAGACTTGGGATTTGTTACTCCGTGTGATGGAGAGGTATCTCAGGTCTCACTCGGTAATACAACATCACAATAAGCCTTGCAAGCAATGTGACTAAGTGTTAGTCATGGAGTCTTGTATTACAGAACGAGTAAAGAGACTTGTCAGTAACGAGGTTGAACTAGGTATGGAGATACCGATGATCGAATCTCGGGCAAGTAACATACCGAAGAACAAAGAGAACATCATACAGGATTAACTGAATCCTTGACATAGAGGTTCGGCCGATAAAGATCTTCGTAGGATATGTAGGAACCAATATGGGCATCCAGGTCCCTCTATTGGTTATTGACCGTAGAGGTGTCCCGTTCATGTCTACATAGTTCTTGAACCCGCAGGGTCTGCACACTTAAGGTTTGGTGACGTTTCGGTAGCATAGAGTTATGCATGGTGGTGACCGAAGGTTGTTCGGAGTCCCCGATGAGATCCCCGATGTCACCAGGAGCTCCGGAATGGTCAGCAGGTAAAGATTGATATATAGGAAGTCCTGTTTTGGTTGCCGGAAAAGTTTCGGGCTCATCGGTAGGGTACCGGGAGTGTCGGTAGTGTACCGGGAGACCATCGGGAGGGGTATTTCGACCCAAGAGGCAACATGGGATGTGAGAGAAGGTTTACCAGCCCTTAGTGGGCTGGTGGAAAGCCCATGGGAAGCCCATGCGGCTGGGAAGAAAAAGTCCAAAAAGAAAAGGTGGAAAAAAGGCAAAAGTGGGAAGGAGTCCTAATCCTACTAGGAGTGGAGGAGGAGGACTCCTCCCTCCCACTTCGGCCGAAGCCTAGGGGCTGGCCCTTGAGGGCCAAGCCTCCTCCTCCTCTCCTCCTATATATACTAGAGATTTTAGGGTTTTTGGCACTTGATTTTCAGCCACGTGCAACCCTACCCTCTAGTCCGTAGTTTCTCCTCTAGATCGGTTTCAGTTGCGCTTAGGCGAAGCCCTGCTGAGATTACTCCACCACCATCACCACAGCACCGTCACGCTGCCTTAGAACTTGTCTACCTCTCTGCTCCCTCTTGCTGGATCAACAAGGTGGATATTGTCATCAAGCCGTACGTGTGCTGAATGTGGAGGTGTCGTCCGTTCGGTGCTACATCGGGATGGATCGTGATTGGATCAAGAGACGCTTGGCGTTTGGATCGCAAAGACGTTCAACTACATCAACCATGTTTCTTAACGCTTCCCGCTTAGCGATCTACAAGGGTAAGTAGATCCACTCTCCCTCTCGTAGATGCTCATCACCATGGATAGGTCTTGCGTGTGTGTAGGAAATTTTTTGTTTCCCCTGCAACGTTCCCCAACAAGTACGCCCCTGCCGGGCCTAGGGCACATGCAACACATGGGGCCCCAGCAACTCTGGGAGTCTGGAGAGAGGATCATGGCTCACACACAGCCACCTCAGCCCTTGCTCCAGCAGCAAGAGCCTCCATGTCAACGCCGGAGACAGCGCCCATCTCCTGAAGCTGACGAAGAGAGGTGAAGGCCGGCGCCCCGTCGAGGACGTCAAGCCTCGCAACCCGGACCCTTGCGGTGGCACTCCCGCATCCCGGCCGTCCACCCCACACGGCGGCCCTCCCTGTCCTGGCCTTCCCCACGCGGCGTCCCTTCCCGTCCTATTCCTCTCGTCCCGGCCATCCACGTAGTAGTAGCTCTCCATCCCTCCTCTCTCCCACTCTCCCCCCTTCTCCCTCCTCCCTCTGTTCTTGCACTGCTAGAAAAGCTTAATGGATGGATGGATGGATGCATTTAGATGGTTATGAATGGATGCATTTAGATGGTTAGATGGATGTATGGATGCATTTAGATGGTTAGATGGACGTATGATGCATTTAGATGGTTATGGATGGATGCATTTAAATGGGTAGATGGATGTATGATGCATTTAGATGGTTATGGATGGATACATTTAGATGGTTAGATGGATGTATGGATGCATATCGGAATTCATCCACATGTTGTAAATTGTGTTACAAAGGTGCTTCACGTCGTAACCGTAAAAAATGTTTAAACTTGCAAATTTTGTGCAAATATCCATTGTTAGATTCCAAGGCTAACACACTGTAAATGGTTAGATTTGTTGGCGCAGGGAAATTTACAGGGATTCCATGTCTCCTAGATGTTGTTCTATTTAATATGTCCATTGTTAAGCAAATGGCATGCCAAATTTATAGGGATTACATGCCTCCTAGACGTTCTCGCGAAGAGGAGTTGAAGTGGCGGAGGAAGTTGCTGGCGCGGGGAAAAAGGATTGACGATGCAGTGTTCGGATGGAGAGATTGTATGCGGGAGTTGGAAGAGGCGGAGAATATGTTTCAGAAGACTCAGTGTAGTCACTGGGAGTTTGAAGTCAAGGAGTGCAAGAGTTATGCCCAAACACAACTACAAGTTGCAGCAGGTGTCATCTTCACGGAGGCCAACGTTGTAGAGCATGCTCGGATGCCACCTCAAAGTAGTCCCCACTTGATTATGGAATGGGCCCTACAACAGGTGACATCTTCATGCCTAGCTCAAAGAGCCCGATGGGGAAGTGTTGTCAGGATACTTCTGCCAAGAATGCCCCCACCAACATCAGATTCTGCACCACGAGATTCTGCTCATTAATAGTATTGTAGTAAGATTAAGCTCTAGTTTAAGGTTTAATAGTTTTATCATTATTGGTCTCAATCTAGCAGTTTGGTGTGGACTTGTAAGGTTTTTGAAATCTAGTTATCTGTTTGGCGAAAATAATGATGATGAGGAGTTGTTATATGACAATGATGTATTATGATGATACTGTATGAAAACTTGTATAGTGGTGTATGAATATACGACATAAAAAAAGAAATACGTAATAATAGTAGTAGCGCGGGCGGAGAGACGCGCTGCTAGTAACTACTAGCAGCGCTTTCTACTAAAAGCGCTACTGCTAAACAGGTATAGTAGTAGCGCGGGCTAAAACACGCTACTGCTACACTTTAGTTGTAGCGTCGTAGCAGTAGTGCGCTACCCCGCGCTACTGCTGTACCCAAAACCAGCGCTCCTGCTAGGGTTTTCCCTAGTAGTGCATGCAAATTACAATAGCAATTTATTAACTCTCAAATATATATATATATATATGAAGAACTAGAGTGTAATTTTTCTAAAAGCATATATACCACCGTGCTCTAAAAGATATAAGTGAGGTACTAGAGTAACTGCTAAGCTCAAAACATAGAAATGAAGCACAAACAGTATTCTAATAAATCATGGTGATAGTGTGCCTCTCTAAAGTAGGTGTGTGTAGTACACAATGATTGTGGGAAACTAAAAAAATAAAAAAAAGCAAACGTCGCTCATGCAAAACTCATATCATGTGATGAATAAAAATATAGCTTCAAGTGACATACCAATGGATTGAGACGAAAGAGGGATGCCTTCCGGGGCATCCCCAAGCTTAGTCGCTTGAGTCTTCCTAGAATATTACCTTGGGGTGCCTTGGGCATCCCCAATCTTAGGCTCTTGTCGCTCCTTACTCCTTCGTCCACCGTGACAACACCCAAACCTTTAAAACTTCAGCACACAAAACTCAACAGAACTTGTGAGATCCGTTAGTATAAGAAACATATAAACTACTTTATGTACTATTATAAATTGATTCATATTTTATTATTCTAGACGATCTACTATATGCTGAGTAAAAGCTTTATTTTTTTCATAAGCATTGAGTGTGCTAATAATGGATTGCAACAAGGAAATACATTTTGCTAAAGAGGAATTTTCATAATTAAAGTCCTTGTAATCCAAGATAGTGAGCACATCACTAGTTAAAGTGTTAACCTGTCCAAACCCACCTTTTCAATTTTAGCATTAAAATCATCACCCGCCAAGCAAATGGGACACTCTCTAGCTAGAGTTGACTCAACTCCAGTCCATTTATCATTTATTTTGAGATTAGCATATAAAGATTCCATAGGATAACTACCAATCATTTTAAGATTTTCATCATGATACCGGTAAAGGCCGGGAGGAAGAGCTTTTTGTAAAAATTCCTGCTTAGCTTTCAAGTTTGCGGTCCTCTCCTTAATTTCATTAATACATGTTTAGATATATTTAATATTCTAATTAAAATCATGCTTGGGTGGAAAAGTTTTACTTTTAAGAGTTTCAACATCAAGAGCAATTATATCCATGTTGTTAGCCAAAACATCAATCGTATGCAACTTTTCTTCTACCATAGTATTAAAAATATTTTGAGAACTAATAAAAAAAATTATCAAGATGAGAGGGTGTCTAAAAGTGGTACTTATCGACTAGAGGGGGGCGACTAGGCAATTTTTATGACAGTCTTCGAAACCAAGAATGTATTCGAATTATGCAGAAGTGGAACATGATCATGTAGGGATAGTAATCAAGAGTCTAGGCAATGCATGCAATATAGTGGAGACATACAAGCAAGTTAATCATCACCATAATGCACATGAAGACAAACTTAGACTGTATGAAGATAATCAGTAGATATGAATGTCTTCAGAATAAATCTTCAAACTATAAATGTAAGAGAGTGATGGATAGAACCAGTTTCTTGACGACGACACATGATTTGATGGACCATTTCTAGTTGATGTGGAAACTGTATGTTTGGTTAGGGAGGCTGAGATTGAACTTAGAAGACCTCGTCTTCACCTTATTCCCCTTGAGCCGAAGTCACTTAGACAGCGCCCAATCACTCAGGTAAGTCTTCAGGGGAGACTTCCGAAACCCATACAAACTTGGTCACCTGGCAGTTCACAATGAATCTTGGACGCTCTAGACCTACACGGCTAACCGTTTGGAAGATCACAGTCTTCAAGTGTAATAAGTCTTGAGTTCTCTCAGAATAGAATGTCTTTAGTGATTCTCAAACACACTAGCTCTAGGTGTTTAGGTGTATCCTCGTAGGATGTTTCTCTCTCAATGTATTCGAGGTGGATTGCTCCAAAACGACAACCGATGTATCTCTCTCTGAGAAGCCACCTTCTTATGGTGGAGGGGTGGGATATTTATAGCGAGCGGGCAACCCAACCTGATATGAAAAAAATGACTCCGGGTCAATGGCCAACTGACATGTGTCACAATGGTCGGATTTCAGATGCACGCGACAACTTTACTTGGAGCCCAAGTAAACTGACTCAACCAACTCTGGAAGATATTTCCTCTCATTGTCTTTACTCGAAGACATAGGTATGGGCTGAGCATCACGTCAGCATCTGACTTTGATCACATCAACCCCACTTAACAGTATGATGGTTCCTATGACTCGGGAAGGAAGAAGCAAAACTACCAAAAGACTTCGTCTTTGCTTTTGATTGTCTTCAAGAGAATGTCTTTGCTTCGCACCAATGGTTTCAGCTATCATCAATGTCTTAGAACATTTTTGGGTGTCGTCTTTGACGGCTAAACCGAAACTCCAAGGACTTCTATCTGTGTTACCATGTGAACTCTCACAAACACATTAGTCCCTCAACCACGTTTGTCTTCAATACTCCAAAACCAACAAAGGGTGGCACTACATGCACTTACAGTATCCTATTAGCATTTGTAAAATAATTCTCGTAAGGATTTCCATAAGAGTTTCCATAGTTGTTAGACGAATTATCGGGATACGACCTAGCATTGAAATTTCCTCTCTAAGCATTGTTGTTGAAATTATTTCGCGAGATAAAGTTCACGTCCATAGCATCATCATTTTTCTCAATCAAGGTAGAAAAGGGCATATCATTTGGATTAACATGAGTATTTCTTCTAGCAACCATATTCATAAGAGCATCTACTTTTTCACTCAAAGTAGTGATTTCCTCAACAAATTTACCTTCTTACCAGTTGGAGCTCTTTCAATATGCCATTGAGAGTAGTTTGTCATGATGATGTCTAGAATCTTGGTGGCCTCTCCTAATGTCACATCCATAAAGTTACGACCTGTAGCGGAATCTAGAAGATTTCTAGACACAAGGTTTAGTCAATCATAGAAATTTTGGATAGCCATCCACAAGTTTAAACCATGAGTAGGGCATTTTCTATTCATCAATTTCATCTTCTCCCAATCTTGGGCAACATGTTCTTGATCATGTTGTTTAAAATTCATATTTTGATTCCTAAGGAAGAAGATCTTAGCAGGAGGAAAATACTTGGCAATAAAAGCATCTTTACACTTATCCCATGTTCCAATACTATTACGTGGTAAAGATGAAAACCAAGCCTTAGATTTATATCTTAGTGAAAAGGGAAATTATTTTAGTTTCACAACATCATTATCCTTGCCATTTTTCTTTTGCATATCACAAAGTTAAACAAAGGTATTAACATGAGCAGTGGGATCCTCATTAGGACTTCCTAAAAAATGATCTTTCATCACAAGATTCAGCAATGCAGCATTAATATCAAAAGCCTCCGCACTAGTGGCAGGTGGTATGTATTAAGAAAATCATTGTTATTAGTATTTGAGAAGTCACACAACCTATTAGTATCTTGAGACATGGTGACCGATCAAGCAAAGTAACAAGCAGGACAAGTAAACTAGTAAGCAAAGAAGTAAACTAGTAACTAGCAAAGATAAATATTTTTTATTTTTTGGTTTTTATGAAGAAAACTAAATACAACAATGAATAAATATAAGAACAAGTCAATGATAATTGTTGCGATGTTACTTCATAGTTGGTTGATGATACTCCCCGGCAACGGCACCAGAAATCCTTCCAGATATAAACTTGTGAACTCCGTTGGGTTTTTCAAGAGGAGGAATGGGCGATGCATCACAATATGGATAAGTATTTCCCCTAGTAGAGAACCAAGGTTTATCAAACCAATATGAGTAACGGTCAACCACCGTTTGCAGCGACTACACACAAAAGAGCAAACACTTGCTCCCAACACAGCAAGAGGGTTGTCAATCCCCTTGGTCTCGTTATTTATAATGAAATGTGTAGATGATAGTAGATAATTGTAAATTTCACAATAAAATAAATGGCAGTAAGTTGTTCAAAGCTTTTGTAAATTTATAAGTGAATAGACCCGGGGGGCCATAGTTTTCCCTAGTGGCATCTCGCATATAGTAGGCATACGGTGGATGGACAAATTACTGTTGGGCAATTGATAGAACATCACATAGTTATGCAATCTTTATTCACAACAATGATCATGTATATATAGGAATCACGTACACAAGCAAATAGGCCAACTCCTTCCTGCACCTATTACCATTACTCCACCCATCGACCACTATCTAGCATGCATCTAGAGTATTAAGTAAAACAGAGTAATGCTTGGACAATGATGACATGATGTTGGCAAAGAGAATTCAATTAATATGACCTAAACCTATTGTTTTATCCTTAAAGGCAACAATAAAAAGATGTGTCTTGTACCTTTCTGTCACTGGGATATAGAGCACCACCAGATTGAACCCACCTGGCCAAAGCAAATCAATAGATCGAAAAGATTTACGAAGCCATAATGATCATGCAAATACGAACCATAATAATCAGAAGTGACTCATATACTTTTCATTAATAATCTTAACATAAACCCACAATTCATCGGATCCCAACAAACGCACCGTACAAATGAATTACATTGGATAGATCAAAGAGAAGATGTGATTGTCATTGTATTGAAGATCAAGAGAAAGAGGGACAGCCATCTAGGTACTAACTAAGGACTTGTAGGTTTGTGGTGAACTACTCAACATCACCATGGGATCAGCAAGGATGATGTAGAGGCCCTCCGTGATCGATCCCCCCTCCGGTAGGCACCAGAATAGGGCTCCAGATGGGCACACGATGGAAGAGAGACTTGTGGTGGCCGAAAAAGTGTTTCGAGAGGCTCTCTAGGATTTTGGGGACTTTAGATGATTTATAGAGCGAAGAGGGGCACTGGGGGATGCCCGAGGGGGGCACGATGCAACTGGGCGTGACCCACCCGCAGGGCATGCCCTGTTGGCTTGTGCCTCCCTCGTGGGGTCCCCAGCCTCCTTCCAATGATTCTAGGTCTTCTTTTGGAGAAGAAAAATCATATTAAAGTTTTTTTGGCTATTGGACTTCGTTTGGTACTGTAAATCTTAAAAACCAAAAACATGCAGAAAACAACAACTGACACTAGGCACTGAGTTAATAGATTTTTGCTCAAAAATATAATTAATTGCTACATAAACACCCAAAAAGTCGTAGAATGATAATATAATATCATGGAAGAATCAAAAATTATAGATACATTGAAGACATGTCAATTGCACACCTAACCACTAGAGTTGCAAATAGAAAGGAAAAAAAAGAACGTGATATGGAGCTTCGAGCGTTGGATTTGTATTGGCGGCTGGACCCAAGAAGGATGAGTTGGTTCGTATAGAGCAGTTCACACCGATATGTCTGCTCAATGTTAGTTTTAAAATATTCACAATGTCGGTATGAATCGTCTTACACAAATTGCGCATTATGTAGTTCAGCAAAATCAAATAACTTTCATGCATGAACGACATATACTAGAAGGGGCGATCGTTCTACATGAGACCCTTCAAAATCCATTCAAAGAAACTTGATGGAGTAGTTTTCAAGATGGATTTCGAGAAGGCATATGATAAAGCGAAGTGTCCTTTTTTACAGCAAGCGTTGCATATGAAAGATTTTGATGCATGTTGAACAAAGTGGGTCGAATCTTTTGTACAGGAAGGTAGCGTAGGAATCAAGTTTAATAACAACATAGGTCATTATTTCTAGATGCAAAAAGGATTGAGACAGGGAGAACCAATGTATCCCATCCTTCTCAATGTGGCCGCTGATATGATAGTTGTACTAATCAATAGAGCTAAGGAGGATGGTCAGGTAGGTGGACTAATTCCACATATCTAGTTGATGGTGGGGAGTCTATTCTATAATACGCGGATTACACCATTATCTTCATGGAACATGATATAGCTAACACAATAAATATGAAGTTAGTGTTATGCCTTTTTGAGCAAATGTGCGGACTCAAAATAAGTTTTAATAAGAGTGAACTATTCTGCTTTCGACGCGAAGGAATAGCTTGATAACTATAGGTAGTTGTTCGGATGGGAGTTGGGTCATTGACATTTTGTTACTTGGGGAACCCAATACATCACAGAAAATTATCTAACAAAGAATTGAAATGTATCAAGGATCAATTCGAAAATAAATTGAGCGGCTAGAAGGGCAAGCTTTTATCTTATGGGGAGGGGGGGTTGATCCTCATTAACTCGATATTGACCAGTATGTCGATGTTGCTTCTTTCCTTCTTTGAGGTAGTAAAGTAGGTGTACGAAAAAGATTGGACTTTTATCAATCTCGCTTATTTTGGCAAATTGATGAGAACAAAATAAAATATAGGCTAGCTAAGTGGAACATTATTTGTAGACCGAAGGAACAGGGGAGCTTGGGAATTCAAAAGTTAGAAGAAAAAAATGTCTACTAAGCTAATGGCTGTATAGATTGTCGGTTGAGCAGGATGCGGTTTGGTTGTAGTGGCTGAGGAATAAATACCTGCACTCCAAGATTTGGCTGAAGTGATGACACGACCGACTGATTCTCTTTTTTGGAAGAGGCTTATCATGACGAAGGTGTCCTTCTTGAATAGGAGCAAGTTTATAGTTGGCAACAGTAGTGGCACTAGATTTTGGGAAGAAACTTGGTTGGGAGACACACCGTTAGCTTTGCAATATATTTCATTATACAAATTGCACAACGAAAGTATGTTTTCGTTGGTACAATGTTTAGTTCGGTTCTTTTAACATTCAGTTGAGGCAATCACTTGTGGGGGAACGTTTGAATAGGTGGCTGGATCTAATGCGTAGGTTAATCGAGGTTAACCTTTCAGATGCACCAGATACCTTACAATGGCAGTTGTCAATGTCAGGTATATGCTGTGTTAAGTCAATGTATACGGACTTGATAAACACCGGACCAATTCCAAATCAATCCACATAAGTGTCTTTATGTGATTCATGCATAAGGTAGTAATCCTTAAGAAGGATAATTTGCCAAAGCGTAGGTGAGAGGGTAGTGAAAGAAACATTTGTTAGGCTATTGTAATCAAGACGAAACAATTCGACACTTGTTTCTACACTATCCACTTGCTAGGCTATTGTGGCGGACTATTCACGCTGCATTTAACGCGTCGCCTTCCATAATGGTTTTATACTTATTTAAAACATGGTTAACTGGTAGAGCCAAAGGTTACGATACATATTCTGGAGTGTGTGCATTACTTTGTGTCATATGGAATTGTCGAAATGACGTTGCCTTTAACAGACAAAACATTACAATTTTTTTGCAGGTTATCTCCAGGGCGTCTGCTTGGACCCCTACGTGGCGTGTTGTGCTGAGGCGTGTTGTCCTGAGGCGTGTTGTCCTGAGAGAGAAGAAAAAATATGCATGCAGACCCGAGGCGTGTTGTCATTTTAATCATTACAAAGTACCTTTTTTCCTATCCGATATCTCATAGACCAGACACTTCCGCTTCGATACAACTCCCTTAAACACATCAAGGGAGAAGATCTGTTGATACCCCTTCATAATAAAGGATAGGATTGTCTTTCTTAAAAATACGTCGCTCGTGCTTTAAAAATAAAAACAGACCAGAGAATTAGCGAGTGTATTCTATAACGGCGTATAGAAAATCAAAATGATGGTCTGTTTCATAGTAGTTTTTATTTTGTTACAACAAAATGACGGTCTGTTTCATCACAGACGCACGCGCACACACACAGGATCTACATCACTTATTTTGGTTGAACTACACCAACTCTAATTGCATGCGCACGAGTTGGTCAATCCAAATAGTATGAGATACACGCCCAAATGTTCAGGGGCCGGGTCACTCTTCGATTCCGGCTCCACCTTTTGCCTAGCACCTGAAACAGAATTGCCACCGCAAATCCCAGACCGTACCCTGATCCCGCAACAAGATACAGTACAATGGTGTCGACCCTATCGTCTGATTTCTTGTCGTGCTCAGAGTCAGAGGAAGGGACCTCTGAATTGCATTGTTTGGGCAGTGGCTTACCACATAACCCTGCATTCCCTTGGAAAGAATCGATGGTAAATGTCAGGAACTGCCCTCCCTGTGGTATGGGCCCCTCCAGCTGATTGTTGGAGACATTCAACCACGCAAGGGAGGTTAGAGACGTCAACACCTCCGCGATCGCTCCGTAGAGATGGTTTGATGAAAGGTCTAGCGACTCAAGCTGTGTCAGGTGGCTGAGCTGAGGAGGAATTGTCTCCGTGAAGGCATTGTGCGACATGTTGAGCCCGCGTAGCGAAGCGAGCTCCCCGACCGATTCTGGGATGCTTCCGGTGAAGGCGTTGGCGGACAAGTCGATAACCATGAAGGCGGTCAAGATCTTGCTGATTGACATGGTTGTTCCCTTGTAAGTGACCACAACCGTGTCTCGGTACAACTTACCCGTGAGGTTGTCCTCCAAGGCTTGTCGCCCCTCCTGCTTCTCTCCAGTAACCATCATTGCTTTCAGACCCTCGAACCATCGTGGATGCAAAATACCAGAGAAGTTGTTGGAGGCAAGATCGATAATCTGCAAGCTCTGGAAGTGCGTCCTGTTTTGATCGCCGTTGGCCCCGACAGGACCAAATAATCTGTTGGATCTCAACACAAGAACTTTAAGTTTTGTCAGATCCCCCAGCCAGGTCGGAAAAGAGTCGACAAAATTGTTGCCACCAACATCAAAGACCTCCAGGTCATGACACTTGGACAATGATCTAGGCAGCTGCCCCTCCATGTTATTCCCGTTCAAATCTATCGTCTGGGAAGCACACCTCATCCCCTGGATGCCATCAGGGAATGTCCCCTCGAACTGGTTATGTCCCAGCTTCAGGATGGTGAGGCGCCCATCTACAAGGCAAGATGGAACATGGCCACTGAAATAATTGGAAGACAGGTCAAGCAGCTTGAGGTTGGTTGCATCACAGATCATATGCGGGATGCCTCCGCGCAGTGTGTTGTTGGCCATGTTAAGATAGAAAGAACTAGTTAGTCGCGGCATCAGGTCCCGTGGGATGGATGAGAAGAGATTGTTGGAGTAATCAAGAAACTGTGGAGACATGGGCACGGGAACAGGCCCTCCAAAGCTGTTGAAACTAAGGTCAAGAAAGTACACGCTGGCATTGGCCAGAGAAAGCTCCATGTTGGTGAAGTGATTACGCGAAAGATTCAACTTAAATACATCCACATTCTCGTTCTGGCCTGCCCATATCCATTTAGGCACAGAGCCCCCAATTTGGTTGCATGAGAGGTCGAGGTCGCCGACCAGGACGTACTTGAGTATGGAAGGGATCTTGGTCATGTTGCAGCAAGCTAAACCCAGAGAGTTGATTGGAGGGAGCGATGCAGATGCAGGCAACGATGAATTGATATGTTCTTGGTCGTCCACTACCACCGTCAGAGCATTAGCTGAGAGGCAGAGGTTACTTAGATTGGTGAGCCTCCAAAATAAGCTAAGCTGCACTATCCCGCTCAAACCGTTTCTAGATAGATCGAGGGTCTGCAAACTCATGAGGCTAAAGAAAGACTTGGGCACTGATCCGTTTAACTGGTTGTAGTTGAGGTAAATGGATGCTAGGGATGGAGAAGGATTGGAGAATTCTTGGAGGTGGCCGTCAAAACGGTTGTACATAAGCGATATGAACTCGAGTAGAGGGAGCGAGAAGAGGAAGGCTGGTATTGGCCCTGACAGAGAGTTGCAACATAGCTGCAGCGTCTTTAGGTTCATAAATGCTCCTTTGCTCCACGTGGGCATTGCTCCTGCAGCAGCAGCAACAACAACAACAATAAAAATATATAATCTGATGTCTTTTTTCTTTCAAAAATAAAAATAATGCAAAGGAAGGTAAACACTGATTCCGAAAAAGATTATTTTTGGAACTCACCGGTGAGATTGTTCTGTGAGAGGTCCAACTCGCTCAAGCGTGTGAGGTTGTGAATGGACGACGGTATTGCACCTGAGATGGCACAGTCCCTGAGCCGCAGCGTGGACAAGGACTGCAGTCTGCCCACTGTATCCGGCAGCTGGCCGATTTGGAACCCGCTGTTACTCAGGTCCAAAAAGCTCAGGAATTTAATTTCACTGATCGAAGCAGGGAGGCCCCCGGAAAAACGGCCGTTGCTGCTGCTCATGTCCAGAGTCTTGAGACGCTTCAGGTTGCTGATGGAGCTGGGTATTACACCATAAAAGCTAGCCCCGCTCAGGTCCAGAACCTCCAGGGGACTCCCGGCGGGGAGCTCCTCCGGCAAGTCGCCGGACAGCTCAGAATTAACCGACAAGTCGAGCACCCTCAGATTCTTGAGCTGGAAGATCGCCCGAGGGAACGATCCGTTCAAGTCGTTGTTGGAGAGCACAAGGACGGCCAGCGAGCGGAGCTCGGCAAAGAACTCGGGGATCGCCCCGGACAAGCCGTTGTTGTACGAGAGATCGAGTGATACGAGCTTCGTTAGGTTGCCGATGCCGACGGGTATCTGGCCGGCGAAGCCGGCGTTCGAGAGGTTGAGGTGAGTGAGCTCGGCGAGCTGCTCCAAACCGGACGCCGGGAGGCTGGTGCCGCCGAAGTCGTTCCCGGCAAGGTCGAGGCGCCGGAGCGTGGTAAGCTGGAACAGCGCGCGGGGGAGGCCGCCCCGGCTCTCAAGGCCTTGGTCGCTGAGGTCGAGCGCGGCGACCCGGCCGGACGCGGGGTCACACCAGACGCCCTTCCATCGGCAGCAGTCCGTGCGCGCCCGCCAGGATGGCAGGAGCGGCTGCTGGAAGGAGTGTTTCAGCCGGAGAAGCGCGGAGGACTGTTCGGCTGGGCACCGGAAGGTGATGGCCGTCACCGTGGCTGCAGGGCTGGTGTGCACGATTAGGAGGAGGAAGAACAAGGCATGGAGGTGGACACATCTCGCATGTTTTTCCATGAAGCAAAGCAGGCTACAATTATCTCCTCCTCTAGTTCTAGGTGGCGCGTAACTTGTTTTCTTTGTTTCTCTTGAGAGACTGCGCGGCGGTTTGGAAGTTGGTGGCGTAGGTGGGCGGCATATCATATGTAACATGAACTGCCTGAGTCGTGCTCGTCACTCAGGCTTCCAGTTTCTTGACTGTTGACTCAGTGGTGCGAACACTTGACTGCAATGAAGCATTTGTTGGGCTAAGTCTCTCCAAGTTTCTTTTATTCTAGAGATCGGCAGGAGCATGGCCATTACTTTTCTCAAATGATAACGCCCACACGTGTGGTAGATTTATACTTCGTCCACATGTCTCTATTCACGTTGATTTTGTTTTGCACGAATCCTAAAGGAATCTGTTAAAATTTCAGTGTCACGTAGGCATCATCGTATGTGTGGGCGTTGGAGAGTTCGTCCACCTGACCCACAACGTGTGGTTGCCAGTTGTGCCGTATGTGCGAATAATTTTTAGCCACGCATCCACCACCTAGTCCACGCGCGTGTGGACGGACTGGGCTTTTCGTCCACACGACGCTCGTACATTAATAGATGACAATTACAATTGTGCGTACACATGACAACTACGTAAACATACATGCCAACTATGATTTTTGCTAGATGAACAACTGCAACTGCACGTACCTGGCAAGCAGGTAAACACACATGACAACTACGATTAACCATATATGACAACTATGGTTGGACCACACGTGGCAACTAGTTAAACACACATGGTAACTATCTCCGGTTAACTAAAGTGTCAACTCGCGGATAACTATAGTTAACGAAAACAGATAAAGTCGTAATGTTTTACAACTACATTTGCTAGGACGTGTGGACAGATTTGCTTCGTGCCACATACGCGGGTAGGGATGAGTAGTACTTGTTGGGCATGTGGCACGAAGTAGCTACGTCCACACGTGTGGACAGTTCTATTGTTCGCCGACACACGACCCGTGTGGGCTGCCTTCTGCGTATGCCACACACGGTGTGTGGGCCGATGTCTAATATACCACACTCGTGTGATGGATATCATGACCCTTTCTTTTTCTATTACAAGAATGACGAAAGAGAAAAAAACAAAAAATTACAGGAATGTCGGCGTTGTGTGGTCACCACGATAAATCCCATGCTTGAGGAGCTAGGGTTTCGTAGAGAGAAAAGATGTCACTGATGGACTTGACGGATAACAACAAGCAAGGACAATTCACCCAGGTTCAAGCCCCCGGAGGGTAGTACCCTACTCCTACTTGTCTAATATGTATTCCGGCGAGTTGCGTAGGTGTTACAATGGTGTTGCAGCTCAGACTGGATCTGGCTCAAAGCTGAATCTTACGGGTGTGTCTCTAAGTCCTCTCCTTGACCCCACCAAGCCTTTATATAGGAGGTCGGGTCTCAGGTGTCGTAGCCGAGTCGGTTACAACTTACAACAAGGGGCGGTACCCTAATTCTAGGACTGCCTTGCGAGGCACTCCGATTGTCCGAGTTGGGCCTCATCTCTTGTCCCGTCATTGGCCTGATCTCCTTAGCCTTTTGGGCTAGCCACCAGATGAACCCCACACCTGGTATGCCAATAGTGGGCACCCGTAGGGCATGCCATCGTCAGTCAGGTTTTGGTAGATTGAGAATCGGCTATATCAAAGAGAAAGGGTTTGTTTCGACTAGGCTAGATCCAATCCTTACTTTCGGTTCATAATCAATTTTGCGTAGTGTTTACTAAAACACGCATAATTTCTCATACGGAATCTATTTTTGATATACGTCCACTCAAATTGTTTAGAGAAAACACGCGCATAAGAATATTTTCGTGAGAAATCAAGGTAGGACGCCTCAATGGGAGGTTTGCCCCTGTGTTTAGCCAAGAGAGGAGCTGAAAGAAGTGCTTTATTTTGCTATGCATCTATAGAATTATTTGTTCTTTGTATAATAGCCCCATGTAGCTTAGCTATAGTCTTGCTATAGATTATCAGGAGTCGTCCCTCTAAAGCTGTGCATTTTAACGCTAAATTAAAAATGACGCTAATAGCCCGCTAAATTCCGCTATATCGCTAAATTTGGGATCATTCAACCCGCTAACCCGTTGTAGCCAAAGGAGGGATGCAAATGAGTTCCATCATGTCATCAATCTTACTCTGTTATCCTTTCTTGTTTTTATGTATATATGACACACTGATGCAAACCTAACATGTAGATGTCAAATATATGTGATGTATATATGATCTATGATGCATGATTGTATGCTTACTTTTCCAAAAGTTTCATGAATAAAGAACAAATGCTAAATAGGGCTTAGCTTTGCTATAGCTTTTTCAAAAGAAACGAGATCGAATTGATAGGCTCAGTGTCGGGTGGGCTGGAATCCAGCGCGAGAGCTAAAGCGAAGAAAGTATGGAATGGATAATAGGGAAATTGCTCGTTGTTTTCATCTTCCACCAGTCAGTCATTTTAGTCCAGTTCACGACTAGCGGCCAAGTTCCAGGAATTAATACTTTTCGAAAGTGTTTGACTAAGAATAGAGAGCTCCAATGTATGCATGTGCATCACTTTCCACGACATAGACTAGTTGGCAATATCACTATCCAGGACTCATCCCTCCAACTCCTGCTTGCACGGCAGGGCAGAGTGAGAAACGTCCGGCCGATGTCCACACATGACACATGTGGCATGACTTGCATGCATGTGTACCGATCGGGACTTACATTCTGTAAATTGGTCTGCATCGACGACAAAGGGTGATACTCGCTGCTTTCTTGGATGCATCCGCTACACAATTTTTTCAACCACCACCCTACCTCGTCACTTCGTCGTCGTCCTGAGACGTCGCCTCGATACATATATGTGCTCCACCGCTCACGTCAGTCACCTGTCCGATACACCAGTAAATACTCCATCTACTTGGGAAAAAAGAACAAAATTGACCTATGAATGAAACGGTATCGCAAAGTGAACCATGGGTGAAAGAATTTTATCCAGCTAACCATTTTGTGTGGCGCCCGACAGATAGACGTTACACCACACTATACAGCGCCTTAGTCATAGGCTACAATTATCTCCTCTAGCTCTAGGTGGCGTGTAACTTGTTCCTTTGTTTCTCTCGAGAGACTGCGGAGGTTTGCAAGTTGGTGGTGCGTGCAGGTGGGTGGCATATCATATGTAACATGAATTGCGTGTGTCGTGCTCGTCACAATGACGCTGGACTGCTGTTTATTCGTCTCAGGCTTCTAGTGTCTTGACTGTTGACTGCAATGAAACATTTGTTGGGCTAAGTCTCCTCAAGTTTCTTTTATTCCAAAGATCGGCAGGAGCACGGCCATTTCTTTTTCTATTACAATTTACAAGAATGACCAAAGAGAAAAAAAAAATTACAGCTCAGCTTTGACGAGTAACACAAAGCAAAAAACACTCCAGTGTCTGTTTAACATCCGACTGTAAATCAATTAGCTTTCAAGTCAGATTTCTAGACCAACCAGAGTTTGACAGTTGTCACCTGTCCTGTCCTTGGTTTCCTTCCTGTCAAGCGGCTATCGTTTCCTTCCTTTAAACGGGCCCGCCAGAAGCGAAAGGAGACCCTGAGAAGAAACTAAACGGGTCCCGGCTTTAAAACCCAAAAAGAACAAAAGGATGAAGAACATAAAGTTGGACTTGGAAGTCCTGTAAGAAATCAAAAGCAAACCCGAAAATGAAGCTAAAAAGGCCGGATGCATGAAACTAGCTGGAAATAAAGCAGGGCTTGGAAGGCAAGAAAACTAAAGCAGGCCTTGGAAAACAGATCTCACCTAACCAGAGGGTGGCTCTCCATCGCACAGAGAAAAGAAAAGAGGAAGAACAGGAACAACCATGGAAGAGGATGAACAAGAAGGGAGCACGAGATGGAATTCCTCCAAGATCAAGGGTGCAGACCTGTATCAAATCATGGATGTGCAGGTAAGAAATCCTCTCCTCCAACTCTCCTCAGTTCCATCTGTGAGCAACAACTCCCTCTCATTCTCTCATCTGCACACAAACATGGAGGGGGCTACCTGAAGCTTTGCAACAAATAACGGGGGTGGACCGTGTGGGAACAAATAAGTTGAATTGGAGGAACTTCAAATACACCTTTGCAGTGATCAAAATTGACACTTCATTGAGTTTTTATGCAGTAGATTTACACATTTGCTAGATTTATACTGCATTTCCAATAGATTTGGGAAAATGAGAAGGAAAAAAATCAGTAATTACTCAAGTTACATCTTTTTTTCATAAAAGGACATTTCATTGAATAGATATATTGAGGTGATACAATCGCATTGAAAGAAAGCCCGGCCTCTGCATAGCTTGATGCACGCAGCCAAAAAGTCCAAACTATCCAAAAATAAAATTCGCTTTACAACTAAGAAAATAAATCAGGTCTAGCCTAAGGTGTGGCAGATCCTATCTGGGGATCACATCGCCATCCATGGGGGTAGAAAACCTCCCTGTCCGTACACTCCAGCCGTGTAGACGTCATCATAAAAAGGTCCCTGTCCTCCGGCCTCTATAGGATAGACCAAGTACGGAGCCATTGTGTACATACATGAATAACCTGCATTGGAGATGAGACATATTTATTATTAAAAATCACATCATTCCTGGTAAGCCACAATGCTCAGCATAAGGCAGCCGCCCCCACAAGAATATGTGCGGAAAATTGTTTATCAATACCCCGCAACCAGTTGCCGAACATGTTGCATGCACTACGTGATGGGTATAAATTTGAAGCTACTTGAACTATGAGCCAAACTGCCCGAACGAACTTACACTCAAAAAATAAATGTTTAATAGACTCGTCATGTTGACAAAAGACACATGTCTTGATACATCTAGGTTACAGTCTATATAAATTACTCAAGTTACTCCATTTACACTGAAAAATTACTCAAAATACTGTACATATACTGTAACGACAGTGAAATTTAGACTAGAAAACAGTAATTATAGTGAAAAAGCTGTATCAAGTTACTGATATTGTAATGTCGTTACAGTACAAGGCGCATAGTAATTACTGTACAATTTCTAACAGTAATTACAGTGAAAATATTGTTTCAATTTACTAAAATTGTAATATAGTTACAGTAAAATTTAGACTGCATTTTACACTGGAAATCAGTAATTACATTGACAAAAATACAGTAAAATTACACTGAAAATTACTCCAGTTACACTGTAAATTACACATCCTAAATTAAACTGTAAATACACTGTAGAATTACTCAAGTTACTGTAACTATACTGTAAATTAGACTGAATATTCCTCTGGAATTTACTGCTCTACCTAGATAGACTACACTACATAGAACGCACACATTGCTTTCATTCTTTGAAAAAAATGCAGAAAACTTTCTAGAAACACAACTAAGCATTGACTTGTGTTTTTTCCTTCAACGCGTAATTTCTGTTTTATACAATTCGACTAGTTCATCCCCTATCATGCAAGACGATATTTCTTGGAGAGGCTCGGTTTCGAAGAGCACGAGCGTTTCGAGATGAGGACAGCCAACCTGAGGACTAAACATGGTCACACGTTTTTTATGAAAGTAATGAATGCACTTAATAATACAGAATTAGGGTGCTCAAATTGGAAAGCTCTTTACAAGGCATATGGATTTTAGGAGTATATGGAAATAACCTTCGATCTTCCTCCTGAAGATCATATTGACGGTAACATCGACATTTGGGTCGAAGTCGATATGCTTCCTGTTTTACCTACATGTGAGTTTGTCAACTATGCATATTTGTCAAGTAATTTGCATTCTATATTTAAAAATAGTTTGTGTTCATCCATACTAAATTTGTTAATTTATAATTTACAGCTTATTCCGTTTCTTCGAGTCAAACACAGAACATAATCGACATGGCACACCACACTTATGAATCACATCAAACTTGGCAGGAGAAGGATGATCTTATCAACTTTGTTATTGGTGTCCTAGCTGGTAGGGATATCTTCCCGTATAATTTGGGAACTGGCCCAAATTATACATTGTACAGGACACTAGTGCATAGGTTGAGGACGGATAACATTCGTCAAAATATCTTGGTAAGAGTTGTTAATTAAGTACACTAGTACTGTTGCGTAAATGGTATTGATTACATTGCTAACTAGGCTACTATTATATTCTTCAACAGGAACTGACAAATGAAATTGTATCTCAGTTGATGCAAGCCGAAGGTAATATGATAATTAAAAGCCCCTTCCAGTCTGAGTTCTCTTTTGCATACTCGACTGAGCGCAAACAACCAAGACGGCTCCAAATTGAAGCATGGGGACAAATAAAGAAGGATCGCAAGCCATAAGTTGGAGACCGTTGGATAACTTTACTTCATCATGGAGACATATGTGTTATTATGTTTCATGTCATTTTATCTAGGAGGGAGGACTAGTTCCTAAGAGAGAGAAGTTTTTCTAGTTTATATTAACTTGCATGCACTAGTAGAAAACAAGGCATTGGTTCGGGCCTCCTAATCCCATTAATCCCGGTTCGTTCACGAACCGGGACCAAAGGTGGCAACCGTCCCGGTTCGTAAGCCCAGGGGGCTGGCCGGGCCACGTGGGCCATTGGTCCCGGTTCGTCTGGCCCCTTTGGTCCCGGTTCCAGGCACGAACCGGAACCAATGCGCCTCGCTCCTGGCCCACGGCCATTGGTCCCGGTTCGTGGCTGGAACCAGGACCAAAGGGAGACCTATTGTCCCAGTTCCAGCCACGAACCGAGACCAATAATCTGCCTATATAAACCCTCGCCCGTCGCTAGCAGAGCCGTGGAGTGTTCTATTTATTCAGGACAGCAGTGTTAGAGCGTTGTGGTGCTCTAGCTCACCTCCTATGCACATGAGGTGTTCGATGAAATGCCCGAGCCACACTTAAGCTTTCTCCTCTCGAAGCTCCTTGTCCAAACTTCATTTTTGTCAAGATTTGTCTAGGTTTGGCGGTCCGTCCTGTTCTGTCCCGTCCTGAAACCGCCGTCGATCGCCCGTGCGTGGTGAGCCTCTTGATCTTATCTTCTTTCTAAAAGAAAATATACTTACTCGTATGATTTTCTTACTTTAATTATTGTTTGTTATTATATAGTGCCATGGTTTGGTTTTAATGTGATGGTGAACTTCTATTAATTTGGTCACTTCTGTATTCTTGATGTTCTGTAATGTTTTTTGACACACTTAATTATATGTAATGCACGCAGATGAACCGGCAATAGATGTACGGTAACAGACGCAGAATGGTTTTATCTGTTGTCCATGCCCTACATGTAGGAATTTGAAGTCTTACTCTGACCAGAAAATCCTTCACATCCACCTGTTTGTGAAGGGTTTCATGCCATACTATAATGTTTGGACCAAGTACGGAGAAATAGGGGTTGTGATGGAAGACGGAAGAAGAGGATGATGACAACTATGTGCCCCCTGAATACGGTGATGCTGCAACCGGGGAAGCTGAAGATCAAGAGGAACCAGACCATGTGCCCGATGATGATCTTTGCCGGGTCATCGTTGATGCAAAGAGACAGTGCGAAAGTGAAAGGAGAAGCTGAAGTTCGGTCGCATGTTAGAGGATCACAAAAAAGGGTTGTACCCCAATTGCGAAGATGGCAACACAAAGCTCGGTACCACACTGGAATTGCTACAGTGGAAGGCAGAGAATGGTGTACCTGACAAAGTATTTGAGAAGCTGCTGAAAATATTGAAGAAGAAGCTTCCAAATGATAACGAATTGCCCGACAGTACGTACGCAACAAAGAAGGTTGTATGCCCTCTAGGATTGGAGGTGCAGAAGATACATGCATGCGCTAATGACTGCATCATGTACCGCGGTGAGTACGAGGAACTGAACGCATGCCCTGTCTGCAGTGCATTGCGCTATAAGATCAGACGCGATGACCCTGGTGATGTTGAGGGCGAGCGCCTCAGGAAGAGGGTTGTTGCCAAGGTGATGTGGTATGCTCCTATAATACCACGGTTGAAACGTCTGTTCAAAAACAAAGAGCATACCAAGAATATGCGATGGCACATAGAGGACCGTAAGAAAAACGGGAAGTTGAGAGCACCCGCTGATGGGTCGCAGTGGAGAAAAATCGAGAGAAAGTACTGGAAGGAGTTTGTAGGTGACGCAAGGAACGCATGGTTTGGTTTAAACACGGATGGCATTAATCCTTTTGGGGAACAGAGCAGCAATCATAGCACCTGGCCCATGACTCTATGTATCTATAACCTTCCTCCTTGGCTGTGCATGAAGCGGAAGTTCATTATGATGTCAGTTCTCATCCAAGGCCCTAAGCAATCCGGCAACGACATTGATGTGTACCTAAGACCATTAGTTGAAGAACTTTTACGGCTGTGGAATGGAAACGGTGTACGCATGTGGGATGAGCACAAACGGGAGGATTTTGACCTGCATGCGTTGCTATTTGTAACCATCAATGATTGGTCTGCTCTCAGTAACCTTTCAGGATAGACAAACAAGGGATACCACGCATGCACGCACTTTTTAGATGACACTGAAAGTATATACCCGGACAATTGCAGGAAGAATTTGTAATTGGAACATTGTCGATTTCTTTCGACGAACCATCAATGTCGAAAGAAAGGCAAGCATTTCAAAGCGCGAGGCAGATCACCGGAAGAAGCCCGCCATCCGTACCGGTGATCACATACTTGCTATGGTCAATGGTTTACAAGTAATCTTTGGAAAGGGTCCCGGAGGACTATCTGTTCCAAATGACGCTGAGGGACGCGCACCCATGTGGAAGAAGAAATCTATATTTTGGGACCTACCCTACTGGAAAGACCTAGAGGTCCGCTCTGCAATCGACGTGATGCACGTGACAAAGAATCTTTGCGTGAACCTTCTAGGCTTCTTGGGCGTGTATGGGAAGACAAAAGATACATTGGAGGCACGGGAGGACCAGCAACGTGTTCACGAAAAAAGACGGCATGCCTCCAAAGCAGTATGAAGGTCCTGCCAGCTACGCTCTTACCTAAGAAGAGAAGGAAATCTTCTTTGAATGCCTGCTCAGTATGAAGGTCCCGTCTGGCTTCTCGTTGAATATAAAGAGAATAATAAATATGGCAGAGAAAAAGTTCCAGAACCTAAAGTCTCATGACTGCCACGTGATTATGACGCAACTGCTTCCGGTTGCATTGAGGGGCTTCTACCGGAAAACGTTCGATTAGCCATTGTGAAGCTATGCGCATTCCTAAATGCAATCTCTCAGAAGGTGATCGATCCAGAAATCCTACCAAGGTTAAGGAGTGATGTGGCGCAATGTCTTGTTAGTTTCGAGCTGGTGTTCCCACCATCCTTCTTCAATATCATGACGCATGTCCTAGTTCATCTAGTCTATGAGATTGTCGTTCTGGGCCCTGTATTTCAACACAATATGTTCCCCTTTGAGAGGTTCATGGGAGTCCTAAATAAATATGTCTGTAAACGCGCTAGGCCAGAAGGAAGCATCTCCATGGGCCATCAAACAGAGGATGTCATTGGGTTTTGTGTTGACTTCATTCCTGGCCTTAAGAGGATTGGTGTCCCTCAATCGCGGTATGAGGGGAGACTGAGTGGAAAAGGCACGCTAGGAGCGAAGTCAATAATATGTGGGGACGGGCATTCTTGGTCTCGAGCACACTACACGGTTATATAGAATTCTACCTCCGTGACCCCGTATGTCGATGAACACAAGAACATTTTGCGCTCCAAACACCCAGAGCAGTGTGACGACTGGATTACATGTGAACACATAAAGACTTTCGGCAGTTGGTTGCAAACACGTCTCAGGTGTGACAACATGTGAACACATCAAGTATTTTTTTCGTAATTAAGCATGACTTCTGCTTCTTTTGCTTCAACTTATAATTTTAATTTTTTACTATTTTACTAGCGTATCCCCTGACATGCAAGAATGTTGTCTTGGATAAGATTGGTTTCAATACTAAAAAAACTATGGAGGTAAAGATAGTTCACTTGAGGACCGAGCATGGTTTTACTTTTGCGGTAAAATTGTACCATGCAGACACCTATTGCTATTTTGAATGCAAAACTTGGAGAGCACTATGCAAGGCTTATGCATTTCAGCCTAATATGCTTATCACCTTTGATATTCGTCCGGAAGATGAAATTGAAGGTAATATCGACATTTGGGTCGATGTGCAGACGCCTCCAGTTCTACCATTATGTGAGTTTCTCAACCATATTTATTAAGTAATTTATATTGTTTATTTAAAAATAGTTGACAACTTATTTGCATTGACAGCTTATTTTCATTCTTCAAAAAATATACGGAAGATGGTAGACAGAACCTACTACTACAGTGATGAAGCAGAATTAGCTTATAAGGAGAAAGATCATCTTACTGCATTTCTTAGTCATCTTGAAAATTACAATAACTATTATCAAACTCCTCCACATTATGGTTAATACGTGCCACTAGTGCACATGGTGAACTACGGTAACATCCATGGAGATTGCATGGTAAGATTTTCTACTATTACGACATCCGTGCATCTTTTGCATAAATTCTTTTAAAACTAAACTACATTGTTAACTACAAAGTTATTACTATGTTTTTCAACATAAAATCCCGTAGGATTGTGTGCCTCATCTGATGTTTTCGAGAGGTCGCGTTGTTATTCTGAGCTTAGGGCCACCATAGCCAGGTCAGCCTACGCATCATTCCTGTCCATACCGGATTTTTAAAACCGATGAAGACATGACAATCAAAGATTGGAAAAAATGTATGGTCAATCGTAGAGAGCTACTAGGAAGCAACATTGTGCGTAGGCCAAGAATGGGAGACAGGATGATCTCCGTTCTTCATAATGAGAGAGGACTAGATCCTAGGTACAATGCGTTATTATGTGCTACAATGTGTTAGAGTTGATGATGATGAGAAGGAGGAGTTGTGATTATGACTAGTGACCAACTTGTTATATGATGTCTCATTGACGAAAATGATGATTAAATAGTGTTATATGTTCTCTCTATACGTATACAGTACGTAGCGTCGCGACCAAGCACGGAGATAAGAGATGTCACTTCTCTTTATTAGCTAGCTAACAAAATATATGAAACCCCTAAATTAACCCTCCAAAACCCTCAAAACCCCCCTCTTTAAAAAAACAGCTCCTCAGCTGCTGACGCGTGGACGCCTCCTGCCTTGGCTCGGCGGAACAACCACGTGTAGACCCATCTGTCCCGGTTCGTAAGCGAACTGGGACTAAAGGTCATGGGCTTTAGTCCGGACCCTTTAGTCCCGGGTCCAAAACCGGGACAGATGGGCCTCTGGAACCGGGACAAATGGGCCTTTTTCCATTAGTGATGATCGATTAGGATGATTAGTATAATGATCTTTTTTTGTTTTATGAGAGTTTAACTTGGTATGATTAAGATGATGATGATGAGTTGTTAGATGAGTAAGATGATGAAGAGTTATATGACATATATTTGATTAAAGTGGATGGATGCAAGGGATCATGTTAAATTAGAGGAAAAAATTAAATGGAAAACACGAAATGAAAAGGGAAAGTAAACAATGAAGCCTTAACCTTTAGTCTCGGTTGGTGTTACCAACCGGCACCAAAGGACCCCATGCCCTAGCACGCTCTGTCGCCCACGTGACCAGGGTTTAGTCCCGGTTCGTAAACAACTGGGACTAAAGCCTTAGACCCTTTAGTATCTATACTTTAGTCCTGGTTGGGGAGCCGGAACTAAAGTCCCTTCCCAACCAGGACTAATGGGTTGTTTTCTACTAGTGATGGCATCAATCTTACTCTGTTTTCTTTTCTTGTTTTTATGTATATATGACGCATCGATGCAAATCTAACATGTAGATGTCAAATATATGTCGCATATGATATATGATGCATGATTGCATGCTTACTTCTCCAAAAAATTCATGAAATAAGAACAAATGCTAAATAGGGCTTTGATTCGCTATAGCTTTTCCAAAAGAAACAAGATCCCGGAACAAAAATGAGAAAACAATCCAGTTCAAGTCATATTCTAGCTGCTTCACCAGCGATCTTCTGAAAAAGTAACCGACGGCGATCAATCACAGAACCTATGGGGACGTGACCGCTTGGTGTGCAGCGACGGGAGTCAACAGTGTCGGAGATTGAGAGCCCCCATAATGGCACAAAAGCCCGGAGATAAGTTGACACCTTCTGCGAGCCCGAAGTCGACAAACATGGTGGGAGTAGCTGCCTAATAGCCTTTAGATTCAGCAGCAAGCCGACCGCCGGCCGCCATGGAAGAGTTTTTGAGGAAGAACTCCCTATGATCTCCATGGATGTGACCTGGTAAGAAGCTCCGGCACAACGCTATCGGCGCCGATGAACCACGAGTGCTCCATGCAGAGCACATGCCGCAGCATGCACTCTAGCATTCCACCGAGCATGAACAACAGGAGCGCTTCGCCCCTCTTTTGTATCCCGCATATCGCAACGACCACAAGGAGAGAGGGAAGAAACTTCCCCTTCGAATCTCTACTGTTTTTGTTTTTTGAAAATCTATCATAATTATTTTGATAAAGACTTTTGAATATCGTCAATCGATTTCGCACATCATCCAGTTATCAAATCTCGATAAGATGAGCAAAGTTATTAGTATTGAATCTAGAAATGAATCTCTCGAGTCAAGACTAGAGAATTCCACACAACTCTTAAGATAGCTCATTTAAGCAAAAGTCAAAATCGGTGATAATAAAGTCTACATCAATATTGAAGGTTTTCACACTGTAAAAATAAATCAATAGTGACATATTGCCTTCTCCTTATTTTGATTCCCGTATTTTGCTACCATGTCATCCATATTTAGGATTGTGATGTCATCTTCTGTGAAAATTGACATCTTTCAAGAGGGGCTATGAACCATCATTTTTTCACTTCAGCAAACGTGTCCTCACAACATCAAACAAATATATTGGCTGACCTAGTACAATTAGAATTTTATCCAATAAAATATAGAAAGCCAAAATAGAATGATAAAATGATATCTGTTGCATACATAAAGTTGCTTTCGGCCACTCCTCGCCAAGCTGTCCAAGATACTGCGAGACCCTACTTAAAAAACACACCTAGGGAATTTTTAGAGTTGGTGTTGTGCCCATCACCACGGCAAATAACAAGCTTGAGGAGCTAGAGTTTTGTAGAGGGAGAAGATGGCATTGGTGGACTCGACGACTAACAAGAAGCAGGGCACAATTTACCCAGGTTAAGGCCCTCGGAGGGTAATAGCCTACTCCTGCTAGTCTGATCTGTATTGCGGTGAGTTGCACAGGTGTTACAGTGGTGTTGCAGCTCAGACTGGATCTGGCTCAAAGGTGAATCTTATGGGTGTGTGTCTAAGTCCTCTCGTTGACCCCACCCTACCTATATATCAGAGGTCAGGTCTCAGGTGTCGTAGCCGATTCGGTTACAACTTACAACAAAGGGCGGTACCCTAATTCTATGACTGCCTTGAAAGGCACTCCGATTGTTCGAGTTGGGCCTCAACTCTTGTCCCGTCATTGGCCTAATCTCCTTAGCCTTTTGGGTTAGCCACCAGATGAACCCCGCACCTGGTATGCCAAAGTGGGCACCCGCAGGGCATACCATCGTGAGTTCGGTTTTCGTATATTGAGAATCAGCTATATCAAAGAGAAAGAGTTGGTTTTTGACTAGGCTAGAGCAATCCTTACTTTTGGTTCATAATCACTTTTGCGTAGTGTTTACT
Organism: Hordeum marinum; assembly: GCA_022496015.1. Taxonomy (NCBI): domain Eukaryota; kingdom Viridiplantae; phylum Streptophyta; class Magnoliopsida; order Poales; family Poaceae; genus Hordeum; species Hordeum marinum. The sequence goes on from CM039675.1 coordinate 523,591,128, forward strand.
AAAATACCCATAAATTTCTCATACGGAATCTATTTTTGGCGTACAACCACTCAATTTGTTCAGAGAAAACACGTGCATAAGAATATTTTCGCGATAAATCAAGGTAGGGCGCCCAAAGGGGAGGTTTGCCCCTGTGTTTAGCCAAGAGAGGAGCTGAAAGAAGTGCTTTATTTTGCTATGCATCTATATAATTATTGGTTCTTTGTATAATAGCCCTATGTAGCTGGGAAATGCAATTCGGCTCCCGGGAACATGTGCTCCTGTCCATTGAAAATGAAATTTAAAATCTGAAAAAAAAATACAACAAAAAAATTATGTGTTCTTTGTCACATTCAAATTCTATATGAAATTTTTTAGGCAAAAAGGTTAAGCATTTTGGCCTGTGCAAAAATGACAAATTGAACAACAATTGTTATCCCAAAATGTCACATTCAAATTTGTTTTTTTCACCGACGAAACACCACTGCTCCGATTCACATGAAAATTGTCAAGCATGCTCGTGACAGTAACACGAACATCCACAAAATATTTCAAACTTTGTTGAAAACATTTAATATTCATCCGGGTGCAAATGCACCCGGGATCCAAAACACCTCTCCCTATGTAGCTCTGCTATAGTCTTGCTATAGATTTCAGGAGTCGTTCCGCTAAAACTGTGCATTTTAATGCTAAATTAAAATCAACATTAATAGCCTGCTAAATTCTTCTATATCGCTAAATTTGGGATCATTCAACCAGCTAACCCGTTGTAGCCAGAGGAGGGACGCAAATCAGTTCCATCATGGCATAATCCTTACTCTGTTACCCTGTCTTGTTTTTATGTATATATATGACACGCTGATGCAAAACCCAGCCACCCAGGTTCAAGTCCTCACAGGCGCAAATTTGGGTTCTTATTATTTAAAAAAAATCTTGTTGTGTGGGCTTCCCTTACAGTTTTCCTTTCAAAATATATATATGTGTGTCATATGATATTTGATGCATGATTGTATATGCTTTCTTTTCCAAAAGTTTCATGAATTTAAGAAAGCTAAATAGGGCATAGATTCGCTATAGCTTTTTGAAAAGAAACGAGATCGAATTGATAGGCTCGGTGTTGGGTGGGCTGGATTCCAGCGCGAAAGCTAAAACGAAGAATGTATGGAATGGATAATAGGGAAATTGCTCGTTGTTTTTCATCTTCCACCAGTCAGTCATTTTAGTCCAGTTCACAAATACCTGCCAAGTTCCAGGAAGTAATACTTTTGGAGAAGTGTTTGACTAAGAATAGAGAGCTCCAATGTATGCATGTGCATCACTTTCCAGGACATAGACTAGTTGGCAACGTCACTATCCAGGACTCATCCGTTGCCTCCAACTCCTGCTTGCATGGCACGGCACATTGAGAAACCTCCGCTGATGTCCACACATGTGGCATGACTTGCGTGCGTGTGTATCGATTGGGAATTCCATTCTGCAAGTCGGTCTGCATCGACGACACACGGCGATATTCGCTGGTTAATTTCTTGGATGCGTTTGCTATGCCATTTTTCCAACCACCACCCTACCTCGTCACTTCATCGTCGCCCTCAGGCGTCGCCTCCATACATAAATGTGCTCCACCACTCGCTTCAGTCACCTGTCCGATACACCAATAGGTACTCCATCTACTTGCTAATCTTACCATGGCTCCTGCTGCGACCATCAGAGGTGCGGCGCCCGTGCTCCTCCTCCTGGTGGTGCTGGCGCTGGCCCCTCGGGGCACGAGCGCTGCGCTCTTGTGCTCCACAGTGTACAACACGCTGATGCCGTGCCTCGGGTACGTGCAGTCAGGCGGGGTGGTCCCGCGGGCGTGCTGCGGGTGATCAAGAAGCTGGTATCCACGGCGCGCTCCACCCCGGACCGCCGCACCATCTGCACCTACCTCAAGAATGTCAGCGCTGGCGCTGCGGGCGGACCGTACGTCAGCCGTGCCACGGGGCTGCCGGGAAAGTGCATAGTCCCGCTGCCCTGGAACTGCAACTCGTACGTGACATGGAAATCCAAGACCACTTTTGTTGTGTTGGTTGGTGATTTGCGTCACATTGTTTTTCTAGTGACCTTTCGTACAAGTTGTTAACGTGACCGTTTTGCTTGCATGATAAGATGATGCCAGAAGAGGACGTGTTTCGACTGGGACTTATCAACCCTTCCCGAACCATACAGATGCAATGCAGTACTACTATATATATGTTGCGATTGAGAAGCAACCCTTCACGTATCCTGTAGATGAAGTACTTATATATATATATATATATATACATGTGTGTGTAATGAATAATTATCTAGCTGTATTGTGTGAGGCAATTAATGTATTAACATAAACCGTGCCCGTCCTGTGTAGAAAGAAATAAAATTTTAAGAACAAATTGAGACAACGTACTTGATTTGAGATACCCTGTCACCAATATGGGTCGTTTATTCTAGAAATTGAAGGGATGTGATGGATCTTATTTTAAGTAGGAACAAGAGACAATAGACAAAGATGTAAAGTGAACAATAGTCTTTACTGATGATGGATTACACATATCTATAGCACATGAAGGGATGTGTCCGAAGGGACATGAGGCAACCGTCATTGTTAGAAAAAGCAGGGATTAATGACATTAATTAAATCCGAATACTTCCCTAATCCATGCCTTTTAGTGTAAGTATTATCATCTTGAAAACTCCTACAAAACCCTGTGGGAAAAGTGAGGATATATATGTTTGATATGTTGCTAAAACTCCTGCAAAAATACAATCTTGTATGTTTGTTCACAAAGTCTCTACCAACTCCTGATTCTTGCATATCTCAAAGCCGTCGAATACCAATTCTAGGAACGAAGTTGGTAGAGACTTTCTGAACAAACATATAAGTTTGTTGTATGATTTGACTTGCAAGATAAGCAATATAGCGATACTTCTTATTTCGTAACTTGTTTGCATCCGAGCAACACAAGGGACATTATCGTTGAGATAATGGTTGGTGGATGTAGCCATGGGGTCTATTTCAAAGATTCTTCATGAGAGGAATACCCCACCTAGTAGGAATACTAAGCTTGTCTACGATCCAACATAGTGGGAATCCGATCGATGTATCCAATGATATCGGTGCTCACGTTTCTGTGAAACTGAAAAATCAGGACAAGATCTTTGATGCCTTGGAGATATCGAAAGATATTCTTGAGTACCAACCAATTGTGTTTGGTAGATTCGTTCGACTAGGCCCGTTTGTCTACTTCACGGATTCCTTCTTCTTCCAAGTGGGATCTCAGGCAAGATGAACATTTCCCTACATATCACTACTATCATTGTCATGCTAGTTGTCTCGTTTCTATCGCTATATATCACTACATACCACTTGTTTGTCAAGCCTCCCAAAATGCCATGATAAGCTCTAACACTTCACATCTCAATAAACCTTTGTTTGGCTATGTTATCGCTTGCTCGGACTTTCTTATAGCATTACTAGTTGCGGGTGCAGTTTGTTTTCATGTGATAACATAGATATATTGAGATATCACAATATCAATGCTATTTAATTTAATGCATATATATACTTGGTAAAAGGTGAAAGGCTTGGTCTTTCCTTGATGTTTTGTTCTATCTTTGGTAAAAGGCTTATACTTGGTAAAAGGTGAAAGGTAAAAGGTGAAATGCCCTAGTTACTTGTGTACCAGTGTTATGTTCCATATTGAGCGCTCCTAACATGCTTGGGATTGTTATGGGGACCCCCTTGATTTTTGTTTTGGAATAAACTCTTCTGGCAAGGCCCAACATTGGTACTTCATTTTCCTAATAACTAATAAAAATGCATACGGACCCGCCGGCACCCGCAGATAATTAATCAACAATCCGGGCCAGTGCTTCTCATGAGTGTTGGTCCAAAACGGACTGCGGGCCCACGGAGGGGCAACTCGAGGTTTGGTTTAACTCGTAGTGTGACCCATCCATCGTGTCCTGAGAACAAGATACGCGGTTCCTATCAGGTTTGTCGACACGTCGGGCGGCCTTGCTGGATTTGTTTTACCTTTTTCGAATGTCTTGTGCACGGGATTTCGAAGATACTTTGGGCTATCTTGAGGTTGAGGTTTTCTATCGGAATTCTGAGTATGTTGCGGCCTATCCCATGGTTGGGGTTTTCCACGTAGCATGTAGCTAGTTTGTGATGGATGAGTGGGAGCACCCCTGTAGGGTTAAATCTTTTCAGAAAGCCGTGCCCACGGTTATATGTCAACTTGGAAATTTGTTTAACATACGGTCATAAAATCTTAAAGTAAACTCAAATAAAATACATCAACCGTGTGTGTAACCATGACTGTCTCTACTCGTGAGTTCTGAACCGAGAGAAAAAATGGTGGGGTTATGTTTGACCCGTAGGTAGATGTTCAGCATCACTTAGTGATCATTACTAGTTCACGTTCCTTTATGCGTAGATCACCCTTCTTATTCTTGTATTCGTAAGTTAGCCACTCAAATAAATGCTTAGTGTTTGCTGCAACCTCACCACTTGACCATACCTTACATGTTAAGCTTTGATAGTCTTGATAACCTCGGAAACAAGATTGTTGAGTCCCTGTGGATCACAATTTACTACAATAATAGTTGCAGGTATAGGTAATACGATACTTTAATGTGAGCGCGATGCCTGTTTGATTGGAATTCTTCTTCTCCTTTTTCATCGATCATAGTATGGGTTCCAGGCCGGCAGCCTGGGATAGAAAGGATGAATGTCGCTTTTATCGTTTGATTTCGTTTATAGTTGGACCCCGCTCTTATGTATGATGTTTGAATATGTTGTTGTATTGATGTGATATTGATGTTGTTTGTTGTGAGTCTAAGCCAATTTCATATATTCATCTCCTCTTTACATTTACCTGTAATGATATTCATTCTTGCGAAACGACGAGATGCGTTTCTATCCCTATCGAGGCCCTCGAGCCAAAACAAGGATAGTATCATATCTTGGGCATTACACATTCGCTCGCGATATGTGGGAGCTTGTAATTCAGGATAAAATTTGATGGTGCTGTATCACATCCATCCTTAACCAAAAAAAACTATGGTTAATCTAGTGGACATTCTGAGAACATATTGATTTTGGAGCATCTATCTCTTTTCAGATTGTCCCTAGACGAACCATGGCTGCAATGCAGGCACGCAGTCCTGTTTATAAACCGGTTGTACACAATTTAAACTAGTGAGGTGGGACTAAACATACCAACCAGTCCGCGTCACGAAACTACTGGAACTATGGTAATGCACACGGTCCAGTCAGATGAAGCGTATGCGATGGTTTCACACTATGCACATGCTTTATACTTTTCGGCCGTGTGTGCTATATCGCACATGGTTTCATGATAATAAACGTATGCAAAGTTTTCGTTTGAAATCGCTCGTCCAAACCTCACATAGGGTTTCTAATGGTAAGCGACAGGGATAACGCACAAGGAATGTTCCATACGTGTGCGATTGGTGAGTCTTAAATTGTCCGACCTAGTGTTCGTTTCCCATTTGGAAGAAAGATGGAGTGAACAGACAACCAGTTACTCAAATCCGGTAGGAAAGAAATGTATTACTAGTTCATTACAACTGGCATGTGCATACAAAATGCATAAATGCCGATTTATTATGGAGTTCAAGCAAAATAGTACTTTGCAAAACAGGTGACAAGCAACCCATGATAAAACTAAAACAAAAGGTCAGGACACAACTTTCCAAAATAAGCAACTCCGGTGTCACGACACCACCGTGCTTCGGTTCCTTATTTAGCAAACCAAGGACGTACGGTCACCAGGATTGATGTGCTCGAGTTCTATCGGCAGGCCTTGCAGTGGCGACGGGAAGGAGACCCTCACGAAAGTGTTCTCCTTGCAGCAAATCTTCCATCTGAAGTGTCTCACCAGGTGGTGCATCATCACCAATGTTTCCATCTTGGCAAACTCCATCCCGGGGCATATTCTGGGGCCGCCACCGAAGGGCACGAAGGAGCACGGTGGCGTCACGGATGACTGGCTGCGGAACCTGGAGGGGTCGAACTTAGCTGGCTCGTGGAAGATGCTCGGGTCCATGTGCGTCACGATTGCCGTCCAAATCACCTGTATACACGCTAAGAGTTTGCATTAGCATTTCTAATAATGCAATTTGGTGTTGATTTCTTTGTCGGAAAGAAGAAGAAAAAGCCTAAACTGGGCAAGATGTCAGAATTAGCAAGGACCTGCCAGCCTTTTGGGATGTGATAGCCGTCGAACTCGATGTCCTCGCGTGCTGTTCTGAAGTTGCCGAAGATAGGAGGGTCGATGCGAAGTGTCTCCTGTGCAACTTGCCATGTGAACTTCATCTTTGAGAGGTCCTCCCAGGTGAGAGCCTCTCCCTCAGCCTTGTTCCTTGCAATCTCGTCATGCTCTGTACGTGTCCCGAAATTAACACACAACATGCTTGCATGACTGTCCGCAAAGGAAAATAATGAAGAAGAAAAAGAGATATTGTACATGTAAAAAAGCATACACGATGGTGTCTTTACGAAAAAAAAAAGCATAGACGATGGTGTGGCACTTACCTTGCACCATAGCGGCGAAGGTAGCCGGATCATTGGCGAGGTGGCCGACCATGCACGTCATGAGTATGGAGGTGGTGTCATGTCCGGCAACCAGGGCGAACATGCCGTTGTCGAGAATTTCCTCATTGGTTAGCAGCTGCTGGCCATGGTCGTCCGTCATGCTGAGCAGGCGGGTGATGAGGTCGCTATTCGGCGACGCCTTGCCCTGCTCCAGCTCAGCCTTCTTGTCACTCGTAATCACCTCGAGCAGCCGTCGTGCCCTTCGGCCGGCCTTGAGGCTCCGGCTGAACGTTGTGAAGGGAAGGTTGATCGGGATGGCAAAAACACCCTGGATCATGCGCCCAAAGTCACCGGTGAAGGCCTCCCGCGTGGCGCCCGTCTCAAGGCCGAAGAGTAGCGAGGAGATGATGTCGAACGTCAGCCCCCTCATGAGTGGCAGCACCGTGACGGTGGTGTGGCCGTGCCAGTGCTCCTCTAGGTGGCGCCTCACCTTGGCGTCAATCCTCCCAGTGTATTGCCTGAGCATGTCCGGCTTGAGGAACTCCATTAGCGCCCCACGGATGCGCCGGTGATCTTCGCCGTGCATGTCCACGATGCTCTTCTCCCCGAAGATACGCTGGAAGGACCGGGGCGTCCTCATCCGCAGCCTGCTGCTAAAGAACATGAACTTGTTGGCCGCCGGGCCTGTCAGGAAAACCGTCGGCGTGCAGAACACCGATGCCTTCGAAACCGGCCCATACCTCTTGATCCGGTCCTGTATCCACTGGTTGCCGCTGCTGGCGCGTGCGGCTCGGAAGACGCTGAAGGTCTGGCCAATCACCGGAAGACCTAGCGAGCCAGGGGGCAGGTTGGCCGGACCCCATTTCCTGGCTCTGGTCAAGAGGTGGATGGCTATGGCCGAGGCCGTGATAACCAATGCTACGACTTTGAGCAAATAATCCATCTCAAGAGCTTGTATCACATGCTGGAAGCTACTTAACTGAAACTAGGATTGCAAATCAGACTTTGCCGCCAGTTTTTTCTTTTTCTTTTTGCGATTGAACTGCCACCTAGCTAAACTCCCACTGGTGCACACGTTTTGGTGCTTGCTTCTCACAATTGTACTCTATATATAGCAAATGCAAGGGTATGTACAGGGTAGGGTGGACGTGACTCGATCTAGCCAAGTCTCCTATAGTGGACGTGGACTTGACTCCAAGTCAAGTGATGCCCTCTTCTTCACCATCACACATCTATGTATGGCGTGCCAACTGCAGAATTTAGTTCCTTTTCCATGCACGTGCTTGACTTTCGATTTTCCAACTATTAAGACTGGCCTATAATACAGCAAAAACCCTTCGTTGCACAAATTATGAAAGATTTTGGGAGATATTTGATTTTGATCGAATCTGCAGAGAGACGTAAAATTACACATCTTATTTTTGAAGGAAATAAAACTCCTGCTATGTTATTTTATTGATTTTGGGGTTTATAATACAAAATGAAAGAGATAAGGCAATGGTACAAATGATTTGAAAAGAAATAAAAAAACAGAGCCTATATGAAACTGTCCACCCAAGTAGCAAAGTTTGAATATGCTTTTCTAGTGGCCCTTAACTTCAACCACTCTATCTCCTCTTTGAAAACAGCCCGGAAATGATAGCTATTTGGGACCTTATTCTGGAAGATGTAGGGTGGATGTACTGATATTTCGAAAAATAAAAAAAATGGCTACCATTACTGGTCCGTAGCACATAACAACAATATATAGATCAGTTGCTCATAATCAACAAGTTCATCTTATAATCAATAGAACATAACATAGCATTCATTACAAACATGTTCATCTCTACATAGTCAACTAACATAACAACAATATATAGACCAGTAGCTCATGATCAAGAAGTTCATCTTATAGACCATGGAACATAACATAGATGGCATTCATTACAAACATGTTCATCTCATACATAATCAACTAACATAATCAAGAAGATCAGCTTATAATCCATAGAACATAACATAGATAGCATTACTAGTTATATAGATAGCTATTCCTAGTCCTCATGGTCAAGATCCTCAAAGTCGGAAGTGTCGGACGACGAGTATAGGAAGTATGTATACCATTCACCATAGCCGAGATAGAACGTGCAACTCCCCATGACTTACATCTCGTAGCGATCTACAAATATTCTCCATTGGTATCCGCTGAAATATGTTCACCCATCCTCCTTGGTAACAAGAACTATGTTCAACCGAGTTGGTATTGTTAGCTTCACCAGAGTGACCTCGAACATTCGAGGGTGATCATTAATGGGAGCTCCGAGAAATCATGTCTGGTTCCGTGGGCGATGTACTGAAAAGAACAAGAATTAGGCATTCATTTTAGGCTTGGAACCAATTTGAACATTTCAAACGCAACATGCATGTCAAATGAAAACATACCATTCTATTTCGAAAGTCCTCTTGTAGAATAACACTAAATCTCTTATTAATGCACTCGACATAGCCACAACGATCTCAAATGTCCATTTCCTATGGTAGTTCATTTCATAATTTAGACAAAAAAAGTAAAAATAATAAACATGATGTATATATAAACAACTATATCAAACTTAATTGAATGTAAAATTAACATGTACACAATTCATCAAGTACACTACTTGTAAATCAACCAAACCAACTATACTACTAGTAAATCAACCAAATCTATCAACTACACTAGATAGATCTATCCAAATCAACCAAATGAACCTAGATTGATATAGGAACTACACTACATGTAAATCAACCAAATCTATCAACTAAACTAGATAAATTATCCAAATCAACCAAATCAAACTAGATTTATGTAGCAACTACACTACTTGTAAATCAATTAAATCAACTATATTTTTTCTTGATCAACCCAATCTAAAAACTGCACTACATTAATCTAAATCTTCTAACTTATACAACACTAATTAAAAACAAGAGGACAAGAAGGAGAGGCTCACTGGCCTGGGACGAGGGGCATCGACGTCGGTGGGGTAGACAACGATAACGGTGATAGTAGGCAGCGGAGGCGGCAGAAGAGAGTGTCGTCGGTGGGGACCGCGACAACGGCAGCGGGAGGCATGGGGGGGTGACGGTGAGAGGATGGAGGGGAGGAGGCGGCGGTGACGGCGGAGGTGCATGGAAGGAGTACTAGCGGTGACGCCGCGGATCAAGTAGAGAGGAAGGATATGAGAGAGTGGCACGGTTGCTCGATCTAGGTTGGGGTTATATCTACAAGTGGGACTACTGGTGTGGAACTGCCGAGCTATTAGAATTCATCCGAGGCGCACCATTGATCTACCAAGGACCAAACAATGACACGAGCACGACACCGAAATTTGTTAACGAGGTTCACCGATATGGCTACATCCCCTGGGCATGACTACGGGGGCTCCTCCCCATGACACCGTTACAATACCGCACCCCGGCTGTCCGGGTACCGGCACACGTCGTTGTCTCCCCCGCGTACCTGAGCTATTATGTTTGCATAGGTTACATAGTGTGTCTAGCCCCACTATATAAAAGAGGTCAAGGATACAAGTGTCCTATCAAGACACGGCTCCATATCATGTCTAAACACAATACAACTACAAATCCAACTGTAACCTACCTTATACACTGTATTCGACACAACTGTAACAAATTGATACCACTTGTTATAATAAATCCGAGGCGCTCCATCGATTATCCCGAGTCAAATTCGGAGTTGTCTCATCACATGTATGACCACCAGAGCCCCTGGCTCATCTCCACGTCCTCTACATACCACAGGCCTCGCCGCTATTACTGCGTCGAGCCTTCACTGTCTCAAGTGTCGCGAACCCACACCACTCAACCCCTATATATTGCAGAGTACCACCGATCATCTTGACCGATGACAAGTTTCACGCTTCCATCAGACCACTGGGCTCCAGTCCGAACTACTCCCTCCGTTCCAAAATATAGTGCGCCCACGCTTCCCGAGGTTCAACTTTGACCATAAATTTAACCAACGAGACCGACTGCGATGGGAGCAAAAATTATACCAATGAATTCGTATTCGAAAGAAGTTTTCAATTATATAATTTTTGCTCCCGCCGCAGTCGGTCTCGTTGGTTAAATTTATGGTCAAAGTTGAAGCGTGGGAACCGAGGACGCACTATATTTCGGAACGGAGGGAGTATGTGTCTCTCGCTTTTCCTGCTGAATAGGTTGCGATCTTCGGATCCTTCCATTGTAGCCCCTCAATCCAGTCCCAGCTTCAACATGACTCTATGGTAGATGATCAGTCCATCCCCGTGCCCCATCGACCTCAAGCTCTCATGTGCACCGTCTTGGATCAACCCCCTGCCATAGTCTTGTCGAAGCCACACAAGCCGTCAGGCCTGCGACACGTGTTTCCATGCCCCAGAAGGCGGTTACCATCAGCATCACGTTCCTATGTCATCGTTGTTGAGATCATCAGCATCACTCCCATCTTTAGACCGCACAACAACTCACGCCCCGGCCAGTAGCCACCACGTCCCGTCCTGCCCACCAGCGCCCTTGCGGCTTCAAGCATGTATCTGGCACACCGACTAGCACTGGGGCGCGGACACACACGCGCTCGGGCGCACCGGCACAACCTCTGATCCTGAACTGCTTTCCTCCACGCGTGGCAGTCCCGCTGGTCCACGCTACGTCGTCATTACGAAACAGATTAGATCTCGCCAAGCGCTGTTGCTGCCTGTTTTCGATAGCTTCTCACGCGACGATCTCCGATCCGTGCCGCACGAGTATGTCTTGACTTCGCAGCCGCCGGTCCTTGTTGTTTTCCCCTAAATCAACGATCCGCATCCTCAAAATCGAACCTTGCTCTGATACCACTTGTTAGAATTCATCTGAGACACACCATTGATCTATCAAGGACCAAGCAATCGCACGAACAAGACATCGAGATCTGTTAACGAGGTTCACCGATATGGCTACATATCCGGGACATGACTATGGACGCTCCTTTCTATGACAATGTTACAATACCGCACCCCGGCCGTCCGGGCGCCGGCACACGCCGCCTGCTCTCCCGCGTATCTTTGCTATTATGTTGGTATAGGTTACATCGTGCGTTTAGCCCCGCTATATAAGAAAGATCAAGGATACAAGTGTCTTATCAGGACACGACTTCATATCCTGTTTAAACACAATACAACTGCAAATCCTACTATAACCTACCTTATACACTATATTCGACATAACTCTAAAACGAGCAACGCGGTGGCACTTGTTTACTTTCACATCGGTGGTATTTTTACCTTGTTAGGCAATGGGGTCGCACATAATAGTGGCGATTTTCTACAAGTTTCACGCCCGTGGTATTAATATAGCACTGGCGGGGCAAGTATTCCACGCCACTGGTTTTATTTATAATCCAGTCCCATCTCACCACCGGCGTGCATCTATGTTGCCCCGCCACTGGTAGGGTTGCTGCTATAAGCAGTTTCCTTGTAGTGGCCAGAAGCTCCCAAGAACTTCCTTTAGTCTCTTGTACCAAAACGTGAGCTTGGCACTGTCATCCATCTCGCCAGCCTTCCCTCAAGCGACATGGATATTGACACAACACTTAGCTTCGTGCCATGTTATGAGTACCCCTTATAGCTTAAAGTCTGCAGCAATGGACTACTACTTGCTTATAGTAAAGGTAGCACGGATGCAGAAACTTCTAACGCCATTGTGTACAATCCGGCTACTGACGTTGGGTGATACTTCCATATACTGAACCTGGACCGACCATCAGTGCCCATATCAGGATTACTGTCCGCACTAGCAGGAACATTGTAGCATCTGCCTCTCACATAGTAGTCATTTGGATTAACCTCATCATCATAATCTTCTTGTCCCTGCACGTCCATAAATGCATCACCACCGTGTGCCGAATGTGTCGAAGAAGATTCATGTGTGTCGTTCATTTGATTGGGCATCTACAAAAACAAATAGCACATATCTTATTAATTCATATATAAAATACAAAATTTTGGCATGACCTTTACTAAAAATAGGATATATTGGTTGCCACAAATCTGATGAAACGGAAATTAATCAACGTTTCGCCAAAAATTGGCAACCCTACGCATTCCGTGGAAACAATACACAAGCAACCACATTTCCATCGAAACAAAATTTGAACCACATTTCCTCAAACACATTTCGATCACTTACCAGAGGAATCGAGGTGTTGGCACCGATTGACGGGGCAGGTGGACGACGGCAGGGGTGATTAAAGGCGCCTCAATGAGGTTGAGGTCATTCGGCCCGGCGGCGCGGCGGCGGCAAGGAGGGGATAAAGGCGGCTCGAGGTCGACGCGGTTGGGGACGGACGACGAGGTAGAGGCGATTGGGGTCTACGACGACTCGAGGAGCGGCGACCAGATGGGATGGTGGGCGATGGCGACAGGGAAGGGGGGTGGCGGCAACGACGACGAAGGTGGCAGCAGCGACGTCGGAGGGGTTTGGCGGCGACAACAACGAATGTGGCGGCAGCGGCGCACGGAGCGAAGGGTTGAGCGCACGAAACGAAAGTTTGCGGTGAACATAGTAGTCATTTGGATTAACCTCATCATCATAATCTTCTTGTCCCTGCACGTCCATAAATGCATCACCACCGTGTGCCGAATGTGTCGAAGAAGATTCATGTGTGTCGTTCATTTGATTGGGCATCTACAAAAACAAATAGCACATGTGCTTATTAATTCATATATAAAATACAAAATTTTGGCACGACCTTTACTAAAAATAGGACATATTGGTTGCCACAAATATGATGAAACGGAAATTAATCAACGTTTCGCCAAAAATTGGCAACCCTACGCATTCCGTGGAAACAATACACAAGCAACCACATTTCCATCGAAACAAAATTTTGAACCACATTTCCTCAAACACATTTCGATCACTTACCAGAGGAATCGAGGTGTTGGCACCGATTGATGGGGCAGGTGGACGACGGCAGGGGTGATTAAAGGCGCCTCAATGAGGTTGAGGTCATTCGGCCCGGCGGCGCGGCGGCGGCGAGGAGGGGATAAAGGCGGCTCGAGGTCGACGCGGTTGGGGGCGGACGGCGAGGTAGAGGCGACTGGGGTCTACGACGACTCGAGGAGCGGCGACCAGATGACTTGGTGGGCGATGGCGACAGGGAAGGGGGGTGGCGGCAACGACGACGAAGGTGGCAGCAGCGACGTCGGAGGGGTTTGGCGGCAACAACAACGAATGTGGCGGCGGCGGCGCACGGAGCGAAGGGTGTGAGCGCACGAAACGAAAGTTTGCGGTGAACATAGTAGTCATTTGGATTAACCTCATCATCATAATCTTCTTGTCCCTGCACGTCCATAAATGCATTACCACCGTGTGCCGAATGTGTCGAAGAAGATTCATGTGTGTCGTTCATTTGATTGGGCATCTACAAAAACAAATAGCACATATGCTTATTAATTCATATATAAAATACAAAATTTTGGCATGACCTTTACTAAAAATAGGACATATTGGTTGCCACAAATATGATGAAACGGAAATTAATCAACGTTTCGCCAAAAATTGGCAACCCTACGCATTCCGTGGAAACAATACACAAGCAACCACATTTCCATCGAAACAAAATTTGAACCACATTTCCTCAAACACATTTCGATCACTTACCAGAGGAATCGAGGTGTTGGCACCGATTGACGGGGCAGGTGGACGACGGCAGGGGTGATTAAAGGCGCCTCAATGAGGTTGAGGTCATTCGGCCCGGCGGCGCGGCGGCGGCGAGGAGGGGATAAAGGCGGCTCGAGGTCGACGCGGTTGGGGGCGGACGGCGAGGTAGAGGCGACTGGGGTCTACGACGACTCGAGGAGCGGCGACCAGATGGCTTGGTGGGCGATGGCGACAGGGAAGGGGGGTGGCGGCGACGACGACGAAGGTGGCAGCAGCGACGTCGGAGGGGTTTGGCGGCGACAACAACGAATGTGGCGGCGGCGGCGCACGGAGCGAAGGGTGTGAGTGCACGAAACGAAAGTTTGCGGTGAACATCACCCCCCCCCCCCCCAACAGGCAAAGACAATGGGGAAAATAGCTATGGCGTTGGTGACATCTCCAACGCCATAGATATATCAGCTATGACGTTGGTGACGTCACTAACGCCATAGTTATTTTCCATCCAAAATTACATCAACTTATAATTCAACTTTTGATGGTCAATACAAATGTAGAATGATAATAGAATACGATCACGACAAAAATGTTAAAAGGGGGTGGATAATGTCACATCCGGAAGAAGATTATTACATTAAAATACGATCGAATGATGCCAAATTAATAATAAATAAAAAGATAGATAAAATTAACTACGACGTTGTTTCTCGGTTTCTTTTGTTCATGTGGGGGATCTGAACCGATGTTTTTCTCTTGTTTGTGCGGATGCTCTCAGCGGAGGCTTTTCTCCTATTTGTGTGGGGGCTTTGAACAGAAGTTTCTACATCCGATGTGCTTCTATGTCTTTTCTTACACTTAGCTTTTCGAATAACGTCATCTTCTTCTTGATAGATACCAGATTGGTCATAATCATCTAGATCTTCCTTCTTTGACAATTATTTATCGTTGCGTTTATTTCTACCCATCGAGGTGATTTTCATGTTCTGCAATATTTTTTACACATCCTTCTAGCTTATCATCATGTACGCTCCCTTCGACTTCGACATCCTTCTCTTCCTCATCATGACTTGTCCACTGTGTGTACCAAGCATGAAATCATATTTCAACAAGTGCATCTTCACACAACCAGAAAAAGGGTCAATCAAAACTATGTTTTTGCACTTTTTACATGGACATAATATTTTTGTTTCCCCTTTCCGATTCATATCTTTCGATTTTCTATATATTAGTTCGTTTCTATTTCTAGATATCTATTTCCAACGCAACCTTGAAGAACCCATTTATAGTTCAATCCGTACATATATATTCCACCATAAATCTTCCACAGTGCCTCCAAAAAATGGTCAGAAACCATTTCAGCATATTTTGTACTATATACACACACATATATGCAGGCTTTACATACCAAAATGATATACACAAAAAAATACAGTCGCCTAGTTCACTTAATTGATCGAAGGCAGAGTCCGTCGATCGTGTATCTCTATACACACATATATGTGAGAGTACCGTTAAGAGATTGTCTATGATTAACCAGGCCGGACGGGTTAACTATATATAGAGATGCAAATACTAATGTCGTTCTACATTTAGGAACTCCATCACAATATTTGTGAGCTCCACAAAATATACCTATGACGTACCATATAAGTTCCATGCCACAAGTAAAATGCATAGTCTTGACGTATGAACTTTATACACGCCAACAATAATATGTGAAAGGAGAGAATGTTGGGGTCCTCATACAAGTGACGTTCAGCAGAATTAAAACACCACCACTATGTGTGTATCAATAACATACAAATTTAGGTAACGCTAGCACTATTTGAAGATAATAGTGCTGGCGTTGGAGAAAAATAGCACCCCACCAACAAGAGTTATGGCTAGCCATTTCTCTACTAGTGTAGTAGTGATAAATTTCTTATATGGAATCTATTTTTGATCGTACGCCACTCAAATGTTCAGAGAAACACACGGATAAGAATGATTCCGCGATAAATCAAGGTAGGGCGCCTTAATGGGAGGTTTGCCCCTGTGTGTAGCCAAGAGGGGAGCTAAAACAAGTGCTTTATTATTGGTTTTGTGTATAATAGCCCTATATAGCTTCGTTATAGTATTGCTATAGATATCCCGGAGACGTCAAGCTACAGCTATGCATTTTTAACGCTAAATTAAAAACGAAGCTAATGGCCCGCTAAATTCCGCTATAGCATTAAATTTGGGATCATTTAACCCGCTAAGCCGTTGTAGCCAAAGGAAGGACTCAAATGAGTTCCATCATGCCATCAATATTACTCTATTATCCCTTTCTTGTTTTTATCTATATACTAAAAGGGCAGTGCGCGTTTTGCCGTGCCGCTTATATTTTTGGAGTTTTACATGTTCTATGTAAAAAAATTGAAGTTGTGAAAAATATTTACTTAGTTGGTTTGGCGTGTGGCGATGCAATGGAACGCATTTTTTATCAGATATGCTACTTCTACGGACGAACTTTACAAAATCATACTTACAGATGGATGTGTCAATTTATGGTCTGGGATTTGGAAACAATTGGGCCAACGGTGCAAATTGGGAAAGTGATTGGTGGGACAGTGTTTGGTATGAGCAATCCGTAACGAATTCGTTCGTGAGTTTATCATTTTTTTTATTGTGGTGTTTGGGTGAATGTTTTGACCATGTGATTGAAGGACGTCTTTTAATTAGTACAAAAACATGAGAAAGTTAGTTACGTTGTTGGAAACATGTGTTATGCTGGTGCTAAACGTGTCATGGACGACACTTTCATTTTGTCACCCAGTCATTGAGAGATCCCACCATGAAGCCAGGATGAACGACCCAATCAATTATGTATCCAATCCAAATTGAAGAGTTGAATGAGGGGCTTTAAAACATGATAGCTTAACGAAGTTAGAGATTTCATTGCCACAAGAAAGGATTGATGGGGAAGCTTTAAAATTAAGAAGCATAGTGTATTAAAAAATGAAAGAGAGAGCTCATTGTGAATTTTTTTAGTTGAATGAGGGGCTTTAAAACGGGATAGCATAACGAGTTTAGAGATTGCATTGCCACAACAAAGGATTGACGGAGCCTAAATCAAGGATTGATGGGAGAAGTTTCAAAATTAAGGAGCATAATGCATTAAAAATGAATGAGAGAGCTTATTGTGAAATTTTTGACTCGGTCAAAATTGGATAAACCAACACTAAATTGAGACCTCAATTGATTTGGAGGCCTTAAAAATAGAAAGCTTGGTGTTATAGAGGATTAAAATAATTGAATGAAAAATTGTTGACCGGTCAAAATCGGTGACTCAATTCTAAATTGATGACCTCAATTGAACGAGAGGCCTCCAATTCTAGAAGAATTAGTGATATAGTATATATGACGGACTGATGCAAATCTAACATGTAGATGTCAAATATATGTGACATATGATGTACGATGCATAATTGCATGCTTATTTTTCCAAAAGTTTCATGAATTAAGAACAAATGCTAAATAGGGCTAAATAGGGCTTCGCTTCGCTATAACTTTTCCAAAAGAAACGAGATCGAATTGATATGCTCGGTGACGGGTGGGCTGGATTCCAGCGCGAGAGCTAAAACGAAGAACGTATGGAACGGGTAATAGGGAAATTGCTCGTTGTTTTCATCTTCCACCAGTCAGTCACTTTAGTCCAGTTCACGACTAGCGGCCAAGTTCCAGGAACTAATACTTTTCCCGAAGTGTTTGACTAAGAATAGAGAGCTCCAATGTGCGGCACTATCCAGGTCTCCAATGTGGGCATCACTTTCCAGGATATAGACTAGTTGGCAACATCACTATCCAGGTCTCATCCGTTGCCTCCAACACCTGCTTGCACGGCACGGCACGGTGAGAAACCTCCGGCCGATGCCCACACATGACACATGTGGCATGACTTGCGTGCGTGTGTATCGATCGGGACTTCCATTCTGTAAGTCGGTCTGCATCGACGAAACACGGCGATCCTCGCTAGTTTCTTGGATGCATCCGCTACGCCATTTCTCCAACCCCCACCCTACCTCATCACTTCGTCGTCGTCCTCGGGCGTCGCCTCCATACATATATGTGCTCCATCGCTCGCGTCAGTCACCTGTCCGATACATCAGTAAGTACTCCATCTAGTAGGCAAAAATGAAAAAAATGGACCTATGGACGAAACAATATCACAAAGTGAACCGTGTGTCGCCAGACAGATAGGCGCTGCACCACACTATCCAACCGTGGGTGAAAGAATTTTATCCAGCTGATCATTTTGTATGACGCCCGACAGATAGGCGTTGCACCACACTGTGCAGCGCCTTACAGCCGACTAGCCAAAATTATCTCCTCTACCTCTTGGTGACGCGTAACTTGTTCTTTTTGTTTTTCTCGAGAAACAGCGGCGGTTTGCAGGTTGGTGGTGCAGTGCAGTGCAGGTGGGCGGCATATCATATGTAACATGACATATGTAACATGAATTGCCTGAGTCGTGCTCAAAATAACGATGGCTGTTGTTTATTCGTCTCATGCTTTCAGTGTCTTGACTGTTGACTCAATGGTGCGAACACTTGGACTGCAATGAATCATTTGTTGGGCTAAGTCTCTCCAAGTTCCTTTTATTCCAAAGATCGGCAGGAGCACGGCCATTTGTTTTTCTATTACAAGAATGACCAAAGAGAATAAAACCAAATATTTCCAGCTCAGCTTTGACGAGTAACACAAAGAAAAGAAAAAACACCGGAGACTAAACGCCACAGGTCGAGAGAACGACGCTATACTGCTGTTTATGTTTATGGTTTTTTTAATGGGCAGGAAGAGCGGTCTTGAAGGACCCCGACGGCTTCATTTATAATATCATTAGAGTATATTTACATAAAAGACCTTGATAGGAAAGAAAATATAACCAGACCCTTAACTTTTGCCCCGAAGACCCTGGAACAAAAATGAGAAAGCAATCAAGTCCAAGTCATCTTCTAGGTCCTTCTCCATTGTTCTCCTGAAAAATCAACCGAAGGCGATCAACCGCATCACCTTCGGGGATGTGACCACTTGGTGTGCAGCGACAGGAGCCAACAGCGTCGGAGCTCGAGAGCCTCCATAATGGCACAAAACCCTGGAGGTAAAATAACACCTTCTGCTAGCCTGGAGCCAACAAATACAGTGGGAGTGGCTACCTAATAGACTTTAGATTCAACAACGAGGCAATCGTCAGCCGCTAAGGAAGAGTTTCTAAGGAAGAAATCCCTATGATCTCCATGGATGCAGCCTTGTAAGAAGCTCCGGCACAACGCTACTGGCGCTGATGAACTCCGAGTGCCGCATCTAGAGCACATGCCGCAGCACGTCCTCCAGCTTCCCAACGAGCACAAAGAATAGGAGCGCTTCGCCCCTCTTTTGTCCCCCACTTGCAACGACCGCAAGTAGAGAGGGAAGAATCCCCCCCCCCCTTCGAATCTGTACTTTTGTTTTGAAAATCTACCATAATTATTCCAATAAATACTTTTGAATATCCCTCAATAGATTTAGCACATCATCAAATTAGCAAATCTCTATAAGACGAGCATGGTTATTCATATTGAATCTGGAAAATGAGTCTCTCGAGTCAAGACAAGAGAATTCCAAACAACTCCGAAGATAACTCATTTAAGCAAAGGTCAAAAGCGATGATAATAGAGTCTACATCAATATTGAAGGTTTTCACACTATAAAAATATATCAATATTGACATGTTGTGTTCTCCTTATTTTGATTTCCCGTAGTTTGCTACCATTTCATCCATATTGAGGATTGTGATATCATGTTCCGCGAAAATTGACACCTTTCAAGAGGGGCTATGAACCATCATTTTTTCAGTTCAGAAAACATGTCCTCACATCATCAAACATGTCCTCACATCATCAAACAAAGATATTGGCTGACCTACTAGAATTAGAAATTTATCCAATAAAATATAGAAAGCCAAAATAGAACGATAAAATGCAATCTATTGCATACATAGAGTTGCTTTTGGCCACTACCCGCCAACCTATCCAAAATACTCTCACACCCTACTTAAATACCACACCTAGGGAATTTTTAGACTAGGTGTTGTGTGGTCACCATGGAAAACCCCATGCTTGAGGAGCTAGGGTTTTGTAGAGGGAGAAGATGGCACTAGTGGACTCGACGACTAACAAGAAGCAAGTCACGATTTACCCAGGTTCGGGCCCCAGAGGGTAATACCCTACTCCTGCTTGCCTGATCTGTATTTTGACGAGTTGCACATGTGTTACAATGGTGTTGTGGCTCAGCTTGGATCTGGCAGAAAGGTGAATCTTACTGGTGTGTCTCTATGTATTCTCCTTGACGCCACCCAACCTTTATCTAGGACGTCGGGTCTCAGGTGTCGTAGCCCCAATTCTATGACTACCTTGCGAGGCACTCCGATTGTTCGAGTTGGGCCTCATCTCTTGTCCCATTATGGGCCTAATCTCCTTAGCATTGGGCTAGCCAATAGTGAGGACAAGACAATAGTGAGTCAGGTATATCAAAGAGAAAGAGTTGGTTTTCGTATAGGCTAGATCCAATCCTTATTTTTGTTCATAATCGATTCTGTGCAGTGCTAAATGAAACACGTATAAATTTCTCATACGGAATTTGACGTACGGCCACTCCTATTGTTCAGAAAAAACACATGCATAGGAATGTTTTCACGATAAATCAAGGTAGGACGGCTGTCCTACCTTGCCCTAAGGGGAGATTTGCCCCTGTGTGTAGCCAAGAGAGCAGCTAAAAGAAGTGCTTTATTTTTCTATGCATCTATATAATAATTGGTTATGTGTATAATAGCCCTATGTAGCTCTGCTATAGTCTTGAACATAGATTTTCAGGAGTCGTCCCGTTAAAGCTATGCATTTTAACGCTAAATTAAAAACGATGTTGATAGCCCGCTAAATTCCGTTGTAGCGTTAAATTTGGGATCATTCAACCCGCTAACCCGTTGTAACCAAAGGAGGGACGCAAATGAGTTCCATCATGCCATCATTCTTACTCTATTATCCTTTCTTGTTTTTATGTATATATGATGCACTGATGCAAATCTAACATGTAGATGTCAAATATATGTGACATATAATATATGATGCATGATTGTATGCTTACTTTCGCAAAAGTTTCATGAATTAAGAACAAACGCTAAATAGGGCTTAGCTTCGCTATAGCTTTTCCAAAAGAAACGAGGTCGAATTGATAGGCTCGGTGTCGGGTGGGCTGGATTCCAGCGCGAGAGCTAAAGCGAAGAACGTATGGAAAGGATAATAGGGAAAGTGCTCGTTGTTTTCATCTTCCACCAGTGAGTCTTTTTAGTCCAGTTCACGACTACCGGCCAAGTTCCAGGAAGTGTGTGACTAAGAATAGTGAGCTCCAATGTATGCATGTGCATTACTTTCAAGGACATGGACTAGTTGGCAACATCACTATCCAGGTCTCATCCGTTGCCCTGCTTGCACGGCACGGCACAGTGAGAAACCTGGCATGACTTGCGTGCGTGTGTATCGATCGGGACTTCCATTCTGCAAGTCGGTCTGCATCAACGGCGATAGTCGCTCGATTGTTGGATGCGTTTGCTACCTCATTTTTCCAACCACTACCCTACCTCGTCACTTCCTCATCGTCCTCAGGCGTCGCCTCCATCCATATATGTGCTCCACCGCTCGCGTCGTCAGTCACCTATCAGATACATCAGTAAGTCCTCCATCTACTTACCGATCTTACCATGGCTCCTGCTGCGACCATCCGAGGTGCGGCGCCCGCGCTCCTCCTGTTGGTGGTGCTGGCGCTAGCCTCTCGGGGCACGAGCGCGGCGCTCTCGTGCTCCACGGTGTACAACACGCTGATGCCGTGCCTCGGGTACGTGCAGTCAGGCGGGGTGGTCCCGCGGGCATGCTGCGGGGGGATCAAGAAGCTGGTGTCCACGGCGCGCTCCACCCCCGACCGCCGCACCATCTGCACCTGCCTCAAGAATGTCAGCGCCGGCGCTGCGGGCGGACCGTACGTCAGCCGCGCCGCGGGGCTGCCGGGAAAGTGCAAAGTCCCGCTGCCCTGGAACTGCAACTCGTACGTGGCATGGAAAACCAGGACCATTTTTGTTGTGTTGGTGATATGCGCGCGTCACGGTGTTTTTCTAGTGACATTTCGTACGAGTTATTAACGTGACCGTTTTGCTTGCAGGATAAATTGATGCCAGAAGAGGACGTGTTTCGACTGGGACTTATCAACCCTTCCCCAACCATACAAATGCAATGCAGCACTACTATATATATGTTGCGATCGAGAAGCAACCCTTCACGTACCCTGTAGATGAAGTACTTATACATATACATGTGTGTGTAATGAATAATTATCTAGCTGTATTGTGTGAGGCAATTAATGTATTACTACTATAAACTGCACCCGCCATGTGCAGAAAGAAATAAAATATTAAGAACAAATTGAGACAACGTACTTGATTTGAAGCTTATTCGATGGGTTTAGGTTTTCCATAGAAGATTTTGCACGTTGGTAGAATACAACATTGTCTAACATCGGTGATTGCTTTCTAAATTTTTTTGAAACTCTAAAATGTTTTTCTTATTTATTAAAAAAAATATGTGCTACAAAACGCCGCGTTCAATAGACATGGCATTAACATGCCGTTGTATCGCGTTTAGGTGTTGGGTATTATAGCATCTCTAGTCGCCGCCCCTATAGAGCGTCTGGATTGAACCTCGAATGAGCACTATGCGGGCCGCCCGGGTGAGATGGCACCATTGGGGAGCGCTTCTCCCCACTTGCAGCCCATAAACGCTCTCCTTATAACTTTTTCTTTTAATGCAAATCAAAATAAAATAAACTAGACCATGAATTCAAAGTCTTGGGCACACAAATTTAAAGTGTGGGCCACATTTTCAAAATCTAGGCCATCAGAAAACAAAGGTGCATGGCGCACGAAAGACATATCAGGCGGTGTCACCGTTGGTGGCACCGAGGAAGCCCACACCAGAGTCGTTGCCGATGTCGTTGTTGTCGCTGAGGATGTTCCCTTGGGTGCTGCCACTTGTAGCCGTGGGTGTCTCCTTGGGTGTCGTGGCGGGCGCCAAGGATGTCGTGGCCTCGGGTGCTGAGGATGCAAGCCCCATTTCTTCGAAGATCGCCACACGAAGCAGGTCATACACCGCCCTCGCCTGTGGATCCAGGATCAAGACGTCGGCGGTCAAGATCATGAAATTCTCCTTCCTTTTCTTCACGGTGACCTTGGACTTGTCGAGCTCGAACGGCTTGTAGGCCTTCTCCATCATTGTCACCCACTTGCCTCATTCGTGGCACGCCTCTCGTTGGAGTTCTTGGAGACGTCAGTGATGACCTTGTCATTGGATGCGTGCATCCTCTCGGAATTGGCCGCCGTCGCAACAGCCGCCTTTGCTTTTTTGTTGCCGATGGGTCGTCCCTGAGGATGGGACTGCGGCTGACACCGGTCGATTCTTTAGCCAGGATGAAGACGATGCGTGAAAGTTATTCTGGGCTTAATTCTAGGCGCCATCACACACGCCCCACCTCGACGACTAGATGGAGCAGCTGATAGAGCTGTATTCTATGGCCAAAGCGGCTATGGAGGACCTCTGCGTCAAACTGTGGCCTGCGGAGCCCCTACCGAGCAGCTTCTTTGGATTAGTTCGTCGGCTTCAGGAGGCCGGCCCTCGTATCAACCAATGGAAGGACTCGGCCTGCCTTGAAGGTGCCCATCTAGCATATGCATGTGTGAACACATGGTATCCAAGCCGTAAGATGTGTCTGTGGGGCCTCCCGAGTGGAAGAACCGTGTCCCCGACAAGTATTTACAGAGTTTCATAGATGGTGCTTGAACGACGGTGGACCCGTTGTAGCAAGGACTTTTTTTTCCTAGAATAGGCTGCTCCTTGGTATCCGAGGTGACATGATGTAAGAAGAAAAGTGTTCCTTTTGAAAACCGATAATCTTCTGTCGTTATTTGTGTTAATTATGACTCCTCTGCATCCATATTAATACTGCTGCGTAGGGTGTCTTTGTACTACTAGGGAAAAGCCTAGTAATACAGTAGCGCGGGAGGAGGAGACGCTACTGCTACGGTGCTATAGCTAACAGTTAGCAGTAGCATGAATCGAAAACGCGCTACTGGTATTAAACGTATTAGTAGCGCGGTTCAGAACCCGCGCTACTGCTAACTATTATAAAGAGGTTTTGTTTACCTTGCCACTACTAATCGCGCGTATTCCTCTTTTTATATAGTGTATTTACACATCATTATTCATATTAATATACAACATCATTAATAATTATGCAAAAAACAACATTTAGACACAGTAGACGGGTCCAAGTGTCAAATTGAATTAATAGGAAAATATGATGTTACAACGGCACACAAGTGTCAAATGAAAGGACTTGTGTGCCGTCGTAACATCATATTTTTCTACTAACCCAACTTAATTACTTGCACCCATCCATTTTAGTCTAATCCATGTCATCTAATAACTCCTCATCCTTAGTCATAAAACAACTTATCATCATCTTCATCATCTAACAACTCATGACAAGTTAATCATTACTACATAATGTCATAAACTAGAAAAGGTCATCTCTCTTAGCTAGCACATACTATTCTCTCCTAGGTAGAACCTACTACTCTCTCCTAGGTAAAATAAACATGTAAGCTCCTTTCACTCCATTATGAAGAATAGAGATCCACCTATCTCTGACATGTGGCATGCGCAAATCCTTCACGTCTCCGCTAAGTAGTTGTATGTGGAAGACGGTCTTGTTTAGAAAGACGAGACATCGGTGGCTCCCAGAAGATGGAATAAGGTTCGGCCCACTTTATTGCTTGTAGTCGTCGGTAGGTGGTCTATGGATCTGTTACAAGTTTTATTATTTTTAGCGTTCGTTGCAATTTCATAATTTAAAATAAATAGACCGGAAGTTTTCCTAAAAAAACATGTACAAGAACGTGTCATCAGCTTGCTTGATGGTTTAATTGGTTGAGTCGTCCCTATAGAATGATCACTGACTGCTGATCCATTAACCTTTGACCGTTGACTTTGCAAAAAATTGGTAAATTAAAGAGATCATGCATTTACAAAAGTTCACAATTTTTCAAAAAAAAAAGAGTTGAAAACGTTTATGAATTCATAAAAATTGTGAATGTGAAAAAAAAAATCATGAACCTTAAAAAGTTCACTTATTTTGAAAAAGTCATGGATTTAACTATTTTTTGTGAATTTGAAAAAACGAAAATTTAAAAATATTATAAGTTTGAAAAATGTTCAAGAATTTGAAAAAATAGTTCATGAATCTTTAAAATTCACGAATTCGGAAAATGTAATGGATTTGTTTTTTATGAATTTAGAAAATGTCGAGAATTTAAAAAACAGTTCATGAATCTGGAAAAAAATCACGAATTAGCAAAAAGTCATGGATTTTTAATGGGTCTAAAATATGGATTTAATTTTTTAAATGCATTCGTAAAACTTTGAAAGTTCATAAATGTTCATAAATTTGAAAATTCTCCAGGAATTTTAAAAACTTCATGATTTTAAAGAAAGCTGCTTGGATTCGTAAAATAATGTTAAAAAGGAAAATAAAAAAGGGAATGGAAAAGTAATAAAGAAAAATAAAAATAATAAAACCATACAAAACTTGTCCTAGAAAAACTAGTAGGAAACCGCCCCGAAATAAACCAGTGGTACCATTTAGAAGGTATCCCAAACCGGGGGGCAACTAGTTGGCGAACGCTCCTTCGAGAGCCTTCCAACGATCAATCTCACGTGCTGCCACTTGGCACGTCCTCAGCCGCCGCCACGTGTCACACTCTGATAGTTTCCTTCGAAAAAAAATTCGCATGTGTTTTTGGCTTTTTAGGTGGGGTTTTTTCGGTGTTCCAGCTTTCCATCGATCTTTCTTAGCTTTTGAATGAAAAGAAACTGAAAAAAAATCGCGAAAAAAAACCTTTTTTTTCTCCTTTCGCAAAAAGCACGGTTTTTCTTCCACGCGAGGCACCGCCGTGCCTTTCGGAAACGAAAAAAGCACGTGTTTTCTGTTTTTTTCTTTTGTGAGAGGCATGCTTTTGCTTCCGCGAGAGGCAAGGTTTTGATTTCGGGAGAGGCACGGCCGTGCCTCTCGTAAACGGAAAAAAACGCATTTTTCTAAAAAAAAAATCTATCGCGGGAGGCACGTTTTTGCTTCCGCAAGAGGCACGGTTTTGCTTTCGTCAGAGGCACGGTCGTGTCTCTTGGAAACGGGGAAAAAACGTGCTTTCTGTTTGTTTGGTTTTTTTGCAAGATGCACGATTTTACTTCCACGGGAGGCACAGGTTTGCTTTCGCGAACCGTGCCTCTCAGAAAAAAAAAAGAAACAAGAACCACGAAGGCATGGTAGCTCAGATCAGCGCTGCAGGCCCATGCGAATGAGGAGGAAGGTAGTTAAATTAGCCCAGAATGTTCTACCCTCTTTCTGAGAAATGGTTAAATTACCCATCTGAGTGTTTCTCTGACGCACCTTGCATGTCCTGTGTACTCCCTCGTTTGTTTGACTTTTGCCAAGCGCATGGACAATTTTCTTACTAACATGGTTTGTGAGTTTTGGAATTTATATGAATACTCACATGACAAAAGTAAAAAAAATCAAAATACTCAATTGTTTACAAGACTACAATTGCCAATATGCTGCTGAAGTGATATTTCAGTACCATTTTCGTACTTTAACAGGATTTACAAGCTAAGTCTAGTTCAGAGTTGAGTCGAGCTTGGCTTGCGAATTCTATGATTCAGTATCATTTTCGAACTTTAACAAAAAAAAAAGTGATGTCAAGCGCATAGAAATACTCGTACAATATATGCCCAAAACAGACACACACTAGCCAGACAGACATCAGCTGGTTAGAGCTATGACCAAGTAACAGCGGCCATACAAAATTTGTGTGGGCAAACAGAATCATCAATTCCTATCACGGCATACTGGATGTACAGAATTGCATCAGTCAGTACCTCTTTACAATAACGGAACGAAACTACGACCCCACAACTAATAACGGAACAACAAGTGCTCTTTCTGAGAGGATATAATACATGTTCGTTGTGAAGGGCAACATAATAGAGTAGAACAAACTCTACTGCCAGAGGTAATTAATACACAGAAGTCGCCTATGATAAGCGCCAGACCTCCAGTCAAAACACAGACGCAGAGACCGTCAACTTCAAACAGAATTATATTCATAGACATATATACACACACAACAAGATCCGTTATATGAAATCGTTAGAAAGCAACCAGGGTGGTGGGCATCAAATCGGGGCGCGCCCCTTTTTTCAGCGTCAAATGAACCTGTTACTTTCCAGAATCCTGCTGAAGCTACTAATGGTTTTGATACGGTTGGCCGTTGCTACTCACAGCTCAGAATCATTTTCCTCCTCGTTGATTGTGGTTCTGCCGGAGTGACTTCATCTTCATCAGCTTCAGGAAGCTGTAGACCAGGTGCAGCTTCAGTAAGCTGCATAAAAAAACATGCAAAGACAATGTTATCACTAACTTGAATTTGTTTTCACGTGAATAATAAGCTTTAAACAAAAGGGGCATGCATGTTTGGTCAGATCAAGAGAAAATATTGTGCTACAAATCAACACACACAGTTGAGTGTACAAACCGTACGCATTTTGGATGAAACAATTATCTTGTAACTTCGAAATAGGTATTAATATATTAATACACATTTTCATTCTTATTTTAAAGAAAATAAATTATGTTGGGATTTCTTTCGGAACTCCTAAACACAAAGATATCTACACATAGGAGTGTTCTCTTCTATTTATTTTAACATCAAAACTACCTTCTTGATTTCAAATTCAAAAACAAGTATCCATGGGGGAAAGGAATTTTGCTCCGGTTGGGCATTGCAACTCACAGCTTAGAATCAATTTTCTCCTCATTGATCCTCCTTAAACCCCATGAATCTCAAGCATCCACAGTGTTGTGGCTCTGCTGGCTCTGTTGGCTCTGCCAGAGTGGCTTCATCTTTTTCAGTTTCAGTAAGCTGCAAGAAAATGTTAAAAAATCAATGCTATCATTAAACTGAATACGTGTTCACGTTAATAATGAGAATTACACAAAAGGAACATGTTCAATAAGATAAAGAAGAAAATTGGTGCTGCATGTAAATCAATGCACACAGGTTGGTGTGTACAAAGTGAAGGCTGTTTGGATGAAATTGATGATCTTGGAAATTCGAAACAGGTATTAATACAGGTTTTCATTCTTATTTTTTTTTAAAGAAAATTACGCTGCAATTCCTTTTGAAACTCCTAAACACATATTTTCTACATAGAGATGAGTGCTTCCTTCTATTTATTTTTACATCAAAATGACCTTATGTTGCTTTCTTATGTTCTCAATAACAATGATATGTTGGGGAAAGGAATAATTACTTTACTTCCTAAAAGCGTTTTCTGCAAGAAAATCCCTCGAAGAAGTACGAAACATAAAAAGAGAACGTGGTCAGTGCAAAAACAAGTGTAATGTGTATATGGCAGATAGTATGGCAGGGCACATACCATTTGTTTGATGTGAGCAAGCTTTGCCTTGTTCTCCTCTGCTGCACACCACTTCCTTAATTCAGGGCAGCCAAGAATTGTCATTTGTTGGAGGTTTGAGAGCTGTTGTATGCTCTCTGGCAAAGTCTTGATGGCAAAGCACCACAGAATTTCAAGTTTACTGAGAGAGGTGAGTTCTCCTAACCATTCTGGCAGTGATGTAATGCTTTGGCAGTCGTACAGTGATAGTGATTGGAGCTGTGTGAGTTGCCTCATGTTACCGGGCAATTCCTGTAGCCTTCCGTACCTCCATAATTTGAGTTCCTGAAGAGACGTGAGGTCTGCAAACCATTCCACCAGTTGTGCACAGTCTGACATGTCTAGCTTCAGTGATTTGAGGGAGTGGAGGGCCCGGGTGATCTCTGGTGAGCTTGTCAAATCAGTGGAATGACAAATATCTAAATCACTGTGGGCAGGTAAGTGGTGAAGCAAACTCCACTGATGCAGAGGCATATTGCTGCGTGAAACTACCAGACTAGTAGACACAGGAGAAGAAGATGAGGAAGCATCAGTGTGTGCCACGCTCTCTTCGTATGATATGAGCACACTATCACATCCCAGTACACTCCAGGAAGCAGCTCTAGGAAGGTGTGGTTTTATCCTCAACCTGGGGCAATAAGATATATACACTTCCTCAAGCTTAGGGAACATGAGCTCATTCACACCATCTTCACCACATGAGTATGCTATGTTCCATTCTTCCAGGCTTTCCATCTCGCCCAGACTAAGAACTCGAAGGTTTCGTAGTTGGCCAAGGGGTGGTAGTTTGTTGCAGTTTGGCAAATCAGACATATCCATCCGTACAAGATTAGGGAGATAATTTCTGATATCCATTAGCCAGTGTGGAAAGCTGACACTACTGTAACCAGATATCTTAAACCCCTGCAAAGTATCTCGTGGCACTAGCTCCCTCAGCAAATCCATGTCTTCCACATATCTCCCTCCATCTTCGGTCCACCCTAATCTCAGATCAACAATGTTATTTTTCTCCCTCAGATTTATAATGTGTGCCTCTTCCAGAAACTTCACATTTTCAAGCATAGTGATACTCAGCCGTTCAGGATTTGTATGCTCAAGCAAGTGAATGTTGCTGTTAGATCCAGTACCATCTGAATATACAGAGAAGTCTGGCAACAAGCCAAAAAGGCTTCGAGTGTCCATTTTAGCCACACATTCTGGAATCCGGGTAACATGGGAGCACCCATCGAGAGCCAACTTACTGAGGCAGGTAGCATTTTCTGGTATGCTAAGAGGATAATCATATTGGGAAGACAAGTGCAGCTGCTTCATATAGGGAAGCATGCAGATACACCGAATGAAACTCTCAACTTGACCTATTGATGAGCTGTCAAAGATGTGATGCATGCACCATGATAGATTCAAATAGCGGAGTTCAGTGAACTTGCGGATGACTTCTGGCAGTCCTCCGAGATTTTTGCACTGTGATAAATCCAAATGTTGGAGTTTAGTAAGGCCACCCAACACTTGCGGTATCCCTAAAAGACCATCACAGTTTGACAAATCCAGATATATCAACTCTCCGAGGTTCCTAAATGACAATGGCAGTTCTTCTAGGCTCTTACAACATGATAAGTCAAGATGCATCAGACCTTTCATTTCACCAATTGACTCGGGCAATGTTGACAGATCACAATGATGAAGGTTGAGATAATTCAATTTTGAGAGCGTGCCAATAAAGTTTGGATTCATTCGGCCCCAGATTAATGGAGCACTAAGATACCTCAACTGCTTCAATTGACCAATAGAATCTGGCAACTCATGGCAATAGCCTCTGTGTAAGTCTAAGTCATGGATGTACTTAGCTGGTGAATCTGCATCATGATGGAACTCAATTTCTTTGTAGGCATGGTCCACAATATGCAGCGCCCTTAGCTTTGCATGTGAAGTCATGGATGACTTTAATGGCTTCTTACATTCTGTCCGCCATACATAGTGGCAGTAAGGGCCCTCCAAGTTAAATTCATCAGCCATGACCGATCTTGCGAGGTCATGCACCAGGTCATGCATGGTGAACGCTGTAACATCATTTCTTTCGTCGAGAGTTCTGGTGTCAGCCTGCAGGCATAACATAAAATAATGTAAGACTTGCAGTTAGAATTCTACTACCAATGTAAGGATTGGTTTGGCTGATGCGGTTGGAGGGAATAAAATAAGGGAATCCAGAGGTTATAACTCTACTGCGTTTTCCATCTAACCCATTCCTTTTTTTGATTATTATTATCTATGTCGATTATTTTTTTGTAAACTGCCTATTTGTCAACTATTTTTTCGTCTAATCTATTGTGTTTCATCTAATGCCTTTCCGCATTATAAAACAAAGGGAAAATAAGAAGTAAAATCAAGAACAGGGACACTATTTTTTTGTTTATTTTTTACAAATTCGACCATTTTAATAAAATGTTGACATTGAGTGAATTCTATAATTATTTATGTTCTTCCTAACATACTACAATTAAAACAAGGAAATAGCCCAGATAACACTAACAGTTGTATAGAAATTGTGGGGCCATTTGACAATTGATCATGTGGTGGAACATATTAATGTGACCGAGTAAGAAATTATTTCTCTCCATTAGAAATTTGAAAACCTGAAAAGTCGCTCGACACAGCAGCTTGCACAGGTTCACCGTTAAGAACAATTTCAGTTGTTAACAAACTATTAAGAGCATACACTTAACACAAGGATTTTGAGATTAGCAAAACGGCATGGATAACTCTATGAAATTGATTTGACTGCCTCAAGCACACAAAACTCAGAAACATCAATTGTTCCTCGTGCAAAAAAAAACTTATAATAAATGTAAAGCTTCACAGGAAGATGAGTTGGAATTGATGTGCTGGATTCATAGCCAATGAGGCGCTACAAGTATTGTTTATAAAGCGGTAAAGCGACCTAAAGCGGGCAAATATCTAAGGCACTGCCAGGGCGCCTTGTAAGCGTCTGAAGCGGGACGCTTTATAAACAATGGCTACAAGACACACTGCTACAGTAGCAGGACCATCTGCTCTATGTCATTGCAATATTCATCTACTGAGTAAAATAATGCTGAGCAGAGTCAAGAACTGCAGACCTCAAGTAACGAAAGAGCAAATGTCAAGTGGGTGATGCATACTTTTTCCATAGATACATGATCAAAGATTTTAATGGGACATGTACATTTTAAAACATCAATTATTTGAAAATGGAAGTAATTAAGTGGTTATTCCAACATATTGCCTTTAATGGTTTCCCAAAAAAAAGACTCGAGATTCTACTAACGGTTTACCAGAAAAAATACTCAACAACAACAACAAAGCCTTTAGTCCCAAACAAGTTGGGGTACGCTAGAGGTGAAAACCCATCAGATCTCGCGACCAACTCATTGTTCTAGCACATGGATAGCAAGCTTCCATGCACCCGTGTCCATGGCAAGTTCTTTGGTGATACTCTAGTCCTTCATATCTCTCTCAGATCTCTCTTTACGGACTCCTCCCATGTCAAGTTCGGTCTACCCCGGCCTCTTTTGACATTATCAACACGCTTTAGCCGTCCGCTATGCACTGGGGCTTCTGAAGGCCTACGTGGAATATGCCCAAACCATCTAGATGATGTTGGACAAGCTTCTCTTCAATCGGTGCTACCCCAACTCTATCTTGTATATCATCATTCAGGACTCGGTCCTTCCTTGTGTGGCCACACATCCATCTCAACATGTGCATCTCCGCCACACCTAACTGTTGCACATGTCGCCTTTTAGTCGGCCAACACTCAACACCATACAACATTACAGGTCGAATCGCCATCCTATAGAACTTGCCTTTTAGCTTTTGTGGCACTCTCTTGTCATAGAGAATGACAGAAGCTTGGCGCCACTTCATCCATTTGGCTTTGATTCGATGATTCACATCTTCATCGATATCCCCGTTCTTCTGCAACATTGACCCCAAATATCGACAGGTGTCATTCTAAGGCACCACCTGCCCATCAAGGCTAACCTCCTCCTCCTCGTGCCTAGTAGTACTGAAACTGCACCTCATGTACTCGGTTTTCTACTAAGTCTAAAACCTTTTGATTCCAAGGTTTGTCTCCATAGCTCCAACTTCCTATTGACCCCCTTCCAACTATCATCGACTAGACCACATCATCCGCAAAGTGCATACACCATGGGATATCTCCACAGCTCTAACTTCCTATTGACCCCCTTCCGACTATCATTGACTAGACTAGACCATCCGTAAAGAGCATACACCATGGGATATCTCCATGTATACCCTTGTGACCTCATCCATCACCAAGGCAAAAAGATAAGGGCTCAAGGTTGACCCCTGGTGTAGACCTATTTTAATCGGGAAGTCCTCAGTGTCGCCATCACTTGTTCGAACACTTGTCACAACATTATCGTACATGTCCTTTATGAGGGCCATGTACTTTGCTGGGACTTTGTGTTTCTCCAAGGCCCACCACATGACATTCCGTGGTATCTTATCATAGGCCTTCTCCAAGTCAATGAACACCATATGCATGTCCTTTTGCTCTTGTATCTCTCCCTAAGTTGTCGTACTAAGAAAATGGCTTTCATGGTCGACCTCCCAGGCATGAAACCAAACAGAGTTTTGGTCACACTTGTCATTCTTCTTAAGCGGTGCTCAATGACTCTCTCACATAACTTCATCGTATGACCCATCAGCTTAATTCCACGACAATTAGTACAACTCCGAACATCCCCCTTGTTCTTGAAGATTGGTACTAATATACTCCGTCTCCATTCTGCTGGCATCTTGTTTGCCCGAAAAATGAGGTTGAAAAGCTTGATTAGCCATACTATTGCTATGTCCCCGAAGCCTCTCCACACCTCAATGGCGATACAATCAGGGACCATCGCTTGCCCCCTTTCATCCTCTTTAAAGCCTCCTTGACCCCCGACTCCTGGATTCGCCGCACGAAACACCTGCTACTATCATCAAAGGAGTCGTCCCATTCAATGGTAGAGCTCTCACTCTCCCTGTTGAACAGCTTGTCGAAATACTCCCGCCATCTATGCTTAATCTCCTCATCCTTCACCAGGAACTAGTCTGCTCCGTCCTTGATGTGTTTGACTTGGTCAACATCCCTCGTCTTCTTCTCTCAGATCTTGGCCATCTTATAGATGCCCCTTTCCCCTTCCTTCATGTCTAGCCGCTGGTAGAGGTCCTCATACGCCCGACCTCTTAGCTTCACTCACAGCTCGCTTTGCGGCCTTCTTTGCCATCTCGTACTTCTCTATGTTGTCCACACTCCTATCGAGGTATAGGCATTTGACACAATCTTTCTTCTCCTTGATAGCCTTCTGGACACCATCGTTCCACCACCAGGTATCTTTAGCTTTGCTTCTACTTCCCTTGGCACTCCAAACTCCTCTGAGGCCACTTTACAAATGCAAGTCGCCATCTTCATCCACAAATTGTCTGCATCACCTCCTTCCTCCCAAGGGCCCTCCTTAATGACCCTCTCCTTGAACGCTTGAGCTACCTCCCCCTTGAGCTTCCACCACTTCGTTCTAGCGATGGCACGCTTGTCCTGCTGGACATGAATCCGGAAGCGAAAGTCAGCAACCACCAGCTTATGTTGAGGGACAACACTCACTCCAGGTATCACCTCACAATCTAGGCACGCACGCCCGTCTTCTCTTCTCGAGAGGACGAAATCAATATGACGAAAGTGTTGACCACTACTAAAAGTCACTAGATGTGATTCTTCTTCTTAAAGAGGGTGTTAGCTACTATCATGTCGTAGGCTAGAGCAAAGCTTAAGACATCTTTTGCTTCTTGATTCATGATGTCGTAGCCAAAGCCCCCATGCACCCCTTCAAAACATGTGTTAGATGTGCCCACGTGGCCATTGAGATCTCTCCTATGAAGAGCCTCTCGCCAATCGGTACACTCCTAACCACGTCCTCCAGGCCTTCCCAGAACTCCCTCTTGGTGTTCTCATTGTGGCCTACTTATGGCGCATACGCGCTGACAATGTTGAGAACTAAGTCCCCAACTACCAGCTTGACCAGGATAATTCAGTCCCCACGCCTCTTGACGTCTACCACTCCATACTTGAGGATCTTGTTGATTAAGATGCCTACTCTGTTTCTGAATGCAGCCGTCCCCATGTACCACAGCTTGAAGCCGGTATCCTCCACCTCCTTTGCTTTCTGCCCCCTTCATTTGGTCTCTTGGACGCAAAGGATATCAACACCTCTCCTCACCGTTGTATCAACTAACTCCCGAAGCTTACTTGTCAGGGACCCTACGTTCCAACTACCTAAGTGGATCCTCCTAGGCTCGGCTAGCTTCCTTACCCTTCGCACTCGTCGAGTCAAATGCGAAGGCCCTTGCTCATTTTCCACTACACCTGGGCGTCGATGTAGCGTGCCACTAAGGATGCGATGACCCGATCCTAGCTCACTTGCCACCGTATCCAGATCAAGATACGGTGCGCCACTAGGTGGGTGACGACCCGGCCCTTGCCCATTGAACACCACACCCAGGTTCCGATGTGACGTGTCGCTGAGAGGGTTATGCCCCAACAAAAATCTTTTGGGTTTCATCCCCATAAGAGAAAAATACTCAACATCCGTATAAAAAGTTCACCATCGGCCATGGTTGTAGTTCAATGTATTAAATAAAATAAGACAACAAGTAGTTGTGATAGGTATGGTATGACTCACCTTGGAAAGTTGAAGAAAGGACATCTCCAGAAGCTTCCTAACATAACTCTGACCGACTTGCCATGTAGAGAAAGGACTAGATGGCTCTATGAATCCAAGAGCAATCCATTGATGAATTATATCATATTTAATCATTTTGTGACCTTTTGGAAAGATTGCACAATAAGCAAAGCATAACTTCAAGTGTTGAGGCATGCCATTGTAGCTTAACAATAAGGACGCAAGCACTTCATGGGTATACAATGTATCTTCTGAAGTAGACAGTTCCCAGATTTGATTGTTTCTGACCGAATCCCAATCTTCATACAGCGTACATTTCAACATGTGTCCAAGTGATTGAGCAGCTAAAGCCACACCTCCACACCTTTTTGCAATTTCCTTCCCAATCGGCTCCAAACACTCTTTGTCAGGACAAGCTTCAAAGTTGCATTTTTGTTTAATAATTTTCCAGCACATTTCATCTGTGAAGGGAGGTAATTCGTATGGAGCAACGGTACCAATTTCATTTGCAATGCTTTTTTCGCGTGTGGTTACCACAACCATCACCTTGCTCCCCTCACCCTGCTTCAGCATAGCTTTCAATTGTTCTAGTTTACGCTGCTTCTCCCACAGGTCATCCAAAATGATCATGATCTTCTTACCAGTAAACAGCTCTTGAAGACGAGTATGAATCCTATGCAAATCAGATATCTGGCTCTGACTCTATGATAGCTGTGATATTATAGTGTTGCCAATTTGTTTCAAGTCAAATGTCTGAGAGACATAGACCCACACCAGAGAGTATTCTTTGAACTTAGAATGATTGAAAACTGATCTTGCCAAGGTGGTCTTTCCAATGCCGCCCAAGCCCCATATGGGAAATATAATGGTCCCTTGAGTGGTGCTCCCAGATAAACAATCCAAGATGTTCAATTCTTCATCAGGCCTCCCGATGATTTCTGCTTCCTCTATATACCCTGCAGTTTCTCGGGTATCAATAACTTGTTTCTCCTCCCTGTGGGTTTCTGGCGCAAAACCATACTTATTACGGTTGTCTGTTATCTTTTGTAGGCGCTTTTGCATCTTTTTCATCTTATGTGGCATCTTAATCTTCTTCATCTTAGCTGCGAACTACAAGAAGTACAATGTGGTTTGTCAGTACAATGGAAGGCTTTCAAAGCACATGCAATAGATTTTTTATCAAATCCTGTCGTAATTTAAATTAAAAGGTAGTCTTGGCATCAGCAAGCAAAATCCAAATTCCTACTCTTATCTCCATCACTGGACAAGAAGGATGAGGAAAAACTAGAGACCCGCCAGATCCAAGCTCCAGCACAAGAAAAACAGAAAGAATGAACAAGAAAGGAGCCGTCATGGTGGCGACGAGTTCAACATGTCTACAACACGACAAAGTATCACTCATAGTCCCACTTTGGGGAGTGGCAGGAGAGCTGGTGACGAATACAGCAGCAACCACACTCAGCAAGTAGAATTAGCTTTTACCCCGTCCGTTCTCAAAAAGAAGACATGTAACTTTTGGCTCCAATCAAACTGTGTAAAGCTTGACCAAGTTTGTAGGAAAAAGTACCAACAACTACAATACTAAATAGATATAATATAAAACTATATTTTATTATGGAATTAACGATACTAATTTGGTATTATAGTTGTTAATAATTTTTTCCATAAACTTGGTCAAACTTTGTAGCGTTTGACTTGAGGCAAAAGTTATATGCCTTTTTTTTAGAACGGAGGGAGTACTTAACATTGACTCAAAGATAAACTCCAACAGTGAAGTTCAGATCTACTTCACTACATAAAAAAAGTTTCAGATTTAGTTAACCTTTTATATTTGTATTCTAATTAAGAACTGAATTGCTAGCGTCTGTTCACCTCTTAGCAAACCCAGGGACCTGGTGGCACAAACTTTAAGTGTGTTTTTTTAATGTTCACGAACAAAGGAGCAGGAAAGTGTTTGAGCACAAGGGGGTTTCTTCAATGTGCCTTGCTGACCGGATAAGAGATGATATCAACCTCCCACATGAGGGTAGAGAGGCTTTGACCTGCGGGTTTTGCAGCCATATGTGGAAGCAACTTCTTTCTCATTTACTCGAGTTTCTCGGATGTTGCTATTTTCTTTCACTGCTATAATGCATAAGCAGAGCTCCTGCTGTTCTTGTCAAAAAATAATGAACATATAAAAAACTCATAGCAACACACGAGCATTTAGGTAGTTATCTAAAAAAAATGCAGTTCCGACAATTTAATTATATCTTAGAAAATAGAAACATTCAGATCCAGATGGATGCCAACCAAATAGACAGAATCTTTCATACCAGATCGAGATTGGTGTCATCTTCAAAATCTTCAAGCATGTCGGAGATGTCGTTTGCGGCATGCTTGAGCCGCTTTAGCCACAGACGCGTCAATTTATTATTGATAGACCGCGTCTCGGCGTCGCTGAGCACAGCTTCCACCGACTCGAGCGTCTCCTTCATATCCTCCAGATCCTTCTTCATGTTCTTGTGCAGCTTGATCTCGCCGGTGATAGTAGAACTGATCTGTCCTATCACCACCTTGATGACGGCTGAGGCGAGCATGCCCCCAACTGCCGCCGCGGGTGTCACCATGACTACTGTCTGTCGAGTTGGTTGTATGCTGAATATATAGGGGATTTTTTTACTTAAGCTCCAGTCCTCTCTATCAATCAAATCTACCAAAGCACTAGAAGCCAAAAGTTGAATCAGCAGATATCACATACTTGCAAATGATTAAATATAATCATCTTCATAAAAAAAAGTAGACAAAAGTGGGCTGATGTGCTTCCTAGGATATTATTACAGTTTCCAAAAGAGACTCAGCGAAAGCCCAGCTAAATTTGCAGGCAGCCAGAACTGCAGAGCAATGGAAGCCGCGCGCTTGCAAGAAGGTGCAGTAAGAGATTTGGACCTGCAGACGGTGCTCTCCGCAGATCCGGCCTGGCTGATGCCGGTGGCGGTGGGATCCGGCGAGGCGAGGTCGGAGGCGGCCGGGTCCAGGCGAGACGGCGGAGGGGTCCCAGCCCAGACCGGGAGCGCCGGAACGGGGTGGCGGACCGTAGCAGCGTCGGGATGGCGCGGGCGTCAAGGTGCCGGCCGATGCAGGAGGGGGGCGAGGGCGTGGCGGCCGGGAAAGAAGTGGAGCAGGCGAGCGCGGCGAGGAGACCTCAAGTCAACTCATCATTAACTCGTCCTCAGCCAAATCACTCGCACGCTAAAGACATACTCGATTTTCGAGCTTTAAGTTTGACCATGAATTTAACCAATGAGATTGATTGCGACGAGAGTAAAAATTGTACCATCGAAAACTTCATTCGAATACGAATTCAATGATATAATTTTTACTTCCGTCGCAATTGATCTCATTGACTAAATTTGTGGTCAAACTTCAATTTGAAAAAGCACGGACGCACTATATTGTGAAATGGAGGGAGTACTACTGTGCCCAATAAGTAAGTTGGAGTTAAATAAGCCATGTGCCCAAAAGATCGCCTAGATATTCCATGCGCTACTGACGAAAGCAGCCCCGCAATAATGTCGCGCCTGATAAAAATGTGTCGGCATGCTGGAAAAACCTGCATCGTGCATGGTTTATTTGATGTATCGAACTATCAACTGCCGGATCTAAAACCTTCTAGTGCCTTGTCGACGCTTCCCCGCCTCTCCCCAGCGCCTCCCCCTCCTCCATAGTTGTTCCCGGTGGTCGCTGTTGTTTCCTCTACCTGTTCTCCTCGTTGCCGCCCTCGCGCTTCATTCCACCGATGAACACCTCTTGGCGGCCGTTTGTACCTCGGACACCTACAAGGTGTTTGACAGAATACCTGCAACGTATGTATTGCTTAACTTTATAATTGTAGATGAATTTGATGCATGTTGTTTGTAGTTTTAAATTAGTTTTGAATCAAGTTTGTAGGATTGATGGTCGGTGGTTCGGTTTTCGGTCATCAGAAATTATGGAGGGAAAGGATTGATGCCCACAACAGATTAATGAGGAACTAGTTTTTGGAGAATCCCACATACCCCGCATCATCGTCGTTTAAGGATGAGCATTGAGTTGTTCAAACACATTGTGAAGAAACTGACGAGGCATGATCAGTTTTTTCAGCAAAGGAGGAATGCCGCCGGAGAACTCAGGCATAGCACCTTCCAAAAGGTGACCACCGCTTTGCATATGTTGTCATACGATATTCCAGCAGATCTAGTTAATGACCACTTGACATGGGTGAGAGTCGAGCCATCATGTCTTTCAAGCGCTTCGCAGTTGGAATTATGAAAGTGTTTGATCCGAAATATTTGAGAGTTCCCAATGCTGAAGACAGCGCATAGCTTCTGGAGTTCAACAAAGCTCGCGGGTTCCCAGGTATGTTTGGCTCAATAGATTGCATGTATTGGAGTTGGAAGAACAGCCCTGCTGCATGGCATGGACAATTCCACAGCCAGAAAAAGGGTTTCACTATAATCCTTGAAGCAGTGTTCGATCACGAGACTTGGATTTGGTATGCTTTTTTCGGAATGTCTGGGTCTTGCAAAATGACATCAATGTTATTCATCGATCACCACTTATGACTAAGATTGCAAATGGTGAAACTTCACCAGTTGAGTTTGTAGCAAACGGCCATACGTACAACTATAAATTCTATCTTGCGGATGGCATCCACCCAAAGTGGCAAACATTTGTGAAGCCGTTGAAGGCCCCGCAAGGTAAGAAAAATGTTCATTTTCACAATGCTCAAGCGACGGCTAGAAAAGATATGGAGAGAGCTTTTGGGATTTTGCAAGCTCAGTTGCTATTGTGAGAGGACCGGCTAGATTTTAGGATCAAAAGATGCTTTAGTACATCATGAAACGCTTATGTGATCAGGCATAACATGATCATCGAGAATGAGTGTGGACAAAATTTAGACTATTCTTAATACGGGTTGATGGAAAGACCCGTACAAGTGCGGAGGAGCACTGTAAGGGTGGCCTGATTTGTTGCCTCCTATCAATGTCATTCGACGTGCCGAAACGCATAATGAGCTTTAAAATGATCTAATCGAGGAGCGGTAGTCATAAAATGGGCAACATATGAGTTGATGTTATATATTATTTATTCAATTGAAAATAAACTATTTGTTGTATTATTCATGAACTATTTGTTATATTATTCATGAAGTATTCATTTGAAATAATAATTGAACTATTTATTTTTAATTTATTTTGCGTATATTTGATCTTCTTGGTTTTATGTTTGAGTAGGAAATGTGTTTGTACTTGACACACGCTGTATATCACTAGTAGAAAATGGTCCATTTGTTCCAGTTCCAGAGGCCCATTTGTCCCGGTTCTGGAACCGGGACTAAAGGGTCGGGACTAAAACCCTAAACCTTTAGTCCCGGTCCACTTATGAATCGGGACCAAAAGGGCTCCACGTGGCCGCTATGGGAGCCCAGGCAGGAGGACCTTTAGTCCCGGTTTGTAACACCAACCGGGACCAAAAGGCATCCACGCGTCAGCATCTGATAGGAGCTGGGGGGTTTTGAAAGGGGGGGAGGGTTTAGGGGGTTTTGAAGGGTTAATTTAGGGGTTTCATATTGTGTTAGCTAGCTAATAGAGAGAAGTGATCTCTCTTTTTCTGTGCTTGGTCGACGCTAGCTACTATACATATAGAGAACTCGACGCTAGCTAGTAAGCAAATGATGGAAAACCATTAATTACACACAAGATCTAACAGCTCATCATCATCTTAAGCATACAAAGTTAAAGTCTCATAAAACAAAACAAAAAAGATAAAATTGTTGGGAGACGTAGTAGTAAATCAAAAAAATTCCTACGAACACCAAGATCTATCCATGGAGAAACTAGCAACGAGTGGGGAGAGATTGCATCTTCATACCTTTGAAGATCGCTAAGCGGAAGCGTTACAAGAATGCGGTTGGTGGAGTCGTACTCACAGCGATTCAGATCGCGGTGGATTCCGATCTCAGCGCCGAACAACGGCGCCTCCGCATTCAACACACGTGCAACCTGATGACGTCTCCTACTCCTTGATCTATCAAGGAGGAAGGAGAGGTTGAGGGAGAGCTCCGGCAGCACAACGGCATGGTGACGGTGGAGCTGCGTGAACTCCGGTAGGGCTTCGCCAAGCGCTACGGAGAACGAGGAAGAGGAAGGGGAGGGCTGCACCGAGAGAGAAGGAAGTCGTGTCTCAAATCAGCCCAAACCCTTGGGTATATATAGGAGGAGGGAGAGGGAGGGCTGCCTTGGCCCCTCCTCCAAGGAGGAGAGCTTCGGCCGAAGGTGGGGAAGAGTTCACCTCCCACAAGGGAGGTGGATCTCCTCCTTTTAAATCCTTTTTCCCTTTATCTCTTGATCCCAGACGCATGGGCCTTTCTAGAAGGTCTTGGCCAGACCAATAAGGGCTGGCACACCTCCTCTAAGGGCCCACGAAGTCCTTTGGTCGTCACACCCCTCCCGGGGGTCCTCCGGCACCCTCCCAGCACTCTCGGTACACTACCGATGAGCCCGAAAACTTTCCGGTGACCAAAACTGGACTTCCTATATATCAATCTTTACCTCCGGACCATTCCGGAGCTCCTCATGGCGTCCGGGATCTCATCTGGGACTCTGAACAACCTTCGGTAATCACATATACCATTTCCCTATAACCCTAGCGTCATCGAACCTTAAGTGTGTAGACCCTATGGGTTCGGGAGACACGTAGACATGACCGAGACATCTCTCCAGTCAATAACCAACAACGGGATCTAGATACCCATGTTGGATCCCACATGCTCCACGATGATCTCATCGGATGAACCACGATGTCGGGGATTCAATCAATCCTGTATACAATTCCCTTTGTCTATCGGTATGATACTTGCCCGAGATTCGATCGTCGGTATCTCTATACCTTGTTCAATCTCGTTACCGACAAGTCTCTTTACTCGTTCCGTAATACATCATCCCATGACTAACTCCCTAGTCACATTGAGCTCATTATGATGATGTCTTACCGAGTGGGCCCAGAGATACCTCTCCGTCAAACGGAGTGACAAATCCCAGTCTCGATTCGTGCCAACCCAACAGACACTTTTGGAGATACCCGTAGTGCACCTTTATAGCCACCCAGTTACGTTGTGACGTTTGGCACACCCAAAGCATTCCTACGGTATCCGGGAGTTGCACAATCTCATGGTCTAAGGAAACGATACTTGACATTGAAAAGCTTTAGCAAACAAACTACACGATCTTGTGCTATGCTTAGGATTGGGTCTTGTCCATCACATCATTCTCCTAATGATGTGATCCCGTTATCAACGACATCCAATGTTCATGGTCATGAAACCGTGACCATCTATTGATCAACGAGCTAGTCAACTAGAGGCTCACTAGGGACATGTTGTGGTCTATGTATTCACACATGTATTACGGTTTCCGGTTAACACAATTATAGCATGAACAATAGACAATTATCATGAACTAGGAAATACAATAATAACCATTTTATTATTGCCTCTAGGGCATATTTCCAACAGTCTCCCACTTGCACTAGAGTCAATAATCTAGTTACATTGTGATGAATCGTACACCCATAGCATTCTGGTGTTGATCATGTTTTGCTCGTGAGAGAGGTTTAGCCAACGGATCTGCGATATTCAGATCCGTATGCACTTTACAAATATCTATATCTCCCTCCTGAATGTAATCATGGATGGAGTTGAAACGGCGCTTGATGTGTCTTATCTTCTTGTGAAACCTGGGCTCCTTCGCAAGGGCAATAGCTCCAGTGTTGTCATAGAATAGAGTCATCGGGCCCGACGCACTTGGAATTACTCCTAGGTCGGTGATGAACTCCTTCATCCAGACTCCTTCATTTGCTGCTTCCTAAGCAGCTATGTACTCCGCTTCACATGTAGATGCCGCCATGATGCTTTGCTTGTTGCTGCACCAGCTGACTGCCCCACCGTTCAAAATATACACGTATCCGGTTTGCGACTTGGAGTCGTCCGGATCTGTGTCGAAGCTAGCATCGACGTAACCCTTTACGATGAGCTCTTCGGCACCTCCATATACGAGAAACGTGTCCTTTGTCCTTTTCAGGTACTTCAGGATATTCTTGACCGCTGTCTAGTGTTCCGCTCCGGGATCACTTTGGTACCTCCCTACCAAACTTATGGCAAGGTTCACATTAGGTCTGGTACACAGCATGGCATACATAATAGAGCCTATGGCTGAAGCATAGGGGATGACACTCATCTCTTCTCTATCCTTTGCCGTGGTCGTTCATTGAGTCCTACTCAATCTCACACCTTGTAACACAGGCAAGAACCCCTTCTTGGACTGATCCATATTGAATTTCTTCAATATCTTGTCAGGGTATGTGCTTTGTGAAAGACCTATGAGGCGTCTCGATCTATCTCTATAGATCTTAATACCTAATATGTAAGCAGCTTCTCCAAGGTCCTTCATTGAAAAATACTTATTCAAGTAGGCCTTTACACTTTCCAAGAGTTCTATATCATTTCCCATTATCAGTATGTCATCCACATATAATACGAGAAATGCTACAGAGATCCCACTCACTTTCTTGTAAATACAGGGTTCTCCATAAACCTGTACAAATCCAAACGCTTTAATCACTTCATTAAAGCGAATGTTCCAACTCCGAGATGTTTGCACCAGCCCATAGATGGAGCGCTGGAGCTTGCATACCTTGTTAGCATCTTTAGGATCGACAAAACCTTCCGGCTGCATCATATACAATTCTTCCTTGAGGAAGCCATTAAGGAATGTTGTTTTGACGTCCATTTGCCAGATCTCATAATCATAAAATGCGGAAATTGCTAACATGATTCGGACAGACTTCAGCACCGCTACGGGTGAGAAAGTCTCATCGTAGTCAACTCCTTGAACTTGTCGATAACCCTTAGCGACAAGCCGAGCCTTATAGACGATCACATTACCATCTGCGTCAGTCTTCTTCTTAAAGATCCATTTATTTTCAATGGCTCGCTTATCAACAGGCAAGTCCACCAAAGTCCACACTTTGTTCTCATACATGGATCCTATCTCGAATTTCATGGCTTCAAGCCATTTGTTGGAATCCGAGCCCGCCATCGCTTCTTCATAATTTGAAGGTTCACCATTGTCTAACAACATGATCTCTAGGACAGGGTTGTCGTACCACTCTGGTGCGGAACGTGTCCTAGTGGACCTTCGACGTTCAATAGTAACTTGATCTGAAGTTTCATGATCATCATCATTAACTTCCTC
The DNA here is from genome assembly GCA_022496015.1 of Hordeum marinum. Lineage (NCBI taxonomy): Eukaryota > Viridiplantae > Streptophyta > Magnoliopsida > Poales > Poaceae > Hordeum > Hordeum marinum. The sequence goes on from CM039675.1 coordinate 523,635,952, forward strand.
TCCAGCCGGTGTAGGCTCCATAGAAACAACTTCCTGTGCTGCGCTACTCTCCGGTTCGAGTGAAGGTACAATTACCTCATCAAGTTCTATTTTCCTCCCACTTACTTCTTTCGAGAGAAACTCTTTCTCGAGAAAGGATCCATTCTTGGCAACAAAGACTTTGCCCTCGGATATTAGGTAGAAGGTATACCCAATAGTCTCTTTGGGATATACTATGAAGACGCATTTTTTCGATTTGGATTCGAGCTTCTCAGGTTGAAGTTTCTTCACATAAGCATCGCATCCCCAAACTTTTAGAAACGATAGCTTAGGTTTCTTTCCAAACCATAATTCATACGGTGTCGTCTCAATGGATTTTGAAGGTGCCCTATTTAAAGTGAATGCGGCAGTCTCTAATGCATATCCCCAAAATGATAGCGGTAAGTCGGTAAGAGACATCATAGATCGTACCATATCTAATAGAGTGCGATTACGGCATTCAGACACACCATTTCGCTGAGGTGTGCCAGGCGGCGTGAGTTGTGAAACAATTCCACATTTCCTTAGGTGCGTGCCAAACTCGTGACTTAAATTTTCTCCGCCACGATCAGATCGTAGGCACTTTATTTTCCTATCACGTTGATTCTCTACCTCACTCTGAAATTCCTTGAACCTTTCAAAAGTTTCAGACTTATGTTTTATTAAGTAGACATACCCATATCTACTCAAGTCATCAGTGAGGGTGAGAACATAACGGTAGCCACCACGAGCCTCAACACTCATTGGACCGCATACATCGGTATGTATTATTTCCAACAAGTTAGTTGCTCGCTCCATTGTTCCGGAGAACGGAGTCTTGGTCATCTTGCCCATGAGGCATGGTTCACACATGACAAATGATTCGAAATCAAGAGACTCCAAAAGTCCATCAGTATGGAGCTTCTTCATGCGTTTGACACCAATATGACCAAGGCGGCAGTGCCACATGTAAGTGGGACTATCGTTATCAACCTTACACTTTTTGGTACTCACACTATGGACATGTGTAACACCACATTCGAGATTCATCAAAAATAAACCATTGACTAGCGGGACATGACCATAAAGCATTTCTCTCATATAAATAGAACAACCATTATTCTCAGATTTAAATGAGTAGCCATCTTGCATCAAGCGAGATCCAGATACAATGTTCATGCTCAAATCTGGTACTAAATAATAATTATTAAGGTTTAACACTAATCCCGAAGGTAGATGTAGAGGTAGCGTGCCGACGGCGATCACATCGACCTTGGAACCATTCTCGACGCGCATCGTCACCTCGTCCTTTGCCAGCCTCCGCTTATTCCGCAGCTCCTGCTTGGAGTTACAAATGTGAACAACTACACCGGTATCAAATACCCAGGAGCTACTACGAGCGCTGGTTAGGTACACATCAATAATAGGTATATCACATATACCTTTAATGTTGCCGTCCTTCTTATCCGCTAAGTACTTGGGGCAGTTCTGCTTCCAGTGACTGGTACCCTTGCAATAAAAACACTCAGTCTCAGGCTTGGGTCCATTCTTGTTCTTATTCTTCCCGGAAACTTGCTTACCGGGCATGGCAATAGCTTTGCCGTCCTTCTTGAAGTTCTTCTTACCCTTGCCTTTCTTGAAACTAGTGGTCTTATTCACCATCAACACTTGATGCTCCTTTTTTATCTCGACCTCCGCTGATTTCAGCATTGAGTACAACTCAGGAATGGACTTCTTCATCCCTTGCATGTTGTAGTTCATCACAAAGCTCTTGTAGCTAGGTGGAAGCGACTGGAGGATTCTGTCAATGACCGAGTCATCCGGGAGATTAACTCCCAGCTGATTCAAGCGGTTGTGTAGCCTAAACATCTTGAGGATGTGCTCACTGACAGAACTATTCTCCTCCATCTTACAGCTGAAGAACTTGTCGGAGACGTCATATCTCTCGACCCGGGCATGAGCTTGGAAAACCAGTTTCAGCTCTTGGAACATCTCATATGCTCTGTGTTGCTCAAAACGCTTTTGGAGCCCCGGTTCTAAACTGTAAAGCATGCCGCACTAAACAAGGGAGTAATCATCACAGCGAGAATGCCAAGCGTTCGCAACGTCTTGCTCTACTGGGAGAAGGGGTGGGTCACCTAGTGGTGCATCAAGGACATACAATTTCTTGGAAGCTATGAGGATGATCCTCAAGCCACGGACCCAGTCCGCATAGTTTCTTCCATCATCTTTCAGCTTGGTTTTCTCTAGGAACGCGTTGAAATTGAGGGTGACATTCGCGTTGGCCATTGGATCTACAATATAGATTGTAAAGACAATTTTAGACTAAGTTCATGATAATTAAGTTCACATAATCAAATTATTTAATGAACTCCCACTTAGATAGACATCTCTCTGGACATCCAAGTGACACATGATCCATGTCAAATAGCCCATGTCCGATCATCATGTGAGACGGACTAGTCATCCATGGTGAACATCTCCATGTTGATCGTATCTTCTATACGACTCATGTTCGACCTTTCGGTCTTCCGTGTTCCGAGGCCATGTCTGTACATGCTAGGCTCGTCAAATCAACCTAAGTGTATCGCGTGTGTAAATCTGGCTTACACCCGTTGTATGCAAACGTTAGAGCCTATCACACCCGATCATCACGTGGTGCTTCGGAACAACGATCCTTAGCAACGGTGCACAGTTAGGGTGAACACTTTTCTTGAAATTTTATTGAGAGATCATCTTATTTACTACCATCGTTCTAAGAAAATAAGATGTAAACATGATAAACATCACATGCAATCAATATAGTGACATGATATGGCCAATATCATCTTGCTCCTTCGATCTCCATCTTCGGGGCACCATGATCATCACTGTCACCGGCACGACACCATGATCTCCATCATTGTGTCTTCATGAAGTTGTCTCGCCAACTATTACTTCTACTACTATGGCTAACGTTTAGCAATAAAGTAAAGTAATTACATGGCGTTTATGATTGACACGCAGGTCATACAATAAAATAAGACAACTCCTATGGCTCCTGCCGTTTGTCATACTCATCGACATGCAAGTCGTGAAACCTATTACAAGAACATGATCAATCTCATACATCACAATGCATCACATCACATTCTTTGGCCATATCACATCACAAGGCATATGCTGCAAAAACAAGTTAGATGTCCTCTAATTTGTAGTTGCAAGTTTTACGTGGCTGCTATAGGTTTCTAGCAAGAATGTTTCTTACCTACACCAAAACCACTTGATCCCAGTCGCATGGGCCTTTCTAGAAGGTCTTGGCCAGACCACTAACGGATGGAACACCTCCTCTAAGGGCCTACGAAGTCCTTTGGTCGTCACACCCCTCCCGGGGGTCCTCCGGCACCCTCCCAGCACTCCCGGTACACTACCGATGAGCCCGAAAACTTTCCGGTGACCAAAACTAGACTTCCTATATATCAATTTTTACCTTCGGACCATTCCAGAGATCCTCGTGACGTCCGGGATCTCATCCGGGACTCTGAACAACCTTCGGTAATCATGTATATCATTTCCCTATAACCCTGGTGTCATCGAACCTTAAGTGTGTAGACCCTACGGGTTCGGGAGACACGTAGACATGACCGAGACATCTCTCCGGTCAATAACCAACAGTGGGATCTGGATACCCATATTGGCTCCCACATGCTCCACGATGATCTCATCGGATGAACCACGATGTCGGGGATTCAATCAATCCCGCATACAATTCCCTTTGTCTATCGGTATGATACTTGCCCGAGATTCGATCGTCGGTATCTCTATACCTTGTTCAATCTCGTTACCAGCAAGTCTCTTTACTTGTTCCGTAATATATCATCCCGTGACTAATTCCTTAGTCACATTGAGCTCATTATGATGATGTCTTACCGAGTGGGCCCAGAGATACCTTTTCGTCACACGGAGTGACAAATCCCAGTCTCGATTAGTGCCGACCCAACAGACACTTTCGGAGATACCTGTAGTGCACCTTTATAGCCACCCAGTTACGTTGTGACGTTTGGCACACCCAAAGCATTCCTACGGTATTCAGGAGTTGCACAATCTCATGGTCTAAGGAAACGATACTTGACATTGAAAAGCTTTAGCAAACAAACTACACGATCTTGTGCTATGCTTAGGATTGGGTCTTGTCCATCACATCTTCCTCCTAATGATGTGATCCCGTTATCAACGACATCCAATGTCCATGGTCATGAAACCGTGACCATCTATTGATCAACGAGCTAGTCAACTAGAGGCTCACTAGGGACATGTTGTGGTCTATGTATTCACACATGTATTACGGTTTCCGGTTAACACAATTATAGCATGAACAATAGACAATTATCATGAACTAGGAAATACAATAATAACCATTTTATTATTGCCTCTAGGGCATATTTCCAACAAAAATGACATAGTCCTCCCTCATAGGACCTACTCCCCCCTCTTAGGTAAAATGACATAAAAAAGAATCACACCAATGTCTCCATGATGAAGCAAAGAGATCCAACGGTCTCCAACTTGTGGCTTGCGATCCTTCTTTATTTGTCCTCATGCTTCAATTTGGAGCCTTCTTGGTGGTTTGCGCTCAGTCGAGTGTGCAAAAGATAACTCGGGATGGAAGGGATTTTTTATTGTCATATTACCTTCAGGTTGCATCAACGGTGGGACAACTTCATTTGGCAATTTCTGTTGAAGAACATAATATATAGTATCCTAGTTAGCAATGTAATCAATACCATTTACGCAACAGTAGTATACTTAATTAGCAACTCTTACCAAGATATTTCGGCGAATGTCATCCGCCCTCAACCTATGCACCAGTGTCTTGTACAATGTATAATTTGGGCCAGTTCCCAAATTATACGAAAAGATGGCTCTACCAGCTATGACACCAATAACAAAGTAGATAACATCAGCCTTCTCGTCCCAAGTTAGATGTGATCCATAAGTGTAGTGTGTCGTGTCGATTATGTTCTGTATTTCACTCGAAGAAACGAAATAAGCTGTAAATTAAAAATTAACAAATTTAGTATGCATGAACACCTAATATTTTTATATATATAATGCAAATTATTTGACAAATATGCATGGTTGACAAACTCACATGGAGGTAAAACAGGAAACATATCGACATCCACCCAAATGTCGATGTTTCCTTCAATATGATCTTCGGGACGAAGATCGAAGGTTATTTCCATATCTTCCTGAAATCCATATGCCTTGCAAAGAGCTTCCCAATTTGAGCACCCTATTTCTGTGTTATTAGGTGCATTCATTACTTTCACAAGAAATGTGTGACCATGTTTAGTCCTTAGGTTGGCTGTCCTCGTCTCAAAACTCTCGTGCTCTTCGAAACCGAGCCTCTCCAAGAAATACCGTCTTGCATGACAGGGGACGAACTAGTCGAATTGTATAAAACAGAAATTACGCGTTGAAGGAAAGAAACAGAAGTCATGCTTAATTACGAAAAAATAGTTGTCATCGTTGCGTACCGTAGAAATATCAAAGTCCTCATAAAGCTTCATGGTGAAGAACCTGCCGTCTCGTAGCCCAGTCTGGTCACAAAGACCCTTATCTACGAGAAAACTAATCAACACACAGATCACTATTACTCAATATGCAACGGGTTGACTTTAGGTCTGTCGAGTCTTTCCTTCCTAAACTCTCATCTCACATATATGGTGGGCACTCCCTCTGATATTGCGACCGTCGGTGATGGTGGCTCCTCCATTCGTCCCCGAGTGCATTACACCAAAATGTCTAGCACACGGGAACGAAGGAGAAGTGACCTCCATGACAACAGTTGTGATTCTTCCTCTCTCATATATATATATATACATATGATGGACACTCTCCCTCACTGGAAGACACACAATGAGCCAAAACAGACCTAAAGTCAACCCGTTTCATATATCGAGCAATGACATAGAAAAAATACTGAAATGACTTGCAAATCACAAATACATTTATAATGAACTTGAATATAATATCACTAATACATCATCCCGAATAATCCAGTTCAAGAATTACGACACGCTTTGGATCTTAATTAATACGTGTGTGACTTTCGGTACGTCGAGGCTTTCCTTAAATAACTCTCATATCTCATGATGTGTTGGTGCGCACTCTCTCACATTGATACGATGGTGTATATATGTTGGTGAACACTCTCTCACAGTAATAGTTTGACCGTCCGTGATGGATGCCTCCCCTCTTCTCTTCTTGCGCAATATATCGACGAGTATATCGCGAGGAAGAGAAGAAAGAAGAGGCGCCCCCACGACAACAGTCGGGATTCCTCCATCACGAACACACATGAAAGTTATCTAAGGAAAGCCTCGACGAACCGAAAGTCACACATGCATTATAGTGATAAAATATCACTAATACATTAATATTTATAATGACCTCGAATATAATATCACTAATACAGATCGAATATCCTAGAATCCAAAATGGAGGACGGTGAACTCGGTTCACTAGCGGTCTCTGAATCGTCGGCGGTGGATACCCAAAGATAAGGAACCATCACGGGATCATAACTCAAGTGAGATCCCTGAAGGATCTGTCAGGTATTGTCAAACCGGGCGTCCAACGCCGCCATGTAGCGACGGACGTGCTCATCCTCCTCCCTGACACGGCGACGTACCACCTCCCCGGGTGCCGGCTCCCTCTGCACCGAAAGTGGCCCGCGTGACTGCCACCACAGAAGGTCCGGGTCGACGACGATACCTGCATTCCTCACCAACCTCCAAGCCCGGGAAGGTAGCACCTCCCAGTGCCAGCCCAGCGGAGCCCAGTCCCGGACATGGTGCCTATCAAGCAGGCTCTCGCGGACTACTCGACGACGAGGATGCATGTCGGGCATCGTTGACTAATTTTTCATAAAACCCAAAATCAACATACACATACTAATCTAACATAAACATACTAATCTACTTTACAAAAAGCATAAGCATACTAATCTAACATACACATACTAATCTAGCTAACATAAACATACTAAAAAAGCATAAGCATACTAATCTAACATACACATACTAATCTAGCTAACATAAACATACTAATCTAACATGCATACACATTATAAAAAGGCATAAAAATCAACATATATTTAAAAAAATTGCAACGAGCCGCGGCGGCGGCGGCTCACAGCGGGGGCGGCGATGGGGCGATGATGGGGGCGGGGCGGCAATGGGGGCGGCGGGGGAGGCAACGGAGGAGGGGCGGCGACGGGAGCGGGGCGGCGACGGGTGAGGCGACGGGGGCGGCGGGGGAGGCGACGGGGGCGGCAACGGGGACGGCGGTGGAGGCGACGGGGAGGCAGGGGAGGCGACGGGGGCGGCGGGGGAGGCGACGGGGCGGCGACGGGGACGGGAACGGCGACGGCGGGCTCGGGGCGGCGACGAGGGCGAAGTGGAATGAAAACTGCGAATTTTGCTAAGTGCTTGTCATATATAAGGAGCATTGGTCCCGGTTGGTGGCCCCAACCGGGACAAATGCTACCTTTAGTCCCGGTTTGTCGCACCAACCGGAACCAACACCCTATTTTCCGCCGCCCAAAGGGCGGGAAACAGGGACCTTTGGTCCCAGTTGGTGCCACCAACCGGGACCAAAGCCTTGTTTTCAGCAGCCCAAAGGGCGGGAAACAGGCCTGGTCCCGGTTGGTGGCACAAACCGGGACGAAAGGGTGGCATTGGTCCCGGTTGGGGCCACCAACTGGGACCAATGGCCTTGCACAGTGGTGTGGTGGGAGTTTAGTCCCACCTCGCCAAGCGAAGGTTGCCCGAACCTGCTTATAAGCCCCGCCGCGACTGTTACGTTGAGCTCCTCTGATAGTGATAATAGATGCGTTTATACTGAAATTCGGCCTAAATTCAAAATGGTAGTTAGGTGACTAACTAGCACTTTGAATTTAGGTTCAATTTCAATGTAAGTGCATCTATTTTCACTTTTGCTATTTTTTATGTTATTTCTTTGCATATTAAAAGTTGTTAACAAAAAATACTTTATGAATATTTTTTTTGCTATTAAATATTTTAACAAAAATAACTTTGATAATTTTAGTTGCATGAATTGTATATAATATCAAGTTTCGTTCGAAGTATCGTGTACAAAACGGACAGTCTCTTTCGAAGTATCGGGGTTTCGGACGGAAACTCATCGGTTACAAAAGGCATTTCATTTTCTTGAACTTATTTGAACTCCAGGCTTTTAGTGTGTTCAAAATGTACCATTCTAAGCCACATCATCAATTTTTGAACCCTTTCTGACTTCATTTGATATTTTTTATGCATTTACTGTTTTTTGAGCTAAATGACCCTGAAATTGAAAAGCACTTCAAATGAACTCTGAAAAGGTTGAAAGTTGGCATGGTATCATCATTTCACTCACATAGCATGTGCTACAAATTTGAGAGGGTTACGGCAAAAGCAGAATGCACTTCGCGTACAAAACGGACAGACTCTTTCGAAGTATCGGAGTTTCGGACGGAAACTCACCGGTTAGAAAAGGCATTTCATTTTCTTGAACTTATTTGAACTCCGGGCTTTTTGTGTGTTCAAAATGCACCATTGAAAGCCACATCATCAATTTTCAAACCTTTCTAACTTCATTTGATATTTTTCATGCATTTACTGATTTTTTTGAGCTAAATGACTCTGAAATTGAAAAGCACTTCAAATGAAGTCTAAAAAGGTTGAAAGTTGGCATGGTGTGTGCGTGCTTGTTGCCAACGTTGACAACCCACTTTTTTGTTGCATATTGTTCTCGGCCAGTTCTTCGGCAGCATGACGGCGCTTCGGAGATGGTGGTGGAGCTATTCCGGCAGGGCTTCGCCTAAGCACTGTAGAAATCCGATCTAGAGAAGAAACTATGCACTAGAGAAACGGGTAGCACGTGGCTGAAAATTCTGTGCCAAAACCCTAAAATCCTCTAGTATATATAGGAGGAGAGGAGGAGGAGGCTTGGCTGCCAAAAGTCAGCCCTTGGGTCGGCCGAACCTAGGACTCCTCCTTTATTTTTGCCTTTTTTGCCTTTTTCCACCTTTTTCTCTTTGGGCTTTTCTTCCCAGCCGCAAGGGCCTTGTGTGGAACTTCCACCAGCCCACAAAGGGCTGGTATTTACTATCCCATAGCCCATGAAGCCTCTTGGGTCGAAATACCCCTCCCGGTGGTCTCCCGGTACACTACCGGCACTCCCGATACACTACCGATGAGCCCGAAACTTTTCCAGCGACCAAAACAGGACTTCCTATATATGAATCTTTACCTTCGGACCATTCTGGAACTCCTCATGACGTCCGGGATCTCATCCGGGACTCTGAACAACCTTCGGTCACCACCATACATAACTCTATACCACCGAAACGTCACCAAACCTTAAGTGTGCAGACCCTGCGGGTTCGAGAACTATGTAGACATGACCGAGACACCTCTACGGTCAATAACCAATAGCGGGACCTGGATGCCCATATTGATTCCTACATATTCTACAAAGATCTTTATCGGTCGAACCTGTATGTCAAGGATTCAGTTAATCCCGTATGATGTTCCCTTTGTTCTTCGGTATGTTACTTGCCCGATATTCGATCGTCGGTATCTTCATACCTAGTTCAACCTCGTTACCAGCAAGTCTCTTTACTCGTTCCGTAATACAAGATCCCGTGACTAACACTTAGTCACATTGCTTGCAAGGCTTATTGTGATGTTGTATTACCGAGTGGGCCCTGAGATACCTCTCCGTCACACGGAGTAACAAATCCCAGTCTTGATCCATGCCAATTCAACAGACACCCTCGGAGATACCTGTAGAGCACCTTTATAGTCACCCAGTTATGTTGCGACGTTTGATACACACAAGGTACTCCTCCGGTGTTAGTGAGTTGCGTGATCTCATGGTCATAGGAACATATACTTGACATGCAGAAAACAGTAGCAATAAACTGACACGTTCATATGCTACGTCCGTAGTTTGGGTCTTGTCCATCACACCATTCTCCTAATGATGTGATCTCGTTTATCAAATGACATCTCATGTACATGGCTAGGAAACATTAACCATCTTTGATCAACGAGCTAGTCTATTAGAGGCATACTAGGGACATGGTTTTGTCTATGTATCCACACATGCATCTAAGTCTCCGATCAATACAATTATAGCATGGATAATAAACGATTATCATGAACAAGGAAATATGATAATAACCAATTTATTATTGCCTCTAGGGCATATATATGAGAGAGAGGAAGAATCCCGACTGTTGTCGTGGGGGTCGCTTCTCCTGTGTTCCCGTGTGCTAGACATTCTGGTGTAATGCACTCGGGGACGAATGGAGGAGCCACCATCACCGACGGTCGCAATATCAGAGGGAGTGCCCACCATATACGCGAGATGAGAGTTTACGAAGGAAAGACTCGACAGACCTAAAGTCAACCCGTTGCATATTGAGTAATAGTGATCTGTGTGTTGATCAGTTTCCTGGTAGTTTCCTTCGATCGATTTTAACTATATTTAAAATCGATCGAAGGAAATATTAGTGATCTTATATGATAACATTCGAGATATATTAGTTAATATTTGATGATGCATTAATAACTGGATTATTTGAGATGATGTATTAGTGATATTATATTCGAGTTAATTATAGATGTATTAGTGTTATTTTATCGGTATAATGCGTGTTTGACTTTTGATCTGTCGTTGCTCCTTGTGTGACTTTCATGTGTGTTCTTGATGGAGGAATCCCGACTGTTATCGTCGGGGCGCCTCCTCTTTATCCTCTTTTTTGCGATATACTCGTCGGTATAATGCGCAAGAAGAGAAGTTGGGGGCATCCATCACCGGCGGTCGAACTATTACTGTGAGAGAGTGCCCACCAACATATATACACCATCATATCAGTGTGAGCGAGAGCGCACCAATACACCATGAGATATGAGAGTTATTTAAGGAAAGCCTCGACGGACCGAAAGTCACACACGCATTAGGATCCAAAGCGTGTCGTAATTCTTGAATTGTGAACACAGGAAATGTCGTCGTCATCAGACGACGATAGGATCCAAGCGTGTGAATTATGCGGTGAAGATAAGGGTCTTTGTGACCAGCCTGGGCTGCGAGATGGCAGGTTCTTCACCATGAAGCTTTATGAGGACTTTGATATTTCTACGGCACGCAACGATGATAACTGCTTTTTTGTAATTAAGCATGACTTCTATTTATTTCCTTCAACGCGTAATTTGTGTTTTATACAATTCGACTAGTTCGTCCCCTGTCATGTAAGACGGTATTTCTTGGAGAGGCTAGGTTTCGAAGAGCACGAGAGTTTCGAGACGAGGACAGCCAACCTGAAGACTAAACATGGTCACACATTTCTAGTGAAAGTAATGAATGCACTTAATAACACAGAATTAGGGTGCTCAAATTGGGAAGCTCTTTGCAAGGCATATGAATTTCAGGAGGATATGGAAATGACCTTCGATCTTCGTCCTGAAGATCATATTGAAGGAAACATTGACATTTGGGTGGATGTTGATATTCTTCCTGTTTTACCTCCATGTGAGTTTGTCAACCATGCATATTTGTCAAATAATTTGCATTCTACATACATAAATATTTGGTGTTCATCCATACTAAATATGTTAATTTTTAATTTACAGTTTATTTCATTTCTTCGAGTGAAATACAGAACATAATCGACACGACATACTACACTTATGGATCACATCTAACTTGGGAGGAGAAGGATGATCTTAGCTACTTTGTTATTGGTGTCATAGCTGGTAGGGATATCTTCCCGTATAATTTGGGAACTGGCCCAAATTATACATTGTACAGGACACTAGTGTATAGGTTGAGGACGGATGACATTCGCCGAAATATCTTGGTAAGAGTTGCTAATTAAGTACACTAGTACTATTGCGTAAATGGTATTGATTACATTGCTAACTAGGCTACTATTATGTTCTTTAACAGAAATTGTCAAATGAAGTTGTGTTACCGTTGATGCAACCCGAAGATAATATGACAATAAAAAAAACCTTCCATCCCGAGTTATTTTTTGCATAATCGACTGAGCGCAAACCACCAAGAAGGCTTCAAATTGAAGCATGGGGACAAATAAAGAAAGATCGCAAGCCACAAGTTGGAGACCGTTGGATCTCTTTGCTTCATCATGGAGACATATGTGTTATTTTTTATGCCATTTTACCTAGGAGGGAGGAGTAGGTCCTATGAGGAAGGACTATGTCATTTTATCTTTTTTTGTTTTATGGGACTTTAACTTTGTATGATTATAAGATGATGATGATGATGAGTTGTTAGATCTTGTGTAATTAATGGTTTCCTTCATATGCTTATTAGGTAGCGTCGAGTTCTCTCTATATGTATAGTAGCTAGCAGCGTCGAACAAGCACGAAGAAAGAGAGGACACTTTTCTCTATTAATTAGCTAGCTAACACAATATGAAACTCCTAAATTAACCCTCCAAAACCCCCTAAACACCCCCCTTTAAAAAAACTCAGCAACTTTTGGTCCCGGATGGTGTTACCAATCGGGACGAAAGGTCCTTCTGCCTGGGCTCCCCGCAGAGGCCACGTGAAGCCCCTTTGTCCCGGTTCGTAAGCAAACCGGGACTAATGGTTAAGGGTTTTAGTCCTGATCCTTTAGTTCCGGTTCTAGAACCGAGACTAATGGACCTTTGAAACCGGAACAAATAGACGGTTTTCTACTAATGTATCACCGTGCCGGCAGGACGGAGCCCAGGCAATTGGATAGTAACTAAAGGATCATCTTGACTCCCAAGCCAAGATGGCAGCGGACTAGATCACATTTCCTTCTCCGTAAAACTCTAAGCCCCACCGGGCATATAAGGAGGAGGATACGGAGCTCTCATGCCTATTTACTCCCCTAGACTAGACTCTTAGGCCATCATGCCTCATCCGCTGTTGGATCGCCGGAAGGATCTTTCTCTTGTAGCGATGAACACAGTGGCGGTGATAGAAACACACAGTAGACTGGCACAAGGAAATATATTGTGACGTGCAACTTCCCTAGCTTTTTACGAACCAATCTATGGTTGTATGGTTAGGAGGATAATCATATTCTCAACCCATCGGCGTTTAAGTCCTAGACCTGACACTGACGCTCGCATTTTCTGGATTTATTTCATGCCTTCCGGTGATATGCATCCAGTGGAAGGAGATGTTCTTGCAACCATGAGGGTATATATGGTTACTTTGTTAATCCCAAAATGATGTACCGGCTCAGTCTTTCGAAGATGCTCATAAGGGTAGAGTGTGCGTGTGTGCGTTCATAGGAGAGAGCGTATATGTGTATGTGTGGGCGTCTGAGTCTGTGCTATGTTAAAAAAAACATACCCGGCTTTACGGTGTCTTCCTTTTATTCCAAACTGGGATCAAGATCTTAAAGTTACGCCACAACACCATATAAATTGCGCCATCCCACGACTTTTTTATTGCAAGTAAAAAATAAATTCATTCAAATTGTAAAATAAAATATAAAAAAGGAGTTGACCGAGGTTGGACTTATGAGGAATAATGGACCGGAGGTCCATAACTTCACTAGTTGCATGTCTCCAACAAGCATACCATTAGTGGGGTGAGTGCATTATAGTTGCATTCGATTAAATTCTCATTTATGTGATTTTTTGAACTATTTGTCATTTCTATGTTTGATCATGCATGTCATGATTTCATATAGGCAATACGTGCTTATGTCCATATCATTTTCCAACGGCTAATAATTCACTAGAGATTTGTAGTGCGTATGTGCGATTGTGTGCCCGCATGCTAGATGTTGTAGTGCTGCCCTATAACTCATGAACAGTATTCCAAACTTATGAACATTTTCGAATTTTAACAGTTTTCTAAAACCATAAAAAATTTACAGATTCAAGTAGATTTTTTTAAATTTTGGAAGTTTTTGAAAAAGTTTCAAATTCATGAATATTTCTTAAAATATAGGAACTTTTTTCTAAATACGGGAACAATATTCAAATTCATCAAAAAAATTCAAATCAGGCAATAACTTCCAATATTTATAAACAAAATTAGAACATTTTTTCAATGGTAAAAAAGTATTATTGGTTTTAAAAAAATTGGGAACAATTTCCAATATTAATCAATATATATTATAGTTTGGAAGAGTTTTTGAAATATGGAACATTTTCTGAAATTCAGGAACAATTTTAAAATTTATTACTATTTTTTAAAAATTCAGGAACAATTTTTACATTCATAAACATATTTTGAAATCAGTGAATAATTTCTTTCTCTCACATAAATGCTCGCCAAGCCCAATAGCCTATTTTTATTGTTTCACATATTAACACTCACTTGACCCAATAGCTTATACTAGTTCTTAGTTCTCTCACACATAATACTTTCCTAACCCAAAAGTCCAGATGCTGTTCTCTCAATTATAAATTATCAACTAACCCTAACTCTCCTCGATCTCCCATTCCTCACAAGCAAAGCCGCCGCCACTATGCCCAAACCTGTCCAAACCACCAAGGTGGTGCCTTGTAACCTAATCCCCTGCGTCGTCGTCTCCATCGTGCAATTATCAAACAAGAAGAAACACAGGGAGGAAGTAGTAATATACACTTTTCACAACAAAATTCAGTAAGTATGAACTATGTAATCTTTAATCATCTCTTAGCAATTCAATCGTCTTGCCTTTCCAAGTGATTTCCTTGGTTTTTTCAATATTTTCATGCCTTCCCCGATCCCTACCGGCACAAAAGATGATGAATTATATATCTTGGATGCTGGAGGCTACAATTGGAGCGATAGAACACGACGTACCACCACCATTGCCTACCTGCGCGGTTTGCATGGAACCATGGACCTGCAATGGTGTGCACAGCACTTGGTAAGCGGGATGGCTGATCTTGACTAATCTTTTAGTTCCATTTGTTACATGATCTCATTTTATCTTCCAAAATGTTTTGTTTCGATCGATGAAATAATTAATGGTTGTGACCGTCTTTTTTTTTTGTCAAGCACCTGCTTATGCTGCTGCCTACCGCGAGTGGTAGATCTAGGATTCTGTCCTATCGTGGGCAAACTTGACATAACATTTTCTCAATATGAAAAATATATATAATGCAAAGGTACAAATCAACCAAGCAAAAAGCTATTCAGAAATATTAAGACAGGAAGACGTAAGGAGCTATATGTAGAGAGTAAGCACCCAATATTTCGTCTCCGTAGACGTTTAGTGCGTATGTACGGTCGTGTGCCTGTATGCTAACTGTTGTAGTGCTTCCCTATGCTGCCTCAGCCGACTCACCAAATCGACACTAGGGCTTGTACAATCGTCGCCTTCTTCTTTTGGGTTCACCGATTCAAGAGGAGGAGCGGAGCGATGGCGATCACTGCTTTTCCTTCAACTCCTTACTATCTTTTTTTCTTGAGGGACAACTCCTTACTATCTAGGCCGTGCCCAGATGGTTTTTATTTTGTCTCGGCTATATATTGTATTTTTGCCCATTTCATAGGTGTGGCGCCCCACCTTACCGACGCAGCTAATCTGAGCTTGGGCTCAAATGAGCATGTGTGAACAGTAAAAAACTTCATTTTGTATGAAACATTGACAAAAAATTCTAAGTGCTTGTAAAATTTCATCATGAAAACACATTCGTGGAAATCGCAGCAAAAATAAACAAAATTGGTGCTCCAAAACTGCTTTGTTCAAAAGCATATTGAAGTGTTGATTATTTTTTTTGCTGCGACTTCCGGAATATCATTTTAAAGTGAAAATTTGCATGCTCTTAAAACATTTATTAAAGTTTACCACAAAACAAATTCAGATTTTTTTACTTTGTTTCCATTTTTTTTGATTTACTGTCATCCAAGCACATTTGAACTGGGAGCAGAAGGATATACTTTCGCCCACCTTACACTCTAGCGAATCGCCCCTTCTTATCTTATTTGGTGATAACTAGTTTTACATATTTTCGTTCTTAAAGAGGTATCAATGTTTTGTTTTCCATATCAGACTCATGTATTCATGGGTTTAGTTTGAACTATGGACCAACCATCACTAGTAGAAAACAAACCTTTCGTCCGCATCATTAGTCCCGGTCCGGTTTTGAATCGGCACTAATGTGTTCATTAGTCCCGGTTCGTGGCGGGCAACATTAGTGCCGGTTCGTTCCGCACCTTTAGTCCCGGTTCGTGCCACGAGCCGGCACTAAAGGTGTGGTGGCAGGATGGCGTCAGCCTGGGGCCCCACGAAAACCTTTAGTCCCGATTGGTGGCTCCAACCGCGCCTATAGGCTAACCTGTAGTCACGGTTGGAGCCACCAACCGGGACTAAAGGTCCCCTATATGAAACCCTTCGGCCAGCCCGAGCTCTGTGTTCTTCCCCTTTCCTCTCCTCTCCGTTCTTCCTCTCTTCCCCGAGCTCATCCTCCATTTTTGCCAAAATTTGTCAAGATTTGGAGGCATCCCATCCATCCAAGTGTTCGCAAAGGTTAGCAACTTTGTCCTTTCATCTCTCATTGCTAGATTAGCTCTTGCAATGCTCTATAAGTATAGTGATTTGTGGGTTTTAGTTTGTATGTGGTAGTTTATTTGATTTATGCAATTTGAGCTCAAATTAACTTCTTACTTTGCATTTGTAGGTCTGGTTTAATTAGTTCCTTCCCGTCCCCGTCCAAACCACCGTCGATCGCCCGCACCGTCCCATCGCCGGCACCACCTTGGTGAGCCTATTTTCTTAACCTTTTTATAATAAAAAAAATCATGTTTGTAAGATTTGGATAGTTACTTGTATAGTTTTCTTACCTATATGTTTTTTTGTTATACATAGTGGCATGGTTTTGATATCCGTCCCCGTCGGCCCTCATCCGGTTTATGATTCGGATGTGGTATATATTCTTTTTTATAACTCTTTGTTGAATTTCACGTTTATAACAATTATGCCCATCAAGTTGACATAGATATTTTTATCTAGGAGGTATGTGAACCGAAAATTCCAACCGACATAGATATTCTTGTCAAGAAGTTAAATTTAGTTGAAAAAGAAAACGAGTATTTGAAAGAAAAATTGAAAAAGAGATGAAGAAGAGAAGATGAAACTGGAGTTGTATGTTGCTAATGTCGTTGATGATCATAAGATCAAGATGGATGCAATGCGCTTGAAGATTACAAAATTTAAAATATATGCCATTGATAGTGAGGTTTGGTATCACTATGTTGTTGGATCAATTGTTACCTTAGTTGCTATGTTGATAGATTTCTTGTTGCATTTAAATGCTTTAGCGAGAGAGTTTGTATGTTGTTTTATGAGAACAAGTGTGTATGAACTTTATGTATGAACTTGTATTAATTTGGTCTTTTCGGTGTTGTGTAATTAAGATGAGCCGACAATGGATGTACGACGACCGATGCTCTCCCCAGTTCATTAATGGCATGCATACTTTTCTGGTTGCGGCTAAGGCAAACAAGCGACCGGATGATTTTATGTATTGTCCATGTGCTGGCTGTAAGAATGATCGAAGTTACTCTAACTCAAGAACCATTCACGTCAACCTGTTTGAGTCCGGTTTCCTGTCCGGCTATTGTTGGACCAGGCACGGAGAAAGAGGGGTCCTAATGGAAGAGAATGAAGAAGAAGAGGATGATGACAGGTATCCTGGCCATGGGTTCCACGAATAGGATGGTACAACAATGGGGAAAGAAGTTGAGTCGGCAATGTGGGAAGGAGCTGAAGAAGAGGCATCAGACGAGCCCGCTGATGATCTTGGTCGAGCCATTGCCGATTCAAAGAGAAACCGCTCAAGTGATAAGGAGAAGCTGAAGTTGCAGTGCATGTTAGAGGATCACAAAAAAGGGTTGTACCCAAATTGCGAAGATGACAAGAAAAAGCTGGGTACCACACTGAAATAGCTGCAATGGAAGGTAGAGAATGGTGTATCTGACAAGGCATTTCAAAAGTTGCTGATAATGTTAAAGAAGAAGCTACCAAAGGACAACGAATTGCCAGAGAGTACGTACGAAGCAAACAAGGTTGTCTGCCCTCTAGGATTAGAGGTGGAGAAGATACATGCATGTCCTAATGACTGCATCCTCTACCGCGGTGAGTACGAGGATTTGAATGCATGCCCAGTATGTTGTGCATTGCGCTATAAGATCGGCCATGATAACCCTGGTGATGTTGAGGGAGAGCGCCCCAGGAAGAAGATTCCTGCCAAGGTGATGTGGTATGCTCCTATAATACCACGGTTGAAACGTTTGTTCCAAAACAAAGAGCATGCGAAGTTGATGCTATGGCACAACGAAGACCGTACGAAAGACGGGAAGTTGAGAGTACCTATTGATGGATCGCAGTGGAGAAAAATCAAGAGAAAGTGGAAGGACTTTGCAAAGGATGCAAGGAAAGTATGGTTTGGTTTAAGTGCAGATGGCATTAATCCTTTTGGGGAGCAGAACGGCAATCATAGCACATGGCATGTGACTCTATGTATCTATAACCTTCCTGCTTGGTTGTGCATGAAGCGGCCAGTGCTCATCCAAGGCCCCAAGCAACCCGGCAATGACATTGATGTGTACCTAAGGCCATTAGTTGAAGAACTATTACAACTGTGGAATGGAAAAGGTGTACGTGCGTGGGATGCGAAAGAACATGAGGAATTTGACCTACATGCGTTGCTGTTTGTAACCATCAATGATTGGCCTACTCTCAGTAACCTTTCAGGACAGACAAACAAAGGATACCACGCATGCACGCACTGTTTAGATGATACCGACAGTATATATTTGGATAAATGTAAGAAGAATGTGTATCTGGGGCATCGTCGATTTCTTCAGAGCAGGCATCCCGTAAGAAAGAAAGGCAAGCATTTCAAAGGTGAGGCAGATCACCAAAGGAAGCCTCGCCACCGTACGGGTGATGAAATACTTGATATGGTCAAGGATTTAAAAGTAATCTTTGGCAAGGGTCCTGGTGCACAATCTGTTCCGAATGACGCTGACAAACGTGCACCCATGTGGAAGAAGAAATCTATATTTTGGGACCTACCCTATTGGAAAGACCTCGAGGTCTGCTTTGCAATTGATGTGATGCACATGCCGAAGAATCTTTGCGTGAACCTGCTAGGCTTCTTGGGCGTGTATGGGAAGACAAAAGATACGCTGGAGGCACGGGAGGACCAGCAACATATGCACGGGGAAGACGACATGGATCCAAAGCAGTTTCAGGGTCATGCCAGCTACGCTCTTACCAAAGAAGAGAAGGAAATCTTCTTCGAATGCTTGCTCAATATGAAGGTCCCGTCTAGCTTCTCGTCGAATATAAAGGGAATAATAAATATGGCAGAGAAAAAGTTCCACAACCTAAAGTCTCATGACTGCCACGTGATTATGACGCAACTGCTTCCGGTTGCATTGAGGGGGCTTCTACTGTAAAATGTTCGATTAGCCATTGTGAAGCTATATGCATTCCTAAATGCAATCTCTCAAAAGGTAATCGATCCAGAAATCCTACCAAGGTTAGAGAATGATTTGGTGCTATGTCTTGTTAGTTTCGAGTTGGTGTTCCCACCATCCTTCTTCAATATCATGACACACATCCTAGTTCACCTACTCGAGGAGATTGCCATTCTGGGTCCTCTATTTCTACACAATATTTTCCCCTTTGAGAGGTTCATGGGAGTCTTAAAGAAATATGTTCATAATCGTGCTAGGCCAGAAGGAAGCATCTCCAAGGGCCATGAAACAGAGGAGGTCATTGAGTTTTGTGTTGACTTTATTCCTGACATTAAGCCGATTGGTTTTCCTGAATCGCGGCATGAGGGCAGACTGGATGGAAAAGGCACGCTAGGAAAGAATTCACTAATATGCCAGGACAGGCATTCTTTGGCGCAAGCACACTACACAGTTTTACAAAGCTCCGCCTTGGTGTCTCTGTATATCGAGCAACACAAGAATATTCTACGCTCCGAACACCCGAAGAAGTCTGACGACTGGATTACACATGAACAAACGGTGACTTTCGTTGGTTCGTTGCAGACACGTCTCATGCATGATGACACTGTTGAAGATGACATGTACTTGCTGTCCAAGTTACCATCTTCGACGATATTGACTTTCAAAGGGTACGAGATAAATGGGAATACATTTTACACGATCACCCAAGATAAAAAGAGCGCCAACCAAAACAGTGGTGTCCGCTTTGATGCAGCAAACAACAATGGGCCAAAGGACACATATTATGGTTACATAGAGGAGATATGGGAACTTGAATATGGACTTGGTTTGAAGGTCCCTATGTTTAGGTGCAAATGGGTCAATCTGACAGGAGGCAGGGAAAAGGAAGACCCGCGGTACGAAATGACAACAGTGGATCTCAACAATCTTGGGTACGCAGACGAACCATTCGTTCTAGCCAATGATGTGGCGTAGGTTTTCTATGTGAAGGACATGTCTACCAAGCCGAGAAAAAGAAAAGATATGGAAGCGAATACATCATACAATGAGACAAAGTGCGACATAGTTCTTTCAGGGAAAAGAAACATCATGGGAGTGGCGGACAAGACAGACATGTCAGAAGATTATGAAAAGTTTCATAAAGTTGCTCCCTTCACAATGAATGTTGACCCGAGCATCAAGTTAAAGATGAAGATTGTCCATGGTTACGACTCAAAGGGACACACGCGAAGAAAAAGCTTTATACCCAAAGATCCCACTCTGGGATGTGACCGGCTTCTCTTGTTAATTTAAGGACTTATATATCTGGAAAGTCCCACTTCGGACAAACCAAAGGGAATCTTTGTAATAGTAGTGTACTTATGTGTTTTGTGCATTCAGTATGCACCATTCGAAGCCAGGCCATCAATTTTCAACCCTTTCTGACTTCATTTGCTATTTTTCATGGATTTACTGATTTTTTTGAGCTAAATGACCCTGAAATTGATAAGCACTACAAATGAACACTGAAAAGGTTGAAAGTTGGCATGGTATCATCATTTCACCCACATAGCATGTGCTAAAAAATTGACAGGGTTACGACAAAAAATGGACGCACTTTGCGTAGAAAATGGGCAATCTCTTTCGAAGTATCAGGGTTTCACACAAAAACTCGTGTGTTACAAAGGCATTTCATTTTTTAAAACTTATTTCACCTCCAGACTTTTTGTGCGTTCAGTATGCACCATTCGAAGCCACGCCATCAATTTTCAATCCTTTCTGACTTCATTTGCTATTTTTCATGCAGTTACTGATTTTTTGAGCTAAATGATCCTGAAATTGATAAGCACTACAAATGAACTCTAAAAAGTTTGAAAGTTGGCATGGTATCATCATTTCACCCACATAGCATGTGCTAAAAAATTGAGAGGGTTATGGCAAAAAACTGGTCGCACCTCGTGTACAAAATGGATAATCTCTTTCGAAGTATCACAGTTTCAGACGAAAACTCATGTGTTACAAAGGCATTTCATTTTTTTTAACTTATTTCAACTGTAGACTTTTTGTGTGTTCAGTATGCACCATTCGAAGCCACGCCATCAGTTTTCAACCCTTTCTGACTTCATTTGCTATTTTTCATGCATTTACTGATTTTTTTGAGCTAAATGACCCTGAAATTGATAAGCACTACAAATGAACTCTGAAAAGGTTGAAAGTTGGCATGGTATCATCATTTCACCCACATAGCATGTGCTAAAAAGTTGAGAGGGTTACGACAAAAACTAGGCGCACTTCGTGTACAAAATGGGCAATCTCTTTCGAAGTATCAGGGTTTCAAACAAAAACTCGTGTGTTACAAAGGCATTTCATTTTTTAAACTTATTTCAACTCCAGACTTTTTATGCCTTCAGTATGCACCATTCGAAGCCACGCCATCAATTTTCAACCCTTTGTGTTGGGGATATAACCCCGCGGTATGACCCGCCCTAAGGACTCCGGGTTATGATTGACGGTTTATACACTAGCCCAAGGTGAGCCGATGGTCCTAAAGCCCAGGAAGCTTGGCGGCTCCTAAGGTGGGCCGGACAGCGGCCCAGAAGACCCGGGAGTATAAGCCGCCCGGGGACAACTTGGACAAGAAGATAGAGGAAGAATCGGATAGACAATGAGAGTCGGGCCCCATTGTATGACCCGTGGTCTAGACCTCATATATAAGGGCAGACCCGGGGCGACTAAGAGGTCAGGTTATCGAATATTAGGCCAAGCGTTTGCTTCCTTGTAATCGATACATCAAGCAATAAAAACACAAGCATGACGTAGGCTATTACCTCGAGTTGAGGGGCTGAACCTGGATAAATCCGTGTCTCTCGTCCCTATCAACCCCTTTGAGTCCATCACGTTAGCGATGGCCTCGAACCGAAGTCCGTTCACCCAGACATCTGCCGTGATAAAACCACGACAATTGGCGCCCACCGTGGGGCTTGCGCTCGGTGGTGTTGAGTTCTCAAAGGGCTTTCTCCCGGGACTCGAGGGATACGTGGTTGGTAGAATGAGCAAGAGTCGCCGTGGCCGGCTCTACATCAACAACGCTGGCTGGGGCCTTGATACCGGCTCTATGAAGTATGGCTTCCAGGTTCCATTCAGTGGGATCCACGTGTTCATCGGAAAAGTTGACGGAGCAACACCCGGGCCAGACGTCTGCACCAACCTCATCGAGCCGGCTCGGTGTCCGCAACCTGCTCGTAGCATGCAACCCGCCCGTGTTAGCCCGGGCCGGAAGCACATTTTCGTGGGCTTTACTCAAGGTATGGATCTGGGAGCTTCCGGAGCACAGGAAACTCTCGTTTACTCAGAGGACGAATCTTTAAGCGGAGAAACAGAGTCGGTCTACAGGCTTCACAACGACGGGCTCGGGGGCTTTGACGGGCTCTGCCCTGAGTCGGATCGCTCTGAGGCGGACGTTCTTGGGCCGCCGGTTCATGCTGCCGTGTTCATGGCGGGGTCAGTCCCAGGCACAAATAGTATGCCCGTAGGGGCCACCACCTCATGCAATAACCCGCCGGCGGCGGCTCAAGTTCTTTTGGAGCTGATGGACGAGCTCGCAGCCCTGATGGCCACTAACGTTACACCGGACAATCAAGCGGCCAGGAACTTGGAGATTGCAAGGATCAAGGACCGGATGGTGGAAGAGCAACAGAGGATGGCTGAGTTAAAAAACCAGATGGAGCAAGAGGCAGAACACATCAAGATAGATGCTTTCCTTCTCGGACTGGAGCAACAATCGGCAGCTGCGGTTCATCGGATGAGGCATCAATCCCGTCTGCCAGAATGTTATGAGGCAAGAAACCTCTTCAACACACCAGGGACAGGGCGAATAGAGGATGCACCTGGAAGCCGCCCCGCGGCTTGGCCAGTGACTCAGCCGACCCTGTGAAATCAGGCCTCGCCTGCGGCCTTTCCAACACCGGCGGGTCATTATTCTAACCTGGCCGAGAATATGGTGGTAGCGGCCACCCGGCTCAGAACAATTCCTATTCCGGATGAAGCGCCCTTTGTGGAGGATGTGCGAAATGCCATCGGATACTTGCAGACGGCGATGGCCCAGCAGGAAAAGTACACCTATAGCCGGAGCCGTGTTCATTCAACCCCTCTCCCTAGCCGGAGTTTTAGCTGGCGTTATGAGTCACCGGCGGGTTCCAGCAGCAATCGGCACCGAGAGATTCCAACGGGTCATCGGCCGGCTATGGATGCAAGAGGCCAGCAAGAGGTGACAACTTTAGCCGAGGCGGCTCGCCAGGAGCCCGCGCCATCCGTGTCAGTAGGAGTTGGAGGAACCACCAGAGTGGGGGTGTGACATGTTTATCACCAGCTCTGCAGAGTGAGCGACTGTCAAAGGATTTCAAAGGGCCCCGCGAAGTTCCAAATTACACCGTTGATTTACCCCCAGAGGCTTGGGTGGAAAGTTATGAACTAGCCATGAGATGCTGGACGCCAGTGAGGCGGTTTGTGCCAAATACTTCATCATGATGCTTGAAGGCCCGACCCGCACATGGTTAAAGGGATTGCCACCCAATACCATCAACTCATGGGCAGAGCTGAGAGCCAAATTCATTAAAAACTTTCAAGGAACGTGTAAACAGCCCATGACCATCATGGATCTTGATCACTGTGTTCAATTGGAAAATGAGTCAGCTCATGATTGGGTACGGTGGGTCTCGACCATCATCCACTCTTCGAAGCAGATCACGACAGCTCAGGCAGTACTGATCCTAGAGAAGAATTGCCACTTTGTCCCGCTAAAGCAGAAGCTTGACCGGCTCAAGCGCACATGTCAAGATATGGGAGAGCTCATGACGACTCTCACAAAGTACGCCGACTCTGACAACATGAAGGATCCGGGCTCCGACGAGGAGAAGGCTGGCCAAGGCAACAAGGGCAATCAGAGCAAGGATATGGCAAACAATGGTAGCCAGAGCAAACGTAAGAATCCTGAGGCCGGGTTAGAACTGGTGGCCAATGCAAGTACCGATCAGAATCACCCCAAGGGCAATGGGAGGTTTAGGCCACCTTTTAATAAGGACAGGCCTGCCTTTAATTTGGACGAGGCGCTGAAGGGTCCTTGTCCGGATCACGGCCAGCCCGATAAGCCGGCGAACCACACATGAGGAGAGTGCCGTTTCATGCAGAAACTTAAGAATCACTTTACACACCCCAACAATCAGGACGGTGGCCCGCCAGGCGGCTCTGGACACGGCGGGTCTAGTGACGGTTTTGGGTCCGGCGTCTCAGGGTCTGGTCACCCAGGTCAAGGTAATCAAGGAGGACACCAGTAGCATTCTGGTAACAACAATCAGTAACAACATAATCAGTCTGGTTATCAGAGTAACCTGAAGCAGCTCAACTCCGGTCAGTATCATGTTTTCACTACCAGCCTCAACAAAAGGGATCATAAGTTGCGCAAGCAGGAGGTCAATGTGGTTGCACCAGCCCTACCATAGTATTTATGATGGTTTGAGTATGATATAACATGGAGCCTGGAGGATCACCCGCCGCGTGTCTATGACCCAGGGCGGCTAGCTTTGGTTGTGGCCCCCCAAGTGGGACGGTATATGGTGAATAAAGTGTTAATGGATGGAGGCAACAATATTAATATCCTCTACTACGATACTTTTCGGCGGATGAAATTGCTAGACAAGGATTTAAAACCCTCATCCACCGTTTTTCATGGTGTGGTGCCAGGCAAGTCGGCGTATCCGGTGGGTAGGATTTCTTTGGAAGTGGCCTTTGGCAACGAGTATAACTACAGGGTGGAGTCCTTGTGGTTTGAAGAGTCCTTACCACGCACTATTTGGACGTCCGGCTTATGCAAAATTCATGGCTAGGTCTTGCTATGTATACCTACAACTCAAGATGCCCGGCTTAAAAGGTACCATTACCGTTCATGGTGACCGAAAGATGGCCATTGAGTGTGAGGAAGGAGATGCGGCTTACGCAGAGTCCGGTTGTGCTCCGGAGGAGCTTAAATTTTACAAGGAGAATGTTGACCCGGAGGATATGACCCTGTTGAAAAAGCCTACCACGGAGGTTCAGCCGCCCCTTAAGTTTTCAACGGATGATACTAAGGCGGTAGATTTCACTCCGGGTGACTCATCCAAACAATTCATCATTAGAGCTCACATGGATCCCAAATAGGAAAGCGCGCTCATCGAATTCATCCGTGAGAATCGGGACATCTTCGCATGGAAACCTTCTGACATGGCGGGTGTACCGAGAGAGTTCGCTGAGCACAGCCTTAATGTGGATCCGAAGTTTAAGCCAATTAAGCATTTTCTACGGTGGTTTAATGAGGAGAGACGCAAGGCCATTGGGGAAGAAGCTGCCCGGCTCTTGGCAGCGGGTTTCATTGTTAAGGTTTTTCACCCGGAGTGGTTGGCTAACCCGGTGCTGGTGCTTAAGAAGAACGGCACGTGGCGTATGTTTGTGGACTACACGGACCTTAACAAGGCTTGCCTGGCTGATCCGTTTGCCCTCCCTCGTATTGATCAAATCATTGATGCTATGGCGGGTTGTGAAAGCTTGTGTTACCTGGACGCTTACTCAGTCTATCATCAGATCAAGATGGCGGTTAAAGACCAGGAGAAAACGACTTTTATTACACCTTTCGGGGCTTTCTGTTATGTATCTATGCCTTTCGGGCTCAAGAGTGCCCAGGCAACTTATCAGCAATGTGTACAGAACTGCCTTCACAGTCAGATTGGCCGCAACGTCCATGCTTACGTAGATGACATCGTGATCAAATCCAGGAAGAAGGAGACCCTTTTGGGTGACTTAAAGGAAACCTTTGATAATCTCCGGGTCTATAAGATGATGCTTAACCCGACTAAATGTGTCTTTGGTGTTCCGGCTGGCAAGCTCCTGGGGTTTCTGGTTTCTGAACGTGGCATTGAAGCTAACCCGGATAAAATCAAGATTGTCACTTCTCTGGAAGAGCCGACCTGTATTAACGATGTCCAGCGCTTGGCGGGGCGGATCGCCGTATTGAGCCGTTTCATAAGCCGCCTTGGAGAGAAGGCTATTCCTTTATATCACATGATGAAGAAGACGGATAAATTCGTTTGGAGCAAGGCGGCGGCTGAAGCACTTGAGGTGCTTAAGAAACAGTTGACTGAGCCGCCGGTGCTGGCTGCTCCGGTTGAGAAAGAACCGTTACTTATACGTGGCAGCTAATAATCGGGCAGTAAGTGCTGCGGTTGTGGTCGAGCGCAAGGAGTCTGGAAAGGAGTATCCGGTTCAAAGGACGGTTTATTATATCAGTGAGGTCCTGACAGAGTCCAAGCAAAGGTACCCGCATTGGCAGAAGCTGGTATATGGCGTTTTCTTGGCCAGCCGCAAATTAAAGCACTAATTTTTAGGGCACCAGATAACCGTGGTTAGTTCTGCTCCGTTGGGGGACATAATCTAGAACAGAGAAGCCACTGGAAGGATTGCTAAGTGGGCATTGGAGTTGGGATCTCTTAATATAAAATATGTGCCTCATATGGCCATCAAGTCCCAGGTTCTTGTGGATTTTATAAATGATTGGATGGAATGTCAAGCCCCTGAGGAAAAGCCGGATGATACATACTGTACTATACACTTTGATGGATCCAAGCAGCTAGAAGGGTTAGGCGCTGGAGTTGTTTTGACGTCTCCTAAAGGTGATAAGTTTTGTTATGTGCTTCGGCTGATGTTCCCATGCACTAACAATGCGTCTAAGTATGAGGCTCTTCTTCATGTGCTTAGATTAGCCAAGGAGATGAATTTAAGCCGGGTAAGGTGTTTGGGCGACTCAGATTTGGTGGTTCAGCAGGTTTCGGGTACTTGGGACTCCAAAGACCCACGGATGGTGGCTTATCGGTAGGCGGTTGATATCATTGCCGGCCACTTCAAGGGGTATCAGGTGGATCACATTGATCGCCACAAGAATGAGGCGACAGATGCGCTGTCACGGCTAGACTCCCAACGAAAACCGGTGCCGCCCAATGTATTCCTGGACGTCTTACATCATCCGACTATTAAGTTACCTTCGGAAGAGGATTTGGCTATTCCTGACCCGAAAGAGGAGTAGTGGCGGCTTTGCACGCTATCCCAGATTGGACTATCCCCTACCTGGCCTATCTGACCTGGGGCGAGTTACCTGATGATGAAGACCTGGCTAGACAGATTACCCGACGCTCCAAATCAATGATGATAGTTAATGGTGAGTTGCACAGGTGCAGCGTGACTGGCATTTTTCAACGCTATGTCTCACCTGAGGAAGGTCAGGAAATCTTAAATGAAATTCATGCTAGAGATTATGGACATCACGCCGGCTCGAGGTCGCTGGTAGCCAAGGCCTTCCGGCACGGGTTCTTCTGGTTGATAGCTCACAAGGATGCAGAGGACTTGGTTCGCAAATGTGATGGCTGTCAGAAGTTTGGCCGGCGTGCTCATGTTCCGGATCAAGAGTTAAGGATGATACGAATTACATGGCCATTTGCAGTCTGGGGGCTAGACATGGTAGGACCTTTCAAAAGATCCAAAGATAAGAAAACGCACCTCTTGGTGGCGGTCGATAAATTCACCTAATGGGTGGAGGCAGAGCCGGTTAGCAAGTGTGACGCAGCTACGGCGGTTCAATTTATTAAGAAGGTGATTTACCGTTTTGGTTACCCTCACAGCATTATCACCGACAATGGCACAAATCTATCTAAGGGGGCTATGAAAGAGTTCTATGACAAGGAGCACATCCGGCTGGATGTTTCAGCAGTTGCGCATCCATAGTCCAATGGTCAGGCGGAGCGTGCTAATCAAGAGATTTTAAGAGGCATCAAGCCATGGCTTATGGTTCCTTTACAACGGACGCCCGGGTGTTGGGTAGAAGAATTGCCTTCCGTCTTATGGAGTGTCAGAACTACCCCCAACAGATCTATAGGATATACACCTTTCTTTATGGTGTATGGTGCTGAAGCAGTATTGCCGAGTGACATCCGACATGATTCGCCACGTGTAGCGGCTTATATTGAGATGGATAATGACATGGCACGTCAAGACACGTTGGATGCTTTGGTAGAAGCACAGGGGCTGGCGGCTGCCCGATCGGCGATCTATCAGCAAGACCTGCGTCGCTACCACAGCCGCAGAATCAAGGCTCGGGCATTCTAGGAAGGCGACTTAGTGCTCCGACTGATTCAGGACCAGACAAGCATGCATAAGTTATCTCCTTCTTGGGTAGGACCCTTTGTGGTCAGTAGAAATCTCAACAATGGGTCATACTATCTCATCGATATCAGGGATGACTAAGAGACGGCGGGTCAAGAAACCAGCCGACCATGGAACATAGCACATCTACGGTCGTATTACACATAAGGGCGTTGAGACTCACCATTGTATACTATCATTGTACATACCGTATGTAAATAAGATAACATCCCCGCAAGACAGGAACTCTTTTGTTACACGCATCGTTGTTCATACAAGAAGAGTTCATGAAAATTCCAGTTGACAGGTCAACTGCGGCGGAGGGCGGCTTCTCACCTTCGGGTATCGCTTCTAATGCTTATCGGCCCAGCTCTATGCCAAAATCTCCGGCTAACATGATTAGCCGCGGTTGTAGGAAGTTTTTTACCAATGGGTATCTAACCCTAACAACCGGCGGAGGGCGGCTTCTTACCTCCGGCTATAGCTTCTAACGCCTTATCGTCCAAGCTTTATGCCATCTCTGGCTAACCAGATTAGCCATGGTTGTCAAGGGGGCTACCCACCTCCAGGTGTAGCTTATCTACCCTTAAACAACCGGCGGAGGGCGGCTTCTTACCTCTGGGTATAGCTTCTAACACCTTATCGGCCAAGCTTTATGCCATCTTTGGCTAACCAGATTAGCCATGGTTGTCAAGGGGGCTTCCCACCTCCCGGTGTAGTTTATCTAACCTTAAACAACCGGCGGAGGGCTACTTCTTACCTCCGGGTATAGCTTCTAATGCCTTATCGGCCAGGCTTTATGCCATCCTCGGCTAACCAGATTAGCTATGATTTCCAAGGGGGCTTACCACCTCCCGGTGTAGGCTACCTAATCTTGGCTACCGATGTCTTCTATGTTAACAAAGCAGCATAAGGGCTCAAGACAGCATACAAATTCAATGACAGTTGAAGAGCCGGATCATTTTATACAGCAGAATAGAACAAGATTCAAGCAGAAGCAAAAGTGGCATCTAGTCTATTACATGTACTCCCTGAGGAACCCAAAATTTTGAACAAGTTTTGTTTCAACGCCACACGGCGAGTCATGGAGAGTCGGCTGTTACAAGTTTTTCAAGTTAAGGGATAGCTAGCTGCCGGGTCATCCTACTCTGGCTCTTCGGTGGCCCTGATCTGAAGATTGTCCAAGTCCTAGTTGAAGTTCGTTAGAGCCGCAAAAGAGCCTTCTTCAAAGTAGGGAGACGAATCAAGGTCGGGAGCGAAGAGGTCCTTACTACGGGTAGGTGTTAAGTCCTTGCACTCGTAAAGCGGGCTGCGGATTCTCTTTTGGTCAGGGCCATAAGCCGCCTGGTAGGTCATCAGGTCAGCTTCCTCCACTAAGACGGAAGCCAACATTCTGGAATCCTTTACACACCGGCTGTAGTCAGCATCGGTGAACTCAGAGCCGTTGTCTTTCTTGGAAGGGAATCCATCCATCATCTCGGCTGAGGTCAGCTCCGGAGAGAAAGCCAAGGCCCAGATGATGCCCACATTCGCCCCTTGGCGGGCGGCTGATTTCTTTAACTCGGCAATCTGCTTGGGCATGGTGGACAAGAGCTCCAAGACGCCCTTGAGAGTCGCAGGAATCTTGTCTTTGTACTGCACAACTTTGATGGTGCACACTGCACCGCAGTAGAGTTGCTCTGTCAGGGTATAGACGGCTTTCAAGGGCAGCAGGCTGTCAGATGTCAGTTGGCGGCTCCTAGGGCCTGTGTAAGTCGGAGATTTCATGATAAGTCTCCAGCACAAGTATTATATGCCAATTGAGTGAAATTTGCCAGAAACTCACCAAAGAGGGCGGCTGTCATTTTGGTGATGTGGCGTTTCAAAGATTGGAGCTCATCTGATACAATCATCAATCGTTGGTTAGCATCATCCGCCCGCTTAGTCAATGAAGCTTTTTCAGAGCCGACTGACTCTTTGAAAGCAGTGAAGTCGGCCTTGATTTTAACCAACTCCTCGGACAGGAGCTGGCATTTGTCATCAGTGGCATTCCGGGCGGCTTGTTGTGTAGCCAAATTGGCTTTTAAGTCGGCCAATTGTGACCCGGCTTCAGTTAAGGTTTCCTGTGACACATCAAAGCATAGAATAAATGGGCAAGTTCAAACAGATTGCAAGCAATATGCGTGACACTTGGGGGCTAATGTCTATTTTCAGAAGTTCGGCATGAAAGTCCCGACTGAACTTTGAACAAAATTGAGTCGACCCTTGGGGGCTAGTATTGGCTCTCTTATTTATCTTCTAAGAAGTTCCGGTTCAAAATTATCAATCATTGAGCCGGCCCTTGGGGGTTATATACTGGTTTTCATAACGAGGATGATCATAAAAGTCCCGGCTGAACCTTTGGAAAGATTAAGCCGGCACTTGGGGGCTACGTAAGGGTATAAGGAAATAGGAATACCTCATATTTCTTGTTCATGAGGTTAACTAGCTAGAGCTCCAGATCCCGACTTGTGGATAGCCGGTTCATATAGCCAGCATGAAGCTCCTCGGCTGTCATCTTCGCTAAAATAGAGGGTTCAAACTCCAATTTATTTGAAGCTTCAGTTGGTTCGTTATGCTTGGTCAGCACGTGAGCCGGGGGAGAGTGAAAGCCAGCGCCAGTAATCAGAACATTTCGAGCACTGGTGTCCTTGGTCACCTAGCCAGGGCTAGGCGGTTTGGAAGGGTTCCTTGGTGGGCTCTCTGGAATGACATCATCAGCAGCCGGCTCCGCAGATGTTGCTGGGAGGTCCACATCCGGCCGCGGCTCATCCGGCTGGCCATGCTCCGGCTCTTGGGCGGCAGGTCCAGGGGAGGACCTGTTAGTTTTTCTGCGCTTGGCTTGAGCCCTGGAAAGCACGAAGATCAGAACCCAAGGGTTACAGCCGCTAAGAGAACTGAATGCAAGATTAGAGGAAACACTTACATCGGATTAATCTTGGGAGGCGGCAGGGCGGTCGTCGTAGAGTCGCCGGAGGAAGGTGACCTCTGAGAGATAATTGAGAAAAGATAAGACAATATTGAAATGACAAAGCAAACCCATCAAACAAGAGATATATACCTCTGCAGGGCGTTTCTTTGGAGTCGGGGAGTTCGGTAAACTGAACACGAGATCTGTAGAGCCGGCACTCCGGGTCTGGCGACGATCAGCCTGTTGTTGCTTTTTAAAAAGAAATTGAGGGTCCAGATAAGCAGGAGGGTGAGATAGAGGAACTTTCCTAATAACCCACCGCGGCTTCTGGGGGATAAAGTATTCTGAGCCAGAAGAAACATAGATTACCTCAGGGGCATTGGCGCGGCTGGTCTCCACGTCATCCTGTGAGTAAAATAGGTGTTAGTGAAATGAGAAAACAAAGCCTCAGAAAACAGCTAAAATTGTACCTCTGAGCCGGATGATTGTGGCGGGTCAAACCATCCCTCTTGCGGGGCGTCCTTCCTAGGCTTCTTAGCCGAGGCCTTCTTCTTGGTCTTTTTCAAGGGAGGGATGTATTCCTTCTTCCAGAAATCAGAGTCGGCCTGAAGGAATACGCCGGTTAAAGGCAGTAGATCAGCAAGATACAAGTAAAGCCCAAGAGACGGATGGGAAGAAATTGCCTTACATCTGGGCCGAATTAAGGGCACTAAAGGGCATCAACCTGATAGCGCTGCAGGCGCCGGATGTCTCATGAACGAGACTCCGGATAGCAGTGGTGATGTCGTATTGTGTCAAGGTTGACCGGCTGAAGCAGAGCGAGCTGTCATATTCGCCCTTGTACTCGCACATAAGGCTGCTTCTGTGGCTTAACGGCATGATCCTCCAAGAGATCCAGCAGCGGATCAGGTCCAGTCCGGTTAAGCCATTGGCCATGAGGGCCCTAATCTTGGCATGAGCCGGCTCGTATCTTGCGCGCTCTGAAGCTGACAGCCGGCCAGGAAGCTCTGACGTTGTCTTGAGCCGGGAAGGACGACAACCCGACAGTGGACGTTCACCCTCTAGAGAAGTATCTTTGCAATAGAACCACGTTTTATTCCAGTCCTTTGGGTGACTCGGCAGCTGCAGGTGATGTCCCAACGCCTTTGGATAGAAATTCCGCCCAGCTCGAGACTCGGACCAGCCTTCACTTGAGTTTGACGGTTGGCATAGAAGAACTCCCGGAACAGGCCTACCGACGGCTTGGCTTGATGATAGACTTCACACAACACTTGAAAGTTGCAGATGTTTGAGACGGAGTTGGGGGGTGAGGTCTTGAGGATGGAGTCTGTAAAAATGAAGGACATCACGGAAGAATTTTGAGCCGGGAGGCACGAAACCCCGTTCAATATGGTCCGAGAAAACGACCACCTCTCCTTCTTGGGGAACGGGCCTCAGTTCATCACCCGGGACCCACCAGTGGATGGCATCTTTGGAAGGGAGAGTGCCAACGTGAACAAAGTCCATCAAAAACTCTTGTGTAACGCACGACCCGACCCAGTTGTAGGAGTTCGAGGCACAAGACATTCTGCCGGTTCAAAGATTATGGAAATTAAAACACGGCGAGCCAAGAGGATGTTAAAATGTATGGCGGCTTACGAGCTTAAAGATTCTATGTATAAGATGCTATACTCCGGCTGATGAGAGCCGGCGCAGAGGGGGGGGGGGATTTGGCTAAAGTCCCGGAAAACAGGTTTCATAAACTACTGCTATATTTATGGATCTACAAAAGTAGGAAAAAGGTTCCTATTTTTAGACCTAGCGAAGAACAGACGAAGCATACGAAAAACTGAAACGATGAGAAGGAGCCGCGATGGGCCCGTGCATTGTGCATGGTCGCCCCGCACGCGGCGGCGCGGCCGGCGTAAGTGTCAAGGGTGCGGCCGACGTCGGAGGACCCCAAGCAACGGCGGTGGAAGAACCCGCGCGAGGGCAACGGGCTTCCTGCAAACCCTACTGGCGCGGTAATGGATCTAAGGAGAAGCATGGGCTTACCGATGACGGCGTAGTGGAACACAGATGAAGCTCTGATTCGCATAGGTTGATGCGGCGGCCTAGCGTTGACAAAACGGAGGCGGCGCCGGAGCTGGAAGTGATGGAAGCGGTTGCGTCAGACGAGGAAGTGAGCAGGAGAAGTAAAAGACCGCCTGGGGCGGTCCTATTTAAAAGGAGAAGGAAGAATGAGCGCGAAAATCCAGGCGACGAAAATGTTTGGGCCAAGGCGGACGCCTCAATTTTTGGGATAATCACTTAATGCGAAGATTTGATGGGTACGTCAGCGAATCTTTCTTGCAGGGCTAACAAGACATCATGGCGGGTCATCCCGGGTGACTCGCCAAAAGAGCAAGACAAGAGGGTGAAGTGAGCAAGCTCAAATCAACCTGGGGCCTAATGTTGGGGATATAACCCTGCGGTATGACCCGCCCTAAGGACGCCGGGTTATGATTGACGGTTTATACACTAGCCCAAGGTGAGCTGGTGGTCCTAAAGCCCAGGAAGCTTGGCGGCTCATAAGGTGGGCCGGACAGCGGCCCAGAAGACCCGGGAGTGTAAGCCGCCCGGGGACAACTTGGACAAGAAGATAGAGGAAGAATCAGATAGACAAGGAGAGTCGGGGCCCCATTGTATGACCCGTGGTCTAGACCTCCTATTTAAGGGCAGACTCGGGGCAACTTAGAGGTCATGTTATCAAATATTAGGCCAAGCGTTTGCTTCCTTGTAA
Organism: Hordeum marinum; assembly: GCA_022496015.1. Lineage (NCBI taxonomy): Eukaryota > Viridiplantae > Streptophyta > Magnoliopsida > Poales > Poaceae > Hordeum > Hordeum marinum. The sequence continues at coordinate 523,670,318 of CM039675.1, forward strand.
TCGATACATCAAGCAATAAAAACACAAGCAGGACGTAGGCTATTACCTCGAGTTGAGGGGCCGAACCTGGATAAATCTATGTCTCTCGTACCTATCAACCCCTTTGAGTCCATCACGTTAGCAATGGCCTCGAACCGAAGTCCGTTCACCCGGACATCTAACGTGATAAAACCATGACACTTTGTGACCTCATTTGCTATTTTTCATGCATTTACTAATTTTTTTTTGAGTTAAATGACCCTGAAATTAAGAAGCACTACAAATGAACTCTGAAAAGGTTGAAAGTTGGCATGGTATCATCATTTTACCCACATAGCATGTGCTAAAAAGTTGACAGGGTTACGACAAAAACTGGATGCGCTTCATGTAGAAAATGGGCAATCTCTTTCTAAGTATAAGGGTTTGAGACGAAAACTCGCATGTTACAAAGGCATTTCATTTTTTAAGACTTATTTCAACTCCAGACTTTTTGTGCGTTTAGTATGCACCATTCGAAGCCACACCATCAATTTTCAACCCTTTCTGACTTCATTTGCTATATTTCATGCATTTACTGTTTTTTGAGCTAAATGACCGTAAAATTGATAACACTACAAATGAACTCTGAAAAGGTTGAAAGTTGGCATGGTATCATCATTTCACCCACATAGCATGTGCTAAAAAATTGAGAGGGTTACGGCAAAAACTAGACGCACTTCGTGTACAAAATGGGCAATCTCTTTCGAAGTATCACGGTTTCAGACGAAAACTCGTGTGTTACAAAGGCATTTCATTTTTTTACTTATTTCAACTCCAGAGTTTTTGTGCGTTCAGTATGAACTATTCAAAGCCACGCCATCAATTTTGAACCCTTTTTGACTTCATTTGCTATTTTTCATGCATTACTGATTTTTTTGAGCTAAATTGTTGGAAATAAGGCCTAGAGGCAGCAATAAATTGGTTATTATCATATTTCCTTGTTCATGATTATCGTTTATTATCCATGCTATAATTGTGTTGATCGGAAACTCAGGTACATGTGTGGATACATAGACAACACCATGTCCCTAGTATGCCTCTAATAGACTAGCTCGTTGATCAAAGATGGCTAAGGTTTCCTAACCATAGACATGAGATGTCATTTGATAACGGGATCACATCATTAGGAGAATGATGGGATGGAAAAGACCCAAACTACAAACATAGCATATGATCGTGTCAGTTTATTGCTACTGTTTTCTGCATGTCAAGTATCTGTTCCTATGACCATGAGATCATGCAACTCACTGACTGGAGGAGTACCTTGTGTATATCAAACGTCGCAACGTAACTGGGTGACTATAAAGGTGCTCTACAGGTATCTCCGAGGGTGTCTGCTAGGTTGGCATGGATCAAGACTAGGATTTGTTACTCCATGTGACGGAGAGGTATCTCAGGGCCCACTCGGTAATAAAACATCACAATAAGCCTTGCAAGCAATGTGACTAAGTGTTAGCCATGGTATCTTGTATTACGGAACGAGTAAAGAGACTTGCCGGTAACGAGGTTGAACTAGGTATGGAGATACCGAAGATCGAATCTCGGGCAAGTAACATACCGAAGAACAAAGGGAACATCATATGGGATTAACTGAATCCTTGACATAGAGATTCGACCGATAAAGATCTTCATAGAATATGTAGGAATCAATATGAGCATCCAGGTCCCGCTATTGGTTATTGACCATAGAGGTGTCTCGGTCATCTCTACATAGTTCTCGAACCCGCAGGGTCTGCACACTTTAGGTTCGATGATGTTTCGGTAGTATAGAGTTATGTATGGTGGTGACCTAAGGTTTTTCGGAGTCCCGGTTTAGATCCCGGACGTCACGAGGAGCTCCGAAATGGTCCAGATGTAAAGATTGATATATAGGAAGTCCTGTTTTGGTCGCCGGAAAAGTTTCGGGCTCATCGATAGTGTACCGGGAGTGCCGGTAGTGTACCGGGGAACCATCGGGAGAGGTATTTCGAGCCAAGAGGCTACATGGGCTCTTGGAGGAGGTAAACCAGCCCCTGGTGGGCTGGCCGAAGCCTCCTCTAAGGTCCCATGCAGGTGGAGTGGTTTGAGAAGGAAAAACTCCAAAGGTGGAGAGGTGCAAAGAGTTTCCAAGTGGAAAGGAGGAATCCTACTCCTAATAGGATTGGAGTAGGACTCCTCCACCTCCAATTTCGACCAAACCTTGAGGGTTTGAGGCTGCCTCCTCCCCTCCCTCCCTCCTATATATACTAGAGGATTTAGAGGAAAAAGCTAACCATAATAGCCACGTGCTACGTCTCCTCTAGATCACAGTTTGTCCTCTAGTTCGGTTTTCAGCGGTGCTTAGGCGAAGCCCTGCTGGAATAGCTCCACCACCATCGCCCCAACGCTGTTGCGCTGCCGGAGAACTCATGTACCTCTCCACTCCCTCTTGCTGGATCAAGAAGGTGGAGATCGTTATCGAGCTGTACGTGTCCTGAACGCGGAGGTGCCATCCGTTCAGCGCTAGATCGGAAGGACCGTGATCAAAATCGCGAGACGGATCATGATGAGATCGCGGGACGGATTGTGATGAGTTCGCGGGATGGATCATGATTGGATCATGGGACGGATCGTGATGAGATCGCGGGATGCTCGGCGATTTGGATCGCGAAGACGTTCGACTACACCAACCGCGTTTCTTAACGCTTCCCGCTTAGCGATCTACAAGGGTATGTAGATCCACTCTCCCTCTCGTAGATGCTCGTCACCATGGATAGATCTTGCGTGTGCATAGGAATTTTTTTGTTTCCCATGCAACGTTCCCCAACAGTGGCATCATGATCTAGGTTTATGTGTAGATGAGATCTCAAGTAGAACACAAAGAGTTCGTGGGCGTTGATTCTTAGATTGCTTCCTCCCTTGGTCGTGTTTTGGTTCAGCGGTATTGTGGGATGAGCGGCCTGGACCAACCTTACTCGTACGCTGACGAGAGACCGGATCCATCAACTGATGTGTAACTTTGTTGCACAAAGATGGCTGGCGGGTGTCTATTTCTTCTACTTTAGTTGGATCGCATTCGACTAAGGCGGTATTTGAGAAGGTTGAAAAGCAACTTATGTATCACCGTTGTGGTTTATGCGTAGGTGAGAATTGTTCTTGATAGATACCCATAGCAGCCACATAAAACATGCAACAACAATTAGAGGACGTCTAAAGGGTATGTTGTGATGTGATACGGCCAATTACATGATGAGATATATGTGATGTATGAGATGATCATGTGTTGTATAGAATATCACGATTTGCATGTCGATGAGTACGGCGACCGGCAGGAGCCATAGGGTTGTCTTTAATTATTGTATGACCTGTGTGTCAATCATTAAGCACTATGTAATGCTTTACTTTATCGCTAAACGGTAGCAATAGTAGTAGAAGCATGGTGGGCGCGACAACCCCGATGACGACACGTTGATGGAGATCAAGATGATGGAGATCATAGTGTCATGTTGGTGACGATGGAGATCATGCCAGTGCTTTCAAGATGGAGATCAAAAGCACAAGTTCATGGCCATATCATGTCGCTTATGATTTGCATGTGATGTTAATCCTTTTATGCACCTTTTTTTGCTTAGGACGACGGTAGCATTATAAGGCGATTCCTCACTTAATTTCAAGATAAATTGTGTTCGCCCCGAGTGTGCACCGTTGCGAAAGTTTGTTGTGTCGAGACACCACGTGACGATCGGATGTGATAGAATCTACGTTCACATACAACGGGTGCAAGCTAGTGTTGCACATGCAGAACACCCGGGTTAAACTTGACGAGCCTAGCATGTACAGACATGGCCTTGGAACACAAGAGACCGAAAGGTCAAGCATGAGTCATATAATAGATATGATCAACATGATGATGTTAACCATTGAAACCACCTCAACTCATGTGATGATCGGACTTGAGTTGGTGAATTTGGATCATGTATCACTCGAATGATCGGAGGGATGTCAATTTGAGTGGGAGTTCTTACGTAATATGATTAATTGAACTCATTATCATGAACATAGTCAGTAGTGTCTTTGCAAATTATGTTGTAGCTCACGCTGTAGCTCCCTTGAATTTTTATATGTTCCTAGAGAAATAGAGTTGAAAGATGATGGTAGCAATATTGCGGACTCGGTCCGTGATCTGACGATTGTCCTCATTGCTGCACAGAAGGCTTATGTCCTTAATGCACCGCTCGGTGCGCTAACCCCTCCAGCGTCGCCTGTAGATGTTGTGAACATCTGACAGGCATGTTCTGATGACTACTTGATAGTTTAGTGCGTCATGCATTACGGCTTAGAATTGAGGCTCCGAAATGTTTTGAACGTCACGGAACATATGAGATGTTCCAAGAGCTAAAATTAGGATCTCAGGCTCATGCCCGTGTTGCGAGATAGGAGATCTCCAATAAGATTCTTTGCCCGTAAGATGAAAGAGAATAGCTCAATCATTGAGCATGTGCTCAGATTGTCTGGGTGCTACAATTGCTTGAATCGAGTGGGAGTTGATCTTCGAGATAAGATAGTGATTGATATAGTTCTCCAAGTCACTGTCACTAAGCTACAAGAACTTGGTGATGAACTATAAAATGCCAGGGATAAAAATAATGATCCCTGAGCTGTTCGCGATGTTTGACACCACGAAGGTAGAATTCAAGAAGGAGCGTCAAGTGTTGATGGATAGTAAAACCACTAGTTTCGAGAAGGGCAAGGGCAAGGAGGGAAACTTCATGGATGGCAAGTCAGTTGCTGCTCCATTGAAGCAACCCAAAGTTGAACCCAAACACGAGACTAAGTGCTTCGATTATGAGGAGAGCGGTCGCTGAAGCAGAACAACCCTAGATACTTGGTAGGTAAGAAGGCTGGCAACGTCGACAGAAGTATATTTGGTATACGTGTTATTGATGTGTACCTTGCGAGTACTCCTAGTTGCACCTGGGTATTGGATACTGGTTCGGTTGCTAAATGTTAGTAACTCGAAATAAAAGCTACAGAATAAACGGAGAACTAGCTAAGGGTGAGGTGACGATGTGTGTTGGAAATGTTTCCAAGGTTGATGTGATCTACATCGCACGCTCTCTCTACCTTTGGGATTAGGGACGAACCTAAATAAATGTTATTTGGTGTTTTGCATTGAGCATGAACGTGATTAGATCGTGTTTATTCCAACACGGTTATTCATTTAAGTTAGAGAATAATGGTTATTCTGTTTACATGAATAATACCTTCAATGGTCATGCACCCAGTGAGAATGGTTTGTTGAATCTTGATCATAGTAATACACATGTTCATAACATTGATGCCAAAAGATACAAAGTTAATAATGATAGTACCACATACTTGTGGCACTGCCGCTAAATGTCATATTGGTATAAAGCGCATGAAGAAACTCCATGTTGATGGATCTTTGGACTCATTCGATTTCGAATCGGTTGAGACATGCGAACATGCCTCTTGGGTGAGATGACTAAGGATCCCGTTTTCCGGATTGAGGGAGCGGGCAAGTGATTTATTAGAAATGATACATGTTGATGTATGCAATCCAATGACTCTTGTAGCGTGTGGTGGATATCGTTATTTTCTTACCTTCACTGATGATTTGAGTAGATATAGTGTATATTGACTTAATGAAACACAAGTCTGAATCGTTTGAAAGGTTCAAGCAAATTCAGAGTGAAGTTTAAGATCATCGTGACAAGAAGATAAAAATGTCTGCGATATGATCGTGGAGGTGAATATCTGAGTTACGAGTTTGGCATACAACTTTAGACAATGTGAAAGTTGTTTCACAACTCACGCCACCTGGAACACCAAAGTGTGATGGTGTGTCCCAACGTCATAGTCGTGCTCTATTGGATATGGTGCGTGCTATGATGTCTCTTATCGTTTTGCTACTGTAATTTTGGGGTTATGCATTAGAGACAACTACATTCACTTTAAATAGGGCACCATCTAAATCCGTTGAGATGACACTGTGTGAATTATGGTTTGATAGAAACCTAAGCTGTCATTTCTTAATGTTTGGGGCTGCGACGCTTGTGTGGAAAATGTTTTCACCTAATGAGCTCGAACCCAAAGCGGAAAAATGCATCTTCATAGAATACCCTAAGAACAGTTGGGTGAAGATTCTATCTCAGATCCAAGCATAAAATGTTTGTTGCTAAAACTGGGTCCTTTCTCAAGAAAAAGTTTCTCTTGAAAGAATTGAGTGGGAGGAAGATAGAACTTGATGAGGTTATTGAACCTTTGTTTCAACGAGAGAGTAGCGCAGTGCAGGAAGATGTTTCTGTGAAGCCTATGTTAGTTGAAGAGGAAGTTAATGATGATCATCATGAAGCTTCAGATCAAGTTACTATCGAACCTCATAGGTCGACAAGGACGTGCACCGCTCTTGAGTGGTACGACAACCATGTCTTAGAGGTCATATTGTTGGACAATGATGAACCTACGAGCTATGGAGAAGCGGTGATGGGCCTGGATTCTAACAAATGGCTAGGAGCCATGAAATCTAAGAAATGATCCATGTATGAAAAGCAAGTATGGACTTTTGTAGACTTGCCCGTTGAACGGCAGGTCGTTGAGTACAAATGGACGTTTAAGATGAAGACATATGCTAATGGTGAATGTCACTATTTGTAAAGCTCGACTTGTCGCAAAGAAGTTTCCGCCAAGTTCAAGGTGTTAACTACGATGAGACCTTCTCACCCGTAGCGATGGTAAAAGTCTATTGGAATTATGTTAACAGTTACTGCGTTTTTCAATTATGAAATCTGGTAGATGGATGTCAAAACATCGTTTCCTTCCTTGAGGAAAGGTTGTATGAGATACAATCAGAAGGTTTTGTCAGTCCCGAGGATGCTAAAAGGTGTGCAAGCTCCAGTAATCCTTCTATGGACTGGAGCAAGCATCTTGGAGTTGCAATGTATGCTTTGATGAGGTGATCAAAGTTTTTGAGTATATACAAAGTTTATGAGAAACTTGTATTTACAATAAAGTGAGTGGGAGCACTATAGAATTTTTGATAAGCATATGTGGTTGACATATTATTGATCGAAAATGATGTAGAATTTCTGGAAAGCATATGTGGTTGTTTGAAAGGATAAAGCTACCTAATTGTTGAGCATCAAGATCTATAGAGATAGATGAAGATGCTTGATGAGACTTTCAATGAGTACATACCTTGACAGATTTTGAAAGAGTTCAAAATGGATCAGTCAGAGAAAGAGTTCTTGCCTAATTTGTAAGGTGTGACGTTGAGTAAGACTCAAAGCTCGACCATGGCAGAAGAAAGAGAAAGGACGAAGGTCGTCCCCTATGATTTAGCCATAGGCTCTATATAGTATGTCGTGCTGTGTACCGCACCTGTATGTGCCTTGCCATGAGTCCATCAAGGGGTACAAGAGTGATCTGGGAATGGATCACAGGATAGCGGTCAAGATTATCCTTAGTAACTAAAAGACTAAGGAAATGTTTCTCGATTCTGGAGGTGATAAAGATTTCGTCGTAAAGAGTTACATCGATGCAAGCTTTAACACCAATCCGGATGACTCTTAGTAGCAATCTGGATATGTATAGTGGAGCAGCCATTTGGAATAGCTCCAAGTGGAGTGTGGTAAGAGTGTCTACAGTATGACACAGAGATTTGCAAAGTACACATGGATCTTAATGTTGCATACCCGTTGACTAAAAGACCTCTCACACATGCAAGCATGATCATGCCCCAGAACTCATTGGGTGTTAGATTCATAACAATGCGAATCACATGGTGATGTGAACTAGATTATTGACTCTAGTGCAAGTGGGAGACTGTTGGAAATATGCCCTAGAGGCAATAATAAATTGGTTATTATCATATTTCCTTGTTCATGATTATTGTTTATTATCCATGGTATAATTGTATTGGTCGGAAACTCAGATACATGTGTGGATACATAGACAACACCATGTCCCTAGTATGCCTCTAATAGACTAGCTCGTTGACCAAAGATGGCTAAGGTTTCCTAGCCATTGACATGAGATGTCATTTGATAACGGGATCACATCATTAGGAGAATGATGGGATGGAAAAGACCCAAACTACAAACGTAGCATATGATCGTGTCAGTTTATTGCTACTGTTTTCTGCATGTCAAGTATCTATTCCTATGACCATGAGATCATGCAACTCACTGACACCGGAGGAGTACCTTGTGTGTATCAAACGTCGCAACGTAACTGGGTGACTATAAAGGTGCTCTACAGGTATTCCCGAGGGTGTCTGCTGGGTTGGCATGGATAAAGACTGGGATTTGTTACTCCGTGTGACGAAGAAGTATCTCAGGGCCCACTCGGTAATACAACATCACAATAAGCCAGGGGATATTGTATTATGGAACGAGTAAAGAGACTTGCCGGTAATGAGTTTCAACTAGGTATGGAGATACCAATGATTGAATCTCGGGCAAGTAACATACCGAAGAACAAAGGGAACATCATACGGGATTAACTGAATCCTTGACATAGAGGTTCGACCGATAAAGATCTTCATAGAATATGTAGGAATCAATATGGGCATCCAGGTCCCACTATTGGTTATTGACCGTAGAGGTGTCTCGGTCATGTCTACATAGTTCTCGAACCTGCAGGGTCTGCACACTTTAGGTTCGGTGATGTTTCGGTAGTATAGAGTTATGTATGGTGGTGACCGAAGGTTGTTCGGATTCCCGGATGAGATCCCGGATGTCACGAGGAGCTCCGAAATGGTCCGTAGGTAAAGATTGATATGTAGGAAGTCCTGTTTTGGTCGCCGGAAAAGTTTCGGGCTCATCGGTAGTGTACCGGGAGTGCCGGTAGTGTACCGGGGGACCATCGGGGGAGGTATTTCGACCCAAGAGGATACACGGGCTGTAGGAGGAGGTAAACCAGCCCCTGGTGGGCTGGCTGAAGCCTCCTCTAAGGGCCCATGCGGCTGGAGTGGTTTGAGAAGGAAAAAAATCCAAAGGTGGAGAGGTGGAAAGAGTTTCCAAGTGGAAAGGAGGAATCCTACTCGTAATAGGATTGGAGTAGGACTCCTCCACCTCCAATTTCGACCAAACCTTGAGGGTTTGAGGTTTCCTCCTCCCCTCCCTCCCTCCTATATATACTAGAGGATTTAGAGGAAAAAGCTAACCCTAATAGCCACGTGCTACCTCTCCTCTAGATCGCAGTTTCTCCTCTAGATCGGTTTTCAGTGGTGCTTAGGCTAAGCCCTGCTGGAATAGCTCCACCACCATCGCCGCAACATCGTCGTGCTGCCGGAGAACTCATCTACCTCTCCGTTCCCTCTTGCTGGATCAAGAAGGTAGAGATCGTCATCGAGCTATATGTGTGCTGAACGCGGAGGTGTCATCCATTCGGCGCTAGATCGGAAGGACCGTGATCAAGATCGCGAGACGGATCTTGATGAGATCGCGGGACGGATCATGATGAGATCGCGGGATGCTCGGCGATTTGGATCGCGAAGACGTTCAACTACACCAACCACGTTTCTTAACACTTCCCGCTTAGCAATCTACAAGGGTATGTAGATCCACTCTCCCTCTCGTAGATGCTCATCACCATGGATAAATCTTGTGTGTGCTTAGGAATTTTTTTTCCATGCAACGTTCCCTAACATAAATGACCCTAAAATTGATAAGCACTACAGATGAACTCTGAAAAGGTTGAAAGTTGGTATGGTATCATCATTTCACCCACATAGCATGTGCTAAAAAATTGAGAGGGTTATGGAAAAAACTAGACGCACTTCGGGTACAAAATGGGCAATCTCTTTTGAAGTATCACGGTTTCAAACGAAACTTGTGTGTTACAAAGGCATTTCATTTTTTGAACTTATTCAACTCCAGACTTTTTGTGCATTCAGTATGCACCATTCGAAGCCACGCCATCAATTTTTGACTCTTTCTGACTTCATTTTGTATTTTTCATGCATTTACTGATTTTTTTGAGCTAAATGATCATGAAATTGATAAGCACTACAAATGAACTCTAAAAAGTTGAAAGTTCGCATGGTATCCTCATTGTACCCACGTAGCATGTGCTAAAAAGTTGAGAGGGTTACGGCAAAAACTAGACCCACTTCGTGTAGAAAACGGGCAATCTCTTTCTAAGTATCAGGGTTTCAGATGAAAACTCGTGTGTTACAAAGACATTTCATTTTTGTAACTTATTTCAACTTCAGACTTTTTGTGCGTTCAGTATGCATATTCGAAGCCACGCCATCAATTTTCAACCCTTTCTTACTTCATCTTCTATTTTTCATGCATTTAGTGATTTGTTTTGATTTAAATGACCCTGAAATTGATAAGCACTACAATGAAATCTGAAAAGGTTGAAAGTTGGCATGGTATCATCACTTCACCCACATAGCATGTGCTAAAAAGTTGGGAGGGTTACGACAAAAACTGGACGCACTTCGTGTACAAAATGGGCAATCTCTTTCGAAGTATCAGGGTTTCAAACGAAAACTCGTGTGTTACAAAGGCATTTCATTTTTTAACTTATTTAAACTCTAGACTTTTTGTGCGTTCAGTATGCAACATTCGAAGCCACGCCATCAATTTTCAACCATTTCTGACTTCATTTCTATTTTTCATCCATTTACTGATTTGTTTTGAGCTAAATGACCCTGAAATTAATAAGTACTACAAATGAACTCTAAAAAGGTTGAAAGTTGGCATGGTATCATCATTTCACCCACATAGCATGTGCTAAAAAGTTGAGAGGGTTACGAGAAAAGTTGGACACACTTCGTGTACAAAATGGACAATCACTTTCGAAGTATCACGCTTTCGAACGAAAAATCATCTGTTACGAAGGCATTTCATATTTTTCAATAACCTAAGAATTAACAAATTGAATATAATGACAAAACACACTGATATTAAATAGCAGAAAAAAGAATCACGGAAAAAGCTATTTTTGAAGTAAAGTTATTCACAAACTAGTGATTCACACAAATTTCAAATAATTCAAATTTGAAAACTATTAGCACTAACAGAAAGTTTATATTTTTTTACCTAAAGCAAAAAGATTCACAAAGAAAATATTTAAATAAAGAAAAAGATTCACTCAGAAACAAAAGAAAATAAAAAAAGAAGAAAACAAAAAATATTAAAAAAGCCCGCCTACTAGGCCGCCACGGCATGCATATGACTAGAAACCCAACCTCTAGGTGGGCCAGGATGCAGGCCCGTACGGCCCAGTAGGCCCACGGGGCGACAAACGTGCGGTAGGATCAAAAGTCCTACATATTTGAGAGGAGCTCGACACGGTAGCCGCGGTGGGACCAAACATCCACCCCGCCCTGCGTCTAGCACACAACCCTTTATTCACGGTTGGTGGCTCCAATCGTGACTAAAGACCGCCCTTTAGTCACGGTTGGAGCCACCAACCACGAATAAAGGTAAATTTAATTCAGCCCAAGCGGCGAAAAGCCAGACCTTTAGTCGCGGTTGGTGGCTCCAACCGTAGTAGCGGTTCGAGCCACCAACCGCGCATAAAGGGTCCTCTATATATACCGCACTTATAAAATTTCCCCAAATCCAGCCTTTCGTCCGTCCGCGCCGCCGCACCTCGACGCCGCTGTCCGTCCGCGTCATCGTCGTCCCTGCTGTCGCCGTCCGTCCATGCATCTCGACGTCGCCGTCGCCGTCCGTCCGCGCACCTCAACGCCGATGTCGCCATCGCCGCCCCTCCTCGACCTCGCATGCTGTCGCCCCCTTGTGAGCCCTGCCGCCATGGGCGCCGCCCCCTCCCGTTGATCCCGCACACACACACAAATGCATGAACACACACACATAATGGATGTTTTTCTAATAATATCATGTTGTTTTTCTACAATTAGTATAAATTTTTAATTAATATAGTTTTTTTATATCATGTTATTTTTCTGTTTTTAATGAATGTATAGAAGTATATATGCTTAATTAGTGTTTAATTAGTATAGATTTTTTATATAATGTTGTTTATGTTTTTTAATGGATGTATAGAAGTACATATGCTTAATTGGTGTTTTTTCTGTTTTTTAATTTTATATAATGTTGTATATCATATTACAAAATAAATTTGCATACTAAAATGTTGCATAGGAAATTATAAGTGGGAAAAGTGTTGGGATTTTTTATTGAGAAAGGAATATTATTAGGGTAGTTATAACCTAGGAATGGGACATTATAATTGGAAAGATGATATTTTGCTCAAAATTTACTAATAAAATGACATTGCATATATAGGAATTTTTTTCATAAGAATTTTTTCTCGGAGGTGCCCGGTCCGCGTCCCCGTTGTCAACTCATTCGGGATGTGCCCGGTCCGCGTCCCCGTTGTCAACTCATTCGGGATGACATCATGCTTCAGAGGGGCAACATTCGGGACTGGGCTCCGTCGTGCTGGCACTCGGAGGTGCTACCTTCAGGGGCACGCAACTTGGTGAGGAACCCAGCCCCGGGTCCCGTTGTTGACCTGGAGCTTCTTTGGTGGCGTTCGCGTGGGTCACTTTCGGTGCGGAGGCAGCCAGCCCCGCCGGAGGTGGTATGTCGCAGTGTCAAGGAGGAGGACGAGCACGTCTGTCACTACATGGATGCATTGGACGTCAGGTTCTCCAATACCTGGCAGGTTCTTCAGGATCTCACCCGAGCTATGATCCTGATATAGTTCCTTCTCTTTGGATGTCCACCGCCTGCTGCGCGAGACGTCAACTAGATCTGTAGTAGTGATATTATATAATTAATAATATTCGAGATGTATTAGTGATAATATTCGAGATGTATTCGAGATTATATTCGATAATATTCGAGACGTTATTCGAGATTATATTGGATGATGCATATTATGTAATATGATTCAGTTTTCCTTATTGATTGCATGCATTCTAATTTGAATACTAAATTGTTTTATCTTTCTTCTGGGTTAGTTAAATAAAAGCTATGGACAATACCGGTAGAGAAGGAGAAGAGTCTCTGTTCGACATCATACGCTCCATGAGCCCAGAGCATGAACCTGAAGATGATGACGGCTCGCAATATCTGAACAATTCCGATGAGTTTTATATATTTGATGAAGATGAACGAATAGATGAATTCAACAACGATGTTGACAAAGAAAATGTTCTTCAAATAACAAAGACCGGGGAGGTATACTTATTATATAAGCCATTCAGTGATCATTATATGTCTTAATTGAGTTGTATATGTATTAATGAATTGATCTTTCTTCTTTTAGGCCTCCAGATCGAGCAAATCTTCTACAAGCGACAGGGTAGTTCGAGACTCGGCTAGAAAGTTGGACCCTGGCGTAAAGTTCAACATCGATTCCATCAATACATCAACTAGAGAACCGCTTGAACCTAAGAAAAATGCGACCAAGTTCAAGAATCAATGCGGAGTTATTGTCAAGGACCAAATCCTGATCTCCACACAAGAATTGGAAAAACCAGCAAAGGGAGATCGAGAAGGAGTTACTTTTGTCAACGAAAGAGCAAAATATGTGCTTTGGACCGAGCTGATGTCACATTTCATACTACTAGATAACTTGGCAAATGCAGATCTGAAGAAAGTCAGAAACTATGCTCTTAAAAAGATGGCGATCGCATTCAACACCTTCAAGAAAAATGCATGGGTTGCGTACATCAAAGCAAACAAGAAGACTCTGACATTCGAGGGAGCACTGGTGAAGGGAAAAGATCACTGGGACGATTTCGTGAAGTTCAAGGAATCGGAACAAGCTAAGGAACGGTCGAGAAAGAACAAGATTAATGCTGCGAAAAAGAAGTGGCACCATACTCTGGGGCCAGGTGGCTACCAGACGACCCTACCCAAGTGAGATCAATCCGAACCAGAGATGATTAGTGTAGGGGTCACTCCAGTTACAGTGACCTGGCCCCCCGAGGTGCAGGACATGGATTTATGCGCATGAGGGGCAAGTTGGACCCAAAGACAGGGGATATTATGGTGAAGGCAAGTCTTAAAGGAGTGACAGACCAAATTGCTGGGAGATGTAGTAGTAAATCAAAAAAATTCCTATGATCACCAAGATCTATCCATGGAGAAACCAGCAACGAGTGGGGATAGTTTGCATCTTCATACCTTTGAAGATCGCTAAGCGGAAGCGTTACAAGAACACGGTTGGTGGAGTCGTACTCGCAGCGATTCAGATCGCGGTGGATTCCGATCTCAGCGCCGAACAACGGCGCCTCCGTGTTCAACACACGTGCAGCCCGGTGATGTATCCTATGCCTTGATCTAGCAAGGAGGAAGGAGAGGTTGAGGGAGATCTCCGGCAGCACGATGGCGTGGTGACGGTGGAGCTACGTGAACTCCGGCAGGGCTTCGCCAAGCGCTACGGAGAACGAGGAAGAGGAAGGGTAGGGCTGCACCGACAGAGAAAGAAGTCGTGTCTCAAATCAGCCCAAACCCTTGCATATATATAGGAGGAGGGAGAGGGAGGGCTGCCTTGGCCCCTCCTTCAAGGAGGAGAGCTTCGGCCGAAGGTGGGGAAGAGTCCACCTCCCACAAGGGAGGTGGATCTCCTCCTTTGAAATCCTTTTGCCCTTTATCTCTTGATCCCAGGCGCATGGGACTTTCTAGAAGGTCTTGGCCAGCCCACTAAGGGATGGCACACCTCCTCTAAGGGCCCACAAAGTCCTATGGTCGTCACACCCCTCTCGGGGTCCTCCGGCACCCTCCCGGCACTCCCGGAACACTATCGATGAGCCCGAAAACTTTCCGATGACCAAAACTGGACTTCCTATATATCAATCTTTACCTCCGGACCATTCCGGAGCTCCTCGTGATTTCCGAGATCTCATCCGGGACTCCGAAAAACCTTCGGTAATCACGTATACCATTTCCCTATAACCCTAGCGTCATCGAACCTTAAGTGTGTAGACCCTACGGGTTCGGGAGACACGTAGACATGACCGAGACACCTCTCCGGTCAATAACCAACAATGGGATATGGATACCCATGTTGGCTACCACATTCTCCACGATGATTTCATTGGATAAACCACGATGTTGGGGATTCAATCAATCCCGTATGCAATTCCCTTTGTCTATCGGTATGATACTTGCCCGAGATTCGATCATCGGTATCTCTATACCTTGTTCAATCTCGTTAACGACAAGTCTCTTTACTCGTTCTATAATACATCATCCCGTGGGTAACTCCTTAGTCATATTGAGCTCATTATGTCATGTCTTACCGAGTGGGCCCATAGATACCTCTCCGTCACACGGAGTGACAAATCCCAGTCTCGATTCGTGCCAACCCAACAGACACTTTTGGAGATACCCGTAGTGCACCTTTATAGCCACCCAGTTACGTTGTGACGTTTGGCACACCCAAAGAATTCCTACGGTATCCGGGAGTTGCACAATCTCATGGTCTAAGGAAACGATACTTGACATTGAAAAGCTTTAGCAAACGAACTACACGATCTTGTGATATTCTTAGGATTGGGTCTTGTCCATCACATCATTCTCGTAATGATGTGATCCAGTTATCAACGACATCCAATGTCCATGGTCATGAAACCGTGACCATCTATTGATCAACGAGCTAGTCAACTAGAGGCTCACTAGGGACATCTTGTGGTCTATGTATTCACACATGTATTACGGTTTCCTGTTAAGACAATTATAGCATGAACAATAGAAAATTATCATGAACTAGGAAATACAATAATAACCATTTTATTATTGCCTCTAGGGCATATTTCCAACAGTCTCCCACTTGCACTAGAGTCAATAATCTAGTTACATTGTGATGAATCGAACACCCATAGCATTCTGGTGTTGATCATGTTTTGCTCGTGAGAGAGGTTTGGTCAATGGATCCGCGACATTCAGATCCGTATGCACTTTACAAATATCTATATCTCCCTCCTGAATGTAATCATGGATGGAGTTCAAGCGGCGCTTGATGTGTCTTGTCTTCTTGTGAAACCTGGACTCGTTAGCAAGGGCAATAGCTCTAGTGTTGTCACAGAATAGAGTCATCGGGCCCGACGCACTTGGAATTACTCCTAGGTCGGTGATGAACTCCTTCATCCAGACTCCTTCCTTTGCTGCTTCCGAAGCAGCGATGTACTCCGCTTCACATGTAGATGCCGCCACGACGCTTTGCTTGCTGCTGCACCAGCTGACTGCCCCTCCGTTCAAAACATACATGTATCCGGTTTGCGACTTGGAGTCGTCCGGATCTGTGTCGAAGCTAGCATCGACGTAACCCTTTACGACGAGTTCTTCGACACCTCCATATACGAGAAACATGTCCTTTGTCCTTTTCAGGTACTTCAAGATATTCTTGACCGCTGTCCAGTGTTCCGCTCCGGGATCACTTTGGTACCTCCCTACCAAACTTATGGCAAGGTTCACATCAGGTCTGGTACACATCATGGCATGCATAATAGAGCCTATGGCTGAAGCATAGGGGATGACACTCATCTCTTCTCTATCCTTTGCCGTGGTCGGGCATTGAGTCGTACTCAATCTCACACCTTGTAACACAGGCAAGAACCCCTTCTTGGACTGATCCATATTGAACTTCTTCAATATCTTGTCAGGGTATGTCATCCACATATCTTGTCAGGGTATATCATTTCCCATTATCAGTATGGGTATATCTTGTCAGGGTATATCTTGTCAGGGTATATCATTTCCCATTATCAGTATGTCATCCACATATAATATGAGAAATGCTACGGAGCTCCCACTCACTTTCTTGTAGATACAGGGTTCTCCATAAACCTGTACAAATCCAAACGCTTTAATCACCTCATTAAAGCGAATGTTCCAACTCCGAGATGCTTGCACCAGCCCATAGATGGAGCGCTGGAGCTTGCATACTTTGTTAGCATCTTTAGGATCGACAAAACCTTCCGGCTGCATCATATACAGTTCTTCCTTGAGGAAGCCATTAAGGAATGCCGTTTTGACATCCATTTGCCAGATCTCATAATCATAAAATGCGGCAATTCCTAACATGATTCGGACATACTTCATCATCGCTACGGGTGAGAAAGTCTCATCGTAGTCAACTCCTTGAACTTGTCGATAACCCTTAGCGACAAGCCGAGCCTTATAGATGGCACATTACCGTCTGCGTCAGTCTTCTTCTTAAAGATCCATTTATTTTCAATGGCTCGCTTATCATCAGGCAAGTCCACCAAAGTCCATACTTTGTTATCATACATGGATCCTATCTCGGATTTCATGGCTCCAAGCCATTTGTTGGAATCCGGGCCAGCCATCGCTTCTTCATAGTTCGAAGGTTCACCATTGTCTAACAACATGATCTCTAGGACAGGGTTGTCGTACCACTCTGGTGCGGAACGTGTCCTATTGGACCTTCGACGTTCAATAGTAACTTGATCTGAAGTTTCATGATCATCATCATTAACTTCCTCTCCAGCCGGTGTAGGCTCCACAGAAACAACTTCCTGTGCTGCGCTACTCTCTGGTTCGAGTGAAGGTACAATTACCTCATCAAGTTCTATTTTCCTCCCACTTACTTCTTTCGAGAGAAACTCTTTCTCGAGAAAGGATCCATTCTTGGCAACAAAGACTTTTCCCTCGGATCTTAGGTAGAAGGTATACCCAATAGTCTCTTTGGGATATACTATGAAGACGCATTTTTTCGATTTGGATTCGAGCTTCTCAGGTTGAAGTTTCTTCACATAAGCGTCGCATCCCCAAACTTTTAGAAATGATAGCTTAGGTTTCTTTCCAAACCATAATTCATACGGTGTCGTCTCAACGGATTTTGACGGTGCCCTATTTAAAGTGAATGCGGCAGTCTCTAATGCATATCCCCAAAATGATAGCGGTAAGTCGGTAAGAGACATCACAGATTGTACCATATCTAATAGAGTGCGATTACGGCATTCAGACACACCATTTCGCTGAGGTGTGCCAGGCGGCGTGAGTTGTGAAACAATTCCACATTTCCTTAGGTGCGTGCCAAACTCGTGACTTAAATATTCTCCGCCACGATCAGATCGTAGGCACTTTATTTTCCTATCACGTTGATTCTCTACCTCACTCTGAAATTCCTTGAACCTTTCAAAAGTTTCAGACTTATGTTTTATTAAGTAGACATACCCATATCTACTGAAGTCATCAGTGAGGGTGAGAACATAACGGTAGCCACCACGAGCCTCAACACTCAATGGACCGCATACATCGGTATGTATTATTTCCAACAAGTTAGTTGCTCGCTCCATTGTTCTGGAGAACGGAGTCTTGGTCATCTTGCCCATGAGGCATGGTTCACACATGACAAATGATTCGAAATCAAGAGACTCCAAAAGTCCATCAGTATGGAGCTTCTTCATGCGTTTGACACCAATATGACCAAGGCGGCAGTGCCACATGTAAGTGGGACTATCGTTATCAACCTTACACTTTTTGGTACTCACACTATGGACATGTGTAACACCACATTCGAGATTCATCAAAAATAAACCATTGACTAGCGGGACATGACCATAAAGCATTTCTCTCATATAAATAGAACAACCATTATTCTCAGATTTAAATGAGTAGCCATCTCGCATCAAGCGAGATCCAGATACAATGTTCATGCTCAAAGCTGGTACTAAATAATAATTATTAAGGTTTAACACTAATCCCGAAGGTAGATGTAGAGGTAGCGTGCCGACGGCGATCACATCGACCTTGGAACCATTCTCGACGTGCATCGTCACCTCGTCCTTTGCCAGCCTCCGCTTATTCCGCAGCTCCTGCTTGGAGTTACAAATGTGAACAACTGCACCAGTATCAAATACCCAGGAGCTACTACGAGCGCTGGTTAGGTACAGATCAATAATAGGTATATCACATATACCTTTAATGTTGCCGTCCTTCTTATCCGCTAAGTACTTGGGGCAGTTCCGCTTCCAGTGACCGGTACCCTTGCAATAAAAACACTCAGTCTCAGGCTTGGGTCCATTCTTGTTCTTCTTCTTCCCGGCAACTTGCTTACCGGGCATGGCAACAGCTTTGCCGTCCTTCTTGAAGTTCTTCTTACCCTTGCCTTTCTTGAAACTAGTGGTCTTATTCACCATCAAAACTTGATGCTCCTTTTTGATCTCGACCTCTGCTGATTTCAGCATTGAGTACAACTCAGGAATGGACTTCTTCATCCCTTGCATGTTGTAGTTCATCACAAAGCTCTTGTATCTAGGTGGAAGTGACTGGAGGATTCTGTCAATGACCGAGTCATCCGGGAGATTAACTCCCAGCTGATTCAAGCGGTTATGTAGCCTAAACATCTTGAGGATGTGCTCACTGACAGAACTATTCTCCTCCATCTTATAGCTGAAGAACTTGTCGGAGATGTAATATCTCTCGTCCCGGGCATGAGCTTGGAAAACCAGTTTCAGCTCTTGGAACATCTCATATGCTCCGTGTTGCTCAAAACGCTTTTGGAGCCCCGGTTCTAAATTGTAAAGCATGCCGCACTGAACAAGGGAGTAATCATCGCAGCGAGAATGCCAAGCGTTCGCAACGTCTTGCTCTGCTGGGAGGAGGGGTGGGTCACCTAGTGGTGCATCAAGGACATACAATTTCTTGGAAGCTATGAGGATGATCCTCAAGCCACGGACCCAGTCCGCATTGTTGCTTCCATCATCTTTTAGCTTGGTTTTCTCTAGGAACGCGTTGAAATTGAGGGTGACATTCGCGTTGGCCATTGGATCTACAATATAGATTGTAAAGACAATTTTAGACTAAGTTCATGATAATTAAGTTCACATAATCAAATTATTTAATGAACTCCCACTTAGATAGACATCTCTCTGGACATCCAAGTGACACATGATCCATGTCAACTAGCCCGTGTCCGATCATCACGTGAGACGGACTAGTCATCCATGGTGAACATCTCCATGTTGATCGTATCTTCTATACGACTCATGTTTGACCTTTCGGTCTTCCGTGTTCCGAGGCCATGTCTATACATGCTAGGCTCGTCAAGTCAACCTAAGTGTATCGCGTGTGTAAATCTGGCTTACACCCGTTGTATGCAAACGTTAGAGCCTATCACACCCGATGATCACGTGGTGCTTCGGAACAACGATCCTTAGCAACGGTGCACAGTTAGGGTGAACACTTTTCTTGAAATTTTATTGTGAGATCATCTTATTTACTACCGTCGTTCTAAGCAAATAAGATGTAAACATGATAAACATCACATGCAATCAATATAGTGACATGATATGGCCAATATCATCTTGCTCCTTTGATCTCCATCTTCGGGGCACCATGATCATCACTGTCATCGACACGACACCATGATCTCCATCATCATGATCTCCATCATTGTGTCTTCATGAAGTTGTCTCGCCACCTATTACTTCTACTACTATGGCTAACGTTTAGCAATAAAGTAAAGTAATTACATGGCGTTTATGATTGACACGCAGGTCATACAATAAAATAAGACAACTCCTATGGCTCCTGCCGGTTGTCATACTCATCGACATGCAAGTCGTGAATCCTATTACAAGAACATGATCAATCTCATACATCACAATGCATCACATCACATCCTTTGGCCATATCACATCACAAGGCATATGCTGCAAAAACAAGTTAGACGTCCTCTAATTTGTAGTTGCAAGTTTTTAGGTGGCTGCTATAGGTTTCTAGCAAGAACGTTTCTTACCTATGCCAAAACCACAACGTGATATGACAATTGCTATTTACCCTTCATAAGGACCCTTTTCATTGAATCCAATTCGACTAAGGTGGGAGAGACAGAGACCCGCTAGCCACCTTATTTAACAAGTGCATGTCAAGCGGTGGAACCAGTCTCACGTAAGAGTACGTGTAAAGTCGGTTCGGGCCGCTTCATCCCACAATAACGCCGAATCAAGATAAGACTAGTAGTGGTAAGAGAATTAACAAGATCGATGCCCACAACTGCTTTGTGTTCTACTCGTGCATAGATTCTACGCATAGACCTAGCTCATGATGCCACTGCTGGGAGACGTAGTAGTAAATAAATTTTTTTCTTACGATCACCAAGATCTATCCATGGAGAAACCAACAACGAGTGGGGAGATATTGCATCTTAATACCTTTGAAGATTGCTAAGCGGAAGCGTTACAAGAACGCAGTTGGTGGAGTCGTACTCGCAGCGATTCAGATCGCGGTGGATTCCGATCTCAGCCCCAAACAACGGCGCCTCCGCGTTCAACACACGTGCAGCCCGATGACGTCTCCTATGCCTTGATACAGAAAGGAGGAAGGAGAGGTTGAGGGAGAGCTCCGGCAGCACGACGACATGGTGACGGTGGAGCTACGTGAACTCCGGCAGGGCTTCGCCAAGCGCTACGGAGAACGAGGAAGAGGAAGGGTAGGGCTGCACCGAGAGAGAAAGAATTCGTGTCTCAAATCAGCCCAAACCCTTGCATATATATAGGATGAGGGAGACGGAGGGCTGCCTTGGCCCCTCCTCCAAGGAGGAGAGCTTCGGCCGAAGGTGGGGAAGAGTCCACCTCCCACAAGGGAGGTGGATCTCCTCCTTTTCCTTTTGCCCTTTATCTCTTGATCCCAGCCGCATGGGCCTTTATAGAAGGTCTTGGCCAGCCCACTAAGGGATGGCACACCTCCTCTAAGGGCCCACAAAGTCCTATGGTCGTCACACCCCTCCCGAGGTCCTCCGGCACCCTCTTGGCACTCCCTGTACACTACCGATGAGCCCGAAAACTTTCCGGTGACCAAAATTGGACTTCCTATATATCAATCTTTACCTCCGGAACATTCCAGAGCTCCTCGTGATGTCCAAAATCTCATCCGGGACTGCGAACAACCTTCGGTAATCACGTATAGCATTTCCCTATAACCCTAGCGTCATCGAACCTTAAGTGTGTAGACCCTACGGGTTCGGGAGACACGTAGACATGACCGAGACACCTCTCCGGTCAATAACCAACAGCGGGATCTGGATACCCATGTTGGTTCCCACATGCTCCACGATGATTTCATCGGATGAACCACGATGTCGGGGATTCAGTCAATCCCGTATGCAATTCCCTTTGTCTATCGGTATGATACTTGCCCGAGATTCGATCGTCAGTATCTCTATACCTTGTTCAATCTCGTTACCGGCAAGTCTCTTTGCTCGTTCCATAATACATCATCCCGTGGCTAACTCCTTAGTCATATTGAGCTCATTATGATGATGTCTTACCGAGTGGGCCTAGAGATACCTCTCCGTCACACGGAGTGACAAATCCCAGTCTCGATTCGTGCCAACCCAACACACACTTTCGGAGATACCCGTAGTGCACCTTTATAGCCACCCAGTTACGTTGTGACATTTGGCACACCCAAAGCATTCCTACGGTATCCGAGAGTTGCACAATCTCATGGTCTAAGGAAACGATACTTGACATTGAAAAGCTTTAGCAAACGAACTACACGATCTTGTGCTATGCTTAGGATTGGGTCTTGTCCATCACATCATTCTCCTAATGATGTAATCTCGTTATCAACGACATCCAATGTCCATGGTCATGAAACCGTGACCATCTATTGATCAACGAGCTAGTCAACTAGAGGCTCACTAGGGACATGTTGTGGTCTATGTATTCACACATGTATTACGGTTTCCGGTTAACACAATTATAGCATGAACAATAGACAATTATCATGAACTAGGAAATACAATAATAACCATTTTATTATTGCCTCTAGGGCATATTTCCAACACAAATACTGATGAAAATATAAGAAGCACGAACGGGGGTGTTCACGCCCAACAGAGAGGACGACGAGCATACGCACGCCCTGGAGAATCCTAAACACCCGGGAAGAACACGAGGGAAAGGCATTGTTCCGTGGTTTGAGGGGTTTGCGGGTTGGAACGACGACTACAGAAGTCATGCAAGAAAGAAGATGCAGGAGGAGCCGAAGAAGAACGAGGGAGCTCTCCGCTTTGAAGGCCTAGAATCAAAGCACCTGGAGTTGGAATCCAGAGTCAGGCGGCAGCAGGAGCAGATCGACTCACTCAGCCAGGAAAGGGCGTCTCAGCGGTAGCATGAGCAGATCGATCCAACATTGGATACCACCATCCCATCTATGCCGAGAAGCAGCGTGGGTTCCGCCCTGACCGATATCGATGACAATTCACTGCTAGCTAGCTACCCTGTGGATGATATCAAAGACAGGACTAACTGTGAGCTACACATGAAAGTGAAGAACTTATCCATGAAGGTGGCGGACGGCTATGCTTTAGCAAATCCCCAGAAGCAACCTTCCATTGCAATCACATTCCAGCTGGCTATGCTCATGTCGAGGTTGATGAAGTGATGTCAGGATATTACAAGCTACGACTTGACATTCTTGGAGGTGACGAGGAGAGAACAATAGGAGAGGCCATATATCATATTATTCTATGGAAAAAGGATTGCATCGTCTTTCCAAGGCCACCGACTCCTCCTTCTCCAAGTCCGCCACCGCGTCATTCGACTCCTAATCCTCCTCCAAGTCCGGCACCGCATTAGGTGACTCCTCCTCCAAGTCTGACACGACGTTAGCCAACTCCTCCTCCTCCAAGTATGGCACCGCGTCTGCCGACTCCTCCTCCAAGTCCGGCACGGCATCAGCGTGCTCCATGGACTCAGCGTGCTTCGTCGCCTAAGCAACAGTGGAAGAGAGAGGCCACAGCTACGACGACTAGCGGTACAACAGGCAAGAAATTCACATATGGTCCAAGCCTCAAGCCTCTTCCGAAGTTGCCTTACCACCTGACTAAGGAGGAACTCGAGACCACAGTGGATGCCAAAGTGAAGGCCTATTTTGGACCGAAACCACCCCAGCCGCCAAAGGAGAAAGTACTTGAGCATGTCTCACAACACTTTATTGATATGGCTCGACTGGCTGTCAATCAGAAGGACTGCGACTATGTGCGGTCTATCAAGAAGTCATATCTTGCAGGACAAAAGGAGTTGAGCTCGAGCTCGAGCCAAGGAGTTGGCAAAAAAGCGGGAAAATTGTTCCCCAGCTAGGAGAACAGACAGTGCAATCAATCCCACCGCTCATTGTACAAACACCTGTGAGTACCGCCGGCCGGCTAGGATTAATCGACGATCATATAAGGCAGGCTAAAGAGGCCGGTATCACTATTGAACAACTCCTAGTCCTTGAGGAAATTCACGGGCTTAAATAGGAGGAAGTAGAATATCAATACGCCCGCGACAAACCTCTGGTCAAGCCTGAAGATGTCAAGCTTCTACCAACGAGAATGTACAATTTGCATACATGGTACATGCAAATAACAGCAAATACCAATAAAGAGTCCCTCATGGTGAGAGTCAAGAAGAGGCATTACTTCCATAAAAAAGATCTGTGGATTCATTATTCAGAGTTGTTTCAGTTATTCAATCAAGACGCACTCGACAAATCTTTAGTCAGTTGCTATTGTTTGTAAGTGATTTCTTTCTATAATTTAAGTTTCTAGCTAGCTGTGCTCTCGTTCATTACATGTAATTATCCTCAGTATATTCATTTATGTGGTATTATGCAGAATGAAGATGTATGAAATGAAACAAGCTGGACGCTATCACATTGAGTTCATTGACCCAAATACGGTTAATCAGGAGATATGGGAAACTCAATATTCGAGAAAAAACACAGAGAAATCCCTGCTAGATTTTTTGAAGCATGTAAACACCCAACCAAAAATACTACTTCCTTACAACTTCGGGTGAGTGTTACTATCTATATCTTGTACTACAATTCTATTTTTTTTTGCTTACTAGATGTTAATAAGTGTACTTGATGAGTTATGCACATGCCCGCTTAATTATACAAAATGTGTGCGCATGCAGTTACCACTGGATCTTGTTAATCATTGAAGTTGACAAGGAAAAAGTTGAAGTACTGGACTCACTATATAAGGATCCATCCGAATACGCAATCGTGAGGGGGGTGCTTGACAAGTAATTTGAATCATTATTGCACTATGTCGGCCTCTTTAATTACTTCATTTCCTGATATCAACTAGTTAATAACTCCTCTATTCATTTTCTTTGCCGGCGGGAAGGCCTTGGTCCAAGTTCATCAAACAGCTCCCAGGCAACTGGGCACAACAGCTGAAATGGTTGTGACCCAAGGTAATTAAGTAGTACTAGCTAGCTACGTCCATGCATCTCTTTAATTTCTAGTTTCAATACCATTATCATGCTTGATTAATTATTACCTGATTGAATTTTATTCTCGTAAAGTGCATGAGGCATGAGCAGGGAAATAGTTTATGCGCATACTACGTTTGCGAGAACATTCGCATGATCACGTCTGAAAAGAGGAGAGAAGAAAGAAATATTTGGATACATTTGTCAAAACACTATCCATAATTTTTTATCATGATCTAGCTAATATATATACACACAACTAATATATTCATCTTGATCTCCATCTTGTAGCTGACGGAGATACAAGGTCAGCTCCTACCAGAGGCTCGGGTACGAGCAATTCAAAAGGAAATAGCTGGATTTCTGGTCGACCAGGTCATAGATCCCAAAGGAGAATACCATTACAAGATCAAGAACAAGTAATGCCTGCATATATATGTAACGAACCTCAAATTGTAGGAGAAATTGTATATATATGTATGTGAATGGTCGTCGTACGAGTAATTGTACGAAATTGTGTGTGTGTGTGTGTACAATATGTAGTAGTGTAATATATGTTTAAAATGAAAATTAATTAAATGGAAAACACATGATTAAAAGGAAAATTAAACCATAATTAATTCATAAACCCCTAAAGGATTAAAAGGAAAAATAAAACAAAATTAAAAAAATTAAATACTTTTAGTCCCGGTTGGTGTTACCAATTGGGACTAAAGGCCCCCCAGCCAACGGCGCCGGCAGATGCCACGTGGTGGGCCTTTGATGTCGGGCCGTGTTGAACCGGGACTAAAGGGGGTGGGCTTTAGTCCCAATCCTTTAGTGCCGGTTCGAGAACCAGCACTAAAGGCCCTTACGAACCACGACAATAGGCCGATTCTGCACTAATGCAGATGTTTTCGGAACTAATGTTGTAACATTGGTTTATCTTTCCATGTATGTGTTGCACACAGTTGCATCCCTTGCGGACATGTCACTAGTAGGAAACAGGGCATCGATTTGGGCCAGGCCATGCCATTAGTCCTGGTTTAGTCACAAACTGGGACCAATGGGTGCAACAGTCCCGGTTCGTGAGGCCAGGGGGTCGGGCGGGCCACGTGGGGCATTGGTCCTGGTTCATAGGACACCTTTGGTCCGGATTCTAGACACGAACTGGGACCAATGCGCCTCGCTCCTGGCCCACAACCATTGGTCTCGGTTCGTGGCTGGAACCGGGACCAAAGGGGGTAACCATTCGCCTAGTGCGAGCCCCTTTAGTCTCGGTTGGTGGCCCAAACCGGGACTAAAGGTTCGAACGGTTCGCATCCCCGACGTTTCGCACTCCGAGAATGAGGCAACTGTTCCTCGGCAAGGGCTACAGTAACTTCGCCCATTTCTCTTCTTCTCCTCTCTTCTTCTCCTCTCTTCTTTTCCTCTCTTCTTCTCCTCCATTCTCCTCTCTTCTTCTCCTCCATTCTCCTCTCTTCTTCCCCATATCTTCTACCATGAATCCAATCACTCGCTACAGGGAGGTGCTTGCACATGGCACGACCATTCTCGATGTCGTCTACACGAACGACAGCGCCATGGTGCCATGTTTTCTTTCCCTTTTGCAGAAATGGCTTGAAGTGGCGGATGAGAAAGACAAGTTCATAGGGCTTGATCTCGAGTACACGGCCAAGCAAGAAGATGTTGCCATCATCCAGCTATGTTTCAAGAAACATGTCATCATCTTTCAATGGGCAAGGTGAGTTTTGAGGGTTTTCTTTGATCAATTAATAATTTATAGATTATTATGAAAATTGCATAGGATAGAAATATGTTCCATTTTGAATCCTATGGGAAAGATCAATATTTCTTTTAAGTTTGTAGTGAATAACAATTTTCCTTGTTGCAAAACGTGGGAGAACATATATGTCATATAGTTAATTTAGGGTTTCTTCACCAATTCACAGGATATGAAAATTGCATATATATATAGGATATAGCAATATATACGTTCTATAGGATATAGCAATATATGTCATATGTTTTATGATATTACTGTTCAACGGGCTCAAATGAGCCCGGGAGCAAAAACTTTGCGTCTTCCTCTTTTATTGCAGCGAAATAATTTTCCTTTATATAGTTGCATATTATAATTTTGCCGAAATATACTTGTTGCAGCAGTATTTAACATTTGTTCTATTTTAATTTGTTGATGTTGCAGTAGTGACAAGCACTGGCCAGCACTCATGGACTTCCTATGCAGCGGCATACATTTTACTAGCATTGATGTCAGTAATGACAAGCTGAAGATGAGGCACAGCTTCGGTATTGAGATACCAGCTGGCTGCCTTATTGATATCCAAGACATATTCAGGCTTCAGTATGAGAGGACTTCGATGGCTTCTATGGCAGTCGTCTTGATCGATGACTATTACGGAGATATGAAGACCAAATTCCCCCGGGCGCAGCACAAAGAGTGGGAGAGGACCCCACTTCAGCCTATCAACATTGAGTATGCGACAAAAGATGCATACGTTGCATATGAGTTGTACCGCAAGATTCGAACCGTGAACTATGGGCAGCGTCACCTCGCACCACCACCACCATGGGGCGGATATTCTTCTGATTCAGACTAGCTAGTAGTGTTCACTTGGACAAGTACTTTCTGTAATGGATATCTCAACTATTATATATTACATATCTCTCTAGCTATTATATATTTGTAGTGCTTTTCAATTCAGGTTTTCTTAAATTCCGATTGTGGCCGAGAACAATATGCAACAAAAAAGTGGGTTGTCATCGTTGGCAACAAGCACGCACACACCATGCCAACTTTCAACCTTTTCAGACTTCACTTGAAGTGCTTTTCAATTTCAGGGTCATTTAAGTCAAAAAACCCAGTAAATGCATGAAAAATATCAAATGAAGTCAGATAGGGTTGAAAATTGATGATGTGACTTTGAATGGTGCATTTTGAACACACAAAAAGCCTGGAGTTCAAATAACTTCAAGAAAATGAAATGCCTTTTGTAACCGATGAGTTTCCGTCTAAAACCCTGATACTTCGAAAGAGACTGTTCGTTTTGTACATGAAGTGCATCCTGCTTTTGCCGTAACCCTCTCAACTTTTTAGCACATGCTATGTGGGTGAAATGATGATACCATGCCAACTTTCAACCTTCTCAGACTTCACTTGAAGTGCTTTTCAATTTCAGGGTCATTTAGCTCAAAAAATCAGTAAATGCATGAAAATATCAAATGAAGTCAGAAAGGGTTGAAAATTGATGATGTGGCTTTGAATGGTTCATTTTGAACACACAAAAAGCCTAGAGTTCAAATAAGTTTAAAAAAATGAAATGCCTTTTGTAACCGATGAGTCTCCGTCTGAAACCCCGATACTTCGAAAGAGTCTGTCCATTTTGTATGTGAAGTGCATCCTGCTTTTGCCGTAACCCTCTCAACGTTTTAGCACATGCTATGTGGGTGAAAATGATGATACCATGCCAACTTTCAACCTTTTCAGACTTCATTTGAAGTGCTTTTCAATTTCAGGGTCATTTAGCTCAAAACAATCAGTAAATGCATGAAAAATATCAAATGAAGTCAAAAAGGGTTGAAAATTGATGATGTGGCTTTGAATGGTGCATTTTGAACACACAAAAAGCCTGGAGTTCAAATAAGTTCGAGAAAATGAAATGCCTTTCCTAACCGATGAGTTTTCGTCCGAAACCACGATACTTCGTAAGAGTCTGTCCGTTTTGTACGCAAAGTGCATCCTGCTTTTGCCGTAACCCTCTCAACTTTTTATCACATGCTATGTGGGCGAAATTATGATACCATGCCAACTTTCAACCTTTTCAAACTTCATCTGAAGTGCTTTTCAATTTCAGGGTCATTTAGCTCAAAAAAACAGTAAATGCATGAAAAATATCAAATGAAGTCAGAAAGGGTTGAAAATTGATGATGTGGCTTTGAATGGTGCATTTTGAACACACAAAAAGCCTAGAGTTCAAATAAGTTCAAGAAAATGAAATGCCTTTTGTAACCGATGAGTTTCCGTCTGAAACCTCGATACTTCAAAAGAGTCTGTCTGTTTTGTATGCGAAGTGCATCCTGCTTTTGCTGTAACCCTCTCAAATTTTTAGCACATGCTATGTGGTTGAAATGATGATACCATGCCAACTTTCAACCTTTTCAGACTTCATTTGAAGTGCTTTTCAATTTCAGGGTTATTTAGCTCAAAAATCAGTAAATGCATGAAAAATATCTAATGAAGTCAGAAAGGGTTGAAATTGATGATGTGGCTTTGAATAGTGCATTTTGAACACACAAAATGCCTGGAGTTCAAATAAGTTCAAGAAAATGAAATGCCTTTTGTAACCGATGAGTTTCCGTCTGAAACCCCGATACTTCAAAAGAGTCTATCCGCTTTGTAAGCGAAGTGCATCCTGCTTTTGCTATAACCTTCTCAACATTTTAGCACATGCTATGTGGTTGAAATGATGATACCGTGCCAACTTTCAACCTTTTCACACTTCATTTGAAGTGCTTTTCAATTTCAGGGTCATTTAGATCAAAAAAATAGTAAATGCATGAAAAATATCAAATGAAGTCAGAAAGGGTTGAAAATTGATGATGTGTCTTTGAATGGTGCATTTTGAACACACAAAAAGCCTAGAGTTCAAATAAGTTCAAGAAAATGAAATGCCTTTTGTAACCGATGAGTTTCCGTCTGAAACCCCGATACTTCGAAAGAGTCTGTCCATTTTGTACGCGAAGTGCATCCTGCTTTTGATTCAACCTTCTCAACTTTTTAGCACATGCTATGTGGGTGAAATGATGATACCATGCCAATTTTCAACCTTTTCAGACTTCATTTGAAGTGATTTTCAATTTCAGGGTCATTTAGCTCAAAAATCAGTAAATGCATGAAAAATATCAAATGAAGTCAGAAAGGATTGAAAATTGATGATGTGGCTTTGAATGGTACATTTTAACACAAAAATCCTGGAGTTCAAATAAGTTCAACAAAATGAAATGTCTTTTGTAATCGATGAGTTTCCGTTCGAAACCCCGATACTTCGAAAGAGTCTGTCCGTTTTGTACGTGAAGTGCATCCTGCTTTTGCCGTAACCCTCTCAACTTTTTAGCACAAGCTATGTGGGTGAAATGATGATACCATGCCAAATTTCAACATTTTCAGACTTCATTTGAAGTGCTTTTCAATTTCAGGGTCATTTAGCTCAAAAAATACAGTAAATGCATGAAAAATATCAAATAAAGTCAGAAATGGTTGAAAATTGATGATATGGCTTTGAATGGTGCATTTTGAACACACCAAAATCCTAGAGTTCAAATAAGTTCAACAAAATGAAATACTTTTTGTAACCGATGAGTTTCCGTTCGAAACCCCGATACTTCGAAAGAGACTATGCGTTTTGTACGCGAAGTGCATCCTGCTTTTGCCATTACCTTCTCAACTTTTTAGCACATGCTATGTGGGTGAAATGATGATACCATGTCAACTTTCAACCTTCTCAGACTTCACTTGAAGTGTTTTTCAATTTCAGGGTCATTTAGCTCAAAAAAAATCAGTAAATGCATGAAGAATATCAAATGAAGTCAGAAAGGGTTGAAAATTGATGATGTGGCTTTGAATGGTGCATTTTGAACACACAAAAAGCCTAGAGTTCAAATAAGTTTAAGAAAATGAAATGCCTTTTGTAACCGATGAGTCTCCGTCCGAAACCCCGATAATTCGAAAGAGACTGTATGTTTTGTACGCGAAGTGCATCATGCTTTTGCCGTAACTCTGTGAACTTTTTAGCACATGCTATGTGGGTGAAATGTTGATACCATGCCAACTTTCAACCTTTTCAAAGTTGTAGTGCTTTTCAATTTCAGGGTCATTTAGCTCAAAAAAATCATTAAATGGATGAAAAATACCAAATGAAGTCAGGAAGGGTTCAAAAATTGATGATGTGACTTACAGTGGTACATTTTGAACACACGAAAAGCCTGGAGTTCAAATAAGTTCAAGAAAATGAAATGCCTTTTGTGAGCGATGAGTTTCTGTCTGAACCCCGATACTTCGAAAGAGACTGTCCGTTTTGTACACGATACTTCGAAAGAAACTTGATATTATATACAATTGATGCAACTAAAATTATCAAAGTTATTTTTGTTAAAAAATTTAATAGCAAGAAAAATATTCATAAAGTATTTTTTGTTAACAACTTTTAATATGCAAAGAAATAACATAAAAAATAGCAACAGTCAAAATAGATGCGCTTACACTAAAATTCAACCCAAATTCAAAGTGCTAGTTAGGCGCCTAACTACCATTTTGAATTTAGGCCGAATTTCAGTATAAACGCATCTATTATCAGTATCAGAGGAGCTCAACGTAACAGCCGCGGCGGGGCTTATGAGCAGGTTCGGGCAACCTTCGCTTGGCGAGGTGGGACTAAACTCCCACCACACCGCTGTGCAACACCATTGGTCCCGGCTGGTTGCCCCAACCGGGACCAATTCCACCCTTTCGTCCTGGTTTGTGCCACCAACCGGGACCAAAGGGCCTGTTTCCTGCCCTTTGGGCCCCTGAAAACAGGGCTTTGGTCCCGGTTGGTGGCACCAACCGGGACCAAAGGTCCCTGTTTCCCGCCCTTTGGGCGGCGGAAAATAGGGCTTTGGTCCCGGTTGGTGCGACAAACCGGGACTAAAGGGGAGCATTTGTCCCGGTTGGGGCCACCAACCGGGACCAATGCTCCTTCTATATGACAAGCACTTAGCAAAATTCGTAGTTTTCATTCCACTTCGCCCTCGTTGCCGTCCCGAGCCCACCGTCGACGTTTTTGTCCCCGTCGCCACCCCCGTTGTTGCCTCGTTGCCTCCCCCGCCGCCCCGTCGCCTCCCCCGCCGCCCCCGTCGCCTCCCCCGCCTCCCCGTCGCCTCCCCCGCCACCCCCATCGCCTCCCCCACCTCCCCGTCGCCTCCCCCGCAGCCCCTGTTGCCTCCCCCACCTCCCCGCCGCCCCCGTCGCCACCCCGCTCCCATCGCCACCCCTCCTCCGTCGCCTCCCCCGCCGCCCCCGTCGCCGTCCCGCCCCATCGCCGCCCCGCCCCCATTGCCGCCCCGTCGTCGCCCCGTCGCCGCCCCCGCTGCGAGCCGCCGCCCCTGCTGTGAGCCGCCGCCGCCGCGACTCGTTGCAATTTTTTTAAATATATGTTGATTTTTAGGGTTTTTTAGTATGTGTATGCATGTTAGATTAGTATGTTTATGTTAGCTAGATTAGTATGTGTATGTTAGATTAGTATGTTTATGCTTTTTTTTACTATGTTTATGTTAGCTAGATTAGTATGTGTATGTTAGATTAGTATGTTTATGCTTTTTTGAAAGTAGATTAGTATGTTTATGTTAGATTAGTATGTGTATGTTGATTTTGGGTTTGATGAAAAATTAGTCAACGATGCCCGGCCCGCATCCTCGTCGTCGAGTAGTCCGCGGGAGCTTGCTTGATAGGCGCCATGTCTAGGACTGGGCTCCGTCGGGCTGGCACTGGGAGGTGCTACCTTTCCGAGCTCGGAGGTTGGTGAG
The DNA here is from genome assembly GCA_022496015.1 of Hordeum marinum. NCBI lineage: Eukaryota > Viridiplantae > Streptophyta > Magnoliopsida > Poales > Poaceae > Hordeum > Hordeum marinum. Next base: position 523,703,052 of record CM039675.1, read on the forward strand.
GAATGCAGGTATCGTCGTCGACCCGAACCTTCTGTGGTGGCGGTCACGCGGGCCACTTTCGATGCGGAGGGAGCCGGCACCCGCGGAGGTGGTACGTCGCTGTGTCAGGGAGGAGGACGAGCACGTTCGTCGCTACATGGCGGCGTTGGTCGCCCGGTTTGATAATACCTGGCAGATCCTTCAGGGATCTCACTTGAGTTATGATCCCGTGATGGTTCCTTATCTTTGGGTGTCCACCGCCGGCGACTCAGAGACCGCTAGTGAACCGAGTTCACCGTTCTCCATTTTGGATTCTAGGATATTCGATCAGTATTAGTTAATATTTGATGATGCATTAACTGGATTATTCGGGATGATGTATTAGTGATATTATATTCGAGGTCATTATAAATATTAATGTATTAGTGATATTTTATCGCTATAATGCGGGTGTGACTTTCGGTCTGTTGTTGCTCCTTGTGTGACTTTCATGTGTGTTCTTGATGGAGGAATCCCGACTATCGTCATGGGGGACGTCTCATCTTTCTTGTCTTCTTTGCGATATATTCGTTGGTATAATGCACAAGAAGAGAAGAGGTGGGGCGCCCATCACCGCCGGTCGAACTATTACTGTGAGAGAGTGTCCACCAACATATATACACCACCGTATCAATGTGAGAGAGTGCGCACCAACACACCATGAGATATGAGAGTTATTTAAGGAAAGCCTCGACGGACCGAAAGTCACACACGCATTAATTAAGATCCAAAGCGTGTCGTAATTCTTGAACTGGATTATTCGAGATGATGTATTAGTGATATTATATTTGAGGTCCTTATAAATATTAATGTATTAGTGATATTTTATCGGTATAATGCATGTCTGAATTTTGGTCTGTCGTTGCTCCTTGTGTGAATTTCATGTGTGTTCTTGATGGAGGAATCCCAACTGTTGTCGTGGGGGGCGCTTCCTCTTTCTTCTCTTCTTTGTGATATACTCGTCGCTATATTGCGCAAGAAGAGAAGAGGGGAGGCGTCCATCACCGGAGGTCGAACTGTTACTGCGAGAGAGTTTTCACCAACATATATACACCACCGTATCAATATGAGAGAGTGCGCACCAACACACCATGAGATATGAGAGTTATTTAAGGAAAGCCTCGACGGACCGAAAGTCACACACACGCATTAATTAAGATCCAAAGTGTGTCGTAATTCTTAAACTGGATTATTCGGGATGATGTATTAGTGATATTATATTCGAGTTCATTATAAATGTATTTGTGATTTGCAAGTCATTCCTGCAAAACATAGGGAATTTTTTCTATGTCATTGCTTGATATATGGAATGGGTTGACTTTAGATCTGTTTCGGCTACTTGTGTGTCTTTCACTAAGGGAGAGTGTCCACCATATATAAATATGAGAGAGGAAGAATCCTGACTGTTGTCGTGGGGGTCGCTTCTCCTTCGTTCCCGTGCGCTAGACATTTTGGTGTAATGCACTCGCGGACGAATGGAGGAACCACCATCACCGACTGTCGCAATATCAGAAGGAGTGCCCACCATATACGTGAGATGAGAGTTTAGGAAGGAAAGACTCGACAGACCTAAAGTCAACCTGTTGCATATTGAGTAATAGTGATCTGTGTGTTGATCCGTTTTCTCGTAGTTTCCTTCGGTCGATTCTAAATGTTTCAACTATGAACATAGGAAATGTCTGACGACGAAAGTGAATTCGGTATGTGCGAATACTGCAAAGACGAGCGCGGCATGTGTGACAAGACTTTCCTAGTTGATGGTAAGCGCTTCAGCATCATGCTGGATGAGAAGTACGAAGTGGATACAGTAAGTCACAATGACAAGTCTTTTTTCGTGATTAAGCATGACTTCTGCCTCTTTTGCTTCAACTTATAATTAATTTTAATTTTTTACTGTTCTACTAGCGTATCCCCTGCCATGCAAGAATTGCTATCTTGGATAAGATTGGTTTCAATACTAAAAAAGATATGGAGGTAAAGATAGTTCACTTGAGGACCGAGCATGGTTTTACTTTTGCGGTAAAATTGTTCCATGCAGACACCTATTGCTATTTTGAATCTAAAAATTGGCAAGCACTATGCAAGGCTTATGCATTTGAGCCTAATATGCTTCTCACCTTTGATATTCGTCCGGAAGATGAAATAGAAGGTAATATCGACATCTGGGTCGATGTGCAGACGCCTCCAGTTCTACCATTATGTGAGTTTCTCAACCATATTTATTAAGTAATTTATATTGTTTATTTAAAAATATTTGACAACTTATTTCCATTAACAGCTTATTTTCCTTCTTCAAAAAATGTACGGAAGATGGTAGACAGAACCTACTACTACAATGATGAAGCAGGATTAACTTATAAGGAGAAAGATCATATTACCGCATTTCTTAGTCATCTTGAGAATTACAATAGCTATTATCAAATTCATGCACATTATAGTCAATATGTGCCACTAGTGCATGTGGTGAACTACGGTAACATCCATGGAGATTGCATGGTAAGATTTTAATTCTACTATTACGACATCCGTGCATATTTTGCATAAATTCTTCTAAAACTAAACTATATTGCTAACTACAAAATTATTACTATGTTTTTCAACAGAAAATCCCAGAGGAACGTGTGCCTCATCTGATGTTTCCGAGAGGTCGCGTTGTTGTTACGAGCTTAGGGCCACCACGGCCAGGTCAACCTACGCATCACTCTTGTCCATACCGTATTTCTAAAACCGATGGACTCATGACAATCAAAGATTGGAAAAAATGTATGCTCAATTGTAGAGAGCTACTTGGAAGCAACACTGTACGTAGGCGATTACTGGGAGACAGGATGATCTCCGTTCTCCATAATGGAGAGTCAGGGCCTATCTTGTTTTATGATATTGTACCTAAGAGAGGGTAGAATAGGTCCTACGAGATAGGAGTACGTAGGTCCTAGGTATAATGTGTTATTATGTGCTACAATGTGTTAGAGTTGATGATGATGAGGAGGGGGAGGAGGAGTTGTGATTATGGCCAGTGACCAACTTGTGATATGATGTCTCATTGACGAAAATGATGATTAAATTGTGTCATATGTTCTACCTATAAGTATAGTACGTAGCGTCGTGACCAAACACGGAGATAAGAGAGATCACTTCTCTCTATTAGCTATCTAACAAAATATATGAAACCCCTAAATTAACCCTCCAAAACCCTCGAAACCCCTCTCTTTCAAAAAAAAAACAGCCCCTAAGTTGCTGACGCGTGGACGCTCCTTGGTCCTGGTTGGTGTTACCAACCGGGACCAAAGGCCCTCTTGCCTGGGCTCGGTGAAGCGGCCACATGTAGCCCCATATGTCCCGGTTCATAAGCGAATCGGGACTAAAGGTCGTGGGCTTTAGTCCCGACCCTTTAGTCCCGGTTCTAGAACCGAGATAAATGGGCCTTACGAACCGGGACAAATGGTTTTTTCCCACTAGTGTGTGTATGATAGATCGTGCCTAGAGGAGTGGTTGGATCCCTTTGACCATGACACTACAAAGGTACACCATGAATGCATGATTCTTCAAATATTTTATCTTAACTCCAGTTGACACATGTAGTGAAACTACTAACAATATTTGTGTGTGCCTATCTTTCTTTCCAGTACCCTCAGTGTGGTGAACATTTTGAAAACAAGCTTATTATCAATCTCTATGCGCCAGGAAATCTATGGGATGGTTGTTGTCCTCTATAGGTATGGTGTTGCCAAATTATAATTGTTGTTACAACAATAGTTCATTTCATCTTTTCTAGAACACTCGTAAGCACACTTAGTAGTTACCTCTGACACCATTATACATCTTATGTGTAGTACTGCCACTAGGTATCTTGTAGTATCTCTGAAGATTTTTTTCTCTAAAGCTCAAACAATCTTCTTTTTGTAGAAGTAAAAGCACACTACCAATCTAAAATTGAAGAGTAGGATGTAGTTGTAAATAAAAAACTTAAGGATGCAATGGAAAATGTGGCTTCTGCAATGCCTCACCTTTGTGGGCTTAGATGTGGTATAGGATGAACAAATGGCTAAGGTAGCTGAATTTGACGCGAAGAAAATCGAACTTACATCTATTTTGGCCAAGAAGGAGAATCAGTTCACTCAGATCGAGAGAAAGTTGAAACGAGAACTGGAACATCTTGTTAACCTGATGTCAGTGAAGGAGAAGATAAAGATGGTGGTTGAACGAGGAGTGGAGCATGTTGCTCTGATGGAGATCATAGCATTCATGGAGCAGAAGTTCCCTCCAACTATAATGTCACCTATTCACAACCCTCTCATCCATGCTCTATTGGTGTTGAGAATAGAAGGGAACACCCTAATGAACTTCCAGTCTGTAAAAAACCACCCCATCCAGCTAATGTTGTGATTATAAAGCGTCGACGCACTCCAAGGCCTAACCCACGATACAACATAAAGTATGTGCTCAAAGCGGTGTTGGAGGCCCTCGACAAGAGGAGTAGTTAATTACCTATGTAACTGTTTATCCATCACACCAAGCATATTATCTCTATGTACTCCCTAGTTTGATCAAATTTTGTGAGGAACATCCAAAAACTGCATACATTTTTGGAGTTTTGGAATTTAGACAGAATGCTCACATGTCAATGAATTTGGAAAGTAATGACTATCTTTAGTTCCCAAGACTACGATTACCAAATTGTTGTTTAAGCTGAATTTAACTATGATTTCATACCTTGTTCCACTTCTTTGCCCCTTTTTTACTTTGTGTGTTACATCGGCCTATTGATGCATTGTAGTGCACATATCAAAGGTTTCCTCTGTGATTCTCAACATCTATGCATAGACTGGTTGTTTTTTCATCACATCTCCTTCTCGCTCCTTGCTCCTACCATGTATTTCTCCTATGACGTTGGTGATGTCATTCATGAACTGCTACTTCGATGCAAGGAAAATGTAAGCTTGTGTATATTATTATTATTATTATTATTATTTTAGAACATGAGTTAAGATCACATTAGCAAAATATAGTGCCACCAACCATATTTAGGATTAATTTTTTATTTCCCAAGAATTTTCACATAAAGATTAGGTTAGAGTTCATTCAAGTTATTGTCATGAATTTGTAAGTGCTCACAAAGGTTAGTAACTTTGTCCTTTCATCTCTCATTGCTATATTAGCTCTTGCAATGCTCTATAAGTATAGTAATTTGTGTGTTTCAGTTTGTATGTGGTAGTTTATTTGATTTATGCAATTTGAGCTCAAATTAACTTCTTACTTTGCATTTGTAGGTGTGGTTTACTTAGTGCCTTCCCGTCCCCGTCCTAACCACCGTCGATCGCCCGCACCATCCCGCTGCCGGCACCACCTTGGTGAGATTCTTGCTCTTATCCTTTTTATAAAAAAAACCATGTTTGTAAGCTTTAGTTAGTTACTTGTATAGTTTTCTTACCTATATGGTTGTTTGTTATACATAGTGGCATGGTTTTGAAATCCGTCCCTGCGGCCCTCGTCCGGTTTCTGATGCGGATGGGGTATATACTCTCTTTTATAACTCTTTGTTGCATTTCGTGTTTATGACAATTATGCATATTAAGTTGACATAGATATTTTTATCTAGGAGGTATGTGAACCGGAGATTCCAACCAACATAGATATTCTTGTCAGGAAGTTAAATTTAGTTGAAAAAGAAAATGAGTATTTGAAAGAAAAATTGAAAAGAGTTGAAGAAGAGAAGATGAAACTGGAGTTGTATGTTGCCGATGTCGTCGATGATCACAAGATCAAGATGGGTGCAATGCGCTTGAAGATTAGAATATTTAAAAGATATGCCATTGATAGTGAGGCTTGGTATCACTATGTTGTTGGATCAATTGTTACCTTAGTTGCGATGTTGATCGCATTTGTTGTTGCATTTAAATGCTTTAGCTAGAGAGTTTGTATATTGTTTTATGAGAACAAGTGTGTATGAACTTTATGTACGAACTTGTATTAATTTGGTCTTTTCGGTGTTGTGTAATGAAGATGAGCCGGCAATGGATGTACGAGGACCGATGCTCTCCCCAGTTCATTAATGGCGTGCATACTTTTCTAGTTGCGGCTGAGGCAAACAAGAAGACGGATGGTTTTATGTATTGTCCATGTGCTGGCTGTAAGAATGATCGAAATTACTCTAACTCAAGAACCATTCACGTCCACCTGTTTGAGTCCGGTTTCATGTCCGGCTATAACTGTTGAACCAAGCACAGAGAAAGAGGGATCCTAATGGAAGAGAATGAAGAAGAAGAGGATGACGACAGCTATCCTGGCCATGGGTTCCATGAATACGATGGTACAACAATGGGGGAAGAAGTTGAGCCAACAATGCGGGAAGGAGCTGCAGAAGAGGCATCAGATGAGCCCGCTGATGATCTTGGTCGGGCCATTGCCGATGCAAAGTGAAGCTGCGCAAGTGAAAAGGAGAAGCTGAAGTTGCAGCGCATGTTAGAGGATCACAAAGAAAGGTTGTACCCAAATTATGAAGATGACAATAAAAAGCTGGGTACCACACTGGAATTGCTGCAATGGAAGGCAGAGAATGGTGTATCTGACAAGGCATTTCAAAAGTTGTTGATAATGTTAAAGAAGAAGCTACCAAAGGACAATGAATTGCCAAAGAGTACGTACAAAGCAAAGAAGGTTGTCTGCCCTCTAGGATTAGAGGTCAAGAATATACATGCATGCCCTAATGACTGCATCCTCTACCGCGGTGAGTATGAGGATTTGAATGCATGCCCGGTATGATGTGCATTGCGCTATAAGATCGACCACAATGACCCTGGTGATGTTGAGGGCGAGCGCCCCAGGAAGAAGATTCCTACCAAGGTGATGTGGTATGCTCCTATAATACCATGGTTGAAACGTTTGTTCCAAAACAAAGAGCATGCCATGTTGATGCGATGGCACAACAAAGATCGTAAGAAAGACGGGAAGTTGAGAGTGCCCGCTGATGGGTTGCAGTGGCGAAAAACCGAGATAAAGTGGCAAGACTTTGCAAAGGATGAAAGGAACGTATGGTTTGGTTTAAGAGCAGATGGCATTAATCCTTTTGGGGAGCAGAACAGCAATCATAGCACATGGCGTGTGACTCTATGTATCTATAACCTTCCTCCTTGGTTGTGCATGAAGCAGAAGTTCATTATGATGCCAGTGCTCATACAAGGCCCCAAGCAACCCGGCAACGACATTGATGTGTACCTAAGGCCATTGGTTGAAGAACTTTTACAGCTATGGAATGGAAAAGGTGTACCTGCGTGGGATGTGAAAGATCAGGAGGAATTTGACCTACATGTGTTGCTGTTTGTAACCATCAATGATTGGCCTGCTCTCAGTAACCTTTCAGGACAAACAAACAAGGGATACCGCGCATGCACACACTGTTTAGATGATACCGACAATATATATTTGGATAAATGTAAGAAGAATGTGTATCTGGGGCATCGTCGATTTCTTCAGAGCAGGCATCCCGTAGAAAGGAAGGCAAGCATTTCAAAGGTAAGGCAGATCACCAAAGGAAGCCTCGCCACCGTACGGGTGATGAAATACTTGATATGGTTAAGGATTTAAAAGTAGTCTTTCTCAAGGGTCCTGGTGCACAATCTGTTCCGAATGACACTGAAAAACGCGCACCCATGTGGAAGAACAAATCTATATTTTGGGACCTACCGTACTGGAAAGACCTCGCGATCCGCTCTGCAATCAATGTGATGCACGTGACGAGGAATCTTTGCGTGAACCTGTTGGGCTTCTTGGGCGTGTATGGGAAGACAAAAGATACACCGGAGGCACAGGAGGACCAGCAACGTATGCATGGAAAAGAAGGCATGGATCCAAAGCAGTTTCAGGGTCATGCCAGCTATGCTCTTACCAAAGAAGAGAAGGAAATCTTCTTCGAATGCCTTCTCAGTATGAAGGTCCCGTCTGGCTTCTCATTGAATATAAAGGGAATAATAAATATGGCACAGAAAAAGTTCCAGAACCTAAAGTCTCATGACTGCCACGTGATTATGACACAATTGCTCCCTTCAAAGTGAATGTTGACCCCACCATCAAGTTAAATGATGGAGATTTCCCATGGTTACGGCGCAAAGGGACACACGCGAAGAAAAAGTTTTATATCCAAAGATCCCACTCTGGGATGTGACCGGCTTCTCTAGTTAGTTTCCGGACTTATATATTGGAAATTCCCACTTCGGACAAACCGAAGGGAATCTTTGTAATAGTAGTGTACTTATGTGTTTTGTGCGTTCAGTATGCACCATTCGAAGGGAGGCCATCAATTTTCAACCCTTTCTGACTTCATTTGCTATTTTTCATGCATTTACTATTTTTTTGAGCTAAATGACCTTGAAAATGATAAGCACTTTAAATGAACTCTAAAAAGGTTGAAAGTTGTCATGGTATCATAATTTCACCCTTACGGCAAAAACTGGATGCACTTCATGTACAAAATGGACAATCTCTTTCGAAGTATCAGGGTTTCAGACGAAAACTCGTCTGTTACAAAGGCATTTAATTTTTTAACTTATTTCAACTCTAGACTTTTTGTGCATTCACTATGCACCATTCGAAGGGAGGTCGTCAATTTTCAATCCTTTCCAACATCATTTCCTATTTTTCATGCATTTACTGATTTTTTTGAGCTAAATGACCCTGAAATTGATAAGCACTTCAAATGAACTCTGAAAAGGTTGAAAGTTGGCATGGTATCATCATTTCACCCACATAGCATGTGCTAAAAACTTGAGAGGTTTACGGCAAAAACTGGATGCACTTCATGTACAAAATGGACAATCTCTTTCGAAGTATCAGGGTTTCAGACGAAAACTCGCCTGTTACAAACGCATATCATTTTTTTAACTTATTTCAACTCCAGACTTTTTGTGCATTCGGTATGCACCATTCGAAGGGAGTCCATCAATTTTCAACCCTTTCCGACTTCATTTGCTATTTTTCATGCATTTACTGATTTTTTTTGAGCTAAATGACCCTGAAATTGATAAGCACTTCAAATGAACTCTAAAAAAGGTTGAAAGTTGGCATGGTATCATCATTTCACCCACATAGCATGTGCTAAAAAGTTGAGAGGGTTACGGCAAAAACTGGATGCACTTCGTGTACAAAATGCACAGTCTCTTTCGAAGTATCAGGGTTTCAGACGAAAACTCGCGTGTTACAAAGGCATTTCATTTTTTAACTTATTTCAACTCCAGACTTTTTGTGCGTTCACTATGCACCATTCGAAGGGAGGCCATCAATTTTCAACCCTTTCCGACTTCATTTCTTATTTTTCATGCATTTACTATTTTTTTAAGCTAAATGACCCTGAAATTGATAAGCACTTCAAATAAACTCTGAAAAGGTTGAAAGTTGGCAAGGTATCATCATTTCACCCACATAGCATGTGCTAAAAACTTGAGAGGGTTACGGCAAAAACTGGATCCACTTCGTGTACAAAATAAACAATCTCTTTCGAAGTATCAGGGTTTCAGACGAAAACTCGCCTATTACAAAGGCATTTCATTTTTTAACTTATTTCGACTCTAGACTTTTTGTGCGTTCAGTATGCACCATTCGAAGGGAGGCCGTCAATTTTCAACCCTTTCTGACTTCATTTCCTATTTTTCATGCCTTTAGTGATTTTTTTTCAAGTAAATGACCCTGAAATTGATAAGCACTTCAAATGAACTCTGAAAAGGTTAAAATTTGGCATGGTATCATCATTTCACCCACATAGCATGTGCTAAAAAGTTGAGAGGGTTACGGCAAAAACTGGATGCACTTCGTGTACAAAATGAAAAATCTCTTTCAAAGTATCACGGTTTCAGACGAAAACTCGCCTGTTACAAAGGCATTTCATTTTGTAACTTAGTTCAACTCCAGACTTTTTGTGCGTTCGGTATGCACCATTCAAAGGGAGGCCGTCAATTTTCAACCCTTTCTGACTTCATTTGCTATTTTTCATGCATTTACTGATTGTTTTGAGCTAAATGACCCTGAAATTGATAAACACTTCAAATGAACTCTGAAAAGGATGAAAGTTGGCATGGTATCATCATTTCACCCACATAGCATGTGCTAAAAACTTGATAGGGTTACGGCAAAAACTGGATGCACTTCGTGTACAAAATGCACAGTCTCTTTCGAAGTATCAGGGTTTGAGATGAAAACTCGCCTGTTACTAAGGCATTTCATTTTTATTTTATTTCAACTCCAGACTTTTTCTGCGTTCAGTGTGCACTATTCCAAGGGAGGCCGTCAATTTTCAACACTTTCCGACTTCATTTGCTATTTTTCATGCATTTACTAAAAAAATTCGAGCTAAATGACCCTGAAATTGATAAACACTTCAAATGAACTCTGAAAAGGTTGAAAGTTGGCATGGTATCATCATTTCACCCACATAGCATGTGCTAAAAAGTTGAGAGGGTTACGACAAAAACTGTATGCACTTCGTGTACAAATTTGATATAATGATAAAACATGATAATATTAAACAGTAGAAAAAAGAATCACTGTAAAATCTATTTTTAAAGTAAAGTTATTCACAAACTAGTGATTCACACAAATTTCAAATAATTCAAATTTAAACTATTCAAATTTGAAAAGTACTTGCACTAAGAGAAAGTTTATAATCTTTTTACCAAAAGAAAAAGATTCACAAAGAAACTCTAAATAAAGCAAAAAACAACTAAAAAACAAAAGAAAATAAATAAAGCAAAAAACTAAAAAAACAAAATATATATTAGAAAAAAGTCCGTCTACCGGGCCGCCACGGCCTGCATACGACTAGAAACCAAACTTCTTGTTGGGCCAAGACTCACGCCCGTACGATCCAGTAGGCCCCACAGGGCGTAGAGGAGCGGTACGCTCAGAAGGCCTGCTTAATAGAGGAGCTTGACACGATAGCCGTGACGGGGCTTATAAACCGGTGCGAGCTCCTCTCGACAAGTGAGGTGGGATTAAACATCCACCCCGCCTTTAGTCGCGATTAGAGCCACCAACCGCGACTAAAGGGTTGTGTTCCCCGCCGCTTCGGCTGGTGAAATTCACCTTTAGTCGCAGTTGATGGCTCCAACCACGACTAAAGAACCCCCTTTAGTCACGGTTGGAGCCACCAACCGCGACTAAAGCTCCTCCTATATAAGCAGGAGTTGAAATTTTTTCAGTTTCCCTCTGCTTTCTTCGTCTCTTCGACCACGGGATCGTCGCCCGCGCGCCCTCGACGCCGTCGCGATCCATGCCGTCGCTGCCCGCGTCATCGCCACCCCGATGCCGTCACCACCACCGACGCGCCCGCGCCACCCACGCCGTCTCCGCCCAGACGCGCCGCCCCTATCGTTGCCCCCATCGCGTGCCACCCCCTCCTCGAGCTCACGCTCCGTTGTTGTCACCGTCGTCGTTGCCGTCACTGTCGCCTCGCCTCGCCGCCCGTCGCCCCGCTGTGAGCCCCTACCACCATGGCCGCCCTCCCATCGATCGATCCCGCACACACACACACATATGCATGAACACAGACACGCACACACACACATTTTCTTATTTTTTGTTTTTTTTTTGTTTTTTAGTTTTTATACTTTTAGTTATAGAAATGTTAGATAAATTAGATATATAAATTTTAGATGAATGTTTTTTAGTTTTTTATACTTTTATTTATAGAAATGTTAATTAGATGAATTTTGAAGTATATAATGTCCCTAACATATTAAAATGTTGCTTAGAAGTATATATGCTTAATTATATTTTTTTGCTTAATTGGAAGTATATGATGTCCCTAACCTATTAAAATGTTGCTTAGAAGTATATAATGTTGCTTAATTAGATTTTTATTGAGAATTGAATATTATTAGAGTAGTTATAACCTAGGAATTTTTACATTTTGATTCTATATATGTATAGGAAAAATTTGATGAATTTTGACATTTGATCCAATGTATAGCAATTAGTATTTGTAAAAGTTGCATTTTTTCTATGTCATTGCTCGATATATGGAACGGGTTGACTTTACGTCTATTTCGGCTCTTTGTGTGTCTTTCAATGAGGGAGAGTGTCCGCCATATATATATAAATATATATAGGGTTTAGGGTTTAGGGTTTTTAGGGTTTAGGGTTTAGGGGAAAAATCCCGACTATTGTCGTGGGGAGGCTTTTCCTTCGTTCCAGTGTGCTAGACATTTTAGTGTAATGCACTCTGGGACGAATGGAGGAGCCACCATCACCGACGGTCGCAATATCAGAAAGAGTGCCCACCATATACGTGAGATGAGAGTTTAGGAAGGACAGACTCGACAGACCTAAAGTCAACCTGTTGCATATTGAGTAACAATGATCTGTGTGTTGATTAGTTTTCTCGTAGTTTCCTTCGATCGATTTTAAATGTTTCAACTATGAACATAGGAAATGTCTGACGATGAAAGGGAATTCGTTATGTGCGAATACTGCGAAGACGAGTGCGGCGTTTGTGACAAGCCACTAGTACAAAACAGACCTTTCGTCTCGAGCTTTAGTCCCGGTCTGGTCACGAACCGGTACTAAAGACGGTATTAGTCCCGGTTCGTGCCGGCTCCAATGGCTAGGAGCAGGGCGACCTTTAGTACCGGCTCGTGAGGGACCTTTAGTACCGGTTCGTCTCACGTGCCGGTACTAAAGGGGGCGTGGCAGGGTTTTGGTCAGACATGGCCCCGCTTGCACCTTTAGTACCGGCTGGTGTCACCAGCCGGTACTAAAGACTTCCACGCAGCAGGTGTCAAATGTTTAGTCCCACCTCGCTAGTCGAGGTGAGACCGCACCTGTTTATAAGCCCCGATGTGCTTGACATGTCGAGCTCCGCTCATAGTGAAAATAGATGCCCTTACACTGAAAGTCAACCTAAATTCAAAGTGTTAGTTAGGTGCCTAACTAGAACTTTGAATTTAGGTTGAATTTCATGTATAAGGGCATCTATTTTCACTTTTGCTATTTTTTATGTTATTTCTTTACTATTTTTCCTGCTATTTAATATTACTTCGTTTTAACATTATATTCAATTTGGTAATTTTTAGGTTACTTTAAATGGTTGTTTAAATCAAAAACAGATTTTGTTATTTTAGTTTGCTATTAAAGTTTCACACAAAAATTCTTTTTGCTAATATCAAATGAAGTCAAAAATGGTTGAAAATTGATGATGTGCCTTTGAATGGTGCATATTGAACACACAAAAAGTATGGAGTTAAAATAAGTTATTAAAAATGAAATCCTTTTGTAATAGATGAGTTTTCGTCTGAAATCCTCTTACTTCGAAAGAGATTGTCCAATTTGTACACGAAGTGCATCCAGTTTTTTTCGTAACCCTCTCAACTCTTTAGAAGTTGCTATGTGGGTGAAATAATGATGTCATGCCAAGTTACAAACTTTTCAGAGTTCATTTGTACTGCTTTTCAAATTCAGGGTTATTTAGCTCAAAATAAATCATCGAATGCATGAAAAATATCAAATGAAGTTAGAAATGGTTGAAAATTTATGATGTGCCTTTGAATGGTGCATATTGAACACACAAAAAGTATGTTGTTAAAATAAGTTATTAAAAATGAAATCCCTTTGTAATAGATGAGTTTTCGTCTGAAACCCTCATACTTCGAAAGAGATTGTCCAATTTGTACACGAAGTGCATCCAGTTTTTGCCGTAACCCTCTCAACCCTTTACAAGTTGCTATGTGGGTGAAATTATGATGGCATGCCAAGTTACAACCTTTTCAGAGTTCATTTGTACTGCTTTTCAAATTTAGGGTCATTTAGCTCAAAATAAATCATTAAATGCATGAAAAATATCAAATGAAGTCAGAAATGGTTGAAAATTGATGATGTGCCTTTGAATGGTGCATATTGAACACACAAAAAGTATGGAGTTAAAATAAGTTATTAAAAATGAAATTCCTTTGTAATAGATGAGTTTTTGTCTGAAACCCTCATACTTCGAAAGAGATTGTCCAATTTGTACACGAAGTGCATCCAGTTTTTGCCGTAACCCTCTCAACTCTTTACAAGTTGCTATGTGGGTGAAATTATGTTGTCATGCCAAGTTACAACCTTTTCAGAGTTCATTTGTACTGCTTTTCAAATTTAGGGTCATTTAGCTCAAAATAAATCATTAAATGCATGAAAAATATCAAATGAAGTCAGAAATGGTTGAAAATTGATGATGTGCCTTTTGAATGGTGCATATTGAACACACAAAAAGTATGGAGTTAAAATAAGTTATTAAAAATGAAATCCCTTTTGTAATATATGAGTTTTCGTCCGATTTATGGATTTAAAGATATTAATTATGCCATATTAAATGAATAAATGGCAAAAAATGAATAAAATAATATTATTACTTATTTTATTTTCATTGAAATTAAATATTATTATTAATCATTTATTTTTGTTTATTTTAATAATTGTTTGGAGTTCAAAAAAATTAAATTGTGTGACATCAAGACCTAAGGGTTAATAGGATTGATAGCTTATTATTGTCAGGAAAACAACAAGTGGAGACTTGGAAACTAGGGATGATAGAACCTGAAAGTTAAGCGTGCTGGGGCTGGAGTAGTGAGAGGATGGGTGACCGGCCGAGAAGTTAGATGATTTGGAATGAGTGCTGATTAGAGATTAAATTCTGAAGCAGTGAGGATCAGGAATGTTTACAGTATGTAGCACCGTAAAATAAATTTGAAATGAATGGAAAACACAATAAATAGAGAGGAAAACTAAAACCTAATTAAAATCTAAAACAAAAAAAGCAGAACATTTAGTACTGGTTGGTATCACGCAGGCAGCCGGTACTAAAGGTCCTCCACCACCAGCCCACGCAGGCAGCCACATGGTGGACCTTTACTACCGGTCCGTGGTCCAATCGGTACTAAAGGTCTGGACCTTTAGTCTCGACCCATTTGTACCGGTTGGGGAACCGGTACTAAAGGCAAATACCGACCGGGACTACTGATCGACATTCTACTAGTGAGCCTTTCCTAGTTGATGGGTAGGCGCTTCAGCATCATGCTGGATGAAACCTTTGAAGTGGATATAGTAAGTCACAACGACAAGTCTTTTTTCGTAATTAAGCATGACTTCTGCTTCTTTTGCTTCAACTTATAATTTTAATGTTTTACTATTCTACTAGCGTATCCCCTGCCATGCAAGAAATTATGTCTTGGATAAGATTGGTTTCAGTATTGAAAAAAGTATGGAGGTAAAGATAGTTCACTTGAGGACCGAGCATGGTTATACTTTTGCTGTAAAATTGTACAATGCAGAAGCCTACTGTCATTTTGAATGCAAAACTTGGAGAGCATTATGCAAGGCTTATGCATTTGAACCTAATATGCTTATCACCTTTGATATTCGTTCGGAAGATGAAATTGAAGGTAATATCGACATCTGGGTCGATGTGCAGACGCCTCCAGTTCTACCATTATGTGAGCTTATCAACCATATTTATGACAACTTATTTCCATTAACAACTTATTTTCATTCTTTAAAAAATGTACGGAAGATGGTAGACAGAACCTACTACTATAATGATGAAGCAGAATTAACTTGTAAGGAGAAAGATCATCTTACCGCATTTCTTAATCATCTTGAGAATTACAATAGCTATTATCAAACTCCTCCACATTATGGTCAATACGTGCCATTAGTGCACGTGGTGAACTACGGTAACATCCATGGAGATTGCATGGTAAGATTTTCTACTATTACGACATCCGTGCATCTTTTGCATAAATTCTTCTAAAACTAAAATACATTGCTAACTACAAAGTTATTACTATGTTTTTCAACAGAAAATCCCAAAGGATTCTGTGCCTCATCTGATGTTTCCGAGATGTCGCGTTGTTGTTATGAGCTTAGGGCCACCACGGTCAGGTCAGCCTACGCATCACTCCTGTCCATACCGGATTTCTAAAACCGATGGAGACATGACAATCAAAGATTAGAAAAAATGTATGGTCAATCGTAGAGAGCTATTTGGAAGCAACATTGTGCGTAGGCCAAGAATTGGAGACAGGATGATCTCCATTCTCCGTAATGGAGAGTCAGCGTCTATCTTGTTTTATGATATTGTACCTAAGAGAGGATAGAGTAGGTCCTATGAGAGAGGAGTGGGTCCTAGGTATAATGTGTTATTATGTGCTACAATGTGTTAGAGTTGATGATGATGAGGAGGAGGAGTTGGTGGTAATGACTATGATGATTATTAGCTATAGTGTTGATGATATGATGCAAGAGTTTTTATATTAATATGATGATGATGTTGATCATGATGATTTTTTATATCATTGGGGGAAGGAAAGCGGATTAGATTCATGTGGATGGATCAAAAGTGACCAAAAGTTGGATTAGTAGGATTGTCGTCCTACTAATTCAACTTTTGATCACTTTTTATTCATTTGGATGAATAAAATCCATGTTTCTTCCTCACAATGATATAATAATTCATCATGAACATAATGATATAACAACCTCTTAATTGGTATTGTATCAAAAGTTGTATAACGGCGTATAACCATAATTAATTCGTAAACCCCTAAAGAATTAAAAGGAAAAATAAACAAAACTAAAAAACTCAATACTTTTAGTCCCGGTTGGTGTTACCAACTGGGACTAAAGGTCCCCCCAGCCCACGGCACCGTTAACGCCACTTGGAGGGCCTTTGGTGCCGGGCCGTGTTGAACCGGCACTAAAGGGGGTATGCTTTAGTCCCCACCCTTTAGTGCCGGTTCTAGAACCAGCACTAAAGACCCTTACGAGCCGCGACTATAGGCCGGTTCTGCACTAGTGAAGCACCATAAATCAAAACAGATACTAGATGAACTCAACAAATCTTAACAATTATCACGTCGAACTTGCAAACAACAAGACCTGATAATGCCCTTTCACACCAATAGAGATGCAATATTAATACTATTTATAAACTTGTATCAGTTTCTATGGGAGAAAATGCTATGGCATAGGCTACCTTTTTTGGTGATCATGAGGGCGAGCCGACGGGGGATGTGGCGCGGTTGCCTGGGCGCTACTAACGCCTCACTGGGTGATGAGGACGAGGTGCAGGCACAGAGCCGTCGACAACCACACAGATGACTAGTTGAGCAGACTGTAGTGATAAGGAGAAAATTGACATCCGGCAATAGACTCTCGTGTGTGCGCCGACGCATTCGTTTGCTTGAATCGTGATGATGTTGATTCAAAGATTAGCTGATGCACTGCTAACTTCTACTTACTCCGTTCCATAATGTAGGATGTTTTTTGACACTAGTGTAGTGTTAAAAAAGGTCTTATATTATGTGAGTAGATCCATGCGTGGTGCGTGGATATGCGTTTTTTCTTTTTCTTTTGAGGGACGTGAATATGTGTTAGTAATCCACAAAAACAATCCTGCTAATAACTACTTGGGCTAGGCCCAATCGTTTCCTAAGCTATGAAGAGTAAGTTGCCACGTTGAAGAAGGAAGGTGTGTGCGCCCCTGGAGTTTCGCCCCTAATTACAGACACCCGCCGGATCCTTGCGTAGTAAGTACCTGGGCGGGAGCCCCTCTACTTTGGGGGCCCCGGGCAACCGCACCCTGCCCCTCTCTAGGACTGGCTCAACTTGCAGCCAAACTATATCTATATGTTGTCCACAATATTATTCGTCATGATGATTATCCAAAACCATGCCTTGCATGTTGCGTCAATGACGTCCAACGAAATATCTCATGCACCGACACCACCATCTTCATGACTTTCATGTCTTTCTTGAACTTGTCCAAAACCGCGCTTCATATGTTGGGGAAGGCCTCATGTTTATGGGTTAAATATGGAAATAAATTGCAAAAATTAAAGAAAATTGGAAAGATATGTTTTGCATCTTAGATCAACTCTAGAAGATTCCCTAAAATTGATATTACCCCGAACTAACATCACTAGGTAAAACCCTATTCTCTCACGTTCCTCAAACCATAATTTATCTCTGTATATTTATGGCCAAGCCTAAAACACATGTCCTAATGTTTAGGGTCAACTAGCCTCTTCCCCTATGAAATCCAAGCATTGGCAAAAGTGACCCCTCCCCTCTCTAACAGCTACTGCCACTCATCCATTCCCTGATGGTAGCCGCCCCATGCTTTCTCGGCCACTCTGTCGATTCCATAGATTCCATCGACCAGAATGAACCCCCTCGCTCCTCTTGTTGATGACACGCCACCTCTCGATCCGTAAATTTAGGTGAAATACTGGCTGCAACTGCCAGCAAAAAAATCAATGGCATCATATGGAGGCGTTTCCTTACCATCCATGTTACTCCTTCTGGTCCTTTTCAGTCTGCGTATAAGTTTTGTCCAAAACCAAAGTATATCTACTTTGATCAAATTTATTGAAAAAATAGCAACATTCACAATACCAAATCAAATTGTTAGATTCATTATGAAATGTTGTTTTATAGTAGTATATATATTTGGTATTGTACATGTTAACATTTTTCTAATATGAATTTAATAAAAGTTTATAAAGTTGTACTTGACACAATTCTAATACGCGGAGTAAAAGTATAGGAGGGATTTGTTATCGCCATGTGCTCCCTGCAATGGGAAAGGACATGCCCTTGCCAAGTCTATGCTCGACATTTGTTTTCACATCATATAGTTGTGTACTTATATAAAAAAAAGTACGAAAGCCTAAAGAAAATATACTACGGAGTACTTCTGAGTTGCTGGGCCCACTCAGTTTTTCACTGGGCCCACTTAGTTGCTGGCCCCCGCCCGCCGACGCGCCACCTACCCTTTTCCTTTCCTTTCCCTCCCACCCGAAATCTGAATCCAAATCTCCGTCGACGCCGCCGCCGCTCCATGCCTCCCTCGCCGTCGCAGCTGCCGCCGCCGGCCATGGAGGAGGTCGAGGTGGAGGACGCCTCCGACACCGAGACGGTGGAGGGAGAGGCGCCACCACTTGCCCCGGCCCCGGCCCCGGCCCCGGCCCCTGCCCCGGCCGAGGCGAGCCGTGCTGCATCTGGGTCGGGGCAGACGGCGGGCGAAGAAGAAGGGGCCGACGAGGAGGACGAGGAAGACGACGACGAAGAAGACTCCGACGACGAAAAAGACGAGGATTCGGAGGATGAAGAGGACGAGGACGACGAAGACTCCGACGAGGAGGGGGAGGACGAAGGCCAAGATTCTGACGACGACGACGAAGAAGAAGACGAAGACGAGGACTCGGATGAGGAGGAGGACGACGACGATGAAGACGAGGACGAGGACGACGACGACGAGTAGGATGGGATGGAAAGTGGAGCTTGCGGCGTTCGCATCTGGTGAGCCCGAGTTCCTAGCCAATCCGTCCGTCCTCTTGTGTTTTGCTCTGCTCTTGGTCTCGATAAGCTTAGATCAGTGCTCCCGAACTGACAATGAGCATGACGTGCTCGATCAAATGTGCGAACCCCACTACTGCCACATCCAGATCTTGTGGCCAATGCCGTACTGAATGTGGCATGTAATTGGCCATCTGGGAGTGACAAGGATCAATTTTTATCAGTAATAAAATGATCCTTTTGTGTAGATTATACCATTATCTTAAGATCAGACAACACCTTTGGCAATTTTCTCCTTACATCTAACGGAAAAGGCGTTCTAGGCAATTTTGGAATCACACTAATATCTGCTAAATAGTGAGGTAATTTATGCTCCTCTAAATAGTACTTCCTCTGTAAAGCATTTAGGTTACTAAAATAGTGTTCTAAATGCTCTTATATTAGTTTACGGAGTACTTATCAACCAATGTATACTTACTATGCATGCACAACTCTGCATACATTCTTAATTTTTATCATGCTACATTCGGGTTGGCAAGTGCCCCTGTTTAGTTATAGTACTTTCGTCATGATACATTCTTGATGCTACGAAAATAAGTCGTACAGATGTGTTTTCAGCATGAACCTGTGGAATGCATATATGCGGGACAAGAACTTCAGTTGTACACCTTTTGCTTCCAAAAAGAAAACTTCTCTCTGAACTCAGTTGTAGGGTAATGTGGTTCGGTTTGCAGCGGGCCTCTAGTTCCAACTCTGAACATATGCAAGAAACACCACTGACATATCAAAATGGTTCTTACTGTTGTAATGCAGGGTGAGGATGAAATGACGATGCAATTAGCTGAGGAGTCGGTTTGCACTGATGCTTAAGTGTATGTAAGGGATGGCAATCGGTAATCTGTAAATGTTGCGGATGCAGAATATTGGCTACGGCATGACTATATTGGCCTCAGGGCTGACGGGCTTATTGACCTCTGAAGCTTCTGTTGCGGATTCTCTGTTTCTACTATGTATGTACCCTGTCGACAAAAATGTATTGTTCTTTTCATCTGAGCCCTGTATCTGCTATTTGAGGAGGAAACGTTGTGTGCCACGATTCTATCTTTCGTTTAAAATTTAGAAGTGAATGGATTTTTGGTTCCACTTATAAGAACTTCACTGAGTGAGAGCAAATCACCATCTAGTTTTGTACTGCTTGTGTTTCAAATTCTGCAGTGTGTAGAACTGTGCGGTACAATGATGTGGATGCATACAAATTCTATGTATGTACAGATTTTACTCTATGTATGCATAAAATTTCACTAGGATTTCCTAACGAAGTTTTTTTAAGCATATGTAGAAATGCATCCATATAAACATGTGGAATTGTTTTAAGAGCACTTTGAAACTTTTGAATATCGCCCTACCTAGCTGAAATATGTGTAATAGACATACACTGATTTTAACATGAAAAATCAATATAATTGGGACTGAGAGCTCCTGGGCCTCGCTACTGGGTTGTTGGGCTGCAGTCCCGGAAATAAATGTAGCCCAGTTAACTTTGGTGAACCGATCCCCCCACTCGCGTGAAGCTTGTTCATCTTCACAGAGTCGCATTCCACTCCCCATCCGTGCCGTCCTCGCCGTCGCGGCCGGCGGCGGCGGAGGAGGTCTCCGACGCTGAGATGTCGGACGGAGAGGTGCCACCTCGACAGGCCGCGGAGGCCTTAGTCCGGGGAGCGGCGAACCGCGCCGCGCCGGGCTCGTCCGGCGAGGAGGACGAGGAGATTTACGACGACGACAGGAGCTCCGATGCCAGCGACTACTCCTACGACGACGACGACGACTCCGATGAGAACGAATGGTACTATGAAGACCGCGAGGAGGAGGAGGAGCAGGTCGGCGCCGGCCGGGACAGGGCGTGCGGGAGCGCGGAGGAGGAGGCCGCGTCGGCCGGCGTGGGCGGCGGCTCGAAGGTGGAGGGGAGTGCCCAGGCGGCGGCCACCTGCTGCATCTGCATGGATCCCTGGGCCTCCTACGGCGCTCATCGCATCTGGTACAGTTGGATCGCGGTGAACCAGTTGCCCTTCACTGAATAAAATTCCTCGTTGTCTCTGAAAAAAAAAAATCTGTGCTTGATGCAGCTGCATTCCATGTGGGCATGTCTACGGCAGATCCTGCTTGGAGAGGTGGCTGCTCCGCTGCGGCAACGCCAGCGCCAAGGTATGTGTTCATCGGAGGCTGCTTACTTAGCAATTTATCATGGCAGTGTTCATATGGAATTCCTTGCTAAGCTATTAATTGCCGGCTGCTCCATGTGATGTTCTGTTTACCAGTGCCCTCAGTGCAGTGAAAGGTTCAAGCACAGGCACATCATCAATCTCTACTCGCCGGTGCATCTCTGGAACGATTGCTGCCTCAAAGAGGTTGCCATTTCTCTGCTGCTTGGTTCTCTGTTATATCGCTTCTGTTCGATGAAGAATGATTTATTAGTCACCAACTGCAGATTTGATTCCAAGAGTTACGTTGTCGAGTATTCCATCTCTGGTTCGTAGACTTTATTATGTCATGGTACTATGGGATGGATCGGTGTGGCGCTGCACTTTTTAGCTTATGTCCAAAATAGTATCATCTTGCATTTCCTCTGCCGTTGTTTCCCGTTCTCAATTGTTAGATTGTTACTGATATTTTGAAATGAAGTAGTTGGCTGTGGACTGAAAGTTGTAGCGAAAAACATACAAAATAATGTTACACTGCATGCCTACTTTTTAATATGTTATACTATATGTCTGGTTATGGATTGGCGACGGCCTTATCGAGACGTCATCCATTCCCACTCTTTCTCTCTCAGATCCAAGCCCTAAGTACGAGTTCAACTTCCTCTGTACACCCTCGTCCAGATGCTATTTCATTTAGGATCTCCCAACTCGAGGTTACCTCTCTTTCATTCATCCTCGCCGATCCTTACATGCTTGCATTGCAACGATGCCGAGATTGTGGTTACATGTTGTAGGCCTGGATGGAGGAAGAAAGGAGGCTACGGGAGGAAGCCGTGAGAAGGCAAGAGGAGAGGATAGCGGCACAGAATCGATTCTTCGAGGAGAGGACGGCAGCACAGAATCAAGTCTTCGAGGAGAGGATGGCGGAACAGAGTCAATTCTTCGAGGAGCAAAGGGCAGCACAGCGTCAAGACTTCGAGGGGTGCAGGGCGGCACAGAGTCAATTCTTCAAGGAGCAAAGGGCCACACAGCGTCAAGACTTCGATGAGAGCAGGGAGGCACAGCATCAATACTTTGAGGAGAGGCTGGCGGCACAGACTCAAGCCTTCAAGGAGATGCTGGCGGCACTGAGTCAAGCCATCGAGGAGAGGATTAGTCAAGGCATCAAGGAGAGGTTGGAGGCAGAACGAGCTCTCTACCAGGAGCAATTCCAGGTTAATTCTCACCCATAATAGCCAAGAGGGAGCCTTAGTTTCATTACGTAACCTTCGTCTTTGCTACAATATTTAACCTTGCCACCTCAAAAATAATATGCAGAGTCCTCATGCTCTTCACGGCAAAAGTCCGGCATCGGTGCCAAGCCTTCCTCCTCCACCTGCTCTACACACTCATGTGAGCTCTCTTCATACCTTTCAATCTCCATTATTGCCCTTCCTAGCATAGAGAGTTGTGCTTACCATCTCATGCTTACAGATGCATCTATCAGCTGGATCGAATAACCCTGGAGGCAGTACATGTGCACACGATCAAGGAAGCCCAGGCACCCATCATGGTGGTGGTACTCCCGCGTCAAGAAATTGACTCAGAGTTAGCTCTTCTCAACTCTTGTTGCTAGAGTGTAGACATGAAAACCAGATTTGTTGTGAAGGAGCAAGGTGAAGGTCTGGGGTTCCCCCAACCTCCCGCCGCCGATTGTCTCTCTGCACTGAAGAAGAAATGGGAGGCGATTACGCAAATGACACTGAATCTAGAGTAAACTACAACGTTAGTAGAGAAACTTATCTCGTCAAAGTTCAGTTCCATAGATCAGCTTAATCTCATGGTTTTCTTTTCACCTGAACACTCACGGTTTGGTGCAAGATATTGCGTATAAGTAATCCATTGGCGGTCTGAAATCGTTTCGGCAGATTGCTGAAGGAATCATTAAATAAAATCACATTGTAAGTTTGCACTTTAATGCTTGCTTTCTCAAAAACTCTCAGTGGTAAGAATCTCAAAAAAGAAAAAGAAAAACTCCCAGTGATACAAAAACACAAGGATTTAATTTATCTGAAGCCGTAGCCCGTAGGGAATGATTGAAGGCCTCATCGCTAAACTATTGCCTTTTGCTGTAAAAGGGTTTCCTCGCTTTATATTACTTCCTTAATTTTGTAATAGCTTTAATACAAAGTTGAGTCACTTTTGAGTCCCAAAACAAACGACTCAAAAATGACTTAATTTTGTACTAACTTTAATAAAATGTTGAGTCACTTTTGAGTCAATTATTTTGGGACGAAGGGAGTATAAAGAAACCATCATCACACACATCCGAGTGAATTGATACAAATACACGCCAGCACGATACACAACACACGTCCAAGGCAAGATACAAAGGTGCCAAGCACCGTCACACCACATCGATGACAACCAAGCAAAGTAAAGATGAGCTAAGAAGGACCACTTGGAGACGATAGACCTCCACCGCCAAGGAGAGGTGAGATGGACAATGACGAAGCAAGGACTCTAGAACAGTGCCTCTCGGAAGGGTACTACCATGGATACACGCCACCATTCGATCCACAGATCAAGTTTTCACCCGGAGCCACACACAAGGAGTGGGAGTGCCACAACAAAGCCTTGAAGAAGAATATGACGTCCATGGATGCCATCGCCGACCACCAGTACAAGAACGGGGCAGGTGATGTATCTCGACGCTCACACCCAAACAACACAACCTTCTCCGTCCACCACCTGCAGCCAAGCCTCCCATGAATCCATGGCTGCCCGCCCGCACCCGAGACAATGCCCCGCCTTGAACATCACTGGAGCTGTGACAATCCGCACACTGACGGGGAAAGGGGAGGTGGGGGAGCGAACGCATCCGGACCGCCACACCCCCTGTGACAATGACAGGTAGCTCGAGCACGCCTCCACCGCCCATCCCTCCATCCAACCTCCCTACCGGACACACCCCTGTGCCGCCCACCATAGCAGCCGACGTAGAACCATGCAAAGCCACCGATGCAGACCCGACCACTGACAAGGACGAAATCCAAGGAGTGCCGCCTATCACAAAGAATACTCACCGCTGAGTCTATCTGTGATGCCGTCGTCATCCAGTCGGTGGATAGCCTGGAGCCCGCCTACCACTGCCGCTACGCCTCCACAACCACCAGCGACGACCACGGTAGGGGCGGGCGCCCGCAGCTCACGCCGCCCTCGGCCTGCGTCGCCTGAGCCTAGATCTGGTCATCCGACGCTGCTGAAGCCCATTGCGCACCACCACCGTTGCAGCCCCTTCACGCCTAACAATGTCCTGGACTAGGGATACTCATCACATCATCTCCCGACCATGTGTGTTGGGCCAAGGACCCCATGGCGGTTCACCAATGGGCTTCTTCAGACAGCCCATGACGTATATAAAGGAAATTCCACGTGACTTGACACACAAGTCGAAGACTCCTCTTCACTAACGTATCCGACTAAAATTCTTGTTATCCTAGGCCTCCGGTACATTATATAAGCGAAGGGCAGGCTAGTCGATAGATCAGATTTCAGATTATTGGAATCATACACAACGTTGCGCCCTTGAATCATACACAGCGTTGCGCCCCTGGGCACCTCCATAATGTGAAGGATTTTGAGTGTGACAGTAATTGGCCGTCGGCCGAGTACTGGCATGGATCATTGTACGTGGGCCGCGAGAATGGTGTCGTCCTCACCCTGCGCTACTCGGAGAGGACGTATGATATGGTCCAGCTCCCGGGAGTTGTCTACAACTACGGAGGACAAACGTATCAGGTACCTGGAAGGTCCCTCTTGGCCAACTATGAGAAAGGTGTAAGAGCTCAAGGACCTCCAGCTCCGGATATGGTCATTGGCAAGATCGTCAGACGACCAACTTGGGCGGACACTAGCACACGAGGCTGGCCTCAGCCCGCACGTGTATATGATGCGGCATAACTCACGGACAATACAACAAGGGGTTACATGGGAGACGGTCGAAAGCAGCAAAGCACCAGTCAGCTTGTTCGAACAAATTAGTACAGCAAGAAGAAGAAGAAGAAGAAGAAGAAGAAGAATGGAACGAGGATGAGGACAATTTCATGGAAGTGGATAATATAAGTGTCGCAGGCCAAAGGAAACTGGAGCAGAGTGTTCCATGAAATTGTCCACGCTGAGTCCACGCTGCTCCTCCTCGATATTGGCGGCAGAGCAGTTGCATATACCACCTCAACACCTCAACAATGCAGTATTTATGCCGGTTGGTTTTAATGGAACCCGTGGACCGTGACGCTGGCATCAAAAGTGCCTTTCCTTACCGGCCTTGCTACGCGGACGTGCTCCTGGCAAGAAAAATACCATGTCCTTAATTTGTGGCACCACCTGGCAAGAAAAATACCATGGGTGACTGTCGATTGTCTGACATTGGCCATCATCTTCCGAAGACGCTTTCAGTTTCTCGTCCATACCTATACTGAGCTTGCCAATGTTCTACGGAGAAACTTCTGTTGCTGTTAATTCTCCCTATGTGTCTAAGGTCTTTTTTGAAGATTAAATCGAGGACCAGCCCGTCTAGCTCAGTTGTAGAGCGCAAGGCTCTTAACCTTGTGGTGGTGGGTTCCAGCCCCACGGTGCGCGAATTTGTATACATTCTTCAATTTTTGTGTGCCTGCACAACCTTTGGTTACTAGTGATTTCTTACAGTTTTTTCAGTGTAACTAAATGTGTAAACTTTGTCTCCTTTTTTGGGGTGTGCTACGCATCGGCCACCCTCTACTTATGTAACAGAAGTTGTGTTGCAGAACCCTTTGCAACAAATACCTTGTTACAGAAACATTTACAACAACGATTGTGTTGCCGGATTTTTTTGCAGTAGGGATGATGTCGTAAAAACATTTACAACGACGATTGTGTCGCCGGATTCTCTTGCAACATAGATCAAGTTGCAGAAAAGTTATACATTAGACATAATGTTGCAGAAACTGTTGTTGCGGCGACACTAACATTTGTGACTGAAGCTCAAGGAGGCAACAAACATGGCCGTCGACGCCCCTCCGGGGCGACCGTGTCAGCGTGCTTGTTGGCGGCCTCATCACCATGCCCCGATGGCAATGGTCGGAGCAGCGTGGTGGCGACTGCTCGTGAGGAAACATATCTTGTTACAGAAACATTTACAATGACGATTGTGTTGCCAGATTTTTTTGCAGTTGGGATGATGTCGTAGAAACATTTACAACGACGATTGTGTTGCCGGATTCTCTTGCCACATAGATCAAGTTGCAGAAAAGTTATACAGTAGACATAATGTTGCAGAAACTGTTGTTGCAGCGACACTAACATTTGCGACTGAAGCTCAAGGAGGCAACAAACATGGACGTCGACGCCCCACCGGGGCGACCGTGTCAGCGTGCTTGTTGGCGGCCTCATCACCATGCCCCGGTGGCAATGGTCGGAGCAGCGTGGTGGCGACTACTCGTGAGGAAACATATCTTGTTACAAAAACATTTACAACGACGATTGCGTTGCCAAATTTTTTTACAGCTGGGATGATGTCGTAAAAATGTTTACAACCACAATTGTGTTGCCGGATTCTCTTGCAACATAGATCAAGTTGCAGAAAAGTTATACAATAGACATAATGTTGCACAAGCTGTTGTTGCAGCGGCACTAACATTTGCGACTGAAGCTCAAGTAGGCAACAAACATGGACATCGACGCCCCTCCGGGGCAACCATGTCAGCGTGCTTGTTAGCGGCCTCATCACCATGCCCCGATGGCAATGGTCGGAGCAGCGTGGTGGCGACAGCTCGTGAGTGAATATATCTTGTTACAAAAACATTTACAACGACGATTGTGTTGCCATTTTTTTTTGCAGCTGGGATGATGTCGTAAAAACGTTTACAACCACAATTGTGTTGCCGGATTCTCTTGCAACATAGATCAAGTTGCACAAAACTTATACAACAGGCATAATGTTGTAGAAACTGTTGTTGCAGCGGCACTAACATTTGCGACTGAAGCTCAAGGAGGCAAAAAACATGGACGTCGACGCCCCTCCGGAGCGATCGTGTCAGCGTGCTTGTTGGCGGCCTCATCACCATGCCCCGATGGCAATGGTCGGAGCAGCGTGGTGGTGACTCCTCATGACGAAACATATCTTGTTACAGAAACATTTACAACGGCGATTGTGTTCCCGGATTTTTTTGCAGCTGGGACGATGTCGTAGAAACATTTACAACGACGATTGTGTTGCCGGATTCTCTTGCAACATAGATCAAGTTGCAAAAAAGTTATACAATAGACATAATGTTGCAGAAACTGTTGTTACGGCGACACTAACATTTGCGACTGAAGCTCAAGGAGGCAACAAACGTGGATGTCAACGCCCCTCCGGGGCGACCGTGTCAACGTGCTTGTTGGCGGCCTCATCACCATGCCCCGCTGGCAATGGTCGGAGCAACGTGGTGGCGACTGCTCGTGAGGAAACATATTTTGTTACAGAAACATTTACAACGACGATTGTGTTGCCAATTTTTTTCCAGCTGGGATGATGTCGTAAAAACGTTTACAACCACAATTGTGTTGCCGGATTCTCTTGCAACATAGATCAAGTTGCATAAAACTTATACAAAAGACATAATGTTGTAGAAACTGTTGTTGCAGGGACCCTAACATTTGCGACTAAAGCTCAAGGAGGCAACAAACATGGACGTCGACGCCCCTCTGGGGCGACCGTGTCAGCGTGCTTGTTGGCGGCCTCATCACTATGCCCCGATGACAATGGTTAGAGCAGCGTGGTGGCGACTGCTCGTGAGGAAACATATCTTGTTACATCACCATGCCCCGATGGCAATGGTCGGAGCAGCGTGGTGGTGACTCCTCATGACGAAACATATCTTGTTACAGAAACATTTACAACGGCGATTGTGTTCCCGGATTTTTTTGCAGCTGGGACGATGTCGTAGAAACATTTACAACGACGATTGTGTTGCCGGATTCTCTTGCAACATAGATCAAGTTGCAGAAAAGTTATACAATAGACATAATGTTGCAGAAACTGTTGTTACGGCGACACTAACATTTGCGACTGAAGCTCAAGGAGGCAACAAACGTGGATGTCAACGCCCCTCCGGGGCGACCGTGTCAACGTGCTTGTTGGCGGCCTCATCACCATGCCCCGCTGGCAATGGTCGGAGCAGCGTGGTGGCGACTGCTCGTGAGGAAACATATTTTGTTACAGAAACATTTACAACGACGATTGTGTTGCCAATTTTTTTTCCAGCTGGGATGATGTCGTAAAAACGTTTACAACCACAATTGTGTTGCCGGATTCTCTTGCAACATAGATCAAGTTGCATAAAACTTATACAAAAGACATAATGTTGTAGAAACTGTTGTTGCAGGGACCCTAACATTTGCGACTAAAGCTCAAGGAGGCAACAAACATGGACGTCGACGCCCCTCTGGGGCGACCGTGTCAGCGTGCTTGTTGGTGGCCTCATCACTATGCCCCGATGACAATGGTCAGAGCAGCGTGGTGGCGACTGCTCGTGAGGAAACATATCTTGTTACAAAAACATTTACAACGACGATTGTGTTGCCGGATTCTCTTGCATCATAGATCAAGTTGCAGAAAAGTTACACAATAGACATAATGTTGCAGAAACTATTGTTGCGACGGCACTAACATTTGCGACTGAAGCTCAAGGAGGCAACAAACATGGACGTGGACGCCCCTCCGGGGCGACCGTCTCAGCATGCTTGTTGGCGGGCTCATCACCATGCCCCGATGGCAATGGTCGGAGCAGCGTGGTGGTGACTGCTCAGGAGGAAACATATTTTTCTACACAACCATTTACAACGACGTTTGTGTTGCCGGATTTTTTGCAGCTGGGATGATGTCGTAGGAACATTTACAACGACGATTGTGTTGCCGGATTCTCTTGCAACAAAGATCAAGTTGTATAAAAGTTATACAATAGACAAAATGTTGCAGAAACTGTTGTTGCAGCGGCACTAACATTTGTGACTGAAGCTCAAGGAGGCAACAAACATGGACGTCGATGCCCCTCTGGGGCGACCGTGTCAGCGTGCTTTTTGGTGGCCTCATCACCATGCCCCGATGGGAATGGTCGGAGCAGCGTGGTGGCGACTGCTCGTGAGGAAACATATCTTGTTACAGAAACATTTAGATCGACGATTGTGTTGCCAAATTTTTTTACAGCTGGGATGATGTCGTAAAAACATTACAACCACAATTGTGTTGCCGGATTCTCTTGCAACATAGATTAAGTTGCAGAAAAGTTATGCAATAGACATAATGTTGCAG
Source organism: Hordeum marinum (assembly GCA_022496015.1). Lineage (NCBI taxonomy): Eukaryota > Viridiplantae > Streptophyta > Magnoliopsida > Poales > Poaceae > Hordeum > Hordeum marinum. The sequence goes on from CM039675.1 coordinate 523,732,896, forward strand.
AAACTGTTGTTGGAGCGACACTACATTTGCGACTGAAGCTCAAGGAGGCAACAAACATGGACGTCGACGCCCCTCCGGGGCGACCGTGTGAGCTTGCTTGTTGGTGGCCTCATCACCATGCCCCGATGGCAATGGTCGAGTAGCGTGGTGGCGACTGCTCGTGAGGAAACGTATCTTGGTACAGAAACAATTACAACCACGATTGTGTTGCTAGATTTATTTGCAGCTGGGATGATGTTGTAAAAACATTTGCAACGATGATTGTGTTGTCTGATTCTCTTGCAACATAGATCAAGTTGTAGAAAAGTTATACAATAGACATAATGTTGTAGAAACTATTGTTGCGGCGTCACTAACATTTGCGACTGATGCTCAAGGAGGCAACAAACATAGACGTCGACGCCCCTCCGGGGCGACCATGTCAGCGCGCTTGTTGGTGGCCTCATCACCATGCCCCGATGGCAATGGTCGGAGCCGTGTGGTGGAGACTGCTCGTGAGGAAACATATCTTGTTACAGAAACATTTACAACGACAATTGTGTTGCCGGATTTTTATGCAGCTGGTATGATGTCGTAGAAACATTTACAACGATGATTGTGTTGCCGGATTCTCTTGCAACATAGATCAAGTTGCAGAAAAGTTATACAATAGACATAATGTTGTAGAAGCTGTTGTTGCAGCGGCACTAACATTTGCGACTGAAGCTCGAGGAGGCAAGAAACATGGACGTCGACTCCCCTCCGGGGCGACCGTGTTAGTGTGCTTGTTGGCGGCCTCATCACCATGCCCCGATGGCAATGGTCGGAGCAGTGTGGTGGAGACTGCTCGTGAGGAAACATATCTTGTTACAGAAACATTTACAATGACGATTGCGTTGCCGGAATTTTTTCAGCTGGGATGATGTCGTAGAAACATTTACAACAATGATTGTGTTGCCGGATTCTCTTGCAACATAGATCAAGTTGCAGAAAAGTTATACAATAGACATAATGTTGTAGAAGCTGTTGTTGCAGCGGCACTAACATTTGCGACTGAAGCTCGAGGAGGCAAGAAACATGGACGTTGACGCCCCTCCGGGGCGACCGTGTCAGTGTGCTTGTTGGCGGCCTCATCACCATGCCCCGATGGCAATGGTCGGAGCAGTGTGGTGGCGAATGCTCGTGAGTAAACATATCTTGTTACAAAAACATTTATAACGACGATTGTGCTGCAGATTTTTTTTGCAGCTGGGATGAAGTCGAAAATACATTTACAACCACAATTGTGTTGCCGAATTTTCTTGCAACATAGATCAAGTTGCACAAAAGTAATACAAAAGACATAATGTTATAGAAACGGTTGTTGCAGCGGCACTAACATTTGCGACTGAAGCTCAAGGAGGCAACAAACATGGACGTCGACGCCCCTCTGGGGCGACCGTGTCAACGTGCTTGTTGGCGGCCACATCACCATGCCCCAATGGCAATGGTCGGAGCAGCGTGGTGGCGACTGCTCGTAAGGAAACATATCTTGTTACCGAAACATTTACAACGTCAATTGTGTTCCCGGATTTTTTTGCAGCTGGGATGATGTCGTAAAAACATTTACAACCACAATTGTGTTGTCGAATTCTCTTGCAACATAGATCAAGTTGCAGAAAAGTTATACAATATACATAATGTTGCAGAAACTGTTGTTGTGGCGGCACTAACATTTGCAACTAAAGCTCAAGGAGGCAACAAACATGGACATCGACGCCACTCCGGGGCGACCGTGTCAACGTGCTTGTTGGCAGCCTCATCACCATGCCCCGATGGCAATGGTCGGAGCAGCGTGGTGGCGACTGCTCGTGAGGAAACATATCTTGTTACAGAAACATTTACAACGACAATTGTGTTGCCAATTTTTTTTGCAGCTGGGATGATGTCATAAAGACATTTACAATGACAATTGTGTTGTCGGATTCTCTTGCAACATAGATCAAGTTGCAGAAAAGTTATACAAAAGACATAATGTTGCAGAAACAGTTGTTGCAGCAGCAGTAACATTTGCCAGTGACGCTCAAGGAGGCAACAATCATTGACGTCAATGCCCCTCCGGGGCGACCGTGTCAGTGTGCTTGTTGGCAGCCTCATCACCATCGCCCAATGGCAATGGTCGAAGCAGCGTGGTGGCGACTACTCGTGAGGAAACAAATCTTGTTACAAAAATATTTACAACGACGATTGTGTTGCCAATTTTTTTGCAGCTGTGATGATGTCGTAAAAACATTTGCAACCACAATTGTGTTGCCGGATTCTCTTGCAACATAGATCAAGTTGCAGAAAAGTTATATAATATACATAATGTTGCAGGAACTGTTGTTGTGGCGGCACTAACATTTGCGACTAAAGCTCAAGGAGGCAACAAACATGGACGTCAACGCCCCTCTGGGGCGACCGTGTGAGCTTGCTTGTTGGTGGCCTCATCACCATGCCCCGATGGCAATGGTCGAGTAGCGTGGTGGCGACTGCACATGAGGAAATGTATCTTGGTATAAAAACAATTACAACCACGATTGTGTTGCCAGTTTTTTTGTAGCTGGGAAGATGTTGTTAAAACATTTACAACCACAATTGTGTTACCGGATTCTCTTCCAACAAAGATCAAGTTGCAGAAAAGTTATACAATATACATAATGTTGCAGAAACTGTTGTTCCAGCGGCACTAACATTTGCGACTGAAGCTCAAGAAGGCAACAAACATGGACGTCGACGCCCCTCCAGGGCTACCGTGTCAGCGTGCTTGTTGGCAGCCTTATCACCATGCCCCGATGGCAATGGTCGGAGCAGCGTGATGACGACTGCTCGTGAGGAAACATATATTGTTACACAAACATTTACAATGACGATTGTGTTGCCAATTTTTTTTGCAGCTGGGATGATGTCATAAAAACATTTACAAGGACAATTCTGTTGCCGGATTCTCTTGCAACATAGATCAAGTTGCAGAAAAGTTACACAATATACATAATGTTGCAGAAACTGTTGTTGTGGCGTCATTAACATTTTCGACTGAAGCTCAAGGAGGCAACAATCATGGACGTCAGTGCCCCTCCGGGGCGACCGTGTCAGCGTGCTTGTGGAGGGCCTCATCACCATGCCCCGATGGCAATGGTCGGAGGAGCGTGGTGGCGACTGCTTGTGAAGAAACATATCTTGTTACAAAAACATTTACAACGACGATTGTGTTGCAGTTGGGATGATGTCGTAAAAACATTTACAACCACAATTGTGTTGCCAGATTCTCTTCAACATAGATCAAGTTGCACAAAAGTTATACAAAAGACATAATATTGCAGAAACTGTTGTTGCCGCGGCATTAACATTTGCGACTGAAGCTCAAGGAGGCAACAAACATGGACGTCAACGCCGCTCCGGGGCGACTGTGTCAGCGTGCTTGCTGGCGGCCTCATCACCATGCCCCGATGGCAATGGTCGGATTAGCGTGGTGGCGATTGTCCGTGAGGAAACATATCTTGTTACAGAAACATTTCCAACAACGATTGTGTTGCCAGATTTGTTTGCAGCTGGGATGATGTTGTAAAAACATTTGCAACAATGATTGTGTTGTCTGATTCTCTTGCAACATAGATCAAGTTGCAGAAAAGTTATACAATAGACATAATGTTGCAGAAACAATTGTTGCGGCGTCACTAACATTTTCGACTGAAGCTCAAGGAGGCAACAAACATAGACGTCGACGCCCCTCCGGGGCGACCATGTCAGCGTGCTTGTTGGTGGTCTCATCACCATGCCCCGATGGCAATGGTCGGAGCAGCGTGGCGGAGACTGCTCGTGAGGAAACATATCTTGTTACACAAACATTTACAACGACAATTGTGTTGCCGGATTTTTTTGCAGCTGGTATGATGTCGTAGAAACCTTTAGAATGATGATTGTGTTGCCGGATTCTCTTGCTACATAGATCAAGTTGCAGAAAAGTTATACAATAGACATAATGTTGCACAAGCTATTGTTGCAGCGACACTAACATTTGCGACTAAAGCTCAAGTAGGCAACAAACATGGACATCGACGGCCCTCCGTGGCAACCGTGTCACCGTGCTTGTTAGCGGCCTCATCACCATGCCCCGATGGCAATGGTCGGAGCAGCGTGGTGGCGACAGCTCGTGAGTGAACATATCTTGTTACAAAAACATTTACAACGACGATTGTGCTGCCAATTTTTTTTGCAACCGGGATGATGTCGGAAATACATTTACAACCACGATTGTGTTGCCGAATTGTCTTGCAACATAGATAATGTTGCACAAAAGTTATACAAAAGACATAATGTTGTAGAAACGGTTGTTGCAGCGACACTAACATTTGCGACTGAAGCTCAAGGAGGTAAAAAACATGGACGTCGACGCCCCTCCGGGGCGACCATGTCAGCGTGCTTGTTGGCGGACTCATCACCATGCCCCGATGGCAATGGTCGGAGCAGCATGGTGGAGACTGCTCGTGAGGAAACATATCTTGTTACAGAAACATTTACAATGAGGATTGCGTTGCCGGACTTTTTTCACCTGGGATGATGTCGTAGAAACATTTACAACGACGATTGTGTTGCCGGATTCTCTTGCAACATAGATCAAGTTGTAGAAAAGTTATACAATAGACATAATGTTGCAGAAGCTGTTGTTGCAGCGGCACTAACATTTGCGACTGAAGCTCAAGGAGGCAACAAACATGGACGTCGACGCCCCTCCGGGGCGACCGTGTCAATGTGCTTATTGGCGGCCTCATCACCATGCCCCGATGGCAATGGTCGGAGCAACGTGGTGGCGACTGCTCGTAAGGAAACATATCTTGTTACAGAAACATTTACAACGACGATTGGGTTCCCGGATTTTTTTGCAGCTGGGATGATGTCTTAAAAACATTTACAACCACAATTGTGTTGCCGGATTCTCTTGCAACATAGATCAACTTGCAGAAAAGTTATACAATATACATAATGTTGCAGAAACTTTGTTGTGGCGGCACTAACTTTTGCGACTAAAGCTCAAGGAGGCAAAAAACATGGACGTCGACGCCCCTCCGGGGCGACCATGTCAGCGTGCTTGTTGGTGGCCTCATCACCATGCCCCGATGGCAATGGTCGGAGCAGCATGGTGGAGACTGCTTGTGAGGAAACATATATTGTTATAGAAACATTTACAATGACGATTGCGTTGCCGGACTTTTTTCAGCTGGGATGATGTCGTAGAAACATTTACAATGACGATTGTGTTGCCGGATTCTCTTGCAACATAGATCAAGTTGTAGAAAAGTTATACAATAGACATAATGTTGCAGAAGCTGTTGTTGCAGCGGCACTAACATTTGTGACTCAAGCTCAAGGAGGCAACAAACATGGACGTCGACGCCCCTCCGGGGCAACCGTGTCAGCGTGCTTGTTGGCGGCCTCATCACCATGCCCCGATGGCAATGGTCGGAGCAGCATGGTGGCGACTGCTCGTGAGGAAACATATCTTGTTACAGAAAAATTTACAATGATGATTGTGTTGCCGGATTTTTTTGCAGCTGGGATGATGTCATAAAAACATTTAGAACCACAATTGTGCTGCCGGATTCTCTTGCAACAAAGATCAACTTGCAGAAAAGTTACACAATATACATAATGTTGCAGAAACTCTTGTTGCAGTGACACTAACATTTGCGATTGAAGCTCGAGACAAAAAACATGGACGTCGATGCCCCGATGGCAATGGTCGGAGCAGCCTGGTGGCGACTTTTCGTGAGGAAACATATCTTGTTACAGAAACATTTACAACGACAATTGTGTTGCCAATTTTTTTGGCAGCTGGGATGATGTCATAAAAACATTTACAATGACAATTGTGTTGTCGGATTCTCTTGCAACATAGATCAAGTTGCAGAAAAGTTATAGAAAAGACATAATGTTGCAGAAACTGTTGTTGCAGCAGCACTAACATTTGCGAGTAAAGCTCAAGGAGGCAACAATCATTGACGTCAACGCCCCTCCGAGGCGACCGTGTCATCGTGCTTGTTGGCAGCCTCATCACCATGCCCCAATGGCAATGGTCGGAGCAGCGTGGTGGCGACTGCTCGTGAGGAAACATATCTTGTTAGAGAAACATTTACAACAACGATTGTGTTGCGAATTTTTTTCCAGCTGTGATGATGTCGTAAAAACATTTACAACCACAATTTTTTTGGCAGATTCTCTTGCAATATCGATCAAGTTGCACAAAAGTTATACAAAAGACATAATATTGCAGAAACTGTTGTTGCCACGGCACTAACATTTGTGACTGAACCTCAAGGAGGCAACAAACATGGACGTCAACACCGCTCCGGGGCGACCGAGTCAGCGTGCTTGTTGGCGGCCTCATAAACATGCCCTGATGACAATGGTCGGAGTAGCGTGGTGGCGACTACCCGTGAGGAAACATATCTTGTTACAGAAACATTTGCAACAACGATTGTGTTGCCGGATTTATTTGCAGCTCGGATGATGTTGTCAAAACATTTGCAACGACGATTGTGTTGTCGGATTCTCTTGCAACATAGATCAAGTTGCAGAAAAGTTACACAATAGACATAAGGTTGCAGAAACTATTGTTGCGGCGTCACTAACATTTGCGAATGAAGCTCAAGGAGGCAACAAACATAGACGTTGACGCCCCTCCGCGGCGACCATGTCAGCGTGCTTGTTGGCAGCCTCATCACCATGCCTCGATGGCAATGGTCGGAGCAGCGTGGTGGAGACTGCTCGTGAGGAAACATATCTTGTTACAGAAACATTTACAACAACGATTGTGTTGCCGGATTTTTTTGCAGCTGGGATGATGTCGTAGAAACATTTACAACGATGATTGTGTTGCAGGATTCTCTTGCAACATAGATCAAGTTGCAGAAAAGTTATACAATAGACATAATGTTGCAGAAGCTGTTGGCGGCCTCATCACCATGCCCCGATGGCGATGGTCGGAGCAGTGTGGTGGCGAATGCTCGTGAGTAAACATATCTTGTTACAAAAACATTTATAACGACGATTGTGCTGCAGATTTTTTTGCAGCTGGGATGAAGTCGTAAATACATTTACAACCACATAATGTTGCAGAAACTGTAGTTGCAGCGGCACTAACATTTGCGACTGAAGCTCAAGGAGGCAACAAACATGGACGTCGACGCCCCTCCGGGGCGACCGTGTCAACGTGCTTGTTGGCGGCCACATCACCATGCCCCAATGGCAATGGTCGGAGCAGCGTGGTGGGACAGCTCGTAAGGAAACATATCTTGTTATAGAAACATTTACAACGACGATTGTGTTCCGGATTTTTTTGCAGCTGGGATGATGTTGTAAAAACATTTACAACCACAATTGTGTTGCCGGATTTTCTTGCAACATAGATCAAGTTGCAGAAAAGTTATACAATATACATAATGTTGCAGAAACTATTGTTGTGGCGGCAGTAACATTTGCGACTAAAGCTCAAGGAGGCAACAAACATGGACATCGACGCCACTCCGGGGCGACCGTGTCAGCGTGCTTGTTCGCAGCCTCATCACCATGCCCCGATGGCAATGGTCGGAGCAGCGTGGTGGCGACTGCACGTGAGGAAACATATCTTGTTACAGAAACATTTACAACGACGATTGTGTTGTCAATTTTTTTTGCAGCTGGGATGATGTCATAAAGACATTTACAATGACAATTGTGTTGTCGGATTCTCTTGCAACATAGATCAAGTTGCAGAAAAGTTATACAAAAGACATAATGTTGCAGAAATAGTTGTTGCAGCAGATGTAACATTTGCCAGTGAAGCTCAAGGAGGCAACAATCATTGACGTCAATGCCCCTCCGGGGCGACCGTGTCAGTGTGCTTGTTGGCAGCCTCATCACCATGCCCCAATGGCAATGGTCGAAGCAGCATGGTGGCGACTACTCGTGAGGAAACAAATCTTGTTACAAAAACATTTACAATGACGATTGTGTTGTCAATTTTTTTTGCAGCTGTGATGATGTCATAAAAACATTTGCAACCACAATTGTGTTGCCGGATTCTCTTGCAACATAGATTAAGATGTAGAAAAGTTATGCAATAGACATAATGTTGCAGAAACTGTTGTTGGAGCTTTACTAACATTTGTGACTGAAGCTCAAGGAGGTAACAAACATGGACGTCGACGCCCCTCCGGGGCGACCGTGTAAGCTTGCTTGTTGGTGGCCTCATCACCATGCCCCGATGGCAATGGTCGAGTAGCGTGGTGGCGACTGCTCTTGAGGAAACATATCTTTGTACAAAAACAATTACAACCACGATTGTGTTGCCAGTTTTTTTGCAGCTGGGAAGATGTCGTTAAAACATTTACAACCACAATTGTGTTACTGGATTCTCTTCCAACAAAGATCAAGTTGCAGAAAAGTTATACAATATACATAATGTTGCAGAAACTGTTGTTGCACCGGCACTAACACTTGCGACTGAAGCTCAAGAAGGCAACAAACATGGACGTCGACGCCCCTCCGGGGCTACCGTGTCAGCGTGCTTGTTGGCAGCCTTAGCACCATGCCCCGATGGCAATGGTCGGAGCAGCATGATGGCGACTGCTCGTGAGGAAACATATCTTGTTACAGAAACATTTACAACGACGATTGTGTTGCCAATTTTATTTGCAGCTAGGATGATGTCATAAAAACATTTACAAGGACAATTCTGTTGCCGGATTCTCTTGCAACATAAATCAAGTTGCAGATAAGTTATACAAAAGACATAATGTTGCAGAAACTATTATTCCAGCGACATTAACATTTGCGACTGAAGCTCAAGGAGGCAACAATCATGGACGTCAGTGCCCCTCCGAGGCGACCGTGTCAGCGTGCTTGTGGGCGGCCTCATCACCATGTCCCGATGGCAATGGTCGGAGGAGCGTGGTGGCGACTGCTCGTGAGGAAATATATCTTGTTACAAAAACATTTACAATGACGATTGTGTTGCAGTTGGGATGATGTCGTAAAAACATTTACAACCACAATTGTGTTGCCGGATTCTCTTGCAACATAGATCAAGTTGCACAAAAGTTATACAAAAGACATAATATTGCAGAAACTTTTGTTGCCGCGGCATTAACATTTGCGACTGAAGCTCAAGGAGGCAACAAACATGGACGTCAACGCCGCTCCGGGGCGACTGTGTCAGCGTGCTTTTTGGCGGCCTCATCACCATGCCCCGATGGCAATGGTCGGATTAGCGTGGTGGCGATTGCCCGTGAGGAAACATATCTTTTTACAGAAACATTTCCAACAACGATTGTGTTGCCAGATTTATTTGCAGCTGGGATGATGTTGTAAAAACATTTGCAACGATGATTGTGTTGTCTGATTCTCTTGCAACATAGATCAAGTTGCAGAAAAGTTATAGAATAGACATAATGTTGTAGAAACTATTGTTGCGGCGTCACTAACATTTGCGACTGAAGCTCAAGGAGGCAACAAACATAGACGTCGACGCCCCTCCGGGGCAACCATGTCAGCGTGCTTGTTGGTGGTCTCATCACCATGCCTCGATGGCAATGGTCGGAGCAGCGTGGTGGAGACTACTCGTGAGGAAACATATCTTGTTACAGAAACATTTACAACGACAATTGTGTTGCCGGATTTTTTTGCAGCTGGTATGATGTCGTAGAAACATTTACAACGATGATTGTGTTGCCGGATTCTCTTCCAACATAGATCAAGTTGCAGAAAAGTTATACAATAGACATAATGTTGCAGAAGCTGTTGTTGCAGCGGCACTAACATTTGCGACTGGAGCTCAAGTAGGCAACAAACATGGACATCGACGCCCCTCCGGGGCAACCGTGTCAGCATGCTTGTTAGCGGCCTCATCACCATGCCCCGATGGCAATGGTCGGAGCAGTGTGGTGGCGATTGCTCGTGAGTAAACATATCTTGTTACAAAAACATTTACAACGACGATTGTGCTGCCAACTTCTTTTGCAGCTGGGATGAAGTCGTAAATAAATTTACAACCACAATTATGTGGCCGAATTATCTTGCAACATAGATCAAGTTGCACAAAAGTAATACAAAAGACATAATGTTATAGAAACGGTTGTTGCAGCGTTACTAACATTTCCGACTGAAGCTCAAGGAGGCAGCAAACATGGACGTCGACGCCCCTCCGGGGCGACCGTGTCAGCGTGCTTGTTGGCGGCCTCATCACCATGCCCCGATGGCAATGGTCGGAGCAGCATGGTGGCGACTGCTCGTGTGGAAGCATATGTTGTTACAGAAAAATTTACAATGATGATTGTGTTGCCGGATTTTTTTGCAGCTGGGATGATGTCATAAAAACATTTACAACCACAATTGTGCTGCCGGATTCTCTTGCAACAAAGATCAAGTTGCAGAAAAGTTACACAATATACATAATGTTGCAGAAACTCTTGTTGAAGCGACACTAACATTTGCGATTGAAGCTCAAGGAGACAAAAAACATGGACGTCGACGTTCCTCCGGGGCGACCATGTCAGCGTGCTTGTTGGCAGCCTCATCACCATGCCCCGATGGCAATGGTCCGAGCAGCGTGGTGTTGACAGCTCGTGAGTGAACATATCTTGTTACAAAAACATTTACAACGACGATTGTGCTGCCAATTTTTTTTGCAGCTGGGATGATGTCGGAAATACATTTACAACCACGATTGTGTTGTCGAATTGTCTTGCAACATAGATAATGTTGCACAAAATTTATACAAAAGACATAATGTTGTAGAAACGGTTGTTGCAGCGACACTAACATTTGCGACTGAAGCTCAAGGAGGCAAAAAACATGGAAGTCGACGCCCCTCCGGGGCGACCATGTCAGCGTGCTTGTTGACGGCCTCATCACCATGCCCCGATGGCAATGGTCGGAGCAGCATGGTGGAGACTGCTCGTGAGGAAACATATCTTTTTACAGAAACATCTACAATGACGATTGCGTTGCCGGACTTTTTTCAGCTGGGATGATGTCGTAGAAACATTTACAACGACGATTGTGTTGCCGGATTCTCTTGCAACATAGATCAAGTTGTAGAAAAGTTATACAATAGACATAATGTTGCAGAAGCTGTTGTTGCAGCGGCACTAACATTTGCGACTGAAGCTCAACGAGGCAACAAACATGGACGTCGACGCCCCTCCGGGGCGACCGTGTCAATGTGCTTATTGGCGGCCTCATCACCATGCCCCGATGGCAATGGTCGGAGCAACGTGGTGGCGACTGCTCGTAAGGAAACATATCTTGTTACAGAAACATTTACAACGACGATTGGGTTCCCGGATTTTTTTGCAGCTGGGATGATGTGTTAAAAACATTTACAACCACAATTGTGTTGCCGGATTCTCTTGCAACATAGATCAAGTTGCAGAAAAGTTATACAATATACATAATGTTGCAGAAACTGTTGTTGTGGCGGCACTAACATTTGCGACTAAAGCTCAAGGAGGCAAAAAACATGGACGTCGACACCCCTCCGGGGCGACCATGTCAGCGTGCTTGTTGGCGGCCTCATCACCATGCCCCGATGGCAATGGTCGGAGCAGCATGGTGGAGACTGCTCTTGAGGAAACATATATTGTTACAGAAACATTTACAATGACGATTGCGTTGCCGGACTTTTTTCAGCTGGGATGATGTCGTAGAAACATTGACAACGACGATTGTGTTGCCGGATTCTCTTGCAACATAGATCAAGTTGTAGAAAAGTTATACAATAGACATAATGTTGCAGAAGCTGTTGTTGCAGCGGCACTAACATTTGCGACTGAAGCTCAAGGAGGCAAAAAACATGGACGTCGACACCCCTCCGGGGCGACCATGTCAGCGTGTTGTTGGCGGCCTCATCACCATGCCCCGATGGCAATGGTCGGAGCAGCATGGTGGAGACTACTCGTGAGGAAACATATATTGTTACAGAAACATTTACAAGGACGATTGCGTTGCCGGACTTTTTTCAGCTGGGATGATGTCGTAGAAACATTGACAACGACGATTGTGTTGCCGGATTCTCTTGCAACATAGATCAAGTTGTAGAAAAGTTATACAATAGACATAATGTTGCAGAAGCTATTGTTGCAGCGGCACTAACATTTGTGACTGAAGCTCAAGGAGGCAACAAACATGGACGTCGATGCCCCTCCGGGGCGACCGTGTCAGCGTGCTTGTTGGCGGCCTCATCACCATGCCCCGATGGCAATGGTCGGAGCAGCATGGTGGCGACTGCTCGTGAGGAAACATATCTTGTTACAGAAAAATTTACAATGATGATTGTGTTGCCGGATTTTTATGCAGCTGGGATGATGTCATAAAAACATTTACAACCACAATTGTGCTGCCGGATTCTCTTGCAACAAAGATCAAGTTGCAGAAAAGTTACACAGTATACATAATGTTGCAGAAACTTTTGTTGAAGCGACACTAACATTTGCGATTGAAGCTCAAGGAGACAAAAAACATGGACGTCGACGCCCCTCCGGGGCGACCGTGTCAGCGTGCTTGTTGGCAACCTCATCACCATGCCCCGATGGCAATGGTCGGAGCAGCATGGAGGCGACTTTTCGCGAGGAAACATATCTTGTTACAGAAACATTTACATAGACAATTATGTTGCCAATTTTTTTGGCAGCTGGGATGATGTCATAAAAACATTTACAATGACAATTGTGTTGTAGGATTCTCTTGCAACATAGATCAACTTGCAGAAAAGTTATACAAAAGACATAATGTTGCAGAAACTGTTGTTGCAGCAGCACTAACATTTGCGAGTGAAGCTCAAGGAGGCAACAATCATTGACGTCAACGCCCCTCCGAGGCGACCGTGTCAGAGTGCTTGTTGGCAGCCACATCACCATGCCCCAATGGCAATGGTTGGAGCAGCATGGTGGCGACTGCTCGTGAGGAAACATATCTTGTTAGAGAAACATTTAAAACAACGATTGTGTTGCCAAATTTTTTTCCAGCTGTGATGATGTCGTAAAAACATTTACAACCACAATTTTTTTGGCGGATTCTCTTGCAATATTGATCAAGTTGCACAAAAGTTATACAAAAGACATAATATTGCAGAAACTGTTGTTGCCGCGGCACTAACATTTGTGACTGAACCTCAAGGAGGCAACAAACATGGACGTCAACGCCGCTCCGGGGCGACCGTGTCAGCGTGCTTGTTGGCGGCCTCATCACCATGCCTCGATGACAATGGTCGGAGTAGCGTGGTGGCGACTACCCGTGAGGAAACATATCTTGTTACAGAAACATTTGCAACAACAATTGTGTTGCCGGATTTATTTGCAGCTGGGATGATGTTGTCAAAACATTTGCAACGACGATTGTGTTGTCGGCTTCTCTTGGAACATAGACCAAGTTGCAGAAAAGTTATACGATAGACATAAGGTTGCAGAAACTATTGTTGCGGCCTCACAAACATTTGCGAATGAAGCTCAAGGAGGCAACAAACATAGACGTTGACGCCCCTCCGCGGCGACCATGTCAGCGTGCTTGTTGGCAGCCTCATCACCATGCCTCGATGGCAATGGTCGGAGCAGCGTGGTGGAGACTGCTCGTGAGGAAACATATCTTGTTACAGAAACATTTACAACCACGATTGTGTTGCCGGATTTTTTGCAGCTGGGATGATGTTGTAGAAACATTTACAACGATGATTGTGTTGCCGGATTCTCTTGCAACATAGATCAAGTTGCAGAAAAGTTATACAATAGACATAATGTTGCAGAAGCTGTTGTTGCAGCGACACTAACATTTGCGACTGAAGCTCGAGGAGGCAAGAAACATGGACGTCGACGCCCCTCCGGGGCGACCGTGTCAGCGTGCTTCTTGGAGGCCTCATCACCATGCCCCGATGGCAATGGTCGGAGCAGTGTGGTGGCGAATGCTCGTGAGTAAACATATCTTGTTACAAAAACATTTATAACGACGATTGTGCTGCAGATTTTTTTTGCAGCTGGGATGAAGTCGTAAATATATTTACAACCACAATTGTGTTGCCGAATTGTCTTGCAACATAGATCAAGTTGCACAAAAGTTATAAAAAAGACATAATGTTATAGAAACAGTTGTTGCAACGGCACTAACATCTGCGACTGAAGCTCAAGGAGGCAACAAACATGGACATCGATGCCACTCCGGGGCGACCGTGTCAGCGTGCTTGTTCGCAGCCTCATCACCATGCCCCAGGAAACATATCTTGTTACAGAAACATTTACAACGGCGATTGTGTTCCCGGATTTTTTTTCAGCTGGGATGATGTCATAAAGATATTTACAATGACAATTGTGTTGTCGGATTCTCTTGCAACATAGATCAAGTTGCAGAAAAGTTATAAAAAAGACATAATGTTGCAGAAACAGTTGTTGCAGCAGAAGTAACATTTGCCAGTTAAGCTCAAGGAGGCAACAATCATTGACGTCAATGCCCCTCCGGGGCGACCGTGTCACTGTGCTTTTTGGCAGCCTCATCACCATGCCCCAATGAAAATGGTCGAAGCAGCGTGGTGGCGACTACTCGTGTGGAAACAAATCTTTTTACAAAAACATTTACAACGACGATTGTGTTGCCAATTTTTTTTGAAGCTGTGATGATGTCGTAAAAACATTTGCAACCACAATTGTGTTGCTGGATTCTCTTGCAACATAGATCAAGTTGCACAAAAGTTATACAAAAGACATAATATTGCAGAAACTGTTGTTGCAGCGGGACTAACATTTGCGACTGAACCTCAAGGAGGCAAGAAACATGGACGTCAACACCGCTCCGGGGCGACCGTGTCAGCGTGCTTGCTGGCGGCCTCATCACCATGCCCCGATGGCAATGGTCAGAGTAGCGTGGTGGCGACTGGCCGTGAGGAAACATATCTTGTTACAGAAACATTTACAACTACGATTGTGTTGCCGGATTTATTTGCAGCTGGGATGATGTTGTAAAAACATTTGCAACGATGATTGTGTTGTCAGATTCTCTTGCAACATAGATCAAGTTGTAGAAAAGTTATACAATAGACATAATGTTACCAAAACTATTGTTGCGGCGTCACTAACATTTGCGACTGAAGCTCAAGGAGGTAACAAACATAGACGTCGATGCCCCTCCAGGGCGACCATGTCAGCGTGCTTTTCGGCGGCCTCATCACCATGCCCCGATGGCAATGGTCGGAGCAGCGTGGTGGAGACTGCTCGTGAAGAAACATATCTTGTTACAGAAACATTTACAACGACGATTGTGTTGCTAGATTGTTTTGCAGCTGGGATGATGTCGTAGAAACATTTACAACGATGATTGTGTTGCCGAATTCTCTTCCAACATAGATCAAGTTGCAGATAAGTTATACAATAGACATAATGTTGCAGAAGCTGTTGTTGCAGCGGCACTAACATTTTCGACTGAAGCTCAAGGAGGCAACAAACATGGACGTCAACGCCCCTCCAGGGTGACCGTGTCAGCGTGCTTGTAGGCGGCCTCATCACCATAACCCGATGGCAATGGTTGGAGTAGTGTGGTGGCGATTGCTCGTGAGTAAACATATCTTGTTACAAAAACATTTACAACGACGATTGTGCTGCCAACTTTTTTTGCAGCTGGGATGAAGTCGTAAATACATTTACAACGACAATTGTGTTGCCGAATTGTCTTGCTACATAGATCAAGTTGCACAAAAGTTATACAAAAGACATAATGTTATAGAAACGGTTTTTGCAGCGACACTAACATTTGCGACTGAAGCTCAAGGAGGCAAGAAACATGGACGTCGACGCCCCTCAGGGGCGACCATGTCAGCGTGCTTGCTGGCGGCCTCATCACCATGCCCCGATGGCAAAGGTCGAAGCAGCATGGTGGAGACTGCTCGTGAGGAAACATATCTTGTTATAGAAAAATTTACAACGACGATTGTGTTGCCGGATTATTTTCAGCTAGGATGATGTCGTAGAAACATTTACAACGACGATTGTGTTGCTGGATTCCCTTGCAACATAGATCAAGTTGCAGAAAAGTTATACAATAGACACAATGTTGCAGAAGCTGTTGTTGCAGCAGCACTAACATTTGCGACTGAAGCTCAAGGAGGCAACAAACATGGAATTCGACGCCCCTCTGGGGCGACTGTGTCAGCGTGCTTGTTGGTGGCCTCATCACTATGCCCCGATGACAATGGTCAGAGCAGCGTGGTGGCGACTGCTCGTGAGGAAACATATGTTGTTACAGAAACATTTACAACGACGATTGTGTTGCCGGATTCTCTTGCAACATAAAACTAGTTGCAGAAAAGTTACACAATAGACATAATGTTGCAAAAATTATTGTTGCGGCGGCACTAACATTTGCGACTGAACCTCAAGGAGGCAACAAACATGGACGTGGACACCCCTCCGGGCCAACCGTCTCAGCATGCTTGTTGGCGGGCTCATCACCATGCCCCGATGGCAATGGTCGGAGCAGCGTGGTGGTGACTGCTCATGAGGAAACATATTTTGTTACAAGAACATTTACAACGACGTTTGTGTTGCCGGATTATTTGCGGGTGGGATGATGTCGTAGAAACATTTAAAACGACGATTGTGTTGCCGGATTCTCTTGCAACATAGATCAAGTTGCAGAAAAGTTATACAATAGACATAATGTTGCAGAAACTGTTGTTGCAGCGGCACTAACATTTGCGACTGAAGCTCAAGGAGGCAACAAACATGGACGTCGATGCCCCTCCGGGGCGACCATGTCAGCGTGCTTTTTGGTGGCCTCATCACCATGCCCCGATGGGAATGGTCGGAGCAGCGTGGTGGTGACTGCTCATGAGGAAACATATCTTGTTACAGAAACATTTACATCGACGATTGTGTTGCCAATTTTTTTACAGCTGGGATGATGTCGTAAAAACATTTACAACCACAATTGTGTTGCCGGATTCTCTTGCGACATAGCTTAAGTTGCAGAAAAGTTATGCAATAGACATAATGTTGTAGAAACTGTTGTTGGAGCGACACTAACATTTGCGACTGAAGCTCAAGGAGGCAACAAACATGGACATCGACGCCCCTCCGGGGCGACTGTGTCAGCGTGCTTGTGGGTGGCCTCATCACCATGCCCTGATGGCAATGGTCGGAGGAGCGTGGTGGCGACTTCTCGTGAGGAAACATATCTTGTTACAAAAACATTTACAACGATGATTGTGTTGCCAATTTTTTTTTGCAGTTGGGATGATGTCGTAAAAACATTTACAACCACAATTGTGTTGCTGGATTCTCTTGCAACATAGATCAAGTTGCACAAAAGTTATACAAAAGAGATAATATTGCAGAAACTGTTGTTGCCGCGGCATTAACATTTGCGACTGAAGCTCAAGGAGGCAACAAACATGGACGTCAACGCCGCTCCGGGGCGACTGTGTCAGCGTGCTTGTTGGCGGCCTCATCACCATGCCCCGATGGCAATGGTCGGAGTAGCGTGGTGGCGATTGCCCATGAGGAAACATATCTTGTTACAGAAACATTTACAACAACGATTGTGTTGCCGGATTTATTTGCAGCTGGGATGATGTTGTAAAAACATTTGCAACGATGATTGTGTTGTCTGATTCTCTTGCAACATAGATCAAGGTGTAGAAAAGTTATACAATAGACATAATGTTGCAGAAACTATTGTTACGGCGTCACTAACATTTGCGACTGAAGCTCAAGGAGGCAACAAACATAGACGTCGACGCCCCTCCGGGGCGACTGTGTCAGCGTGCTTGTTGGTGGCCTCATCACCATGCCCTGATGGCAATGGTCAGAGGAGCCTGGTGGAGACTGCTCGTGAGGAAACATATCTTGTTACAGAAACATTTACAACCACAATTGTGTTGCCGGATTTTTTTGCAGCTGGTATGATGTCGTAGAAACATTTACAATGACGATTGTGTTGCCGGATTCTCTTGCAACATAGTTCAAGTTGCAGAAAATTTATACAATAGACATAATGTTGCAGAAGCGGTTTTTGCAGCGGCACTAACATTTGCGACTGAACCTCAAGTAGGCAACAAACATGGACATCGACGCCCCTCCGGGGCAACCTTGTCAGCGTGCTTGTTAGCGGCCTCATCACCATGCCCCGATGGCAATGGTCGGAGCAGCGTGGTGGCGACAGCTCGTGAGTGAACACATCTTGTTACAAAAACATTTACAACGACGATGGTGCTGCCAATTTTTTTTGCAGCTGGGATGTTGTCGGAAATACATTTACAACCACGATTGTGTTGCCGAATTGTCTTGCAACATAGATAATGTTGCACAAAAGTTATACAAAAGACATAATGTTGTAGAAATGGTTGTTGCAGCGACACTAACATTTGCGACTGAAGCTCAAGGAGGCAAAAAACATGGACGTCGACGCCCCTCCGGGGCGACCATGTCAGCGTGCTTGTTGGCGGCCTCATCACCATGCCCTGATGGCAATGGTCGGAGCAGCATGGTGGAGACTGCTCGTGAGGAAACATATCTTGTTACAGAAACATTTACAACGACAATTGCGTTGCCGGACTTTTTTCAGCTGGGATGATGTCGTAGAAACATTTACAATGACGATTGTGTTGCCGGATTCTCTTGCAACATAGATCAAGTTGCACAAAAGTTATACAAAAGACATAATGTTATAGAAACGGTTGTTGCAGCGGCACTAACATTTGCGACTGAAGCTCAAGTAGGCAACAAACATGGACGTCGATGCCCCTCCGGGGCGACCGTGTCAACGTGCTGGTTGGCGGCCACATCACCATGCCCCGATGGCAATGGTCGGAGCAGCGTGGTGGCGACTGCTCGTAAGGAAACATATCTTGTTACAGAAACATTTACAACGACGATTGTGTTCCCGGATTTTTTTGCAGCTGGGATGATGTCGTAAAAACATTTACAACCACAATTGTGTTGCCGGATTCTCTTGCAACATAGATTAAGTTGCAGAAAAGTTATACAATATACATAATGTTGCAGAAACTGTTGTTGTGGCGGCACTAAGATTTGCGACTAAAGCTCAAGGAGGCAACAAACATGGACGTATACGCCACTTCGGGGCGACCGTGTCAGCGTGCTTGTTGGCGGCCTCATCACCATGCCCCGATGGCAATGGTCGGAGCAGCGTGGTGGCGACTGCTCGTGAGGAAACATATCTTGTTACAGAAACATTTACAACGATGATTGTGTTGCTGGATTTTTTTACAGCTGGGATGATGTGATAAAAACATTTACAACCACAATTGTGCTGCCGGATTCTCTTGCAACAAAGATCAAGTTGCAGAAAAGTTACACAATATACATAATGTTGCAGAAACTCTTGTTGCAGCGGCACTAACATTTGCGATGGAAGCTCAAGGAGGCAAAAAACATGGACGTCGACGCCCCTCCGGGGCGACCGTGTCAGCGTGCTTGTTAGCAGCCTCATCTCCATGCCCCGACGGCAATGGTCGGAGCACGTTGGTGGCGACTGCTCGTGAGGAAACATATCTTGTTACAGAAACATTTACAACGACGATTGTGTTGCCAATTTGTTTTGCAGCTGGGATGATGTCATAAAAACATTTAATTTGCAGGAAAGTTATACAAAAGACATAATGTTGCAGAAACTGTTGTTGCAGCAGCACTAACATTTGCGAGTGAAGCTCAAGGAGGCAACAATCATTGACATCAACGGCCCTCCGAGGCGACCGTGTCAGCGTGCTTGTTGGCAGCCTCATCACCATGCCCCAATGTCAATGGTCGGAGCAGCGTGGTGGGGACTGCTCGTGAGGAAACATATCTTGTTAGAGAAACATTTACAACAACGATTGTGTTGCGAATATTTTTTCCAGCTGTGATGATGTCGTAAAAACATTTACAACCACAATTGTTTTGCCAGATTCTCTTGCAATATTGATCAAGTTGCACAAAAGTTATACAAAAGACATAATATTGCAGAAACTGTTGTTGCCGCGGCACTAACATTTGTGACTGAACGTCAAGGAGGCAACAGACATGGACGTCAACGCCGCTCCGGGGCGACCGTGTCAGCGTGCTTGTTGGCGGCCTCATCACCATCCCCCGATGACAATGGCCGGAGTAGCGTGGTGGCGACTGCCCGCGAGGAAACATACCTTGTTACAGAAACATTTACAACAATGATTGTGTTGCCGGATTTATTTGCAGCTGGCATGATGTTGTAAAAACATTTGCAACGACGATTGTGTTGTCGGATTCTCTTGCAACATAGATCAAGTTGCAGAAAAGTGATACAATAGACATAAGGTTGCAGAAACTATTGTTGCGGCGTCACTAACATTTGCGAATGAAGCTCAAGGAGGCAACAAACATAGACATTGACGCCCCTCCGATGCGACCATGTCAGCGTGCTTGTTGGCGGCCTCATCACCATGCCTCGATGGCAATGGTCGGAGCAGCGTGGTGGAGACTGCTCGTGAGGAAACATATGTTGTTACAGAAACATTTACAACAACGATTGTGTTGCCGGATTTTTTTGCAGATGGGATGATGTCGTAGAAACATTTACAACGATGATGGTGTTGCCGGATTCTCTTGCAACATAGATCAAGTTGCAGAAAAGTTATACAATAGACATAATGTTGCAGAAGCTGTTGTTCCAGCGGCACTAACATTTGCGACTGAAGCTCAAGGAGGCAAGAAACATGGACGTCGACGCCCCTCCGGGGCGACCGTGTCAGCGTGCTTGTTGGCGGCCTCATCACCATGCCCCGATGGCAATGGTCGGAGCAGTGTGGTGGCGAATGCTCGTGAGTAAACATATCTTGTTACAAAAACATTTATGACGACGATTGTGCTGCAAATTTTTTTTGTAGCTGGGATGAAGTCGTAAATACATTTACGACCACAATTGTGTTGCCCAATTGTCTTGCAACATAGATCAAGTTGCACAAAAGTTATACAAAAGACATAATGTTATAGAAACGGTTGTTGCAGCGGCACTAACATTTGCGACTGAAGCTCAAGGAGGCAACAAACATGGACGTCGATGCCCCTCCGGGGCGACCGTGTCAACGTGCTAGTTGGCGGCCACATCACCGTGCCCCAATGGCAATGGTCTGAGCAGCGTGTTGGCGACTGCTCGTAAGGAAACATATCTTGTTACAGAAACATTTACAACGACGATTGTGTTCCCGGATTTTTTTGCAGCTGGGATGATGTCGTAAAAACATTTACAACCACAATTGTGTTGCCCGATTCTCTTGCAACATAGATCAAGTTGCACAAAAGTTATACAAAAGACATAATATTGCAGAAACTGTTGTTGCAGCGGCACTAACATTTGCGACTGAACCTCAAGGAGGCAACAAACATGGACGTCAACGCCGCTCCGGGGCGACCATGTCAGTGTGCTTGTTGGTGGCCTCATCACCATGCCCCGATGGCAATGGTCAGAGTAGCGTGGTGGCGACTGCCCGTGAGGAAACATATCTTGTTACAGAAACATTTACAACAACGATTGTGTTGCCGGATTTATTTGCAGCTGGGATGATGTTGTAAAAACATTTGCAACGATGATTGTGTTGTCAGATTCTCGTGCAACATAGATCAAGTTGCAGAAAAGTTATACAATAGACATAATGTTGCAGAAACTATTGTTGCGGTGTCACTAACATTTGCGACTGAAGCTCAAGGAGGCAACAAACATAGACGTCGACGCCCCTCCGGGGCGACCATGTCAGCGTGGTTGTTGGCGGCCTCATCACCATGCCCCGATGGCAATGGTTGGAGCAGCGTGGTGGAGACTGCTCGTGAAGAAACATATCTTGTTACAGAAACATTTACAACGACGATTGTGTTGCCAGATTCTTTTGCAGCTGGGATGATGTCGTAGAAACATTTACAACGATGATTGTGTTGCCGGATTCTCTTGCAACATAGATCAAGTTGCAGAAAAGTTATACAATAGACATAATGTTGGAGAAGCTGTTGTTGCAGCGGCACTAACATTTGTGACTGAAGCTCAAGGAGGCAACAAACATGGACGTCGACGCCCCTCCGGGGCGACCGTGTCAGCGTGCTTGTTGGCGACCTCATCACCATGCCCCGATGGCAATGGTCGGAGCAGCGTGGTGGCGACTGCTCGTGAGGAAACATATCTTGTTACAAAAACATTTACAACGATGATTGTGTTGCCAATTTTTTTTGAAGTTGGGATGATGTCGTAAAAACATTTACAACCACAATTGTGTTGCCGGATTCTCTTGCAACATAGATCAAGTTGCACAAAAGTTATACAAAAGACATAATATTGCAGAAACTGTTGTTGCCGCGACATTAACATTTGCGACTGAAGCTCAATGAGGCAACAAACATGGACGTCAACGCCGCTCCGGGGCGACTGTGTCAGCGTGCTTGTTGGCGGCCTCATCACCATGCCCCGATGGCAATGGTCAGAGTAGCGTGGTGGCGATTGCCTGTGAGGAAACATATCTTGTTACAGAAACATATACAACAACGATTGTGTTGCCGGATTTATTTGCAGCTGGGATGATGTTGTAAAAACATTTGCAACGACGATTGTGTTGTCGGATTCCTTTGCAACATAGATCTAGTTGCAGAAAAGTTATACAATACACATAATGTTGCAGGAGCTGTTGTTGCAATGACACTAACATTTGCGACTGAAGCTCAAGGAGGCAACAAATATGGACGTCGACGCCCCTCCGGGGCGACCGTGTCAACGTGCTTGTTGGCGACCACATCACCATGCCCCGATGGCAATGGTCGAAGCAGCGTGGTGGCGACTGCTCGTAAGCAAACATATCTTGTTACAGAAACATTTACAACGACGATTGTGTTCCCGGATTTTTTTTGCAGCTGGGATGATGTCGTAAAAACATTTACAACCAGAATTGTGTTGCCGGATTTTCTTGCAACATAGATCAAGTTGCAGAGAAGCTATACAATATACATAATGTTGGAGAAACTGTTGTTGTGGCGGCACTGACATTTGCAACTAAAGCTCAAGGAGGCAACAAACATGGACGTCAACGCCACTTCGGGGCGACCGTGTCAGTGTGCTTGTTGGCGGCCTCATCACCATGCCCCGATGGCAATGGTCGGAGCAGCGTGGTGGCGACTGCTCGTGAGGAAGCATCTCTTGTTATAGAACATTTACAATGATGATTGTGTTGCCGAATTTTTTTGCAGCTGGGATGATGTCATTAAAACATTTACAACCACAATTGTGCCGCCGGATTCTCTTGCAACAAAGATCAAGTTGCAGAAAAGTTATACAATATACATAATATTGCAGAAACTCTTGTTGCAGCGACACTCACATTTGTGACGAAAGCTCAAGGAGGCAACAAACATGGACGTCGACACCCCTCCGGGGCGATAATGTCAGCGTGCTTGTTGGCGGCCTCATCACCATACCCCGGTGGCAATGGTCAGAGCAGCATGGTGGCGACTGCTCGTGAGGAAACATATCTTGTTACAGAAACATATACAACGACGATTGTGTTGCCAAATTGTTTTGCAGCTGTGATGATGTCGTAAAAACATTTATAACCACAATTGTGTTGCCGGATTCTCTTGCAACATAGATCAAGTTGCACAAAAGTTATACAAAAGACATAATATTGCAGAAACTTTTGTTGCCGCGGCACTAACATTTGCGACTGAAGCTCAAGGAGGCAACACACATGGACGTCAACGCCGCTCCGGGGCGACCGTGTCAGCATGCTTGTTGGCGGCCTCGTCACCATGCCTCGATGGCAATGGTCGGAGTGGTGTGGTGGCGACTGCTCGTGAGGAAACATATCTTGTTACAGAAACATTTAAACCAACGATTGTGTTGCCAGATTTTTTTGCAACTGGGATGATGTTGCAAAAACATTTACAACGACAATTGTGTTGTCGGATTCTCATGCAACATAGATCAAGTTGCGGAAAAGTTATACAATAGACATAATGTTGCAGAAACTATTGTTGTGGAGGCACTAATATTTGCGACTGAAGCTCAAGGAGGCAACAAACATAGACGTCGATGCCCCTCCGGGGCGACCATGTTAGCGTGCATTTTGGCGGCCTCATCACCATGCCCTGATTGCAATGGCCGGAGCAGCGTGGTGGAGACTTCTCGTGAGGAAACATATCTTGTTATAGAAAGATTCACAACGACGATTATGTTGCCAGATTTTTTTGCAGCTGAGATGATGTCCTAGAAACATTTACAACGACGATTGTGTTGACGGATTCTCTTGCAACATAGATCAAGTCGCAGATAAGTTATACAATAGACATAATGTTACAGAAGCTGTTGTTGCAGCGGCACTAACATTTGTGACTGAAGCTAAAGGAGGCAACAAACATGGACGTTGACGACCCTCCGGGGCGACCGTATCAGCGCGCTTGTTGGCGGCCTCATCACCATGCCTTGATGCCAATGGTCGGAGCAGCGTGGTGGCGACTGCTCGTGAGTAAACATATCTTATTACAGAAACATTTACAACGACGATTGTGCTGCCAATTTTTTTTGCAGCTAGGATGATGTTGTAAATACATTTACAACCACAATTGTGTTGCCGAATTGTCTTGGAACATAGATCAAGTTGCACAAAAGGTATACAAATGACATAATGTTGTAGAAACTGGTGTTGCAGCGGCACTAACATTTGCGACTGAAGCTCAAGGAGGCAACAAACATGGACGTCGATGCCGCTCCAGGGCGACCATGTCAGCGTGCTTGTTGGCGGCCTCATCACCATGCCACGATGGCAATGGTTTGAGCAGCGTGGTGCCGACTGCTCGTGACGAAACATATCTTGTTACAGAAAGATTTACATCAACGATTGTGTTACCGGATTTTTTTGCAGCTGGGATGATGTCGTAAAAACATTTACAACCACAATTGTGTTGCTGGATTCTCTTGCAACATAGATCATGTTGCAGAAAAGTTATACAATAGACATAATGTTGCAGAAACTGTTGTTTTAGCGGCACTAACATTTGCGACTGAAGCTCAAAGAGGCAACAAACATGGACGTCGACGCCACTACGGGGCGACCGTTTTAGCGTGCTTGTTGGCGGCCTCATCACCATGCCCCGATGGCAATGGTCGGAGCAGTGTGGTGGCGACTGCTTATGAGGAAACATATCCTGTTATAGAAACATTTACAACGACAATTGTGTTGCCTGATTTTTTGCAGCTGGGATGATGTCTTTAAAACACTTACAACCACAATTGTGTTGCCGGATTATCTTGAAAACAAGATCAAGTTGCAGAAAAGTTATACAATATACATAATATTGCAGAAACTCTTGTTGCAGCGACACTAACATTTGTGACGAAAGCTCAAGGA
Organism: Hordeum marinum; assembly: GCA_022496015.1. NCBI lineage: Eukaryota > Viridiplantae > Streptophyta > Magnoliopsida > Poales > Poaceae > Hordeum > Hordeum marinum. Next base: position 523,758,259 of record CM039675.1, read on the forward strand.
GGCAACAAACATGGACGTCGACACCCCTCCGGGGCGATAATGTCAGCGTGCTTGTTGGCGGCCTCATCACCATGCCCCGGTGGTAATGGTCGGAGCAGCGTGGTGGCGGCTGCTCGTGAGGAAACATATCTTGTTACTGAAACGTTTACAACGACGATTGTGTTGCCAAATTGTTTTGCAACTGTGATGATGTCGTAAAAACATTTATAACCACAATTGTGTTGCCGGATTCTCTTGCAACATAGATCAAGTTGCACAAAAGTTATACAAAAGACATAATATTGCAGAAACTTTTGTTGCCGCGGCACTAACATTTGCGACTGAAGCTCAAGGAGGCAACACACATGGACGTCAACGCCGCTTCGGGGCGACCGTGTCAGCATGCTTGTTGGCGGCCTCATCACCATGCCTCGATGGCAATGGTCGGAGTAGTGTGGTGGCGACTGCTCGTGAGGAAACATATCTTGTTACAGAAACATTTAAACCAACGATTGTGTTGCCAGATTTTTTTTGCAGCTGGGATGATGTTGCAAAAACATTTACAACGACAATTGTGTTGTCGGATTCTCATGCAACATAGATAAGTTGCGGAAAAGTTATACAATAGACATAATGTTGCAGAAACTATTGTTGCGGAGGCACTAATATTTAGGACTGAAGCTCAAGGAGGCAACAAACCTAGACGTCGATGCCCCTCCGGGGCGACCATGTTAGCATGCATTTTGGCGGCCTCATCACCATGCCCTGATTGCAATGGCCGGAGCAGCGTGGTGGAGACTTCTCGTGAGGAAACATATCTTGTTATAGAAACATTTACAACGACGATTGTGTTGCCAGATTTTTTTGCAGCTGAGATGATGTCGTAGAAACATTTACAACGACGATTGTGTTGACGGATTCTCTTGCAACATAGATCAAGTTGCAGATAAGTTATACAATCGACATAATGTTACAGAAGCTATTGTTGCAGCGGCACTAACATTTGTGACTGAAGCTAAATGAGGCACCAAACATGGACGTCGACGACCCTTCGGGGCGACCGTATCAGCGCGCTTGTGAGTAAACATATCTTATTACAGAAACATTTCCAACGACGATTGTGCTGCCAATTTTTTTTGCAGCTGGGATGATGTCGTAAATACATTTACAACCACAATTGTGTTGCCAAATTGTCTTGCAATATAGATCAAGTTGCACTAACATTTGCGACTGAAGCTCAAGGAGGCAAGAAACATGGCCGTCAACGCCCCTCCGGTGCGACCGTTTCAGCGTGCTTGTTGGCGGCCTCATCACCATCCCCCGATGGCAATGGTCGGAGCAGCGTGGTGGCGACTGCTCGTGAGGAAACATAATAGTTACATAAACGTTTACAACGACGATTGTGTTGTCAGATTTTTTTGCAGCTGGGATGATGTCGTAAAAACATTTACACCCACAATTGTGCTGCCGGATTCTCTTGAAACAAAGATCAAGTTGCAGAAAAGTTATACAATATACATAATGTTGAAGAAACTATTGTTGCAGCAGCACGAGCATTTGCGACTGAAGCTCGAGGAGGCAACAAACATGGACGTCGAACGCACCTCCATGGTGACCGTGTGAGCGTGCTTGTTGGCAGCCTCATCACCATCCCCCGATGGCAATGGTCGGAGCAGCGTTAAGGCGACTGATCGTGAGGAAACATATCTTGTTACAGAAACATTTACAATGATGATTGTGTTGCCAATTTTTTTGCAGCTAGGATGATGTCATAAAACATTTACACCCACAATTGTGTTGAACATCGATCAAGTTGGAGAAAAGTTATACAAAAGACATAATGTTGGAGAAACTGTTGTTGCAACGTCACTAACATTTGCGACTGAAGCACAAGGAGGCAACAAACATGGACGTCAACGCCGCTCCGGGGCGACCGTGTCAGCGTGCTTGTTGGCGGCCTCATCACCATGCCCCGATGGCAATGGTCGGAGCAGCGTGGTGGCAAATGCTCGTGAGGAAACATATCTTGTTATGGAAACATTTACAACGATGATTGTGTTGCCGGATTTTTTTGAAGTTGGGATGATGTCGTAGAAACATTTACAACGGCGATTGTGTTGCCGGATTCTCTAGCCACATAGATCAAGTTGCAGAAGAGTTGTACAATAGACATAATGTTGCAGAAACTGTTGTTGCAGCGACACTAACATTTGCGACTGAAGCTCAAGGAGGAAACAAACATGGACGTCGACGCCCTCCGGGGCGACCGTGTCAACGTGCTTGTTGGCGGCCTCATCACCATGCCCTGATGGCAATGGTCGGAGCAGCGTGGTGGCGACTGCTCGTGAGTAAACATATCTTGTTACAGAAACATTTACAACGACGATTGTGCTGGCAATTTTTTTTGCAGCTGGGATGATGTCATAAATACATTTACAACCACAATTGTGTTGCCGAATTGTGTTGCAACATAGATCAAGTTGCACAAAAGTTATACAAAAGACATAATGTTGTAGAAACATTTGTTGCAGCGGCACTAACATTTGGGACTGAAGCTCAAGGAGGCAACAAACATGGACGTCGATGCCACTCCGGGGCGACCATGTCAGTGTGCTTGTTGGCGACCTCATCACCATGCCCCGATGGCAATGGTTGTAGTAGCGTGGTGGCGACTGCTCGTGAGGAAACATATCTTGTTACGGAAACATTTACAACGATGATTGTGTTGTCGGACTTTTTTGCAGCAGGGATGATGTCGTAAAAACATTTACAACCACAATTGTGTTGTCGGATTCTCTTGCAACAAAGATCAAGTTGCAGAAAAGTTAGAAAATATACATAATGTTGAAGAAACTGTTGTTGCAGCAGCACTAACATTTGCGACTGAAGCTCAAGAAGGCGACAAACATGGACGTCGAAGCCCCTTCGGGGTGGATGTGTCAGCGTGCTTGTTGGCAGCCTCATTACCTTGCCCCGACGGCAATTGTCGGAGCAGCGTGGTGGTGACAGCTCATGAGGAAACATATCTTGTTACAGAAACATTTACAACGACGATTGTGTTGCCAATTTTTTTGCAGCTGGGATGATGTCATAAAAACATTTACAACGACAATTGGGTTGCCGGATTCGCTTGCAACATAGATCAAGTTGCAAAAAAGTTATACAAAAGACAAAATGTTGTAGAAACTGTTGTTGCAGCGGCACTAACATTTGCGACTGAAGCTCAAGGAGGCAACAAACATGGACGTCAATGCCCCTCCGGTGCGACCGTGTCAGCGCACTTGTTGGCGGCCTCATCACCATGCCCCGATGGCAATGGTCGGAGCGGCGTGGTGGCGACTGCTCGTGAGGAAACATATCTTGTTACAGAATCATTGACAACGACGATTGTGTTGCCAGATTTTTTTGCAGCTGGGAAGATGTCATAAAAACATTTACAACCAGAATTGTGTTGCCGGATTCTCTTGCAACATAGATCAAGTTGCAGAAAAGATATACAAATATACATAATGTTCCAGAAACTGTTGTTGCAGCGGCACTAACAATTGCGACTGAAGCGCAAGGAGGCAAGAAACATGGACGTCGACGCCTCTCCAGGGCGACCGTGTCAGTGTCCTTGTTGGGGGCCTCATCACCATGCCCCGATGGCAATGGTCAGAGCAGCGTGGTGGCGACTGCTCATGAGGAAACATATCTTGTTACAGAAACATTTACAACGATGATTGTGTTGCCGGATTTTTTTGCAGCTGGGATGATGCCGTAAAAACATTTACAACCACAATTGCGTTGCCGGATTCTCTTGAAACATAGATCAAGTTGCAGAAAAGTTATACAATAGAAATAATGTTGCAGAAACTATTATTGCAGTGGCACTAACATTTGCGACTGAAGCTCAAGGAGGCAACAAACATGGACGTCGACCTCCCTCCGGGGCGACCGTGTCAGCATGCTTGTTGGCGGCCTCATCATCATGCCCCGATGGCAATGGTCGGAGGAGCATGGTGGCGAATGCTCGTGAGGAACATATCTTGTTATAGAAACATTTACAACGACGATTGTGTTGCCGGATTTTTTTGAAGTTGGGATGATGTCGTAGAAACATTTACAACGACGATTGTGTTGCCGGATTCTCTTGCCACATAGATCAAGTTGCAGAAGAGTTGTACAATAGACATAATGTTGCAGAAACTGTTGTTGCAGCGATACTAACATTTGCGACTGAAGCTCAAGGAGGAAACAAACATGGACGTCGACGCCCTCCGGGGCGACCGTGTCAACGTGCTTGTTGGCGGCCTCATCACCATGCCCTGATGGCAATGGTCGGAGCAGCGTGGTGGCGACTGCTCGTGAGTAAACATATCTTGTTACAGAAACATTTACAACGACGATTGTGCTGGCAATTTTTTTTGCAGCTGGGATGATGTCATAAATACATTTACAACCACAATTGTGTTGCCGAATTGTCTTGCAACATAGATCAAGTTGCACAAAAGTTATATAAAAGACATAATGTTGTAGAAACATTTGTTGCAGCGGCACTAACATGTGGGACTGAAGCTCAAGGAGGCAACAAACATGGACGTCGATGCCACTCCGGGGCGACCATGTCAGTGTGCTTGTTGGCGACCTCATCCCCATGCCCCGATGGCAATGGTTGTAGTAGCGTGGTGGCGACTGCTCGTGAGGAAACATATCTTGTTACGGAAACATTTACAATGATGATTGTGTTGTCGGACTTTTTTGCAGCAGGGATGATGTCGTAAAAACATTTACAACCACAATTGTGTTGTCGGATTCTCTTGCAACAAAGATCAAGTTGCAGAAAAGTTAGAAAATATACATAATGTTGAAGAAACTGTTGTTGCAGCAGCACTAACATTTGCGACTGAAGCTCAAGAAGGCGACAAACATGGACGTCGAAGCCCCTTCGGGGTGGATGTGTCAGCGTGCTTGTTGGCAGCCTCATTACCTTGCCCCGACGGCAATTGTCGGAGCAGCGTGGTGGTGATAGCTCATGAGGAAACATATCTTGTTACAGAAACATTTACAACGACGATTGTGTTGCCAATAGTTTTGCAGCTGGGATGATGTCATAAAAACATTTACAACGACAATTGTGTTGCCGGATTCGCTTGCAACATAGATCAAGTTGCAGAAAAGTTATACAAAAGACAAAATGTTGTAGAAACTGTTGTTGCAGCGGCACTAACATTTGCGACTGAAGCTCAAGGAGGCAACAAACATGGACGTCAACGCCCCTCCGGTGCGACCGTGTCAGCGTGCTTGTTGGCGGCCTCATCATCATGCCCCGATGGCAATGGTCGGAGCAGCGTGGTGGCGACTGCTCGTGAGGAAACATATCTTGTTACAGAATCATTGACAACGACGATTGTGTTGCCAGATTTTTTTGCAGCTGGGAAGATGTCATAAAAACATTTACAACCAGAATTGTGTTGCCGGATTCTCTTGCAACATAGATCAAGTTGCAGAAAAGATATACAAATATACATAATGTTCCAGAAACTGTTGTTGCAGCGGCACTAACAATTGCGACTGAAGCGCAAGGAGGCAAGAAACATGGACGTCGACGCCTCTCCAGGGCGACCGTGTCAGTGTCCTTGTTGGCAGCCTCATCACCATGCCCTGATGGCAATGGTCAGAGCAGCGTGGTGGCGACTGCTCGTGAGGAAAGATATCTTGTTACAGAAACATTTACAACGATGATTGTGTTGCCGGATTTTTTTGCAGCTGGGATGATGCCGTAAAAACATTTACAACCACAATTGCGTTGCCGGATTCTCTTGAAACATAGATCAAGTTGCAGAAAAGTTATACAATAGACATAATGTTGCAGAAACTATTATTGCAGTGGCACTAACATTTGCGACTGAAGCTCAAGGAGGCAACAAACATGGACGTCGACCTCCCTCCGGGGCGACCGTGTCAGCATGCTTGCTGGCGGCCTCATCACCATGCCCCGATGGCAATGGTCGGAGCAGCTTGGTGGTGACTACTCGTGAGGAAACTTATCTTGTTACAGAAACAATTACAATGATGATTCTGTTGCCGGATTTTTTTGCAGCTGGGATGATGTTGTATAAACATTTACAACCACAATTGTGTTGCCGGATTCTCTTGCTACAAAGATCAAGTAGCAGAAAAGTTATACAATATACATAATGTTGCAGAAACTGTTGTTTTAGCGGCACTAACATTTGCGACTGAACCTCAAGGAGGCAACAAACATGTACGTTGAGGCCCCTCCGGGGCGAGCATGTCAGCGTGCTTGCTGGCGGCCTCATCACCATGCCACGATGGCGATGGTCGGAGCAGCGTGGTGGCGACTGCTCATGAGGAAACATATCTTGTTACAGAAACGTTTACAACGACGATTGTGTTGCCGGATTTTTATGCAGCTGGGATGATGTCGTAAAAACATTTACACCCACCATTGTGCTGCCGGATTCTCTTGAAACAAAGATCAAGTTGCAGAAAAGTTATACAATATACATAATGTTGAAGAAACTATTGTTGCAGCGGCACTACCATTTGCGACTGAAGCTCAAGCAGGCAACAAACATGGACGTCGACGCCCCTCCAGGGCGACCGTGTTAGCGTGCTTGTTGGCAGCCTCATCACCATGCCCCGATGGCAATGGTCGGAGCAACGTGGTGGCGACTGCTCGTGAGGAAACATATCTTGTTACAGAAAGATTTACAACGATGATTGTGTTGCCAATTTTTTTTGCAGCTAGGATGATGTCATAAAAACATTTACAACCACAATTGTGTTGCCGGATTCTCTTCATCATAGATCAAGTTGCAAAAAGGTTATGCAAAAGACATAATGTTGCAGAAATTGTTGTTGCAGCGGCACTAACATTTGTGACTGAAGATCAAGGAGGCAACAAACATGCACGTCAATGCCGCTCCGGGGCGACCGTGTCAGCGTGCTTGTTGGCGGCCTCATCACCATGCCCCGATGGCAATGGTCGGAGCAGCGTGGTGGCGACTGCTCATGAGGAAACATATCTTGTTACAGAAACATTTACAATGCCGATTGTGTTGCCAATTTTTTTTGCAGCTGGGATGATGTCATAAAAACATTTACAACCACAATTGTGTTGCGAGATTCTCTTGCCACATAGATCAAGTTGCAGAAAAGTTATACAATAGACATAATGCTGCAGAAACTGTTGTTGCAGCGACACTAACATTTGCGACTGAAGCTCAAGGAGGCAACAAACATTGACGTCGACGCCCTCCGGGGCGACCGTGTCAGCGTGCTTGTTGGCGGCCTCATCACCATGCCCCGATGGCAATGGTCGGAGCAACGTGGTGGCGACTGGTCGTGAGTAAACATATCTTGTTACATAAACATTTACAACGACAATTGTGCTGCCAATTTTTATGGCAGCTGGCATGATGTCATAAATACATTTACAACCACAATTGTGTTGCCGAATTGTCTTGCAACATAGATCAAGTTGCAAAAAATGTTATAGAAAAGACATAATGTTGTAGAAACATTTGTTGCAGCGGCACTAACATTTGCGACTGAAGCTCAAGGAGACAACAAACATGGACGTCGATGCCACTCCGGGGCGACCATGTCAGTGTGCTTGTTGGCGACCTCATCACCATGCCCCGATGGCAATTGTTGTAGTAGCGTGGTGGCGACTGCTCGTGAGGAAACATATCTTGTTACGGAAACATTTACAACGATGATTGTGTTGTCGGACTTTTTTGCAGCAGGGATGATGTCGTAAAAACATTTACAACCACAATTGTGTTGTCGGATTCTCTTGCAACAAAGATCAAGTTGCAGAAAAGTTAGAAAATATACATAATGTTGAAGAAACTGTTGTTGCAGCAGCACTAACATTTGCGACTGAAGCTCAAGAAGGCGACAAACATGGACGTCGAAGCCCCTTCGGGGTGGATGTGTCAGCGTGCTTGTTGGTAGCCTCATTACCTTGCCCCGACGGCAATTGTCGGAGCAGCGTGGTGGTGACAGCTCATGAGGAAACATATCTTGTTACAGAAACATTTACAACGACGATTGTGTTGCCAATTTTTTTGCAGCTGGGATGATGTCATAAAAACATTTACAACGACAATTGGGTTGCCGGATTCGCTTGCAACATAGATCAAGTTGCAGAAAAGTTATACAAAAGACAAAATGTTGCAGAAACTGTTGTTGCAGCGGCACTAACATTTGCGACTGAAGCTCAAGGAGGCAACAAACATGGACGTCAACGCCCCTCCGGTGCGACCGTGTCAGCGTGCTTGTTGGCGGCCTCATCACCATGCCCTGATGGCAATGGTCGGAGCAGCGTGGTGGCGACTGCTCGTGAGGAAACATATCTTGTTACAGAATCATTGACAACGACGATTGTGATGCCAGATTTTTTTGCAGCTGGGAAGATGTCATAAAAACATTTACAACCAGAATTGTGTTGCCGGATTCTCTTGCAACATAGATCAAGTTGCAGAAAAGATATACAAATATACATAATGTTCCAGAAACTGTTGTTGCAGCGGCACTAACAATTGCGACTGAAGCGCAAGGAGGCAAGAAACATGGACGTCGACGCCTCTCCAGGGCGACCGTGTCAGTGTCCTTGTTGGCGGCCTCATCACCATGCCCCGATGGCAATGGTCAGAGCAGCGTGGTGGCGACTGCTCGTGAGGAAATATATCTTGTTACAGAAACATTTACAACGATGATTGTGTTGCCGGATTTTTTTGCAGCTGGGATGATGCCGTAAAAACATTTACAACCACAATTGCGTTGCCGGATTCTCTTGAAACATAGATCAAGTTGCAGAAAAGTTATACAATAGACATAATGTTGCAGAAACTATTATTTCAATGGCACTAACATTTGCGACTGAAGCTCAAGGAGGCAACAAACATGGACGTCGACCTCCCTCCGGGGCGACCGTGTCAGCATGCTTGTTGGCGGCCTCATCACCATGCCCCGATGGCAATGGTCGGAGCAGCTTGGTGGTGACTACTCGTGAGGAAACTTATCTTGTTACAGAAACAATTACAATGATGATTCTGTTGCCGGATTTTTTTGCAGCTGGGATGATGTTGTAAAAACATTTACAACCACAATTGTGTTGCCGGATTCTCTTGCTACAAAGATCAAGTAGCAGAAAAGTTATACAATATACATAATGTTGCAGAAACTGTTGTTTTAGCGGCACTAACATTTGCGACTGAACCTAAAGGAGGCAACAAACATGTACGTAGAGGCCCCTCTGGGGCGAGCATGTCAGCGTGCTTGCTGGCGGCCTCATCACCATGCCACGATGGCGATGGTCGGAGCAGCGTGGTGGCGACTGCTCATGAGGAAACATATCTTGTTACAGAAACGTTTACAACGACGATTGTGTTGCCGGATTTTTATGCAGCTGGGATGATGTCGTAAAAACGTTTACACCCACCATTGTGCTGCCGGATTCTCTTGAAACAAAGATCAAGTTGCAGAAAAGTTATACAATATACATAATGTTGAAGAAACTATTGTTGCAGCGGCACTACCATTTGCGACTGAAGCTCAAGCAGGCAACAAACATGGACGTCGACGCCCCTCCAGGGCGACCATGTTAGCGTGCTTGTTGGCAGCCTCATCACCATGCCCCGATGGCAATGGTCGGACCAACGTGGTGGCGACTGCTCGTGAGGAAACATATCTTGTTACAGAAAGATTTACAACGATGATTGTGTTGCCAATTTTTTTTGCAGCTAGGATGATGTCATAAAAACATTTACAACCACAATTGTGTTGCCGGATTCTCTTCATCATAGATCAAGTTGCAAAAAGGTTATGCAAAAGACATAATGTTGCAGAAATTGTTGTTGCAGCGGCACTAACATTTGTGACTGAAGATCAAGGAGGCAACAAACATGCACGTCAACGCCGCTCCGGGGCGACCGTGTCAGCGTGCTTGTTGGCGGCCTCATCACCATGCTCCGATGGCAATGGTCGGAGCAGCGTGGTGGCGACTGCTCATGAGGAAACATATCTTGTTACAGAAACATTTACAATGCCGATTGTGTTGCCAATTTTTTTTGCAGCTGGGATGATGTCATAAAAACATTTACAACCACAATTGTGTTGCGAGATTCTCTTGCCACATAGATCAAGTTGCAGAAAAGTTATACAATAGACATAATGCTGCAGAAACTGTTGTTGCAGCGACACTAACATTTGCGACTGAAGCTCAAGGAGGCAACAAACATTGACGTCGACGCCCTCCGGGGCGACCGTGTCAGCGTGCTTGTTGGCGGCCTCATCACCATGCCCCGATGGCAATGGTCGGAGCAACGTGGTGGCGACTGGTCGTGAGTAAACATATCTTGTTACATAAACATTTACAACGACAATTGTGCTGCCAATTTTTATGGCAGCTGGCATGATGTCATAAATACATTTACAACCACAATTGTGTTGCCGAATTGTCTTGCAACATAGATCAAGTTGCACAAAAGTTATAGAAAAGACATAATGTTGTAGAAACATTTGTTGCAGCGGCACTAACATTTGCGACTGAAGCTCAAGGAGACAACAAACATGGACGTCGATGCCACTCCGGGGCGACCATGTCAGTGTGCTTGTTGGCGACCTCATCACCATGCCCCGATGGCAATTGTTGTAGTAGCGTGGTGGCGACTGCTCGTGAGGAAACATATCTTGTTACGGAAACATTTACAACGATGATTGTGTTGTCGGACTTTTTTGCAGCAGGGATGATGTCGTAAAAACATTTACAACCACAATTGTGTTGTCGGATTATCTTGCAACAAAGATCAAGTTGCAGAAAAGTTAGAAAATATACATAATGTTGAAGAAACTGTTGTTGCAGCAGCACTAACATTTGCGACTGAAGCTCAAGAAGGCGACAAACATGGACGTCGAAGCCCCTTCGGGGTGGATGTGTCAGCATGCTTTTTGGTAGCCTCATTACCTTGCCCCGACGGCAATTGTCGGAGCAGCGTGGTGGTGACAGCTCATGAGGAAACATATCTTGTTACAGAAACATTTACAACGACGATTGTGTTGCCAATTTTTTTGCAGCTGGGATGATGTCATAAAAACATTTACAACGACAATTGGGTTGCCGGATTCGCTTGCAACATAGATCAAGTTGCAGAAAAGTTATACAAAAGACAAAATGTTGCAGAAACTGTTGTTGCAGCGGCACTAACATTTGCGACTGAAGCTCAAGGAGGCAACAAACATGGACGTCAACGCCCCTCCGGTGCGACCGTGTCAGCGTGCTTGTTGGCGGCCTCATCACCATGCCCCGATGGCAATGGTCGGAGCAGCGTGGTGGCGACTGCTCGTGAGGAAACATATCTTGTTACAGAATCATTGACAACGACGATTGTGATGCCAGATTTTTTTACAGCTGGGAAGATGTCGTAAAAACATTTACAACCAGAATTGTGTTGCCGGATTCTCTTGCAACATAGATCAAGTTGCAGAAAAGATATACAAATATACATAATGTTCCAGAAACTGTTGCTGCAGCGGCACTAACAATTGCGACTGAAGCGCAAGGAGGCAAGAAACATGGACGTCGACGCCTCTCCAGGGCGACCGTGTCAGTGTCCTTGTTGGCAGCCTCATCACCATGCCCCGATGGCAATGGTCAGAGCAGCGTGGTGGCAACTGCTCGTGAGGAAATATATCTTGTTACAGAAACATTTACAACGATGATTGTGTTGCCGGATTTTTTTGCAGCTGGGATGATGCCGTAAAAACATTTACAACCACAATTGCGTTGCCGGATTCTCTTGAAACATAGATCAAGTTGCAGAAAAGTTATACAATAGACATAATGTTGCAGAAACTATTATTGCAGTGGCACTAACATTTGCGACTGAAGCTCAAGGAGGCAACAAACATGGACGTCGACCTCCCTCCGGGGCGACCGTGTCAGCATGCTTGTTGGCGGCCTCATCACCATGCCCCGATGGCAATGGTCGGAGCAGCTTGGTGGTGACTACTCGTGAGGAAACTTATCTTGTTACAGAAACAATTACAATGATGATTCTGTTGCCGGATTTTTTTGCAGCTGGGATGATGTTGTAAAAACATTTACAACCACAATTGTGTTGCCGGATTCTCTTGCTACAAAGATCAAGTAGCAGAAAAGTTATACAATATACATAATGTTGCAGAAACTGTTGTTTTAGCGGCACTAACATTTGCGACTGAACCTCAAGGAGGCAACAAACATGTACGTCGACGCCCCTCCGGGGCGAGCATGTCAGCGTGCTTGCTGGCGGCCTCATCACCATGCCACGATGGCGATGGTCGGAGCAGCATGGTGGCGACTGCTCATGAGGAAACATATCTTGTTACAGAAACGTTTACAACGACGATTGTGTTGCCGGATTTTTATGCAGCTGGGATGATCTCATAAAAACATTTACACCCACCATTGTGCTGCCGGATTCTCTTGAAACAAAGATCAAGTTGCAGAAAAGTTATACAATATACATAATGTTGAAGAAACTATTGTTGCAGCGGCACTACAATTTGCGACTGAAGCTCAAGCAGGCAACAAACATGGACGTCGACGCCCCTCCAGGGCGACCGTGTTAGCGTGCTTGTTGGCAGCCTCATCACCATGCCCCGATGGCAATGGTCGGAGCAACGTGGTGGCGACTGCTCGTGAGGAAACATATCTTGTTACAGAAAGATTTACAACGATGATTGTGTTGCCAATTTTTTTGCAGCTAGGATGATGTCATAAAAACATTTACAACCACAATTGTGTTGCCGGATTCTCTTCATCATAGATCAAGTTGCAAAAAGGTTATGCAAAAGACATAATGTTGCATAAATTGTTGTTGCAGCGGCACTAACATTTGTGACTGAAGATCAAGGAGGCAACAAACATGCACGTCAACGCTGCTCCGGGGCGACCGTGTCAGCGTGCTTGTTGGCGGCCTCATCACCATGCCCCGATGGCAATGGTCGGAGCAGCGTGGTGGCGACTGCTCATGAGGAAACATATCTTGTTACAGAAACATTTACAAAGCCGATTGTGTTGCCAATTTTTTTTCCAGCTGGGATGATGTCATAAAAACATTTACAACCAGAATTGTGTTGCGAGATTCTCTTGCCACATAGATCAAGTTGCAGAAAAGTTATACAATAGACATAATGCTGCAGAAACTGTTGTTGCAGCGACACTGACATTTGCGACTGAAGCTCAAGGAGGCAACAAACATTGACGTCGACGCCCTCAAGGGCGACCGTGTCAGCGTGCTTGTTGGCGGCCTCATCACCATGCCCCGATGGCAATGGTCGGAGCAACGTGGTGGCGACTGGTCGTGAGTAAACATATCTTGTCACATAAACATTAAAACGACAATTGTGCTGCCAATTTTTATGGCAGCTGGCATGATGTCATAAATACATTTACAACCACAATTGTGTTGCCGAATTGTCTTGCAACATAGATCAAGTTGCACAAAAGTTATAGAAAAGACATAATGTTGTAGAAACATTTGTTGCAGCGGCACTAACATTTGCGACTGAAGCTCAAGGAGACAACAAACGTGGACATGGACGCCACTCCGGGGCGACCATGTCAGTGTTCTTGTTGGTGGCCTCATCACCATGCCCCGATGGCAATGGTTGGAGCAGCGTGGTGGCGACTGCTCGTGAGGAAACATATCTTGTTACAGAAACATTTACAACGATGATTGTGTTGCCGGATTTTTTTGCAGCTGGGATGATGTCGTAAAAACATTTACAACCACAATTGTGTTGCCGGATTCTCTTGCAACAAAGGGCAAGTTACAGAAAAGTTATACAATATACATACTGTTGGAGAAACTGTTGTTGCAGCGGCACTAACATTTGTGACTGAAGCTCAAGGAGGCAAGAAACATGGACGTCGAGGCCCCTCCGGGGCGACCGTGTCAGCGTACTCATTGGCTGCCTCATCACCATGCCCCGATGGCAATGGTCGGAGTAGCGTGATGTCGATTGCTCATGAGGAAACATATCTTGTTACAGAAACATTTACAACGACGATTGTGTTGCCAATTTTTTTGCAGCTGGGATGATGTCATAAAAACATTTACAACGACAATTGGGTTGCCGGATTCGCTTGCAACATAGATAAGGTTGCAGAAAAGTTATACCAAAGACAAAATGTTGCAGAAACTGTTGTTGCAGCGGCACTAACATTTGCGACTGAAGCTCAAGGAGGCAACAAACATGGACATCAACGCCCCTCCGGTGTGACCGTGTCAGCGTGCTTGTTAGCGGCCTCATCACCATGCCTCGATGGCAATGGTCGGAGCAGCGTGGTGGCGACTGCTCGTGAGGAAATATTTCTTGTTACAGAAACATTTATAACGACGATTGTGTTGCCGGATTTTTTTGCAGCTGGGTTGATGTTGTAATAACATTTACAACCAGAATTGTGTTGCCGGATTCTCTTGCAACATAGACAAAGTTGCAGAAAAGTTATACAAATATACATAATGTTCCAGAAACTGTTGTTGTAGCAGCACTAATAATTGCGACTGAAGCTCAAGGAGGCAACAAACATGGACGTCGACGCCTCTCCGGGGCGACCGTGTCAGTGTCCTTGTTGGCAGCCTCATCACCATGCCCCGATGGCAATGGTCGGAGCAGCGTGGTGACGACTGCTCATGAGGAAACATATCTTGTTACAAAAACATTTATAACGACGATTGTGTTGCCGAATTTTTTTGCAGCTGGGATGATGTCGTAAAAACATTTACAACCAGAATTGTGTTGCCGGATTCTCTTGCAACATAGATCAAGTTGCAGAAAAGTTATACAAATATACATAATGTTCCAGAAACTGTTGGAGCAGCAGCACTAACAATTGCGACTGAAGCTCAAGGAGGCAACAAACATGGACGTTGACGCCTCTCCGGGGCGACCGTGTCAGTGTCCTTGTCGGCAGCCTCATTACCATGCCCCGATGGCAATGGTTGGAGCAGCGTGGTGGCGACTGCTCGTGAGGAAACATATCTTGTTATAGAAACATTTACAACGATGATTGTGTTGCCGGATTTTTTTGTAGCTGGGATGATGCCGTAAAAACATTTCCAACCACAATTGGGTTGCCGGATTCTCTTGCAACATAGATCAAGTTGCAGAAAAGTAATACAATACACATAATGTTGTAGAAACTGTTGTTGCAGTGGCACTAACAATTGCGACTGAAGCTCAAGGAGGCAACAAACATGGACGTCGACGCCTCTCCAGGGTGACCGTGTCAGTGTCCTTGTCGGCGGCCTCATCACCATGCCCCGATGGCAATGGTCGGAGCAGCGTGGTGGCTACTGCTCGTGAGGAAACATATCTTGTTACAGAAATATTTACAACGATGATTGTGTTGCAGGATTTTTTTGCAGCTGGGATGATGCCGTAAAAACATTTCCAACCACAATTGTGTTGCCGGATTCTCTTGCAACATAGATCAAGTTGCAGAAAAGTTATACAATAGACATAATGTTGTAGAAACTGTTGTTGCAGTGGCACTAACATTTGCGACTGAAACTCAAGGAGGCAACAACCATGCACGTCGACGCCCCTCCGGGGCGACCGTGCCAGCGTGCTTGTTGGCGGCCTCATCACCATGCCCCGATGGCAATGGTCGGAGCAGCATGGTGGCGACTACTCGTAAGGAAACATATCTCGTTACAGAAACATTTACAACGATGATTGTGTTGCAAGATTTTTTTGCAGCTGGGATGATGTCGTAAAAACATTTACAACCACAATTGTGTTGCCGGATTCTCTTGCAACAAAGATCAAGTTGCAGAAAACTTATACAATATACATAATGTTGCAGAAACTGTTGTTGCAGTGGCACTAACATTTGTGACTGAAGCTCAAGGAGGCAACAAACATGGACGTCGACGACCCTCCGGGGCGACCGTGTCACCGTACTCTTTGGCAGCCTCATCACCATGCCCCGATGGCAATGGTCGGAGCAGCGTGATGGCGATTCCTTGTGAGGAAACATATCTTGTTACAGAAACATTTAAAACGACGATTGTGTTGCCAATTTTTTTGCAGCTGGGATGATGTCATAAAAACATTTACAACAACAATTGTGTTGCCAGATTCACTTGCAACAAAGACCAAGTTGCAGACAAGTTATACAATATACATGATGTTGCAGAAACTATTGTTGTAGCGGCACCAACATTTGCGTCTGAAGCTCAAGGAGGCAACAAACATGGACGTCGACGCCCCTCCGGGGTGACCGTGTCAGCGTGCTTGTTGGCAGCCTCATCACCATGCCCCGATGGCAATGGTCAGAGCACCATTGTGGCGACTGCTCGTGAGTAAACATATCTTGTTACAGAAACATTTACAATGACGATTGTGCTGCCAATTTTTTTGCAGCTGGGATGATGTCATAAATACATTTAAAACCACAATTGTGTTGTCGAATTGTCTTGAAACATAGATCAAGTTGCACAAAAGTTATACAAAAGACATAATGTTGTAGAAACATTTATTGCAGCGGCACTAACATTTGCGACTGAAGCTCAAGGAGGCAACAAACATGGACGTCGACGCCACTCCGGGGCGACTATGTCAGTGTGCTTGTTGGCGGCCTCATCACCATGCCCCGATGGCAAAGGTTGGAGCAGCGTGGTGGCGACTGCTCGTGAGGAAATATATCTTGTTATAGAAAAATTTACAACGATGATTGTGTTGCGGGATTTTTTTGCAGCTGGGATGATGTCGTAAAAACACTTACAACCACAATTGTGTTGTCGGATTCTCTTGCAACAAAGATCAAGTTGCAGAAAAGTTATACAATATACATAATGTTGCAGAAACTGTTGTTGCAGCAGCACTAACATTTGCGACTGAAGCTCAAGAAAGCAACAAACATGGACGTCGATGGCCCTTCGGGGCGACTGTGTCAACGTGCTTGTTGGAAGCCTCGTTACCATGCCCCGATGGCAATGGTCGGAGGAGCGTGGTGGCGACTTCTCGTGAGGAAACATATCTTGTTACAGAAACATTTACAACGACGATTGTGTTGCCAATTTTTTTGTAGCTGGGATGATGTCATAAAAACATTTACAATGACAATTGGGTTGCCGGAATCGCTTGCAACATAGAACAAGTTGCAGAAAAGTTATACCAAAGACAAAATGTTGCAGAAACTGTTGTTGCAGCGGCACAAACATTTGCGACTGAAGCTTAAGGAGGCAACAAACATGGACGTCAACGCCCCTCCGGTGCGACCGTGTCAGCGTGCTTGTTGGCGGCCTCATCACCATGCCCCGATGGCAATGGTCGGAGCAGCGTGGTGGCGACTGCTCGTGAGGAAACATTTCTTGTTACAAAAACATTTACAACGACGATTGTGTTGCCGGATTTTTTTGCAGCTAGGCTGATGTCGTAAAAACATTTACAACCAGAATTGTGTTGCCGGATTCTCTTGCAACATAGATCAAGTTGCAGAAAAGTTATACAAATATACATAATGTTCCAGAAACTGTTGTTGCAGCAGCACTAACAATTGCGATTGAAGCTCAAGGAGGCATCAAACATTGACGTCGACGCCTGTCCGGGGCGACCGTGTCAGTGTCCTTGTTGGCGGCCTCATCACTATGCTCCGATGGTAATGGTCGGAGCAACGTGGTGGCGACTGCTCGTGAGGAAAGATATCTTTTTACAGAAACATTTACAACGATGATTGTGTTGCCGGATTTTTCTGCAGCTGGGATGATGCCGTAAAAACATTTCCAACCACAATTGTGTTGCCGTATTCTCTTGCAACATAGATCAAGTTGCAGAAAACTTATACAATAGACATAATGTTGCAGAAACTGTTGTTGCAGTGGCACTAACATTTGCAACTGAAGCTCAAGGAGACAACAAACATGGACGTCGACGCCCCTCCGGGGCGACCGTGCCAGCGTGCTTATTGGCGCCCTCATCACCATGCCCCGATGGCAATGGTCGGAGCAGCGTGGTGGTGACTACTCGTGAGGAAACAAATCTAGTTACAGAAACAATTACAACGATGAGTGTGTTGCTGGATTTTTTTGCAGCTGGGATGATGTCGTAAAAACATTTACATCCACAATTGTGTGGTCGGATTCTCTTGCTACAAAGATCAAGTAGAAGAAAAGTTATACAATATACATTATGTTGCAGAAACTGTTGTTTTAGCGGCACTAACATTTGCGACTGAACCTCAAGGAGGCAACAAACATGGACGTCGATGCCCCTTCGAGGCGAGCGTGTCAGCGTGCTTATTGGCGGCCTCATCACCATGCCCCGATGGCAATGGTCGGAGCAGCGTGGTGGCGACTGCTCGTGAGCAAACATATCTTGTTACAGAAACATTTACAACGACGATTGTGTTGCTAATTTTTTTTGCAGCTAGAATGATGTCATAAAAACATTTACAACCACAATTGTGTTGCCAGATTCTCTTGCAACAAAGACCAAGTTGTAGAAAAGTTATACAATATACATGATGTTGCAGAAACTGTTGTTGTAGCGACACTAACATTTGTGTCTGAAGCTCAAGGAGGCAACAAACATGGACGTCGAAGCCCCACCGGGGCGACCGTGTCAGCGTGCTTGTTGGCGGCCTCATGACCATGCCCCGATGGCAATGGTCAGAGCAGCATGGTGGCGACTGCTCGTGTGTGAACATATCTTGTTACAGAAACATTTACAATGACGATTGTGCTGCCAATTTTTTTTGCAGCTGGGATGATGTCATAAATACATTTAGAACCACAATTGTGTTGTCGAATTGTCTTGAAACATAGATCAAGTTGCACAAAAGTTATACAAAAGACATGATGTTGTAGAAACATTTGTTCCAGCGGCACTAACATTTGCGACTGAAGCTCAAGGAGGTAACAAACATGGACGTCGATGCCACTCCAGGGCGACCATGTCAGTGTGCTTGTCGGCGGCCTCATCACCATGCCCCGATGGCAATGGTTGGACCAGCGTGGTGGTGACTGCTCGTGAGGAAATATATCTTGTTACAGAAAAATTTACAACGGTGATTGTGTTGCCGGATTTTTTTACAGCTGGGATGATGTCATAAAAACATTTACAACCACAATTGTGTTGTCAGATTCTCTTGCAACAAAGATCAAGTTGCAGAAAAGTTATACAATATACATAATGTTGCAGAAACTGTTGTTGCAGCAGCACTATCATTTGCGACTGAAGCTCAAGAAAGCAACAAACATGAACGTCGATGCCCCTTCGGGGCGACTGTGTCAGCGTGTTGTTGGAAGCCTCATTACCATGCCCCGATGGCAATGGTCGGAGCAGCGTGGTGGCGACTGCTCGTGAGGAAACATATCTTGTTACAGAAACATTTACAACGATGATTGTGTTGCCAATTTTTTTGCTGCTGGGATGATGTCATAAAAACATTTACAATGACAATTGGGTTGCCGAATTCGCTTGCAACATAGATCAAGTTTCAGAAAAGTTATACCAAAGAGAAAATGTTGCAAAAACTGTTGTTGCAGCGGAACTAACATTTGCGACTGAAGCTCAAGGAGGCAACAAACATGGACGTCAACGCCCCTCCGGTGCGACCGTGTCAGCGTGCTTGTTGGCGGCCTCATCACCATGCCCCGATGGCAATGGTCGGAGCAGCATGGTGGCGACTGCTCGTGAGGAAACATATCTTGTTACAGAAACATTTACAACGACGATTCTGTTGCCGGATTTTTTTGCAGCTGGGATGATGTCGTAAAAACATTTACACCCACAATTGTGTTGCCGGATTCTCTTGAAACATAGAAGAAGTTTCAGAAAAGTTATACAATTTTCATAATGTTCCAGAAACTGTTGTTGCAACGGCACTAACAATTGCGACTAAAGCTCAAGGAGGCAACAAACATGGACGTCGTTGCCTCTCCGGGGCGACCGTGTCAGTGTCCTTGTTGGCGGCCTGTCACCATGCCCCGATGGCAATGGTCAGAGCAGTGTGGTGGCGACTGCTCGTGAGGAAACATATCTTGTTACAGAAACATTACAATGATGATTGTGTTGCCGGATTTTTTTGCAGCTGGGATGATGCCGTAAAAACATTTACAACCATAATTGTGTTGCCGGATTCTCTTGCAACATAGATCAAGTTGCAGAAAAGTTATACAATAGACATAATGTTGCAGAAATTGTTGTTGCAGTGGCACTAAAATTTGCGACTGAAGCTCATGGAGGCAACAAACATGGACGTTGACGCCCGTCCGGGGCGACCGTGTCAACGTGCTTGTTCGCGGCCTCATCACCATGCCCCGATGGCAATGGTCGGAGCAACGCAGTGGTGACTACTCGTGAGGAAACATATCTTGTTACAGAAACACTTACAACGATGATTGTGTTGCCGGATATTTTTGCAGCTGGGATGATGTCGTAAAAACATTTACAACCACAATTGTGTTGCCGGATTCTCTTGCTACCAAGATCAAGTCGCAGAAAAGTTATACAATATACATACAGTTGCAAAAACTGTTGTTTCAATGGCACTAACATTTGCGACTGAGCCTCAAGGAGGCAACAAAAATGGACGTCGACGCCCCTCCGGGGCGACCGTGTCAGCGTGCTTGTTGGCGGCCTCATCACCATGCCCCGATGGCAATGGTCGGAGCAGCGTGGTGGCGACTGCTCGTGAGGAAACATATCTTGTTACAGAAACATTTACAACGATGATTGTGTTGCCAGATTTTTTTGCAGCTGGGATGATGTCGTAAAAACATTTACAACCACAATTGTATTGCCGGATTATCTTGTAATAAAGATAAAGTTGCAGAAAACTTATACAATATACATAATGTTGTAGAAACTGTTGTTGCTGCGGCTCTAACATTTCTGACTGAAGCTCAAGGAGGTAACAAACATGGACGTCGACGCCCCTCCGGGCCGACCGTATCGGCGTACACTTTGGCAGCCTCATCACCATGCCCTGGTGGCAATGGTCGTAGACACGTGATGGCGATTGCTCGTGAGGAAACATATCTTGTTATAGAAACATTTACAACGACGATTGTGTTGCCAATTTTTTTGTAGCTGGGATGATGTCATAAAAACATTTACAACCACAATTGTGTTGTCAGATTCTCTTGCAACAAAGACCAAGTTGCAGAAAAGTTATACAATATACATAATGTTGCAAAAACTGTTGTTGTAGCGGCACTAACATTTGCGTTGGAAGCTCAAGGAGGCAACAAACATTGACGTCGACGCCCTTCGGGGCGACCATGTCAGTGTGCTTGTTGGCGGCCTCATCACCATGCCCCGATGGCAATGGTTGGATCAGCGTGGTGGCGACTGCTCGTGAGGAAACATATCTTGTTACAGAAACATTTACAATGACGATTGTGTTGCCAATTTTTTTTGCGGCTGGGATGATGTCATAAAAACATTTACAACCACAATTATATTGCGAGATTCTCTTGCCACATAGATCAAGTTGCAGAAAAGTTATACAATAGACATAATGTTGCAAAAACTGTTGTTGCAGCGACACTAACATTTGCTACTGAAGCTCAAGGAGGCAACAAAATTGACGTCGACGACCTCCCGGGCGACCGTGTCAGCGTGCTTGTTGGCGGCCTCATCACCATGCCCCGATGGCAATGGTCGGAGCAGCGTGGTGGCGACTGCTCGTGAGTAACATATCTTGTTACATAAACATTTACAACGACGATTGTGCTGCCAAATTTTTTGGCCGCTGGGATGATGTCATAAATACATTTACAACCACAATTGTGTTGCCGAATTGTCTTGCAACATAGATCAAGTTGCACCAAAGTTAAACAAAATACATAATGTTGTAGAAACATTTGTTGCAGCGGCACTAACATTTGCGACTGAAGCTCAAGGAGGCAACAAACATGGACGTCGACGCCACTCCGGGGCGACCATGTCAGTGTGCTTGTTGGCGGCCTCATCACCATGCACCGAAGGCAACGGTTGGAGAAGCGTGGTGGCGACTGCTCGTGAGGAAACATATCTTGTTACAGAAACATTTACAACGATGATTGTGTTGCCGGATTTTTTTGCAGCTGGGATGATGTCGTAAAAACATTTACAACCACAATTGTGTTGTCGGATTCTCTTGCAACAAAGATCAAGTTGCAGAAAAGTTATACAATATACATAATGTTGCAGAAACTGTTGTTGCAGCGGCACTAACATTTGTGACTGAAGCTCAAGGAGGCAACAAACATGGACGTCGAGGCCCCTCCGGGGCGACCGTGTCAACGTACTCTTTGGCTGCCTCATCACCATGCCCCGATGGCAATGGTCGGAGCAGCGTGATGGCGATTGCTCGTGAGGAAACATATCTTGTTACAGAAACATGTACAACGACGATTGTGTTACCAATTTTTTTGCAGCTGGGATGATGTCATAAAAACATTTACAACGACAATTGGGTTGCCGGATTCGCTTGGAACATAGATCAAGTTGCAGAAAAATTATACGAAAGAGAAAATGTTGCAGAAACTTTTGTTGCAGCGGCACTAACATTTGCAACTGAAGCTCATGGAGGCAACAAACATGGACGTCAACACCCCTCCGGTGCGACCGTGTCAGCGTGCTTGTTGGCGGCCTCATCACCATGCCTCGATGGCAATGGTCAGAGCAGCGTGGTGGCGACTGCTCGTGTGGAAATATTTCTTGTTAAAGAAACATTTACAACGACGATTGTGTTGCCGGATTTTTTTGCAGCTGGGTTGATGTCGTAAACACATTTACAACCAGAATAGTGTTGCCGGATTTTCTTGCAACATAGTTCAAGTTGCAGAAAAGTTAGACAAATATACATAATGTTCCAGAAACTGTTGTTGCAGCAGCACTAACAATTGCGACTGAAGCTCAAGGAGGCAACAAACATGGACGTCGACGCCTCTCCGGGGCGACCATGTCAGTGTCCTTGTTGGCGGCCTCATCACCATGCCCCGATGGCAATGGTCGGAGCAGCGTGGTGGCGACTGCTCATGAGGAAACATATCTTGTTACAGAAACTTTTACAACGACGATTGTGTTGCCGGATTTTTTTGCAGCTGGGATGATGTCGTAAAAACATTTACAACCAGAATTGTGTTGCCGGATTCTCTTGCAACATAGATCAAGTTGCAGAAAAGTTATACAAATATACATAATGTTCCAGAAACTGTTGTAGCAGCAGCACTAAAAATTGCGACTGAAGCTCAAGGAGGCAACAAACATGGACGTCGACGCCTCTCCTGGGCGACCGTGTCAGTGTCCTTGTCGGCGGCCTCATCACCATGCCCCGATGGCAATGGTCGGAGCAGCGTGGTGGCGACTGCTCGTGAGGAAACATATCTTGTTACAGAAACATTTACAACGATGATTGTGTTGCCGGATTTTTTTGCAGGTGGGATGATGCCGTAAAAACATTTCCAACCACAATTGTGTTGCCGGATTCTGTTGCAACATAGATCAAGTTGCAGAAAAGTTATACAATAGACATAATGTTGCAGAAACTGTTGTTGCAGTGGCACTAACATTTGCGACTGAAGCTCAAGGAGGCAACAAACATGGACGTCGACGCCCCTCCGATGCGACCGTGCCAGCGTGCTTGTTGGCGGCCTCATCACCATGCCCCGAGGGCAATGGTCGGAGCAGTGTGGTGGTGACTAGTCGTGAGGAAACAGATCTTGTCACAGAAACAATTACAACGACGATTGTGTTGCCGGATTTTTTTGCAGCTGGGATGATGTCGTAAAAACATTTACAACCACAATTGTGTGGCCGGATTCTCTTGCTACAAAGATAAAGTAGCAGAAAAGTTCTACAATATACATAATGTTGCAGAAACTGTTGTTTTAGCGGCACTAACATTTGCGACTGAACCTCAAGGAGGCAACAAACATGGACGTCGACGCCCCTCCGAGACGGGCGTGTCAGCGTGCTTGTTGGTGGCCTCATCACCATGCCCCGATGGCAATGGTCGGAGCAGCATGGTGGCGACTGCTCGTGAGGAAACATATCTTGTTACAGAAACATTTACAACGATGATTGTGTTGCCAGATGTTTTTGCAGCTGGGATGATGTCGTAAAAACATTTACAACCACAATTGTGTTGCCGGATTCTCTTGCAACAAAGATCAAGTTGCAGAAAACTTATACAATATACATAATGTTGCAGAAACTGTTGTTGCAGCGGCACTAACATTTGTGACTGAAGCTCAAGGAGGCAACAAACATGGACGTCGACGAACCTTCGGGGCGACCGTGTCAGCGTACTCTTTGGCAGCCTCATCACCATGCCCCAATGGCAATGGTCGGAGCAGCGTGATGGCGATTCCTTGTGAGGAAACATATCTTCTTACACAAACATTTACAATGATGATTGTGTTGCCAATTTTTTTGCAGCTGGGATGATGTTACAAAAACATTTACAACAACAATTGTGTTGCCAGATTCTCTTGCAACAAAGACCAAGTTGCAGAAAAGTTATACAATATACATAATGTTGCAGAAACTGTTGTTGTAGCGGCACCAACATTTGCGTCTGAAGCTCAAGGAGGCAACAAACATGGAAGTCGACGCCCCTCCGGGGCGACCGTGTCAGCGTGCTTGTTGGAGGCCTCATCACCATGCCCCGATGGCAATGGTCGGAGCAGCGTGGTGGTGACTGCTCGTGAGGAAACATATCTTGTTACAGAAACATTTACAACGATGATTGTGTTCCGGGATTTTTTTGCAGCTGCGATGATGTCGTAAAAACATTTACAACCACAATTGTGTTTTCGGATTCTCTTGCAACAAAGATCAAGTTGCAGAAAAGTTATACAATATACATAATGTTGCAGAAACTATTGTTGCAGCAGAACTAACATTTGCGACTGTAGCTCAAGGAGGCAACAAACATGGACGTCGACGCACCTCCGGGGCGACCATGTCAACATACTTCTTGGCAGCCTCATCACCATGCCCCGATGGCAATGGTCGGAGCAGCGTGGTGGCGACTGCTCGTGAAGAAACATATCTTCTTACAGAAACATTTACAACGACGATTGTGTTGCCAATTTTTTTGCAGCTGGGATGATGTCGTAAAAACATTTACGATGACAATTGGGTTGCCGGATTCGCTTGCAACATAGATCAAGTTGCAGAAAAGTTATACCAAAGACAAAATGTTGCAGAAACTATTGTTGCAGCAACACTAACATTTGCGACTGAAGCTCCAGGAGGCAACAAACATGGACATCAACGCCCCTCCGGTGCGACCGTGTCAGCATGCTTGTTGGCAGCCTCATCACCATGCCCCGATGGCAATGGTCGGAGCAGCGTGGTGGCGACTGCTCGTGAGGAAACATTTCTTGTTACAGAAACATTTACAAGGACGATTGTGTTGCCGGATTTTTTTGCAGCTGGGATGATGTCGTAAAAACAATTACAACCAGAATTGTGTTGCCGAATTCTCTTGCAACATAGATCAAGTTGCAAAAAAGTTATACAAATATACATAATGTTCTAGAAACTGTTGTTGCAGCAGCACTAACAATTGCGACTGAAGCTCAAGGAGGCAACAAACATGGACGTCGACGCCTCTCCGGGGCGACCGTGTCGGTGTCCTTGTTGGCGGCCTCATCACCATGCCCCGATGGTAATGGTCGGAGCAGCGTGGTGGCGACTGCTCGTGAGGAAAGATATCTTGTTACAGAAACATTTACAACGATGATTATGTTGCCGGATTTTTCTGTAGCTGGGATGATGCCGTAAAAACATTTCCAACCACAATTGTGTTGCCGGATTCTCTTGCAACATAGATCAAGTTGCAGAAAAGTTATACAATAGACATAATGTTGCAGAAACTGTTGTTGCAGTGGCACTAACATTTGCGACTAAAGCTCAAGGAGGCAACAAACATGGACGTCGACGCCCCTCCGGGGCGACCGTGCCAGCGTGCTTATTGGCGGCCTCATCACCATGCCCCGATGGCAATGGTCGGAGCAGTGTGGTGGCGACTGCTCGTGAGGAAACATATCTTGTTACAGAAACATTTACAACGATGATTATGTTGCCAGATTTTTTTGCAGCTGGGCTGATGTCATAAAAATATTTACAACCATAATTGTGTTGCCGGATTCTCTGGCAACAAAGATCAAGTTGCAAAAAACTTATACAATATACATAATGTTCTAGAAACTGTTGTTGCCGCGGCACTAACATTTTTGATTGAAGCTCAAGGAGGCAACAAACATGGACGTCGACGCACTTCCGGGGCGACCGTATCAGCATACTCTTTGGCAGCCACATCACCATGCCCCGATGGCAATGGTCAGAGCAGCATGATGGCGATTGCTCGTGAGGAAACATATCTTGTTACAGAAACATTTACAACGACGATTGTGTTGCCAATTTTTTTTGCAGCTAGGATGATGTCATAAAAACATTTACAACCACAATTGTGTTGCGAGATTCTCTAGCAACAAAGACCAAGTTGCAGAAAAGTTATACAATATACATGATGTTGCAGAAACTGGTGTTGTAGCGGCACTAACATTTGTGTCTGAAGCTCAAGGAGGCAACAAACATGGACGTCGAGTCCCCTCCGGGGCGACCGTGTCAGCGTGCTTGTTGGCGGCCTCAGCACCATGCCCCGATGGCAATGGTCGGAGCAGCGTGGTGGCCATTGTTCGTGAGGAAACATATCTTGTTACAGAAACATTTACAACAACAATTGTGTTGCCAATTTTTTTTGCAGATGGGATGATGTCATGAAAACATTTACAATGACAATTGTGTTGCCGGATTCGCTTACAACATAGATGAAGTTGCAAAAAAGTTATACAAAAGACATAAAGTTGCAGAAACAGTTGTTAAAGCGGCACTAACATTTGTGACTAAAGCTCAAGAAGGCAACAAACAAGGACGTCAATGCCACTCCGGTGCGACCATGTCAGCGTGCTTATTGGCGGCCTTAGCACCATGCCCCGATGGCAATGGTCGGAGCAGCGTGGTGGCGATTGATCGTGAGGAAACATATCTTGTTATAGAAACATTTACAACGATGATTGTGTTATCAGATTTTTTTCCAGCTGGGATGATGTCGTAAAAACATTTACAACCACACTTCTGTGCTGGATTCTCTTGTAGCAAAGATCAAGTTGCAGAAAAGTTGTACAATATACATAATGTTGCAGAAACTGTTGTTGCAGCGCCACTAACATTTGCGACTGAAGCTCAAGGAGGCAACAAACATGGACATTGACGCCCCTCCAGGGCGACCGTGTCAGTGTGCTTCTTGGCGGCCTCATCCCCATGCCCTGATGGCAATGGTTCGAGCAGCGTGGTGGTGACTACTCATGAGGAAACATATCTTGTTACAGAAACATTTACAATGATGATTGTGTTGCTGGATTTTTTTGCAGCTGGGATGATGTCGTAAAAACATTTACAACTACAATTCTGTGTCGGATTCTCTTGCAACAAAGATCAAGTTGAAGAAAACTTATACAATATACATAATGTTCCAGAAACTGTTGTTGCAGCGGCACTAACATTTGCGACGGAAGCTCAAGGAGGCAAAAAACATGAACGTCGACGCCCCTCCGGGGCGACCATGTCAGCATACTTTTTGGCAACCTCATCACAAAGCCCCGATGGCAATGGTCGGAGCAGTGTGGTGGCGATTGCTCGTGAGGAAACATATCTTGTTACAGAAACATTTACAACAACGATTGTGTTGCCAATTTTTTTTGCAGCTGGGATGATGTCATAAAAACATTTACAACGACAATTGTGTTGCAAGATTCTCTTGCAACATGGATCAACTTGCAGAAAAGTTATACAAAAGACATAGTGTTGCAGAAACTGTTGTTGCAGCGGCACTAACATTTGCGACTGAAGCTCAAGGAGGCAACAAACATGGACGTCAACGCCCCTCCGGGGCGACTGTGTCAGTGTGCTTGTTGGCAGCCTCATCACCATGTCCCGATGGCAATGGTCGGAGCAGCGTGGTGGCGACTACTAGTGAGGAAACCTATCTTGATACAGAAACATTTACAATGATGTTTGTGTTGCCGGATTTTTTTGCAGCTAGGATGATGTCGTAAAAACATTTACAACCACAATTGTGTTGCCGTATTCTCTTGCAACAAAGATCAAGTTGCAGAAAAGTTATACAATATACATAGTGTTGCAGAAACAGTTGTTGAAGCGGCACTAACATTTGCGATGAAAGCTCAAGGAGGCAACAAACATGGACGTCAACGCACCTCTGGTGCGACCGTGTCAGCATGCTTGTTGGCGGCCTCATCATCATGCCCCGATGGCAATGGTCGGAGCAACGTGGTGGCGACTGCTTGTGAGGAAACATATCTTGATACAGAAACATTTACAATGATGTTTGTGTTGCCGGATTTTTTTGCAGCTGGGATGATGTCGTAAAAACATTTACAACCACTATTGTGTTGCCGATTCTCTTGCAACATAGATCAAGTTGCAGAAAAGTTATACAATATACATAATTTTGCAGAAACTGTTGTTGTAGCGACACTAACATTTGCGATTGAAGCTCAAGGAGGCAACAAACATGGACGTCGATGCCACTATGGGGCGACCGTATCAGCTTGCTTGTTGGCGGCCTCATCACCATGCGCCGATGGCAATGGTCGGAGTAGCGTGATGGCAACTACCCTTGAGGAAACATATCTTGTTACAGAAACATTTACATCGACGATTGTGTTGCCAGAGTTTTTTTGTAGCTGGGATGATGTCGTAAAAATATTTACAACCACAATTTTGTTGCCGGATTCTCTTGCAACGTAGATCAAGTTGCAAAAAAGTTATACAATATACATAATGTTGCAGAAACTGTTGTTGCAGCGGCACTAACATTTTAAACTGAAGCTCAAGGAGGAAACAAACATGGATGTCGACGCCTCTCCGGGGCGACCGTGTCAGCGTGCTTGTTGGCGGCCTCATCATCATGCCCCGATGGCAATGGTCGGAGCAGCGTGGTGGCGATTGCTCGTGAGGAAACATATCTTGTTACAGAAATATTTACAATGATGATTGTGTTGCCGGATTCTTTTGCAACATAGATCAAGTAGCATAAAAGTTATACAATAGACATAATGTTGTAGCGGCACTAACATTTGCGAATGAAGCTCAAGGAGGCAACAAACATGGACGTCGATGCCTCTCCGGGGTGACCATATCAGCATACTTGTTGGCAGCCTCATCACCATTCCCCAATGGCAATGTTCAGAGTAGCGTGGTGGCGACTGCTCGTGAGGAAACATATCTTGTTACAGAAACATTTACAACAACGATTGTGTTGCCAATTTTTTTTGCAGCTGGGATGATGTCATAAAAACATTAACAACGACAATTGTGTTGCCGGATTCTCTTGCAACCTAGATTAGGTTGCCGAAAAGTTATACAAAAGACATAATATTACAGAAACTGTTGTTGCAACGGCAATAACATTTGCGACTGAAGCTCAAGGATGCAACAAACATGGACGTCAACGCCCCTCCGGGGTGGCAGTGTCTGCGTGCTTGTTGGCGGCCTCATCACCATGCCCCGATGGCAATGGTCGGAGCAGCGTGGTGGCGACCGCTAGTGAGGAATCATATCTTGTTACAGAAACATTTACAACGACGATTGTGTTGCCGGAGTTTTTTGTAGCTGGGATGATGTCATAAAAACATTTACAACCACAATTGTGTTGCCGGATACTCTTGCAACATAGATCAAGTTGCAGAAAAGTTATACAATATACATAATGTTCCAGAAACTGTTCTTGGAGCGGCACTAAGATTTCCGACTGAAGCTCAAGGAGGCAACAAACATGGACATCGATGCCACTCCGGAGCGACCGTGTCAGTGTGCTTGTTGGGGGAATCAGCACCATGCCCCGATGGCAATGGTCGGAGCAGCGTGGTGGCGACTGCTCGTGAGGAAACATATCTTGTTACAGAAACATTTACAATAACGATTGTGTTGCCAATTTTTTTTGCAGCTAGGATGATGTCATAAAAAATTACAACGACAATTGTGTTGCTGGAATCTCTTGCAACATAGATCAAGTTGCAGAAAAGTTATACAAAAGACATAATGTTGTGGAAATTGTTGTTGAAGTGGCACTAACATTTGTGACTGAAGCTCAAGGAGGCAACAAACATGGATGTCAACGCCCTTCCGGGGCAACCGTATCAGCGTACTCTTTGGCAGCCTCATCACCATGCCCCGATGACAATGGTCGGAGCAGCATGATAATTGTGTTGCGAGATTTTTTTGCAGCTGGGATGATGTAGTAAAAACATTTACAACCACAATTGTGTTGCTGGATTCTCTTGCAACATAGATCAAGTTGTAGAAAAGTTATACAATAGACATAATGTTGCAGAAACTGTTGTTGCAGCGGCACTAACATTTGCGACTGAAGCTCCAGGAGGCAACAAACATGGACGTCGACGCCTCTCCGGGGCGACCGTGTCAGTGTCCTTGTTGGCGGCCTCATCACCATGCCCCGATGGTAATGGTCGGAGCAGCGTGGTGGCGACTGCTCGTGAGGAAAGATATCTTGTTGCAGAAACATTCACAAGGATGATTGTGTTGCCGGATTTTTCTGCAGCTGGGATGATGTTGTAAAAACATTTCCAACCACAATTGTGTTGCCGGATTCTCTTGCAACATAGATCAAGTTGCAGAAAACTTATACAATAGACATAATGTTGCAGAAACTGTTGTTGTAGTGGCACTAACATTTGCGACTAAAGCTCAAGGAGGCAACAATCATGGACGTCGACGCCCCTCCGGGGCGACCGTGCCAGCGTGCTTATTGGCGGCCTCATCACCATGCCCCGATGGCAATTGTCGGAGCAATGTGGTGGCGACCGCTCGTGAGGAAACATATCTTGTTACAGAAACATTTACAACGATGATTGTGTTGCCAGATTTTTTTGCAGCTGGGATGATGTCGTAAAAACATTTACAACCACAATTGTGTTGCCGGATTCTCTGGCAACAAAGATCAAGTTGCAAAAAACTTATACAATATACATAATGTCCCAGAAACTGTTGTTGCCGCGGCACTAACATTTGTGACTGAAGCTCAAGGAGGCAACAAACATGGACGTCGATGCCCTTCCGGGGCGACCGTATCAGCGTACTCTTTGACAGCCTCATCACCATGCCCCGATGGCAATGGTCGGAGCAGCATGATGGCGATTGCTCCTGAGGAAACATATCTTGTTACAGAAACATTTACAACAACGATTGTGTTGCCAATTTTTTTTGCAGCTAGGATGATGTCATAAAAACATTTACAACCACAATTGTGTTGCCAGATTCTCTAGCAACAAAGACCAAGTTGCAGAAAAGTTATACAATATACATGATGTTGCAGAAACTGTTGTTGTAGCGGCACTAACATTTGTGTCTGAACCTCAAGGAGGCAACAAACATGGACGTCGAGACCCCTCCGGGCCGACCGTGTAAGCGTGCTTGTTGGCGGCCTCATCACCATGCCCCGATGCCAATGGTCGGAGCAGCATGGTGGCGATTGCTCGTGAGGAAACATATCTTGTTACAGAAACATTTACAACAACAATTGTGTTGCCAATTTTTTTGCAGCTGGGATGATGTCATTAAAACATTTACAACCACAATTGTGTTGCTCGATTCTCTTGCAACATAGATCAAGTTGCAGAAAAGTTATACAATATACATAATGTTGCAGAAACTATTGTTGCAGCGGCACTAACATTTTCGACTGAAGCTCACGGAGGCAACAAACATGGAAGTCGACGCCACTCCGAGGCAACCGTGTCAGCGTGGTTATTGGCGGCCTCATCACCATGCCCCGATGGCAATGGTCCGAGCAGCATGGTGGCGACTGCTCATGAGGAAACATATCTTGTTACAGAAACATTTACAACGATGATTGTGTTGCCGGATTTTTTTGCAGCTGGGATGATGTCGTAAAAAGATTTACAACCACAATTGTGTTCCCGGATTCTCTTGAGACAAAGATCAAGTTGTAGAAAAGTTATACAATATACATAATGTTCCAGAAACTGTTGTTGCAGCGGCACCAACATTTGGGACGGAAGCTCAAGGAGGCAAAAAACATGAACGTCGATGCCCCTCCGGGGCGACCATGTCAGCGTACTTTTTGGCAACCTCATCACCATGCCCCGATGTCAATGGTTACAGCAGCATGGTGCCGACACTTCGTGAGGAAACATATCTTGTTACAGAAACATTTACAACGACGGTTCTTTTGCCAATATTTTTTGCACCTGGGATGATGTCATAAAAACATTTACAACGACAATTGTGTTGCCGGATTTGCTTGCAACATAGATGAAGTTACAAAAACGTTATACAAAAGACATAATGTTGCAGAAACAGTTGTTGCAGCGGCACTAAGATTTGTGACTGAAGCTCAAGGAGGCAACAAACATGGACGTCAATTCTCCTCCGGTGCGACCGTGTCAGCGTGCTTGTTGGCGGCCTCAGCACCATGCCCGAATGGCAATGGTAGGAGTAGCGTGGTGGCGACTGCTCGTGAGGAAACATTTCTTGTTACAAAAACATTTACAACGATGATTGTGTTATCGGATTTTTTTGCAGCTGGGATGATGTCGTAAAAACATTTACAACCAAAATTTTGTTTTCGGATTCTCTTGAAACATAGATGAAGTTGCAGAAAAGTTATACAATATACATAATGTCTCAGAAACTGTTGTTGCAGCGGCACTAACATTTGCGACTGAAGCTCAAGGTGGCAATAAACATGGACGTCGACGGCCCTCCAGGGCGACCGTGTCAGCGTGCTTGTTGGCGGCCTCATCACCATGCCCTGATGGCAATGGTCGGAGCAGCGTGGTGGTGACTGCTCGTGAGGAAACATATCTTGTTACAGAAACATTTACAACGATGATTGTGTTGCCGGATTTTTTTGCAGCTGGGATGATGTCGTAAAAACATTTACAACCACAATTGTGTTGCCGGATTCTCTTGAGACAAAGATCAAGTTGTAGAAAAGTTATACAATATACATAATGTTCCAGAAACTGTTGTTGCAGCGACACTAACATGTGCGATGGAAGCTCAAGGAGGCAAAAACATGAATGTCGATGCCCCTTCGGGGCGACCATGTCAGCGTACTTTTTGGCAACCTCATCACCATGCCCCGATGGCAATGGTCGGAGCAGCGTGGTGGCGATTCCTCGTGAAGAAACATATCTTGTTACAGAAACATTTACAACAACGATTGTGTTGCCAATTTTTTTTGCAGCTGGGATGATTTCATAAAAACATTTACAACGACAATTGTTTTGCCAGATTCCCTTGCAACATAGATCAAGTTGCAGAAAAGTTATACAATAGACATAATGTTGCAGAAACTGTTGTTGCAGCGGCACTAACATTTGCGACTGAAGCTCAAGGAGGCAACAAACATGGACGTCAACGCCCCTCCGGGGCCACCGTGTCTGCGTGCCTGTTGGCGGCCTCATCACCATGCCCCGATGGCAATGGTCGGAGCAGCGTGGTGGCGACTGCTAGTGAGGAAACATATCTTGTTATAGAAACATTTACAACGACGATTGTGTTGCCGGATTTTTTTGCAGCTGGGATGATGTCATAAAAACATATACAACCACAATTGTGTTGCTGGATTCTCTTGCAACATAGATCAAGTTGCAGAAAAGTTATACAATATACATAATGTTGCAGAAAATGTTGTTGCAGCGGCAATAACATTTGCGACTGAAGCTCAAGGAGGCAACAAACATGGACGTCGACGGCCCTCCGAGGCGACCGTGTCATTGTGCTTGTTGGCGGCCTCATCACCATGCCCCGATGGCAATGGTCGGAGCAGCGTGGTGGCGAATGGTCATGAGGAAACATATCTTGTTATAGAAACATTTACAATGATGATTGTGTTGCTGGATTTTTTTGCAGCTGGAATGATGTCGTAAAAACATTTACAACCACAATTGTGTTGCCGGATGCTCTTGCAACATAGATCAAGTTGCAGAAAAGTTATACAATAGACATAATGTTGTAGAAACTTTTGTTGCAGTGGCACAAACATTTGCGACTGAAGCTCAAGGAGTTAACAAACATGGACGTCGATGCCCCTCCGCGGCGACCGTGTCTGCGTGCACGTTGGCGGCCTCATCACCATGCCCCATGGCAATGGTCGGAGCAGCATGGTGCCGATTGCTAGTGGGGAAACATATCTTGTTACAGAAACATTTACAACCACAATTGTGTTGCCGGATTCTCTTGAGACAAAGATCAAGTTGTAGAAAAGGTATACAATATACATAATGTTCCAGAAACTGTTGTTGCAGCGGCACTAACATTAGCGACGGAAGCTCAAGGAGGCAACAAATATGAACGTCGACGCCCCTTCGGGGCGACCATGTCAGCGTAAATTTGGGTAACCTCATCACCATGCCCCGATGGCAATGGTCGGAGCAGCGTGGTGGCGATTGCTCGTGAGGCAACATATCTTGTTACAGAAACATTTACAACGATGATTGTGTTGCCAATTTTTTTTGCAACTGGGATGATGTTTTAAAAACATTTACAGCCAGAATTGTGTTGCCGGATTCTCTTTCAACAAAGATGAAGTTGCAAAAAAGTTATACAATATACATAATGTTGCAGAAACTGTTGTTGCAGCGGCACTAACATTTGCGACTAATGCTCAAGGAGGCAACAAACATGGACGTAAATGCCCCTCCGGGGCGACCGTGTCAGCGTGCTTGTTGGCAGCCTCATTACCATGCCCCGATGGCAATGGTCGGAGCAGCGTGGTGGCGATTGCTCGTGAGGAAACATATCTTGTTACAGAAACATTTACAACGACGATTGTGTTGCCAATTTTTTTTGCAGCTGGGATGATTTCATAAAAACATTTACAACGACAATTGTTTTGCCAGATTCTCTTGCAACATAGATCAAGTTGCAGAAAAGTTATACAATAGACATAATGTCTCAGAAAATGTTGTTGCAGCGGCACTAACATTTGCGACTGAAGCTCAAGGAGGCAACAAACATGGACATCAACGCCCCTCCGGGGCGACCGTGTCATTGTGCTTGTTGGCGGCCTCATCACCATGCCCCGATGGAAATGGTCGGAGCAGCATGGTGGCGAATGGTCATGAGGAAACATATCTTGTTATAGAAACATTTACAATGATGATTGTGTTGCTGGATTTTTTTGCAGCTGGAATGATGTCGTAAAAACATTTACAACCACAATTGTGTTGCCGGATGCTCTTGCAACATAGATCAAGTTGCAGAAAAGTTATACAATAGACATAATGTTGCAGAAACTTTTGTTGCAGTGGCACAAACATTTGCGACTGAAGCTCAAGGAGTTAACAAACATGGACGTCGATGCCCCTCCGCGGCGACCGTGTCTGCGTGCACGTTGGCGGCCTCATCACCATGCCCCATGGCAATGGTCGGAGCAGCGTGGTGCTGATTGCTAGTGAGGAAACATATCTTGTTACAGAAACATTTACAACCACAATTGTGTTGCCGGATTCTCTTGAGACAAAGATCAAGTTGTAGAAAAGTTATACAATATACATAATGTTCCAGAAACTATTGTTGCAGCGGCACTAACATTAGCGACGGAAGCTCAAGGAGGCAACAAATATGAAGGTCGACGCCCCTTCGGGGTGACCACGTCAGCGTAATTTTTGGTAACCTCATCACCATGCCCCGATGGCAATGGTCGGAGCAGCGTGGTGGCGATTGCTCGTGAGGAAACATATCTTGTTACAGAAACATTTACAACGACGATTGTGTTGCCAATTTTTTTTGCAGCTGGGATGATGTTTTAAAAACATTTACAACCAGAATTGTGTTGCCGGATTCTCTTTCAACAAAGATGAAGTTGCAAAAAAGTTATACAATATACATAATGTTGCAGAAACTGTTGTTGCAGCGGCACTAACATTTGCGACTAATGCTCAAGGAGGCAAGAAACATGGACGTCGATGCCCCTCCGGGCGACCGTGTCAGCGTGCTTGTTGGCAGCCTCATTACCCTGCCCCGATGGCAATGGTTACAGCAGCATGGTGGCGACTGTTCGTGAGGAAACATATCTTGTTACAGAAACATTTACAACGACGATTGTGTTGCCAATATTTTTTGCACCTGGGATGATGTCATAAAAACATTTACAACGACAATTGTGTTGCCGGATTTGCTTGCAACATAGATGAAGTTGCAAAAACGTTATACAAAAGACATAATGTTGCAGAAACAGTTGTTGCAGCGGCACTAAGATTTGTGACTGAAGCTCAAGGAGGCAACAAACATGGACGTCAATTCTCCTCTGGTGCGACCGTGTCCGCGTGCTTGTTGGCGGCCTCAGCACCATGCCCCAATGGCAATGGTAGGAGCAGCGTGGTGGCGACTGCTCGTGAGGAAACATATCTTGTTACAAAAACATTTACAACGATGATTGTGTTATCGGATTTTTTTGCAGCTGGGATGATGTCGTAAAAACATTTACAACCACAATTTTGTTTCCGGATTCTCTTGCAACATAGATCAAGTTGCAGAAAAGTTATACAATATACATAATGTCTCAGAAAATGTTGTTGCAGCGGCACTAACATTTGCGACAGAAGCCAAAGGAGGCAACAAACATGGACGTCGACGCCTCTCCGGGGCGACCGTGTCATTGTGCTTGTTGGCGGCCTCATCACCATGCCCCGATGGCAATGGTCGGAGCAGCGTGGTGGCGAATGGTCATGGGGAAACATATCTTGTTATAGAAACATTTACAATGATGATTGTGTTGCTGGATTTTTTTGCAGCTGGAATGATGTCGTTAAAACATTTACAACCACAATTGTGTTGCCGGATGCTCTTGCAACATAGATCAAGTTGTAGAAAAGTTATACAATAGACACAATGTTGCAGAAACTTTTGTTGCAGTGGCACAAACATTTGCGACTGAAGCTCAAGGAGTTAACAAACATGGACGTCGATGCCCCTCCACGGCGACCGTGTCTGCGTGCACGTTGGCGGCCTCATCACCATGCCCCATGGCAATGGTCGGAGTAGCGTGGTGCTGATTGCTAGTGAGGAAACATATCTTGTTACAGAAACATTTACAACCACAATTGTGTTGCCGGATTCTCTTGAGACAAAGATCAAGTTGTAGAAAAGTTATACAATATACATAATGTTCCAGAAACTGTTGTTGCAGCGGCACTAACATTAGCGACGGAAGCTCAAGGAGGCAACAAATATGAACGTCGACGCCCCTTCGGGGCGACCATGTCAGCGTAATTTTTGGTAACCTCATCACCATGCCCCGATGGCAATGGTCGGAGCAGCGTGGTGGCGATTGCTCGTGAGGAAACATATCTTGTTACAGAAACATTTACAACGACAATTGTGTTGCCAATTTTGTTTGTAGCTGGGATGATGTTTTAAAAACATTTACAACCAGAATTGTGTTGCCGGATTCTCTTTCAACAAAGATGAAGTTGCAAAAAAGTTATACAATATACATAATGTTGCAGAAACTATTGTTGCAGCGGCACTAACATTTGCGACTAATGCTCAAGGAGGCAACAAACATTGACGTCGATGCCCCTCCGGGGCGACCGTGTCAGCGTGCTTGTTGGCAGCCTCATTACCCTGCCCCGATGGCAATGGTTACAGCAGCATGGTGGCGACTGTTCGTGAGGAAACATATCTTGTTACAGAAACATTTACAACGACGATTGTGTTGCCAATATTTTTTGCACCTGGGATGATGTCATAAAAACATTTACAACGACAATTGTGTTGCCGGATTTGCTTGCAACATAGATGAAGTTGCAAAAACGTTATACAAAAGACATAATGTTGCAGAAACAGTTGTTGCAGTGGCACCAAGATTTGTGACTGAAGCTCAAGGAGGCAACAAACATGGACGTCAATTCTCCTCCGGTGCGACCGTGTCAGCGTGCTTGTTGGCGGCCTCAGCACCATGCCCCAATGGCAATGGTAGGAGCAGCGTGGTGGCGACTGCTCGTGAGGAAACATATCTTGTTACAAAAACATTTACAACGATGATTGTGTTATCGGATTTTTTTGCAGCTGGGATGATGTCGTAAAAACATTTACAACCACAATTTTGTTTCCGGATTCTCTTGTAACATAGATCAAGTTGCAGAAAAGTTATACAATATACATAATGTCTCAGAAAATGTTGTTGCAGCGGCACTAACATTTGCGACAGAAGCCAAAGGAGGCAACAAACATGGACGTCGACGCCTCTCCGGGGCGACCGTGTCATTGTGCTTGTTGGCGGCCTCATCACCATGCCCCGATGGCAATGGTCGGAGCAGCGTGGTGGCGAATGGTCATGAGGAAACATATCTTGTTATAGAAACATTTACAATGATGATTGTGTTGCTGGATTTTTTTGCAGCTGGAATGATGTCGTTAAAACATTTACAACCACAATTGTGTTGCCGGATGCTCTTGCAACATAGATCAAGTTGTAGAAAAGTTATACAATAGACACAATGTTGCAGAAACTTTTGTTGCAGTGGCACAAACATTTGCGACTGAAGCTCAAGGAGTTAAC
Source organism: Hordeum marinum (assembly GCA_022496015.1). Taxonomy (NCBI): domain Eukaryota; kingdom Viridiplantae; phylum Streptophyta; class Magnoliopsida; order Poales; family Poaceae; genus Hordeum; species Hordeum marinum. The sequence continues at coordinate 523,796,882 of CM039675.1, forward strand.
AAACATGGACGTCGATGCCCCTCCGCGGCGACCGTGTCTGCGTGCACGTTGGCGGCCTCATCACCATGCCCCATGGCAATGCTCGGAGTAGCGTGGTGCTGATTGCTAGTGAGGAAACATATCTTGTTACAGAAACATTTACAACCACAATTGTGTTGCCGGATTCTCTTGAGACAAAGATCAAGTTGTAGAAAAGTTATACAATATACATAATGTTCCAGAAACTGTTGTTGCAGCGGCACTAACATTAGCGACGGAAGCTCAAGGAGGCAACAAATATGAACGTCGACGCCCCTTCGGGGCGACCATGTCAGCGTAATTTTTGGTAACCTCATCACCATGCCCCGATGGCAATGGTCGGAGCAGCGTGGTGGCGATTGCTCGTGAGGAAACATATCTTGTTACAGAAACATTTACAACGACAATTGTGTTGCCAATTTTGTTTGCAGCTGGGATGATGTTTTAAAAACATTTACAACCAGAATTGTGTTGCCGGATTCTCTTTCAACAAAGATGAAGTTGCAAAAAAGTTATACAATATACATAATGTTGCAGAAACTATTGTTGCAGCGGCACTAACATTTGCGACTAATGCTCAAGGAGGCAACAAACATTGACGTCGATGCCCCTCCGAGGCGACCGTGTCAGCGTGCTTGTTGGCAGCCTCATTACCCTGCCCCGATGGCAATGGTTACAGCAGCATGGTGGCGACTGTTCGTGAGGAAACATATCTTGTTACAGAAACATTTACAATGACGATTGTGTTGCCAATATTTTTTGCACCTGGGATGATGTCATAAAAACATTTACAACGACAACTGTGTTGCCGGATTTGCTTGCAACATAGATGAAGTTGCAAAAACGTTATACAAAAGACATAATGTTGCAGAAACAGTTGTTGCGGCGGCACTAAGATTTGTGACTGAAGCTCAAGGAGGCAACAAACATGGACGTCAATTCTCCTCCGGTGCGACCGTGTCAGCGTGCTTGTTGGCGGCCTCAGCACCATGCCCCAATGGCAATGGTAGGAGCAGCGTGGTGGCGACTGCTCGTCAGGAAACATATCTTGTTACAAAAACATTTACAACGATGATTGTGTTATCGGATTTTTTTGCAGCTGGGATGATGTCGTAAAAACATTTACAACCACAATTTTGTTTCCGGATTCTCTTGCAACATAGATCAAGTTGCAGAAAAGTTATACAATATACATAATGTCTCAGAAACTGTTGTTGCAGCGGCACTAACATTTGCGACTGAAGCTCAAGGTGGCAATAAACATGGACGTCGACGGCCCTCCAGGGCGACCATGTTTGCGTGCTTGTTGGTGGTGTCATCACCATGCCCCGATGGCAATGGTCGGAGCAGCGTGGTGGCGAATGCTTGTGAGGAAACATATCTTTTTACAAAAACATTTACAACGATGATTGTGTCGCCAGATTTTTTTGCAGCTGGGATGATGTCGTAAAAACATTGGCAACCACAATTGTGTTGCCGGAGTCTCTTGAGACAAAGATCAAGTTGCAGAAAAGTTATACAAAATACATAATACTGAAGGAACTGTTGTTGCAGCGGCACTAACATTTGCGACTGCAGCTCAAGGAGGCAACAAATATGGACGTCGACGCCCCTCCGGGGCGACCGTGTCAGCGTGCTTGTTGGCGGCCTCATCACCATGCCCTGATGGCAATGGTCGGAGCAGCGTGGTGGTGACTGCTCGTGAGGAAACATATCTTGTTACAGAAAAATTTACAACGATGATTGTGTTGCCGGATTTTTTTGCAGCTGGGATGATGTCGTAAAAACATTTACAACCACAATTGTGTTGCCGGATTCTCGTGAGACAAAGATCAAGTTGTAGAAAAGTAATACAATATACATAATGTTCCAGAAACTGTTGTTGCAGCGGCACTAACATTTGCGATGGAAGCTCAAGGAGGCAAAAACAAGAACGTCGATGCCCCTTCGGGGCGACCATGTCAGCGTACTTTTTGGCAACCTCATCACCATGCCCCGATGGCAATGGTCGGAGCAGCGTGGTGGCGATTGCTCGTGAGGAAACATATCTTGTTACAGAAACATTTACAACAACGATTGTGTTGCCAATTTTTTTTGCAGCTGGGATGATTTCATAAAAACATTTACAACGAAAATTGTGTTGCCAGATTCTCTTGCAACATAGATCAAGTTGCAGAAAAGTTATACAATAGACATAATGTTGCAGAAACTGTTGTTGCAGCGGCACTGACATTTGCGACTGAAGCTCAAGGAGGCAACAAACATGGACGTCAACGCCCCTCCGGGGCCATCGTGTCTGCGTGCCTGTTGGCGGCCTCATCACCATGCCCCGATGGCAATGGTCGGAGCAGCGTGGTGGCGACTGCTAGTGAGGAAACATATCTTGTTACAGAAACATTTACAACGACGATTGTGTTGCCGGATTTTTTTGCAGCTGGGATGATGTCATAAAAACATATACAACCACAATTGTGTTGTCGGATTCTCTTGCAACATAGATCAAGTTGCAGAAAAGTTATACAATATACATAATGTTGCAGAAAATGTTGTAGCAGCGGCACTAACATTTCCGATTGAAGCTCAAGGAGGCAACAAACATGGACATCGACGCCACTCCGGGGCGACCGTGTCAGTGTGCTTGTTGGTGGAATCATCACCATGCCCTGATGGCAATGGTCGGAGCAGCATGGTGGCGACTGCTCGTGAGGAAACATATCTTGTTACAGAAACATTTACAATGACGATTGTGTTGCTGAATTTTTTTTAGCTGGGATGATGTCGAAAAATATTTACAACCACAATTGTGTTGCCAGATTCTCTTGCAACCTAGATCTAGTTGCAGAAAAGTTATACAATATACATAATGTTGCAGGAACTATTGTTGGAGCGGTACTAACATTTGTGACTAAAGGTCAAGGAGGCAACAAACATGGACGTCGACACCTCTCCGGTGCGACCGTTTCAGCGTGCTTGTTGGCTGCCTCATCACCATGCCCCGATGGCAATGGTCGGAGCAGCGTGGTGGCGCCTGCTCGTCAGGAAACATATCTTGTTACAAAAACATTTACAACGATGATTGTGTTATCGAATTTTTTTGCAGCTGGGATGATGTCGTAAAAATATTTACAACCACAATTTTGTTTCCGGATTCTCTTGCAACATAGATCAAGTTGCAGAAAAGTTAGACAATATACATAATGTCTCAGAAAATGTTGTTGCAGCGGCACTAACATTTGCGACAGAAGCCAAAGGAGGCAACAAACATGGACGTCGACGCCTCTCCGGGGCGACCGTGTCATTGTGCTTGTTGGCGGCCTCATCACCATGCCCCGATGGCAATGGTCGGAGCAGCGTGGTGGCGAATGGTCATGAGGAAACATATCTTGTTATAGAAACATTTACAATGATGATTGTGTTGCTGGATTTTTTTGCAGCTGGAATGATGTCGTTAAAACATTTACAACCACAATTGTGTTGCCGGATGCTCTTGCAACATAGATCAAGTTGTAGAAAAGTTATACAATAGACATAATGTTGCAGAAACTTTTGTTGCAGTGGCACAAACATTTGCGACTGAAGCTCAAGGAGTTAACAAACATGGACGTCGATGCCCCTCCGCGGCGACCGTGTATTCGTGCACGTTGGCGGCCTCATCACCATGCCCCGTGGCAATGGTCGGAGCAGCGTGGTGCTGATTGCTAGTGAGGAAACATATCTTGTTACAGAAACATTTACAACCACAATTGTGTTGCCGGATTCTCTTGAGACAAAGATCAAGTTGTAGAAAAGTTATACAATATACATAATGTTCCAGAAACTGTTGTTGCAGCGGCACTAACATTAGCGACGGAAGCTCAAGGAGGCAACAAATATGAACGTCGACGCCCCTTCGGGGCAACCATGTCAGCGTAATTTTTGGTAACCTCATCACCATGCCCCGATGGCAATGGTCGGAGCAGCGTGGTGGCGATTTCTCGTGAGGAAACATATCTTGTTACAGAAACATTTACAACGACGATTGTGTTGCCAATTTTGTTTGCAGCTGGGATGATTTTTTAAAAACATTTACAACCAGAATTGTGTTGCCCGATTCTCTTTCAACAAAGATGAAGTTGCAAAAAAGTTATACAATATACATAATGTTGCAAAAACTGTTGTTGCAGCGGCACTAACATTTGCGACTAATGCTCAAGGAGGCAACAAACATTGACGTCGATGCACCTCCGGGGCGACCGTGTCAGCGTGCTTGTTGGAAGCCTCATTACCCTGCCCCGATGGCAATGGTTACAGCAGCATGGTGGCGACTGTTCGTGAGGAAACATATCTTGTTACAGAAACATTTACAACGACGATTGTGTTGCCAATATTTTTTGCACCTGGGATGATGTCATAAAAACATTTACAACGACAATTGTGTTGCCGGATTTGCTTGCAACATAGATGAAGTTGCAAAAACGTTATACAAAAGACATAATGTTGCAGAAACAGTTGTTGCAGCGGCACTAAGATTTGTGACTGAAGCTCAAGGAGGCAACAAACATGGACGTCAATTCTCCTCCGGTGCGACCGTGTCAGCGTGCTTGTTGGCGGCCTCAGCACCATGCCCCAATGGCAATGGTAGGAGCAGCGTGGTGGCGACTGCTCGTCAGGAAACATATCTTGTTACAAAAACATTTACAACGATGATTGTGTAATCGGATTTTTTTGCAGCTGGGATGATGTCGTAAAAACATTTATAACCACAATTTTGTTTCCGGATTCTCTTGCAACATAGATCAAGTTGCAGAAAAGTGATACAATATACATAATGTCTCAGAAACTGTTGTTGCAGCGGCACTAACATTTGCGACTGAAGCTCAAGGTGGCAATAAACATGGACGTCGACGGCCCTCCAGGGCGACCATGTTTGCGTGCTTGTTGTTGGCGTCATCACCATGCCCCGATGGCAATGGTAGGAGCAGCGTGGTGGCGAATGCTTGTGAGGAAACATATCTTTTTACAAAAACATTTACAACGATGATTGTGTCGCCATATTTTTTTGCAGCTGGTATGATGTCGTAAAAACATTGGCAACCACAATTGTGTTGCCGGAGTCTCTTGAGACAAAGATCAAGTTGCAGAAAAGTTATACAAAATACATAATACTGAAGGAACTGTTGTTGCAGCGGCACTAACATTTGCGACTGAAGCTCAAGGAGGCAACAAATATGGACGTCGACGCCCCTCCGGGGCGACCGTGTCAGCGTGCTTGTTGGCGGCCTCATCCCCATGCCCTGATGGCAATGGTCGGAGCAGCGTGGTGGTGACTGCTCGTGAGGAAACATATCTTGTTACAGAAACATTTACAACGATGATTGTGTTGCCGGATTTTTTTGCAGCTGCGATGATGTCGTAAAAACATTTACAACCACAATTGTGTTGCCGGATTCTCTTGAGATAAAGATCAAGTTGTAGAAAAGTAATACAATATACATAATGTTCCAGAAACTGTTGTTGCAGCGGCACTAACATTTGCGATGGAAGCTCAAGGAGGCAAAAACATGAACGTCGATGCCCCTCCGGGGCGACCATGTCAGCGTACTTTTTGGCAACCTCATCACCATGCCCCGATGGCAATGGTCGGAGCAGCGTGGTGGCGATTGCTCGTGAGGAAACATATCTTGTTACAGAAACATTTACAACAACGATTGTGTTGCCAATTTTTTTTGCAGCTAGGATGATTTCATAAAAACATTTACAACGACAATTGTGTTGCCATATTCTCTTGCAACATAGATCAAGTTGCAGAAAAGTTATACAATAGACATAATGTTGCAGAAACTGTTGTTGCAGCGGCACTGACATTTGCGACTGAAGCTCAAGGAGGCAACAAACATGGACGTCAACGCCCCTCCGGGGCCACCGTGTCTGCATGCCTGTTGGCGGCCTCATCACCATGCCCCGATGGCAATGGTCGGAGAAGCGTGGTGGCGGCTGCTAGTGAGGAAACATATCTTGTTACAGAAACATTTACAACGACGATTGTGTTGCCGGATTTTTTTGCAGCTGGGTTGATGTCATAAAAACATATACAACCACAATTGTGTTGCCGGATTCTCTTGCAACATAGATCAAGTTGCAGAAAAGTTATACAATATACATAATGTTGCAGAAAATGTTGTTGCAGCGGCACTAACATTTCCGATTGAAGCTCAAGGAGGCAATAAACATGGACATCGACGCCACTCCGGGGCGACCGTGTCAGTGTGCTTGTTGGTGGAATCATCACCATGCCCCGATGGCAATGGTCGGAGCAGCATGGTGGCGACTGCTCGTGAGGAAACATATCTTGTTCCAGAAACATTTACAATGACGATTGTGTTGCCGAATTTTTTTTAGCTGGGATGATGTCGAAAAATATTTACAACCACAATTGTGTTGCCAGATTCTCTTGCAACCTAGATCAAGTTGCAGAAAAGTTATACAATATACATAATGTTGCAGGAACTATTGTTGGAGCGGTACTAACATTTGCGACTAAAGGTCAAGGAGGCAACAAACATGGACGTCGAAACCTCTCCGGTGCGACCGTTTCAGCGTGCTTGTTGGCTGCCTCATCACCATGCCCCGATGGCAATGGTCGGAGCAGCGTGGTGGCGACTGCTCGTCAGGAAACATATCTTGTTACAAAAACATTTACAATGATGATTGTGTTATCGGATTTTTTTGCAGCTAGGATGATGTCGTAAAAACATTTACAACCACAATTTTGTTTCCGGATTCTCTTGCAACATATATCAAGTTGCAGAAAAGTTATACAATATACATAATGTCTCAGAAAATGTTGTTGCAGCGGCACTAACATTTGCGACAGAAGCCAAAGGAGGCAACAAACATGGACGTCGACGCCTCTCCGGGGCGACCGTGTCATTGTGCTTGTTGGCGGCCTCATCACCATGCCCCGATGGCAATGGTCGGAGCAGCGTGGTGGCGAATGGTCATGAGGAAACATATCTTGTTATAGAAACATTTACAATGATGATTGTGTTGTTGGATTTTTTTGCAGCTGGAATGATGTCCTAAAAACATTTACAACCACAATTGTGTTGTCGGATGCTCTTGCAACATAGATCAAGTTGCAGAAAAGTTATACAATAGACATAATGTTGCAGAAACTTTTGTTGCAGTGGCACAAACATTTGCAACTGAAGCTCAAGGAGTTAACAAACATGGACGTCGATGCCCCTCCGCGGCGACCGTGTCTGCGTGCACGTTGGCGGCCTCATCACCATGCCCCATGGCAATGGTCGGAGCAGCGTGGTGCTGATTGCTAGTGAGGAAACATATCTTGTTACAGAAACATTTACAACCACAATTGTGTTGCCGGATTCTCTTGAGACAAAGATCAAGTTGTAGAAAAGTTATACAATATACATAATGTTCCAGAAACTGTTGTTGCAGCGGCACTAACATTAGCGACGGAAGCTCAAGGTGGCAACAAATATGAACGTCGACGCCCCTTCGGGGCGACCATGTCAGCGTAATTTTTGGTAACCTCATCACCATGCCCCGATGGCAATGGTCGGAGCAGCGTGGTGGCGATTTCTCGTGAGGAAACATATCTTGTTACAGAAACATTTACAACGACGATTGTGTTGCCAATTTTGTTTGCAGCTGGGATGATGTTTTAAAAACATTTACAACCAGAATTGTGTTGCCGGATTCTCTTTCAACAAAGATGAAGTCGCAAAAAAGTTATACAATATACATAATGTTGCAGAAACTGTTGTTGCAGCGGCACTAACATTTGCGACTAATGCTCAAGGAGGCAACAAACATTGACGTCGATGCACCTCCAGGGCGACCGTGTCAGCGTGCTTGTTGGCAGCCTCATTACCCTGCCCCGATGGCAATGGTTACAGCAGCATGGTGGCGACTGTTCGTGAGGAAACATATCTTGTTACAGAAACATTTACAACGACGATTGTGTTGCCAATATTTTTTGCACCTGGGATGATGTCATAAAAACATTTACAACGACAATTGTGTTGCCGGATTTGCTTGCAACATAGATGAAGTTGCAAAAACGTTATACAAAAGACATAATGTTGCAGAAACAGTTGTTGCAGCGGCACTAAGATTTGTGACTGAAGCTCAAGGAGGCAACAAACATGGACGTCAATTCTCCTCCGGTGCGACCGTGTCAGCGTGCTTGTTGGCGGCCTCAGCACCATGCCCCAATGGCAATGGTAGGAGCAGCGTGGTGGCGACTGCTCGTTAGGAAACATATCTTGTTACAAAAACATTTACAACGATGATTGTGTAATCAGATTTTTTTGCAGCTGGGATGATGTCGTAAAAACATTTACAACCACAATTTTGTTTCCGGATTCTCTTGCAACATAGATCAAGTTGCAGAAAAGTTATACAATATACATAATGTCTCAGAAACTGTTGTTGCAACGGCATTAACATTTGCAACTGAAGCTGAAGGTGGCAATAAACATGGACGTCGACGGCCCTCCAGGGCGACCATGTTTGCGTGCTTGTTGTTGGCGTCATCACCATGCCCCGATGGCAATGGTAGGAGCAGCGTGGTGGCGAATGCTTGTGAGGAAACATATCTTTTTACAAAAACATTTACAACGATGATTGTGTCGCCAGATTTTTTTGCAGCTGGGATGATGTCGTAAAAACATTGGCAACCACAATTGTGTTGCCGGAGTCTCTTGAGACAAAGATCAAGTTGCAGAAAAGTTATACAAAATACATAATACTGAAGGAACTGTTGTTGCAGCGGCACTAACATTTGCGACTGAAGCTCAAGGAGGCAACAAATATGGACGTCGATGCCTCTCCGGGGCGACCGTGTCAGCATGCTTGTTGGCGGCCTCATCCCCATGCCCTGATGGCAATGGTCGGAGCAGCGTGGTGGTGACTGCTCGTGAGGAAACATATCTTGTTACAGAAACATTTACAACGATGAGTGTGTTGCCGGATTTTTTTGAAGCTGGGATGATGTCGTAAAAACATTTACAACCAGAATTGTGTTGCCGGATTCTCTTGAGACAAAGATCAAGTTGTAGAAAAGTAATACAATATACATAATGTTCCAGAAACTGTTGTTGCAGCGGCACTAACATTTGCGATGGAAGCTCAAGGAGGCAAAAACATGAACGTCGATGCCCCTCCGGGGCGACCATGTCAGCGTACTTTTTGGCAACCTCATCACCATGCCCCGATGGCAATGGTCGGAGCAGCGTGGTGGCGATTGCTCGTGAGGAAACATATCTTGTTACAGAAACATTTACAACAACGATTGTGTTGCCAATTTTTTTGCAGCTGGGATGATTTCATAAAAACATTTACAACGACAATTGTGTTGCCAGATTCTCTTGCAACATAGATCAAGTTGCAGAAAAGTTATACAATAGACATAATGTTGCAGAAACTGTTGTTGCAGCGGCACTGACATTTGCGACTGAAGCTCAAGGAGGCAACAAACATGGACGTCAAGGCCCCTCCGGGGCCACCGTGTCTGCATGCCTGTTGGCGGCCTCATCACCATGCCCCGATGGCAATGGTCGGAGCAGCGTGGTGGCGACTGCTAGTGAGGAAACATATCTTGTTACAGAAACATTTACAACGACGATTGTGTTGCCGGATTTTTTTGCAGCTGGGATGATGTCATAAAAACATATACAACCACAATTGTGTTGCCGGATTCTCTTGCAACATAGATCAAGTTGCAGAAAAGTTATACAATATACATAATGTTGCAGAAAATGTTGTTGCAGCGGCACTAACATTTCCGATTGAAGCTCAAGGAGGCAACAAACATGGACATCGACGCCACTCCGAGGCGACCGTGTCAGTGTGCTTGTTGGCGGAATCATCACCATGCCCCGATGGCAATGGTCGGAGCAGCATGGTGGCGACTGCTCGTGAGGAAACATATCTTGTTACAGAAACATTTACAATGACGATTGTGTTGCCGAATTTTTTTTAGCTGGGATGATGTCGAAAAATATTTACAACCACAATTGTGTTGCCAGATTCTCTTGCAACCTAGATCAAGTTGTAGAAAAGTTATACAATAGACATAATGTTGCAGGAACTATTGTTGGAGCGGTACTAACATTTGTGACTAAAGGTCAAGGAGGCAACAAACATGGACGTCGACACCTCTCCGGTGCGACCGTTTCAGCGTGCTTGTTGGCTGCCTCATCACCATGCCCCGATGGCAATGGTCGGAGCAGCCTGGTGGCGACAGCTCGTGAGGAAACATATCATGTTGCAGAACAGTTATACAATATACATAATGTTGCATAAACTGTTGTTGCTGCGGCTCTAACATTTGCGACTGAGCTCAAGGAGGCAACAAACATGGACGTCCACGCCACTCCGGGGCGACCGTGTCAGCGTGCTTGTTGGCGGCCTCATCGCCATGCCCCGATGGCAGTGGTCGGAGCAGCATGGTGGCGACTGCTCATGAGGAAACATATCGTGTTACAGAAACATTTAAAACGATGATTGTGTTGCCGGATTTTTTTGCAGCTGGGATGATGTCGTAAAAACATTTACAACCACAATTGTGTTGCCGTATTCTCTTGCAACATAGATCAAGTTGTAGAAAAGTTATACAATAGACGTGAAGTTGCAGAAACTGTTGTTGCAGCAGCACTAACATTTGCGACTGAATCTGAAGGAGGCAACAAACATGGACGTCGACGCCCCTCCGGGGCGATCCTGTCAGCGTGCTTGTTGGTGGCCTCATCACCATGACCCGATGGCAATGGTCGGAGCAGCGTGGTGGCGACTGCTAGTGAGGAAACATATCTTGTTATAGAAACATTTACAACGATGGTTGTGTTGCCGGATTTTTTTGCAGCTGGGATGATGTCGTAAAAACATTTACAACCACAATTGTGTTGCGGGATTCTCTTGCAACATATATCAAGTTGTTGAAAAGTTACACAATAGACGTAATGTTGCAGAAACTGTTGTTACAACGACACTAAAATTTGCGACTGAAGATCAAGGAGGCAACAAACATGGACGTCGACGCCCCTCCAGGGCGACCGTGTCAGCGTGCTTGTTGGTGGCCTCATCACCATGACCCGATGGCAATTGTCGGAGCACCGTGCTGGCGACTGCTCGTGAGGAAACATATCTTGTGTTGCCAGATTTTTTTGCAGCTGGGATGATGTCAATAAAACATTTACAACCACAATTGTGTTGCCGGATTCTCTTACAACAAATATCAAGTTGCAGAAAAGTTATACAATATACATAATGTTGCAGAAACTGTTTTTGCAGTGGCACTAACATTTGCGACTGAAGCTCAAGGAGGCAACAAACATGGACGTTGACGCCACTCTCGGGCGACCGTGTCAGCGTGCTTGTTGGCGGCCTCATCACCTTGCCCCGATGGCAATGGTCGGAGCAGCATGTTGGTGACTGCTCATGAGGAAACATATCTTGTTACAGACATATTTACAACCATAATTGTGTTGCCGGATTTTTTGCAGCTGGGATGATTTCCTAAAAACATTTACAACCACAATTGTGTTGCCGGATACTCTTGCAACATAGATCAAGTTGTAGAAAAGTTATACAATAGACATAATGTTGCAGAAACTGTTGTTGCGGCGGCACTAACATTTGCGACAAAAGCTCAAGGAGGCAACAAACATGGACGTCGACGCCCCTCCGGGGCGACCATGTCAGCATGCTTGTTGGCGGCCTCACCACCATGCCCCGATGGCAATGGTTGGAGCAGCATGGTGGCGACAGCTCGTGAGGAAACATATCTTGTTCTAGAAACATATACAACGACGATTGTGTTGCTGGATTTTTTTGCAACTGGGATAATGTCATAAAAATATTTACAACCACAATTGTGTTGAGGATTCTCTTGCAACATAGATCAAGTTACAGAAAAGTTATACAATGTAAATAATGTTGCAGAAACTGTTGTTGCAGCAGCACTAACATTTGCGACTGAAGCTCAAGGAGGCAACAAACATGGACGTCGACGCCCCTCCAGGTTGACCGTTGTCAGCGTGCTTGTTGGCGGCCTCATCACCATGCCCCAATGGGAATGGTCGGAGCAGCGTGGTCGCGATCGCTCATGAGGAAACATATCTTGTTAGAGAAACATTTACAACGATGATTGCGTTGCCAATTTTTTTGCAGCTGGGATGATGTCGTAAAAACATTTACAACCATAATTGTGTTATCAGATTCTCTTGCAACAAAGATCAAGTTGCAGAAAAGTTATACAATAGACATAATATTGCAGAAATTGTTGTTGCAACGGCACTAACATTTGCGACTGAAGCTCAATGAGGCAACAAACATGGACGTCGACGCCCCTCCGGGGGGACCATGTCAGCGTACTTGTTGGCAGCCTCATCACCATGCCCCAATGGCAATGGTCGGTGCAGCGTGGTGCCGACTGCTCGTGAGGAAACATACCTTGTTACAGAAACATTTACAACGACGATTGTGTTGCCAATTTTTTTGCAACTGGGATGATGTCGTAAAAAAACATTTACAACCACAATTGTGTTATCGGCTTCTCTTGCAACAAATATCAAGTTGCAGAAAAGTTATACAATATACATAATTTTGAAGAAACTGTTGTTGTAGCGGCACTAACATTTGCGACTGAAGCTCAAGGAGGCAACAAACATGGACGTTGACGCCCCTCCGGGGCGACCGTGTCAGCGTACTTGTTGGCAGCCTCATCACTATGCCCCAATCGCAATGGTCGGTGCAGCGTGGTGGCGACTGCTCGTGAGGAAACATACCTTGTTACAGAAACATTTACAACGACGATTGTGTTGCCAAATTTTTTTGCAACTGGGATGATGTCGTAAAGAACATTTACAACCACAATTGTCTAATCGGATTCTCTTGCAACAAATATCAAGTTGCAGAAAAGTTATACAATATACATAATTTTGCAGAAACTGTTGTTGTAGCGGCACTAACATTTGCGATTGAAGCTCAAGGAGGCAACAAACATGGACGTTGACGCCCCTCCGGGGTGACCGTGTCAGCGTACATGTTGGCGGCCTCATCACCTTGCCCCAATCGCAATGGTCGGAGCAGCATGGTGGCGACTTCTCGTGAGGAAACATATCTTGTTACAGAAACATTTACAACAACGATTGTGTTGCCAATTTTTTTTGCAGCTGGGATGATTTCAAAAAAACATTTACAAGGACAATTGTGTTGCTGGATTCTCTTGCAACATAGATCAAGTTGCAGAAAAGTTATACAATAGACATAATGTTGCAGAAACTATTGTTGCAGCTGCACTAACATTTGCGACTGCAGCTCAAGGAGGCAACAAACATGGACGTCAACGCCACTCCGGGGCGACCGTGTCAGCGTGCTTGTTGGCGGCCTCATCACCATGTCCCGATGGCAATGGTCAGAGCAGCGTGGTGGCAACTGCTCGTGAGGAAACATCTCTTGTTATAGAAACATTTACAACGATGGTTGTGTTGCCGGATTTTTTTGCAGCTGGGATGATGTCATAAAAACATTTACAACCACAATTGTGTTGCCAGATTCTCTTGCAACATAGATGAAGTTCTACAAAAGTTATACAATAGACGTAATGTTGCCGAAACCGTTCTTGCAGCGGCACTAAAATTTGCGACTGAAGCTCAAGGAGGCAACAAACATGGACGTCGATGCTCCTCCGGGGCGACCGTGTCAACGTGCTTGTTGGCGGCCTCATCACCATGCCCCGATGGCAATGGTCGGAGCAGCGTGGTGGCGACTTCTCGTGAGGAAACACATCTTGTGTTGCCGGATTTTTTTGCAGCTAGGATGATGTCATAAAAACATTTACAACCACTATTGTGTTTCCGGATTCTCTTGCAACATAGATCAAGTTGCAGAAAAGTTATACAATATACATAATGTTGCAGAAACTGTTGTTGCAGCGGCACTAACATTTGCGACTGAAGCTCAAGGAGGCAACAAACATGGACGTCGACGCCCCTCTGGGGCGACCGTGTCAGCGTGCTTGTTGGCGGCCTCATCACCATGCCCCAATGGCAATGATCGGAGCAGCGTGGTGGTGATTGCTAGTGAGGAAACATATCGTGTTACAGAAACATTTACAACGACGAATGTGTTGCCAATTTTTTTGCAGCTGGGATGATGTCGTAAAAACATTTACAACCACAATTGTGTTATCAGATATCAAGTTGTAGAAAAGTTATACAATACACATAATCTTGTAGAAACTGTTGTTGCAGCGGCACTAACATTTGCAACTGAAGCTCAAGGAGGCAACAAACATGGACGTCGACGCCCCTCCCGGGAGACCGTGTCAGCGTACTTGTTGGCAGCCTCATCACCATGCCCCAATGGCAATGGTCGGAGCAGCGTGGTGGCGACTGCTCGTGAGGAAACATATCTTGTTAAAGAAACGTTTACAACGACGATTGTGTTGGCAATTTTTTTTGCAGCTGGGATGATGTCATAAAAATCTTAACAACGACAATTCTGTTGCCGGATTCTCTTGCAACATAGATCAAGTTGCAGAAAAGTTATACAAAAGACATAATGTTGCAGAAACTGTTGTTGCAGCAGCACTAACATTTGCGACTGAAGCTCAAGGAGGCAACAAACATGGACGTCAACGCCCCTCCGGGGCGACCCTGTCAGCATGCTTGTTGGTGGCCTCATCACCATGACCCGATGGCGATGGTCGGAGCAGCGTGGTGGCGACTGCTAGTGAGGAAACATATCTTGTTACAGAAACATTTACAACGACGATTGTGTTGACGGATTTTTTTGCAGGTGGGATGATGTCATAAAAACATTTACAACCAAAATTGTGTTGCCGGATTCTCTTGCAACATATATCGAGTTGTAGAAAACTTATACAATAGACATAATGTTGCAGAAACTGTTGTTGCAGCGACACTAACATTTGCGACTGAAGCTCAAGGAGGCAACAAACATGGACGTCGACGCCACTCCGGGGCGACCGTGTCAGCGTGCTTGTTGGCGGCCTCATCACCATGCCCCGATGGCAATGGTCAGAGCAGCGTGGTGGCGACTGCTCGTGAGGAAAGACATCTTGTTCCAAAAACATTTACATCGACGAGTGTGTTGCCAATTTTTTTGCAGCTGGGATGATGTCATAAAAACATTTACAACGACAATTGTGTTGCCGGATTCTTTTGCAACATAGATCAAGTTGCAGAAAGGTTATACAATAGACATAATGTTACAGAAACTATTGTTGCAGCGGCACTAACATTTGCGACTGAAGCTCAAGAAGGCAACAAACATGGACGTCAACGCCCCTCCAGGGCGACCGTGTCAGCATGCTTGTTGGCTGCCTCATCACCATGCCCCGATAGGAATGGTCGGAGCAGCGTGGTGGTGACTGCTAGTGAGGAAACATATCTTGTTACAGAAACATTTATAACAAGGATTGTGTTGCCAGATTTTTTTGCAGCTGGGATGTTGTCGTAAAAACATTTACAACCACAATTGTGTTGCCGGATTCTCTTACAACATAGATCAAGTTGTAGAAAAGTTATACAATAGACATAATGTTGCAGAAACTGTTGTTGCAGCGGCACTAAAATTTTCGACTGAAGCTCAAGGAGGCAACAAACATGGACATCGATGCCCCTTCGGGGCGACCGTGTCAGCGTGCTTGTTGGCGCCCTCATCACCATGCCCTGATGGCAAGGGTCGGAGCAGCGTGGTGGCGACTGCTCGTGAGGAAACATATCTTGTGTTGCCGGATTTTTTTGCAGCTAGGATGATGTCATAAAAACATTTACAACCACAATTATGTTGCCGGATTCACTTGCAACATAGATCAAGTTGCAGAAAAGTTATACAATATACATAATGTGTCAGAAACTGTTGTTGCAGCGGCTCTAACATTTGCGACTAAAGCTCAAGGAGGCAACAAACATGGACGTCGACGCCCCTCTCGGGCGACCGTGTCAGCGTGCTTGTTGGCGGCCTCATCACTATGCCCCAAAGGCAATAGTCGGAGCTGCGTGGTGGTGATTGCTAATGAGGAAACATATCTTGTTACAGAAACATTTACAACGACGATTGTGTTACCAATTTTTTTGCAGCTGGGATGATGTCGTAAAAACATTTACAACCACAATTGTGTGATCGGATTCTCTTGCAACAAATATCAAGTTGCAGAAAAGCTATACAATATACATAATGTTGCAGAAACTGTTGTTGCAGCGGCACTAACATTTGCGACTGTAGCTCAAGGAGGCAACAAACATGGACGTTGATGCACCTCCGGGGCGACCATGTCAGCATACTTGTTGGCTGCCTCATCACCATGCCCCAATGGCAATGGTCGGAGCAGCGTGGTGGCGACTGCTCGTGATGAAACATATCTTGTTACAAAAACATTTACAACGACGATTGCGTTGCCAATTTTTTTTGCAGCTGGATGATGTCATAAAAACATTTACAACGACAATTGTGTTGCCGGATTCTCTTGCAACGAAGATCAATTTGCAGAAAAGTTATACAATAGACATAATGTTGCAAAAACTGTTGTTGCAACGGCACTAACATTTGCGACTGAAGCTCAAGGAGGCAACAAACATGGACAAGGACGCCCCTCCAGGGCGACCGTGTCAGCATGCTTTTTGGCGGCCTCATCACCATGCCCCAATGGCAATGGTCGGAGCAGCGTGGTGGCGACTGCTCGTGAGGAAACATATCTTGTTACAGAAACATTTACAACGATGGTTGTGTTGCTGGATTTTTTTGCAGCTGCGATGATGTCGTAAAAACATTTACAACCACAATTGTGTTGCCGGATGCACTTGCAACAAAGATCAAGTTGTAGAAAAGTTATACAATAGACGTAATGTTGCAGAAACTGTTGTTGTAGCAGCACTAAAATTTGCGACTGAAGGTCAAGGAGGCAACAAACATGGACGTCGACGCCCTCCGGGGCGACCGTGTCAGCGTGCTTGTTGGCGGCCTCATCACCATGCCCCGATGGCAATGGTCGGAGCAGCGCGGTGGCGACTGCTCGTCAGGAAACATATCTTGTGTTGCCGGATTTTTTTGCAGCTAGGATGATGTCATAAAAACATTTACAACCAAAATTGTGTTGCCGGATTCTCTTGCAACATAGGTCAAGTTGCAGAAAAGTTATACAATATACATAATGTGTCAGAAACTGTTGTTGCAGCGGCTCTAACATTTGCGACTGAAGCTCAAGGAGGCAACAAACATGGATGTCGACGCCCCTCCGGGGTGACCGTGTCAGCGTGTTTGTTGGCGGCCTCATCACCATTCCCCAATGGCAATGGTCGGAGCAGCGTGGTGGTGATTGCTAGTGAGGAAACATATCTTGTTACAGAAACATTTACAACGACGATTGTATTTCCAATTTTTTTGCAGCTGGGATGATGTCATAAAAACATTTACAACCACAATTGTGTTATCGGATTCTCTTGGAAGAAATATCAAGTTGCAGAAAAGTTATACAAAAGACGTAATGTTGCAGAAAATGTTGTTGCAGCGGCACTAACATTTGCGACTGAAGCTCAAGGAGCCAATAAACATGGACGTCAACGCCCCTCTGGGGCGACCATGTCAGCGTGCTTGTTGGCGGCCTCATCACAATGACCCGATGGCAATGGTCGGAGCAGCGTGGTGGCGACTACTAGTGAGGAAAGATATCTTGTTATAGAAACATTTACAATGACGATTGTGTTGGCAATTTTTTTTGCAGCTGGGATTATGTCATAAAAACATTTACAACGACAATTGTGTTGTCGGATTCTCTTGCAACATAGATCAAGTTGCAGAAAATTTATACAATAGACATAATGTTGCAGAAACTTTTATTACAGCGGCACTAACATTTGCGACTGAAGCTCAAGGAGGCAACAAACATGGACGTCAACACCACTCCGGGGCGACCGTGTCAGCGTGCTTGTTAGCGGCCTCATCACCATGCCCCGATGGCAATGGTCGGAGCAGCGTGGTGGTGAGTGCTCGGGAGGAAACGTATCTTGTTACAGAAACATTTACAACGATGGTTGTTTCGCTGGATTTTTTTGAAGCTGGGATGATGTCGTAAAAACATTTACAACCACAATTGTGTTGCCGTATTCTCTTGCAACATAGATCAAGTTGTAGAAAAGTTACACAATAGACGTGATGTTGCAGAAACTATTGTTGCAGCAGCACTAACATTTGCGACTGAATCTGAAGGAGGCAACAAACATGGACGTCGACGCCCCTCCGGGGCGACCGCGTCAGCGTGCTTGTTGGCGGCCTCATCACCATGCCCCGATGGCAATGGTCAGAGCAGCGTGGTGGCGGCTGCTCGTGAGGAAACATATCTTGTTACAGAAACATTTACAACGATGGTTGTGTTGCCGGATTTTTTTGCAGCTGGGATGATGTCGTCAAAACATTCACAACCACAATTGTGTTGCCGGATACTCTTGCAACATAGATCAAGTTGTAGAAAAGTTATACAATAGACATAATGTTGCAGAAACTGTTGTTGCGGCGGCACTAACATTTGCGACAGAAGCTCAAGGAGGCAACAAACATGGACGTCGACGCCCCTCCAGGGCGACCATGTCAGCGTGCTTGTTGGTGGCCTCATCACCATGCCCCAATGGCAATGGTCGGAGCAGCGTGGTGGTGATTGCTAGTGAGGAAACATATCTCGTTACAGAAACATTTACAAGAACGATTGTGTTGCCAATTTTTTTGCAGCTGGGATGATGTCATAAAAACATTTACAACCACAATTGTGTTATTGGATTCTCTTGCAACAAATATCAAGTTGTAGAAAAGTTATACAATATACATAATGTTGCAGAAACTGTTGTTGCAGCGGCACTAACATTTGCGACTGAAGCTCGAGGAGGCAACAAACTTGGACGTCAACGCCCCTCCGCGGCGACCGTGTCAGCGTGCTTGTTGGCGGCCTCACCACCATGCCCCGATGGCAATGGTTGGAGCAGCATGGTGGCGACAGCTCGTGAGGAAACATATCTTGTTCTAGAAACATATACAACGACGATTGTGTTGCTGGATTTTTTTGCAGCTGGGATAATGTCATAAAAATATTTACAACCACAATTGTGTTGCCGGATTCTCTTGCAACATATATCGAGTTGTAGAAAAGTTATACAATAGACATAATGTTGCAGAAACTGTTGTTGCAGCAACACTAACATTTGCGACTGAAGCTCAAGGAGGCAACAAACATGGACGTCGACGCCACTCCGGGGCGACCGTGTCAGCGTGCTTGTTGGCGGCCTCATCACCATGCCCTGATGGCAATGGTCGGAGCAGCGTGGTGGCGACTGCTCGTGAGGAAACACATCTTGTTCCAAAAACATTTACATCGACGATTGTGTTGCCAATTTTTTTGCAGCTGGGATGATGTCATAAAAACATTTACAACGACAATTGTGTTGCCGGATTCTTTTGCAACATAGATCAAGTTGCAGAAAGGTTATACAATAGACATAATGTTACAGAAACTATTGTTGCAGCGGCACTAACATTTGCGACTGAAGCTCAAGAAGGCAACAAACATGGACGTCAACGCCCCTCCAGGGCGACCGGGTCAGCATGCTTGTTGGCTGCCTCATCACCATGCCCCGATAGGAATGGTCGGAGCAGCGTGGTGGTGACTGCTAGTGAGGAAACATATCTTGTTACAGAAACATTTATAACAAGGATTGTGTTGCCAGATTTTTTTGCAGCTGGGATGTTGTCGTAAAAACATTTACAACCACAATTGTGTTGCCGGATTCTCTTACAACATAGATCAAGTTGTAGAAAAGTTATACAATAGACATAATGTTGCAGAAACTGTTGTTGCAGCGGCACTAAAATTTTCGACTGAAGCTCAAGGAGGCAACAAACATGGACATCGATGCCCCTTCGGGGCGACCGTGTCAGCGTGCTTGTTGGCGGCCTCATCACCATGCCCTGATGGCAAGGGTCGGAGCAGCGTGGTGGCGACTGCTCGTGAGGAAACACATCTTGTTCCAAAAACATTTAAATCGACGATTGTGTTGCCAATTTTTTTGCAGCTGGGATGATGTCATAAAAACATTTACAACGACAATTGTGTTGCCGGATTCTTTTGCAACATAGATCAAGTTGCAGAAAAGTTATATAATATACATAATGTTGCAGAAACTGTTGTTGCAGCGGCACTAACATTTGCGACTGAAGCTCAAGGAGGCAACAAACATGGACGTCGACGCCCCTCTGGGGCGACCGTGTCAGCGTGCTTGTTGGCGGCCTCATCACCATGCCCCAATGGCAATGGTCGGAGCAGCGTGGTGGTGATTGCTAGTGAGGAAACATATCTTGTTACAGAAACATTTACAACGACGAATGTGTTGCCAATTTTTTTGTAGCTGGGATGATGTCGTAAAAACATTTACAACCACAATTGTGTTATCAGATATCAAGTTGTAGAAAAGTTATACAATACACATAATCTTGCAGAAACTGTTGTTGCAGCGGCACTAACATTTGCAACTGAAGCTCAAGGAGGCAACAAACATGGACGTCGACGCCCCTCCCGGGAGACCGTGTCAGCGTACTTGTTGGCAGCCTCATCACCATGCCCCAATGGCAATGGTCGGAGCAGCGTGGTGGCGACTGCTCGTGAGGAAACATATCTTGTTAAAGAAACGTTTACAACGACGATTGTGTTGGCAATTTTTTTTGCAGCTGGGATGATGTCATAAAAATCTTAACAACGACAATTGTGTTGCCGGATTCTCTTGCAACATAGATCAAGTTGCAGAAAAGTTATACAAAAGACATAATGTTGCAGAAACTGTTGTTGCAGCAGCACTAACATTTGCCACTGAAGCTCAAGGAGGCAAGAAACATGGACGTCAACGCCCCTTCGGGGCGACCCTGTCAGCATGCTTGTTGGTGGCCTCATCACCATGACCCGATGGCGATGGTCGGAGCAGCGTGGTGGCGACTGCTAGTGAGGAAACATATCTTGTTACAGAAACATTTACAACGACGATTGTGTTGACGGATTTTTTTGCAGGTGGGATGATGTCATAAAAACATTTACAACCACAATTGTGTTGCCGGATTCTCTTGCAACATATATCGAGTTGTAGAAAAGTTATACAATAGACATAATGTTGCAGAAACTGTTGTTGCAGCGACACTAACATTTGCGACTGAAGCTCAAGGAGGCAACAAACATGGACGTCGACGCCACTCCGGGGCGACCGTGTCAGCGTGCTTGTTGGCGGCCTCATCACCATGCCCTGATGGCAATGGTCGGAGCAGCGTGGTGGCGACTGCTCGTGAGGAAAGACATCTTGTTCCAAAAACATTTACATCGACGATTGTGTTGCCAATTTTTTTGCAGCTGGGATGATGTCATAAAAACATTTACAACGACAATTGTGTTGCCGGATTCTTTTGCAACATAGATCAAGTTGCAGAAAGGTTATACAATAGACATAATGTTACAGAAACTATTGTTGCAGCGGCACTAACATTTGCGACTGAAGCTCAAGAAGGCATCAAACATGGACGTCAACGCCCCTCCAGGGCGACCGTGTCAGCATGCTTGTTGGCTGCCTCATCACCATGCCCCGATAGGAATGGTCGGAGCAGCGTGGTGGTGACTGCTAGTGAGGAAACATATCTTGTTACAGAAACATTTATAACAAGGATTGTGTTGCCAGATTTTTTTGCAGCTGGGATGTTGTCGTAAAAACATTTACAACCACAATTGTGTTGCCGGATTCTCTTACAACATAGATCAAGTTGTAGAAAAGTTATACAATAGACATAATGTTGCAGAAACTGTTGTTGCAGCGGCACTAAAATTTTCGACTGAAGCTCAAGGAGGCAATTAACATGGACATCGATGCCCCTTCGGGGAGACCGTGTCAGCGTGCTTGTTGGCGGCCTCATCACCATGCCCTGATGGCAAGGGTCGGAGCAGCGTGGTGGCGACTGCTCGTGAGGAAACATATCTTGTGTTGCCGGATTTTTTTGCAGCTAGGATGATGTCATAAAAACATTGACAACCACAATTATGTTGCCGGATTCTCTTCCAACATAGATCAAGTTGTAGAAAAGTTATACAATATACATAATGTGTCTGAAACTGTTGTTGCAGCGGCTCTAACATTTGCGACTAAAGCCTAAGGAGGCAACAAACATGGACGTCGACGCCCCTCCCGGGCGATCGTGTCAGCGTGCTTGTTGGCGGCCTCATCACTATGCCCCAAAGGCAATAGTCGGAGCTGCGTGGTGGTGATTGCTAGTGAGGAAACATATCTTGTTACAAAAACATTTACAACGACGATTGTGTTGCCAATTTTTTTGCAGCTGGGATGATGTCGTAAAAACATTTACAACCACAATTGTGTGATCGTATTCTCTTGCAACAAATATCAAGTTGCAGAAAAGCTATAGAATATACATAATGTTGCAGAAACTATTGTTGCAGCGGCACTAACATTTGCGACTGTAGCTCAAGGAGGCAACAAACATGGACGTCGACGCACCTCCGGGGCGACCATGTCAGCATACTTGTTGGCTGCCTCATCACCATGCCCCAATGGCAATGGTCGGAGCAGCGTGGTGGCGACTGCTCGTGATGAAACAAATCTTGTTACAAAAACATTTACAACGACGATTGCGTTGCCAATTTTTTTTGCAGCTGGATGATGTCATAAAAACATTTACAACGACAATTGTGTTGCCGGATTCTCTTGCAACAAAGATCAATTTGCAGAAAAGTTATACAATAGACATAATGTTGCAAAAACTGTTGTTGCAGCGGCACTAACATTTGCGACTGAAGCTCAAGGAGGCAACAAACATGGACAAGGACGCCCCTCCGGGGCGACCGTGTCAGCATGCTTTTTGGCGGCCTCATCGCCATGCCCCAATGGCAATGGTCGGAGCAGCGTGGTGGCGACTGCTCGTGAGGAAACATATCTTGTTACAGAAACATTTACAACGATGGTTGTGTTGCTGGATTTTTTTGCAGCTGCGATGATGTCGTAAAAACATTTACAACCACAATTGTGTTGCCGGATGCACTTGCAACAAAGATCAAGTTGTAGAAAAGTTATACAATAGACATAATGTTGCAGAAACTGTTGTTGCAACGGCACTAACATTTGCGATTGAAGCTCAAAGAGGCAACAAACATGGACGTCGACGCCCTCCGGGGCGACCGTGTCAGCGTGCTTGTTGGCGGCCTCATCACCATGCCCCGATGGCAATGGTCGGAGCAGCGCGGTGGCGACTGCTCGTCAGGAAACATATCTTGTGTTGCAGGATTTTTTTGCAGCTAGGATGATGTCATAAAAACATTTACAACCACAATTGTGTTGCCGGATTCTCTTGCAACATAGGTCAAGTTGCAGAAAAGTTATACAATATACATAATGTGTCAGAAACTGTTGTTGCAGCGGCTCTAACATTTGCGACTGAAGCTCAAGGAGGCAACAAACATGGATGTCGACGCCCCTCCGGGGTGACCGTGTCAGCGTGTTTGTTGGCGGCCTCATCACCATTCCCCAATGGCAATGGTCGGAGCAGCGTGGTGGTGATTGCTAGTGAGGAAACATATTTTGTTACAGAAACATTTACAACGACGATTGTATTTCCAATTTTTTTGCAGCTGGGATGATGTCATAAAAACATTTACAACCACAATTGTGTTACCGGATTCTCTTGCAAGAAATATCAAGTTGCAGAAAAGTTATACAAAAGCCGTAATGTTGCAAAAAATGTTGTTGCAGCGGCACTAACATTTGCGACTGAAGCTCAAGGAGCCAACAAACATGGACGTCAACGCCCCTCTGGGGCGACCATGTCAGCGTGCTTGTTGGCGGCCTCATCACAATGACCCGATGGCAATGGTCGGAGCAGCGTGGTGGCGACTGCTAGTGAGGAAAGATATCTTGTTATAGAAGCATTTACAATGACGATTGTGTTGCCAATTTTTTTTGCAGCTGGGATTATGTCATAAAAACATTTACAATGACAATTGTGTTGTCGGATTCTCTTGCAACATAGATCAAGTTGCAGAAAATTTATACAATAGACATAATGTTGCAGAAACTTTTGTTACAGCGGCACTAACATTTGCGACTGAAGCTCAAGGAGGCAACAAACATGGACGTTAACGCCACTCCGGGGCGACCGTGTCAGCGTGCTTGTTGGCGGCCTCATCACCATGCCCCGATGGCAATGGTCGGAGCAGCGTGGTGGTGAGTGCTTGGGAGGAAACGTATCTTGTTACAGAAACATTTACAACGATGGTTGTTTCGCTGGATTTTTTTGAAGCTGGGATGATGTCGTAAAAACATTTACAACCACAATTGTGTTGCCGTATTCTCTTGCAACATAGATCAAGTTGTAGAAAAGTTATACAATAGACGTGAAGTTGCAGAAACTGTTGTTGCAGCAGCACTAACATTTGCGACTGAATCTGAAGGAGGCAACAAACATGGACGTCGACGCCCCTCCGGGGCGACCGCGTCAGCGTGCTTGTTGGCGGCCTCATCACCATGCCCCGATGGCAATGGTCAGAGTAGCGTGGTGGCGGCTGCTCGTGAGGAAACATATCTTGTTACAGAAACATTTACAACGATGGTTGTGTTGCCGGATTTTTTTGCAGCTGGGATGATGTCGTAAAAACATTCACAACCACAATTGTGTTGCTGGATTCTTTTGCAACATAGATCAAGTTGTAGAAAAGTTATACAATAGACGTAATGTGTCAGAAACTGTTGTTGCAGTGGCACTAAAATTTGCGACTGAAGATCAAGGAGGCAACAAACATGGATCTCGATGCCCCTCCGGGGCGACCGTGTCAGCGTGCTTGTTGGCGGCCTATTCACCATGCCCCGATGGCAATGCTCGGAGCAGCGTGGTGGTGACTGCTCGTGAGGAAACATATCTTGTGTTGCCAGATTTTTTTGCAGTTGGGATGATGTCATAAAAACATTTACAACCACAATTGTGTTGCCGGATTCTCTTGCAACATAGATCAAGTTGCAGAAAAGTTATACAATATACATAATGTTGCAGAAACTGTTGTTGCAGCGGCACTAACATTTGCGACTAAAGCTCAAGGAGGCAACTAACATGGACGTCGACGACCCTTCGGGGCGACCGTGTCAGCGTGCTTGTTGGCGGCCTCATCACCATGCCCCAATGGCAATGGTCGGAGCAGCGTGGTGGTGATTGCTCGTGAGGAAACATATCTTGTTACAGAAACATTTACAATGACGATTGTGTTGCCAATTTTTTTGCAGCTGGGATGATGTCGCAAAAACATTTACAACCACAATTGTGTTATCGTATTCTCTTGCAACAAATATCAAGTTGCAGAAAAGTTATACAATATACATAATGTTGCAGAAATTGTTGTTGCAGCGGCACTAACATTTGCGACTGAAGCTCAAGGAGGCAACAAACATGGACGTCGACGCCCCTCCGGGGCGACCGTGTCAACGTACTTGTTGGCAGCCTCGTCGCCATGCCCCAATGGCAATGGTCGGAGCAGCGTGGTGGCGACTGCTCGTGACGAAACATATCTTGTTATAGAAACATTTACGATGACGATTGTGTTGCCAATTTTTTTGTAGCTGGGATGATGTCATAAAAACATGTACAATGACAATTGTGTTGCCGGATTCTGTTGCAACATAGATCAAGTTGCAGAAAAGTTATACAAAAGACATAATGTTGCAGAAACTATTGTTGCAGCGGCACTAACATTTGCGACTGAAGCTCAAGGAGGCAACAAACATGGACGTCGATGCCCCTTCGGGGCGACCGTGTCAGCGTACTTGTTGGCAGCCTCATCACCATGCCCCAATGGCAATGGTCGGAGCATCGTGGTGTCGACTGCTCGTGAGGAAACATATCTTGTTACAGAAACATTTACAACGACGATTGTGTTGCCAATTTTTTTGCAGCTGGGATGATGTCGTAAAAACATTTACAACGACAATTGTGTTGCCAGATTCCCTTGCAACATAGATCAAGTTGTAGAAAAGTTATACAAAAGACATAATATTGCAGAAACTATCATTGCAGCGGTAGTAACATTTGCGACTGAAGCTCAAGGAGGCAACAAACAAGGACGTCAACGCCCCTCCGGGGCGACCATGTCAGCGTGCTTGTTGGCGGCCTAATCAGCATGACCCGTTGGCAATGGCCGGAGCAGCGTGGTGGCGACTGCTTGTGAGGAAACATATCTTGTTACTGAAACATTTACAACGACGATTGTGTTGCCGGATTTTTTTGCAGGTGGGATGATGTCATAAAAACATTTACAACCACAATTGTGTTGCCGGATTCCCTTGCAACATAGATCAAGTTGTAGAAAAGTTATAAAATAGACATAATGTTGCAGAAACTGTTGTTGCAGTGGCACTAACATTTGCGACTGAAGCTCAAGGAGGCAACAAACATGGACGTCAACGCCCCTCCGGGGCGACCATGTCAGCGTTCTTGTTGGCGGCCTCATCACCATGACCCGATGGCAGGAGCAGCGTGGTGGCGACTGCTAGTGAGGAAACATATCTTGTTACAGAAACATTTACAACGATGATTGTGTTGCCGGATTTTTTTGTAGGTGGGATGATGTTATAAAAACATTTACAACCACAATTGTGTTGCTGGATTCTCTTGCAACATAGATCAAGTTGCAGAAAAGTTATACAATTGACATAATGTTTTAGAAACTGTTGTTGCAGCGGCACTAACATTTGCGACTAAAGCTCAAGGAGGCAACAAACATGGATGTCGACGCCACTCCGGGGCGACCGTGTCAGCGTGCTTGTTGGCGGCCTCATGACCATGCCCCGATGGCAATGGTCGGAGCAGCGTGGTGGCGACTTCACGTGACGAAACATATCTTGTTAAAGAAACATTTACAACGATGATTGTGTTGTCGGATTTTTTTGTAGCTGGGATGATGTCGTAAAAACATTTACAACCACAATTGTGTTATCGGATTCTCTTGCAACAAATATCAAGTTGCAGAAAAGTTATACAATATACATAATGTTGCAGAAATTGTTGTTGAAGCGGCACTAACATTTGCGACAGAAGCTCAAGGAGGCAACAAACATGGATGTCGACGCCCCTTCGGGGCGACCGTGTCACAGTACTTGTTGGCAGGCTCATCCCCATACCCCAATGGCTATGGTCGGAGCAGCGTGGCGGTGACTGCTCGCGGGGAAACATGTCTAGTTACAGAAACATTTACAACAACGATTGTGTTGCCAATTTTTTTTGCAGTTGGGATGATGTCATAAAAACATTTACAACGACAATTGGGTTGCCGGATTCTCTTGCAACATAGACCAAGTTGCAGAAAATTTATAAAAAAGACATAATGTTGTAGAAACTTTCATTGCAGCGGCCCTAACATTAGCGACTGAAGCTCAAGGAGGCAACAAACATGGACGTCAACGCCCCTCCGGGGCGACCAAGTCAGCGTGCTTGTTCGCGGCCTCATCACCATGACCTGATGGCAATGGCCGGAGCAGCGTGGTGGCGACTGCTAGTGAGGAAACATATCTTGTGACAGAAACATTTACAACGACGATTGTGTTGCCGGATTTTTTTGCAGGTGGGATGATGTCATAAAAACATTTACAACCACAATTGTGTTGCCGCATTCCCTTGCAACATAGATCAAGTTGCAGAAAAGTTATACAATAGACATAATGTTGCAGAAACTGTTGTTGCAACGGCACTAACATTTGCGATTGAAGCTCAAAGAGGCAACAAACATGGACATCGACGCCACTACGGGGCGACCGTGTCGGCGTGCTTGTTGGCGGCCTAATCACCATGCCCCGATGGCAATGGTCGGAGCAGCATGGTGGCGACTACTCGTGAGGAAACATTTCTTGTTACAGAAACATTTATAACGATGATGGTGTTGCCGGATTTTTTGCAGCTGGGATGATGTCGTAAAAACATTTACAACCACAATTGTGTTGCCGGAGTCTCTTGCAACATAGATCAAGTTGTAGAAAAGTTATACAATATACATAATGTTGGAGAAACTGTTGTTGCAGCGGCACTAACATTTGCGACTGAAGCTCAAGGAGGCAACAAACATGGACGTGGATGACCCTTCGGGGCGACCGTGTCAGCGTACTTGTTGGCAGCCTCATCACCATGCCCCAATGGCAATGGTCGGAGCAGTGCGGTGGCGACTGCTCGTGAGGAAACATATCTTGTTACAGAAACATTTACAACGACGATTGTGTTGCCAATTTTTTTGCAGCTGGGATGATGTCATAAAAACATTTACAACGACAATTGTGTTGCCAGATTCCCTTGCAACATAGATCAAGTTGTAGAAAAGTTATACAAAAGACATAATATTGCAGAAACTGTCGTTGCAGCGGTACTAACATTTGCGACTGAAGCTCAAGGAGGCAACAAACAAGGACGTCAACGCCCCTCCGGGGCGACCATGTCACCCTGCTTGTTGGCGGCCTAATCAGCATGACCCGATGGCAATGGCCGGAGCAGCGTGGTGGCGACTGCTTGTGAGGAAACATATCTTGTTACAGAAACATTTACAACGACGATTGTGTTGCCCAATTTTTTTGCAGGTAGGATGATGTCATAAAAACATTTACAACCACAATTGTGTTGTCGGATTCCCTTGCAACATAGATCAAGTTGCAGAAAAGTTATACAATAGACATAAGGTTGCAGAAACTGTTGTTGCAGTGGCACTAACATTTGCGACTGAAGCTCAAGGAGGCAACAAACATGGACGTCAACGCCCCTCCGGGGCGACCATGTCAGCGTTCTTGTTGGCGGCCTCATCACCATGACCCGATGGCAATGGTCGGAGCAACGTGGTGGCGACTGCTAGTGAGGAAACATATCTTGTTATAGAAACATTTACAACGATGATTGTGTTGCCGGATTTTTTTGCAGGTGGGATAATGTTATAAAAACATTTACAACCACAATTGTGTTGCCGGATTCTCTTGCAACGTAGATCAAGTTGCAGAAAAGATATACAATAGACATAATGTTGCGGAAACTGTTGTTGCAGCGGCACTAACATTTGCGACTAAAGGTCAAGGAGGCAACAAACATGGATGTCGACGCCACTCCGGGGCGACCGTGTCAGCGTGCTTGTTGGCGGCCTCATGACCATGCCCCGATGGCAATGGTCGGAATAGCATGGTGGCGACTGCACGTGACGAAACATATCTCGTTAAAGAAATATTTACAACGATGATTATGTTGTCGGATTTTTTTGTAGCTGGGATGATGTCGTAAAAACATTTACAACCACAATTATGTTATCGGATTCTCTTGCAACAAATATCAAGTTGCAGTAAAGTTATACAATATACATAATGTTGCAGAAATTGTTGTTGAAGCGGCACTAACATTTGCGACAGAAGCTCAAGGAGGAAACAAACATGGATGTCGACGCCCCTCCGGGGCGAACGTGTCACAGTACTTGTTGGCAGGCTCATCCCCATGCCCCAATGGCTATGGTCGGAGCAGCGTGGTGGTGACTGCTCATGGGGAAACATGTCTAGTTACAGAAACATTTACAACAACGATTGTGTTGCCAACTTTTTTTGCAGTTGGGATGATGTCATAAAAACATTTACAACGACAATTGTGTTGCCGGATTCTCTTGCAACATAGATCAAGTTGCAGAAAATTTATAAAAAAGACATAATGTTGCAGAAACTGTCATTGCAGCGGCTCTAACATTAGCGACTGAAGCTCAAGGAGGCAACAAACATGGACGTCAACGCCCCTCCGGGGCGACCAAGTCAGCGTGCTTGTTCGCGGCCTCATCACCATGACCTGATGGCAATGGCCGGAGCAGCGTGGTGGCGACTGCTAGTGAGGAAACATATCTTGTTACAGAAACATTTACAACGACGATTGTGCTGCCGGATTTTTTTGCAGGTGGGATGATGTCATAAAAACATTTACAACCACAACTGTATTGCCAGATTCCCTTGCAACATAAATCAAGTTGCAGAAAAGTTATACAATAGACATAATGTTGCAGAAACTGTTGTTGCAGCGGCACTAACATTTGCGATTGAAGCTCAAAGAGGCAACAAACATGGACATCGACGCCACTACGGGGAGACCGTGTCGGCGTGCTTGTTGGCGGCCTAATCACCATGCCAAGATGGCAATGGTCGGAGCAGCGTGGTGGCGACTACTCGTGAGGAAACATTTCTTGTTATAGAAACATTTATAACGATGATGGTGTTGCCGGATTTTTTGCAGCTGGGATGATGTCGTAAAAAAATTTACAACCACAATTGTGTTGCTGGAGTCTCTTGCAACATAGATCAAGTTGTAGAAAAGTTATACAATATACATAATGTTGCAGAAACTGTTGTTGCAGCGGCACTAACATTTGCGACTGAAGCTCAAGGAGGCAACAAACATGGACGTCGACGCCCCTCCGATGCGACCGTGCCAGCGTGCTTGTTGGCGGCCTCATCACCATGCCCCGAGGGCAATGGTCGGAGCAGTGTGGTGGCGACTGCTCGTGAGGAAACATATCTTGTTACAGAAACATTTACAACGACGATTGTGTTGCCAATTTTTTTGCAGTTGGGATGATGTCATAAAAACATTTACAACGACAATTGTGTTGCCAGATTCCCTTGCAACACAGATCAAGTTGTAGAAAAGTTATACAAAAGACATAATATTGCAGAAACTGTCGTTGCAGCGGTACTAACATTTGCGACTGAAGCTCAAGGAGGCAACAAACAAGGACGTCAACGCCCCTCCGGGGCGACTATGTCAGCGTGCTTGTTGGCGGCCTAATCAGCATGACCCGATGGCAATGGCCGGAGCAGCGTGGTGGCGACTGCTTGTGAGGAAACATATCTTGTTACAGAAACATTTACAACGACGATTGTGTTGCCGGATTTTTTTGCAGGTGGGATGATGTCATAAAAACATTTACAACCATAATTGTGTTGCCGGATTCCCTTGCAACATAGATCAAGTTGCAGAAAAGTTATACAATAGACATAATGTTGCAGAAACTGTTGTTGCAGCGGCACTAACATTTGCGATTGAAGCTCAAAGAGGCAACAAACATGGACATCGACGCCACTACGGGGCGACCGTGTCAGCGTGCTTGTTGGCGGCCTAATCACCATGCCCCGATGGCAATGGTCGGAGCAGCGTGGTGGCAACTACTCGTGAGGGAACATTTCTTGTTACAGAAACATTTATAACGATGATGGTGTTGCCGGAGTTTTTGCAGCTGGAATGATGTCGTAAAAACATTTACAACCACAATTGTGTTGCCGGAGTCTCTTGCAACATAGATCAAGTTGTAGAAAAGTTATACAATATACATAATGTTGCAGAAACTGTTGTTGCAGCGGCACTAACATTTGCGACCGAAGCTCAAGGAGGCAACAAAGATGGACGTCGATGCCCCTTCGGGGCGACCGTGTCAGCGTACTTGTTGGCAGCCTCATCACCATGCCCCAATGGCAATGGTCGGAGCAGCGTGGTGGCGACTGCTCGTGAGGAAACATATCTTGTTACAGAAACATTTACAACGACAATTGTGTTGCCAATTTTTTTGCAGCTGGGATGATGTCATAAAAACATTTACAACGACAATTGTGTTGCAAGATTCCCTTGCAACATAGATCAAGTTGTAGAAAAGTTATACAAAAGACATAATATTGCAGAAACTGTCGTTGCAGCGGTACTAACATTTGCGACTGAAGCTCAAGGAGGCAACAAACAAGGACGTCAACGCCCCTCCGGGGCAACCATGTCAGCGTGCTTGTTGGCGGCCTAATCATCATGACCCGATGGCAATGGCTGGAGCAGCGTGGTGGCGACTGCTTGTGAGGAAACATATCTTGTTACAGAAACATTTACAACGACGATTGTGTTGCCGGATTTTTTTGCAGGTGGGATGATGTCATAAAAACATTTACAACCACAATTGTGTTGCCGGATTCCCTTGCAACATAGATCAAGTTGCAGAAAAGTTATACAATAGACATAATGTTGCAGAAACTGCTGTTGCAGTGGCACTAACATTTGCGATTGAAGCTCAAGGAGGCAACAAACATGGACGTCGACGCCCCTCTAGGGCGACCGTGTCACAGTACTTGTTGGCAGCCTCATCACCATGCCCCAATGGCAATGGTTACAACAACGATTGTGTTACCAATTTTTTTTGCAGCTGGGATGATGTCATCAACAAATTTACAACGACAATTGTGTTGCCGGATTCTCTTGCAACATAGATCAAGTTGTAGAAAAGTTATACAATAGAGATAATGTTGCGGAAACTGTTGTTGTAGCGGCACTAACATTTGCGACTGAAGCTCAAGGAGGCAACAAACATGGACGTCGACGCCCCTCCGGGGCGACCGTGTCAGCGTGCTTGCTGGAGGCCTCATCACCATGCCCCAATGACAATGGTCGGAGCAGCATGGTGGTGATTGCTAGTGAGGAAACATATCTTGTTACAGAAACATTTACAACGATGATTGTGTTGCCAATTTTTTTGCAGCTGGGATGATATCATAAAAACATTTACAACTACAATTGTGTTTTTGGATTCTCTTGCAACAGATATCAAGTTGCAGAAAAGTGATACAACATACATAATGTTGCAGAAACTATTGTTGCAGCGGCACTAACATTTGCGACTGAAGCTCAAGGAGGCAACAAACATGGACGTCGATGCCCCTCCGGGGCGACCGTGTCAGCGTACTTGTTGGCAGCCTCATCACCATGCCCTGATGGCAATGGTCGGAGCAGCGTGGTGGCGACTGCTCGTGAGGAAACATATCTTGTTACAGAAACATTTATAATGACGATTGTGTTGCCAATTTTTTTTGCAGCTGGGATGATGTCATAAAAACATTTACAACGACAATTGTGTTGCTAGATTCTCTTGCAACATAGATCAAGTTGCAGAAAAGTTATACAAAAGACATAATGTTGCAGAAACTGTTGTTGCGGCGGCACTAACATTTGCGACTGAAGCTCAAGGAGGCAACAAACATGGACGTCAACGCCCCTCCGGGGCGACCATGTCAGTGTGCTTGTTGGCGGCCTCATCACCATGACCCGATGGCAATGGTCGAAGCAGCGTGGTGGCGACTGCTAGTGAGGAAACATATCTTGTTACAGAAACATTTACAACGATGATTGTGTTGCCGGATTTTTTTGCAGGTGGGATGATGTCATAAAAACATTTACAACCACAATTGTGTTGCCGGATTCTCTTGCCACATAGATCAAGTTGCAGAAAAGTTATACAATAGACATAATGTTGGAGAAACTGTTGCTGCAGCGGCACTAACATTTGCGACTGAAGCTCAAGGAGGCAACAAACATGGACGTCGATGCCACTCCGGGGCGACCGTGTCAGCGTGCTTGTTGGCGGCCTCATCACCATGCCCCGATGGCAATGGTCGGAGCAGCGTGGTGGCGACTGCTCGTGCGGAAACATATCTTCACTACTAGGAAAAGGCATTCTAGTGGCGCACCACTTTTGCCTACTAATGGCGCACTGGTGGTGCGCCACTAGTACGACGCCATTAAAATTAAATTCTAATGGCGCACCCCTGGTGCGCCATTAGAATCTGGTGTACTAATGGCGCACCAGGCCGTGCGCCATTAGTATAGCCAACAGTGCGCCATTTCTATGCCTCCCAGGGGGCCATATGTACCCGTGTGCTTTGGCATACTAATCGCGCACTAGTGGCTGATGCGCCATTAGAGTCTTTTTTACAGTGCGCCATTAGAGTCTTGTGTGGTGCGCCACTAGTATGAATATTAGGAATTTTTTTTCTTTTCTGATATTTTCACAGGTTACAAAATATATTATTGGACAGAATTTATACAACACCACACAGAAACAGCAGATTCATCAAATACAATAGAAGATTAGTCTCCGAATACAAATCATCATATTAGTCTCCGAATTCAAAAGACCGAACAAAGATAGAACATTACAAGTCTCGAGACCGCAAGTAGCGACTTTGTCTTCACATTACCAGTCGATATCGATCATCTAAACTACCATCACATAGAAGAGAGCTGCGGTCATCACGATGAGCATAATCCCGATGAAACTGGTCTTCATCCGGTTCCTCCAACGCTCCCTCCTCTCTCCCGCTAGATAGCGCGCGTATCTAGATTCCGCCTCCGCCCTAGTGGTGTACCCTTTGTAATTGTTACCGTTGAAACGGTGAACCTGTCTCCGACACTCCTCCCAGTCGTCGTAGACTCCGAGAACCTTACCCTTGTACACGACATAAGACGGCATCTCTATGCAATAGCCAAACAAAACGTTAGTAGCAATTCAAGGACAATACATAAGAAATATATAAGTATGCAACAAAAGGATCGGAAGAGAAAAGCAAGACATGAATAGCATCGATTACATCTAAGTTGAACGACTGTCCAAACCAAAGAGACATACAAGTTCATTAAAGTTTAATTACAACATGAGCCAATCGATGTTTCAAAACTACACATAGCATCACTACTTTGGACTCGACTCAGGGACCGGAGCGTGGATGAAGCCGCCGTCTCTCGTGATGGTCATGAAATCGCGGGCGTTTTCAGCCTGCATTTGTAGCATTGTGTCTATCTCACTGTTGGACGGTTGATTTTTGAGGTTGAACTGCCCCGAGGTACGAAGGACATCTTGATGGATGATTTCCGCAAACTTCGACTGGATGCGAAAGACTTCTTGTCTGATGTCCGCGTCCTGGATTGCCGACAAGTTCTCGGCCCAATCTTTGAGATTACTTGGTAGCAGAAGGTGATGAAGGTCCCGTACGATCGCCCGCATGTGATGGATGGCGTAGTAGGCATCCTTCTGACCCCCAGGCGGCTGCTTGACGCAGCAGAACATCGTATTGTGGGCGAACACGTGCTTGCCGTACTTACGAACTGCCCTGGTGAAGGTGCCTCCAGATTTGGCGTAGCCGGGGAGAACATCATCAAGAACTTTCTTGACATTTGTGTAGTCTTTCTTCGACTGACGGTCCGAGTCGAAATACGTGGCCATGGAATATTTCGGGCTTAAGAAGATGAGTGTGCAATGTGTGTCACTGCACAAAACACGGAATGTTAAAAAAAACGATCAAAATCTAAGAAATCATATGTTACGGGGCGGTTGTGGGGACGACTTACTCGGGAAAGTAAGGCACGAGGAAGTTATCCTTATCTGGGTTTGCCAGAATGACGCCTTCGAGGTAAGAACTCGCGACTTGCCGGTCCCCAGCGCTGCCCAAGATCTTGGCACGCATGTAGAAGGGGTCGACTATCACGATGTCCGGGGTCTTGTCTTTAATGATCCGCATCTCCATACTCAGCGAAAATAGCCGAACGAAGGTGTAGTGTAGCGGATGAAGGTTAAACATAGCGAAGATGTCATCAAACCGCAGGACGATCGTACCCCCGATGGAGTTATCCACAAAGCCCTTGCCCTCTGGCACCTTGGCCACGAAAACTGGGTATGCCATGTCATTCTCTCTGAGACGCCGCTTCTCCAAAGAAAGAACACTGTCATGGAGACTCCGCATAGCACCGGTTGCAGCATTGAGCATATTCGGTGGTAGCATCGGCCTACCCGCCACATGCACCCTCCTCGAGATATCCTTAGGTGAAGGTGGCCCGTCCTGAGCACAGATCGTACTCGGTGCCGGCTGGCTCGCACCCTTGTTGCTCTTTCTTTTCCGTCCCTTCTTCTTGATCTGTTGTAATGGGACCGAGTTCTGCTCACAGACCGCCTTCTTGAGTGTGTTGGGGCTGATAATATTTCGCACCTCAGCTATCTGAGGCTCGGTGAAGTCGGCAGCTGGAGGCGTCTCCTGAGAACTGAACGCCAGACGACGCCTGTTGCAATTGGGTTTCTCTGTGGTACCAGCTAGATCGCGATCGTCTTTTGTAGGGTTGGGTTCTTGAGAAGGAGGCCCCAAGAATTCTTCATCGTACCCATGTTCGGCAAAGTACTTATCGACGTTGGTAAATGTACCGTCGTCATTGTCGTCGTCATCCGGATCCTGTGCCATATGCATGTTCGGATCCTGTGCCATAGGGATGTCCGGCATGTCCGGTAGCGTTGCGGCGGTCTTGCCATGGCTTGGCGCCGGCACGACTGGCGGTGTTGTCTTTGGGGTGGTGTCCCCCGCCCCCAAACGAATTTGGCTCTTTGGCCAAAGCAGGGGCCAGCTTAGGTAGGCGCTGAGGGTCATCAGATCATCTTTGTCGGCCCCGGCAGGTCGAATCGGAGGTAACAACTCGTCGCAGCCTGGCAGCACCCGAACCAGTTGAACCCTATACACGGTGGGTGGCATCGGATTACCGTGGAACACGGGGTTGCCCGGTTGAACGATTTTGCCCTTGGCGACATCGACCAACTCATCG
Organism: Hordeum marinum; assembly: GCA_022496015.1. Taxonomy (NCBI): domain Eukaryota; kingdom Viridiplantae; phylum Streptophyta; class Magnoliopsida; order Poales; family Poaceae; genus Hordeum; species Hordeum marinum. Next base: position 523,833,386 of record CM039675.1, read on the forward strand.
TTCATGAAGTGCAGGAGAGTGCACGGAACGTCGGCGGCGCCCTGCGAAAACATGTAGGGCGTCAGGGATGCCCAGTCAAAGGCAAGGAGATGAAGTCATCAGCCGAGAGGCTTAATTAGTTACCATATACATGAAAAAAACATATACATGAACATATACACATATACATGAACATATATACATATACATGAAAAAAACATATACATGAACATATACACACATATATATGAACATATATACCTAAATGAAAAAAAAACATATACATGAACATATACACATATACATGCCCGAAAAAAAATATACATGAACATATACACACATTTACGCGGTGATGGGGAGTAGGGGGCTCACTTGGGGGGGCGATGGCTGGAAGCCGGCGGCGACGGGGACGAGGACGGCGGCTCGAGGAGGCGACGGGGACAGGGACGAGGACAGCGGCTCGGGGACGCGGCGGGGACGAGGACGGCGGCTCGGGGAGGCGACGGACGGCAGCGATGGGTAAGCGACGAGGACGAGGACGGTGGTGACGGGGACGAGGATGGCGGCTCGGGGAGGCGACGGGGCCGGCGATGAGGACGGCGGCCCGAGGAGGTAACGGGGACGAGGACGGCGGCTCGGGGAAAATGGTAGATGAAAACTAAAATTTTCTAAGGGTCTTCTTATATACAAGAAGCATTGGTCCCGGTTGGTGGCACCAACCGGGACCAATGCCAACCTTTAGTCCCGGTTGGTCCCACCAACCAGGACCAAAGGTCTCTTTTCGGCAGCCCGAAGGGCGGGAAGCAGAGACCTTTGGTCCCGGTTGGTGGCACCAACCGGGACTAAAGGTGGGCATTGGTCCCGGTTGGTTCTACCAACCGGGACCAATGGCCTTGCACAGCGGCGTGGTGGGAGTTTAGTCCCACCTCGCTAGTGGAGACTGTGTCACACCTGTTTATAAGGCGCGGTGCGCGTGAGCCTTCGAGCTCCTCTCTAAAGCAGGCTTACGAGACTAACCACTCTGTATCTCCCTGTGGGCCTAGTGGGCCTTCTACGAGCCTGAATCCTGGCCCAATTGGCTGGTTGGGTTTCTAGTCGTATTCAGGCCATGGTGGCCCAGTAGGCGGCATTATTTTATTTTTTTCCAGTATTTTTTTTATCTTTTGCTTTATTTTTTTTATTTTTTCCAGTATTTTTCTTCTGTTATTTTAGTTCATTCTTTTTAACAAATAAATACTTTGATAATTTTAGTCGCATAATTTCCATTATTTTGTTTTGTTTCTTGATTTATTTATTTTTTGATTTATTTATTTCGAGTGTGTTTTATCATCACATTCTTTTTTCTATTAATGTTTTGAACAAAATAACTTTGATAATTTTAGTTGCATAATTTTTATATAATTGTAGTTTCAAAAATACTAGAGGTTTATAAAAGCTTTTTAGTTGATTCTTTTTTGAACTCCACTCCCACGATGTTTTGAAAGAAATTAAAAAGCACTTCAAACGAACTCTGAAAAGGTTGAAAGTTGGCATGGTATAATCATTTCACCCACATAGCATGTGCTCAAAAGTTGAGTGGGTTACGGCAAAAACTGGATGCACTTCGTGTACAAAATGGACAATCTCTTTCGAAGTATCACGGTTTCGGACAAAAACTCATCTGTTACAAAGGGATTTTATTTTTTGAACTTATTTGAACTCCATAGTTTTTGTGTGTGTAAAATGCACCATTCAAAGCCACATCATCAATTTTCAACCCATTCTGACTTCATTTGGTAATTTTCATGCACTTACTAATTTTTTTGAGCTAAATGACCCTAAAATTCAAAAGCACTTCAAATGAACTCTGAAAAGGTTGAAAGTTGGCATGGTATCATCATTTCACCCACATAGAATGTGCTAAAAAGTTGAGAGGGTTACGGCAAAAAATGGATGCACTTCATGTACAAAATGGACAATCTCTTTCGAAGTATCAGGGTTTTGGACGAAAACTCATCTGTTACAAAGGGATTTCATTTTTTGAACTCATTTGAACTCCATACTATTTGTGTGTTCAAAATGCACCATTCAAAGCCACATCATCAATTTTCAACCCTTTGTGACTTCATTTGGTATTGTTGATGCACTTACTGATTTTTTTGAGCTAAATAACCCTGAAATTGAAAAGCACTTCAAATGAACTCTGAAAAGGTTGAAACTTGGCATGGTATCATCATTTCACCCGCATAGCATGTCACAAAAAGTTGAGAGGGTTACGACGAAAACTGGATGCACATCGTGTACAAAACGGAAAATCTCTTTCGAAGTATTAGGGTTTCGGACGAAAACTCATGTGTTACAAAAGGCATTTCATTTCTGCACATGTCACTACAATGATATAGTCATGGAGAGAAAGTCTTCACTTTTTCTTCCCTTGTGTCCTTTGCTTATTGCGCCGTAACCATGGATAATCTTCATCGTTTAATAGGGTGCTTGGGTTAGCCTTGACATTGAAGGGAGGAATTTCATGAAACTTTTCATAATCTTCAGACATGTCTGTCTTGCCCTCCAATCCCACGATGTCTCTTTTTCTTGAAAGAACTATGTGGCGCTTTGGCTCATCGTATGATGTATTCGCTTCCTTTTCTTTTCTTTTTCTCGATATGGTAGACATGTCCTTCACATAGAAAACCTGCGCCACATCATTGGCTTGGACGAATGGTTCGTCTGTGTACCCAAGATTGTTGAGATCCACTGTTGTAATTCCATACTGTGGGTCTTCATGTACCCCACCTCTTGACAGATTGACCCATTTGCACTGAAACAAAGGGACCTTGAAATCATGTCCATAGTCAAGTTCCCATATGTCCAATATGTAACCATAATATGTGTCCTTTCCCCTCTTGGTTGTTGCATCAACGTGGACACCGCTATTTCGGTTGGTGCTCTTTTCATCTTCGGCTATCGTGTAAAATGTATTCCCATTTATCTCGTACCCTTTGTAAGTCAATACAGTCGAAGATGGTCCCCTGGCCAACGAGTACAGCTCATCAGAAATAGTGTTGTCACCCATGAGGCGTGTTTGCAACCAACTGCCGAAACTCCTGATGTCTTCACATGTAATCCAGACGTCACACTTCTCCGGGTGTTTGGAGTGCAGAATATTCTTGTGTTCATCGACATACGGGGTCACCAAGGTGGAATTCTGTAGAACTGTGTAGTGTGCTTGAGACCAAGAATGCCCGTCCCTACATATTATTGAGTCCGCTCCTAGCGTGCCTTTTCGAGCCAGTCTCCCCTCATACCGCAATTGTTGGAGATCAATCTTCTTAAGGTCAGGAATGAAGTCAACACAAAACCCATGACATCCTCTGTTTGATGACCCATGGAGATGCTTTCTTATGGCCTAGCGCGGTTACGAACATATTTCTTTAAGACTCCCATGAACCTCTCAAAGGGGAACATATTGTGTAGAAATACAGAGCCCAAAACGTCCATCTCGTCGACTAGATGAACTAGGACGTGCGTCATGATATTGAAGAAGGACGGTGGGAACACCAGCTTGAAACTAACAAGACATCGTACAAAATCACTCCTTAACCTTGGTAGGATTTCTGGATCGATCACCTTCTGAGAGATTGCATTTTGGAATGCACATAGCTTCACAATGGCTAATCGAACATTTTCCAGTAGAAGCCCCCTCAATGCAACCGACAGCAATTGCGTCATAATCAAGTGGCAGTCATGAGACTTTAGGTTCTGGAACTTTTTCTGTGCCATATTTATTATTCCCTTTATATTCGATGAGAAGCCAGATGGGACGTTCGTACTGAGCAGGCATTCAAAGAAGATTTCCTTCTCTTCTTTCGTAAGAGCGTAGCTGGCAGGACCTTCATACTGCTTTGGATGCATGACGTCTTTTTCATGCACACGTTGTTGTTCCTCCCGTGCCTCCGGTGTATCTTTTGTCTTCCCATACACTCCCAAGAAGCCTACCGGGTTCACGCAAAGATTCCTCGTCACGTGCGTCACGTCAATTGCAGAGCGGACCTGTAGGTCTTTCCAATAGGGTAGGTCCCAAAATATAGATTTCTTCTTCCACATGGGTGCGCGTCCTACATCGTCAGTCAGAACAGATAGTCTGCCGAGACCCTTTCCAAATATTACTTGTAAATCATTGACCATATAAAGTATGTGATCACCAGTACGGAGGACGGGCTTCTTTCGGTGATCTGCCTCACCTTTGAAATGCTTTCCTTTCTTTCGACATTGATGGTTGGTCGGAAGAAATCGACGATGCCCTAGGTACACATTCTTCCTGCATTTGTCCAAATATATAATGTCGGTGTCATCTAAACAGTGTGTGGATGCATGGTATCCCCTGTTTGTCTGTCCTGAAAGATTACTGAGAGCAGGCCAATCGTTGATGGTTACAAACTGCAATGCATGTAGGTCAAATTCCTCCTGTTCGTTCTCACCCCACACACGTACACCTCTTACATTCCATAGATGTAAAGTTCATCAACTAATGGCCTTAGGTACACATCAATGTCATTGCCGGGTTGCTTAGGGCCTTGGATGAGCACTGGCATCATAATGAACTTCCGCTTCATGCACAACCAAGGAGGAAGGTTATAGATACATAGAGTCACAGGCCATGTGCTATGCTTGCTGTATTAACGCCATCTGCACTTAAACCAAACCATACGTTCCTCGGGTCACGTGTAAAGTCGCTCCACTTTCTCTCGATCTTTCTCCAGTGTGACCCATCAACGGGTGATCTCAACTTCCCGTCTTTCTTACGGTCTTTTCTGTGCCATTGCATCAACTCGGCATGCTTTTTTTTTCCGAAAAGACGTTTCAACCGTGGTATTATAGGAGAATACCACATCACCTTGGCAGGAACCCTCTTCCTAGTCCGCTAGCCCTCAACATCACCAGGGTCATCTCTTCTGATCTTATACCGCAATGCACCGCATACCGAGCATGCGTTCAAATCCTCGTATGCACCACGGTAGAAGATGCAGTCATTAGAGCATGCATGTATCTTCTGCACCTCCAATCCTAGAGGGCATACAACCTTCTTTGCTTCGTACGTACTGTCGGGCAATTCGTTATCGTTTGGAAGCTTCTTCTTCATTATTTTCAGTAGCGAACTAAATCCCTTGTGAGATACACCATTGTTTACCTTCCATTGCAGCAATTCCAGTGTGGTATCGAGCTTTTTCTTGTCATCTTCGCAATTTGGGTACAACCCTTTTTTGTGATCCTCTAACATGCGACCGAACTTCAACTTCTCCCTTTCACTTTCGCATTCTCTCTGTGCATCAACAATGACCCGGCGAAGATCATCATCGGGCACATTGTCTGGTTCCTCTTGATCTTCAGCTTTCCCCATTGCAGCATCACCGTATTCAGGGGGAGCTAGTTGTCGTCATCCTCTTCTTCTTCGTTGTCTTCCATCATAACCCCTCTTTCTTCGTGCTTGGTCCAAACATTATAGTGTGGCATAAAACCCTTCTGAAGCAGGTGGAAGTGAAGGGTTTTAGTGTTGGAGAAAGACTTCGTATTCTCACAGACAGTACATGGACAAGGCATAAAACCATTTTGGTTGTTTCCCTTAGCCGCTTCGAGAAAATTATGCAGGCCCTTAATATACTCGGAGGTGCGTCGGTCACCGTACATCCATTGTTGATTCATCTGCGTGCGTTATATAATAAAGTGTATGAAAAACCATTACAACATATCATGAATAGCGAAGTGACCAACTTAATAGAAATTCATCATTATTAAAGACAAAGTACAATAATGACCAAAATAAATACATACAATTCATACATAGTTGTCATTATTGAACAACATATAGCTCTCTAGAGCATCTAATTAAAACATACATCGAAACAATGTAAAGACATTTAACCGCTACTAAGGTACCAATTGATCCAACGGCATAATGATACCAAGCCTCAGTATGAATGGCATATTTTCTAATCTTTCTAAGCTTCAAGCGCATTGCATCTATTTTGGTCATGTGATCGTCGATGATATCGGCAACATGCAACTCCAATCCCATCTTGTCATCTTCAGTTCTTTTCAATTTTTCTTTCAAATGATCGATTTCTTTTTCAGCTTTAGTTAACTTGTCGAGCAGAATTGCATAGTCGGTATCCATTTCTGGTTCAACTACTTCCTATAGATAAAAACATCTACGTCAAGTTGGTGGCATAATTAATTATCATAGACATAGATATGTGAAATAGTTATATAAAAGATAATATACCACATCTGAATCATAGACTGGACGAGGGCCGACGTGGGCGGATACCATAACCATGGCACTATATAATAAAAACAATAATAAAGTAAGAAAATCATATGAGTAAGTATATTTTATTTTAGCAAGAAGATAAGATCAAGAGGCTCACCACGCGCGGGCGATCGATGGCAGTTTCAAGACGAAGACGGGACAGGACGAACCGCCAAACCTAGACAAATCTTGACGAAAATGGAGTTTGGACAAGGAGCTTCGAGAGGAGAAAGCTTAAGTTTGGCTTGGGCGTTTCATCAAACACCTCATGTGCATAGGAGGTGAGCTATAGCACCACAAAGCTCTCCCCTCGCCGGCCTGAAAAACAGAGCAATGTGAAGTGCTCTGCTCGCTGGCAAGGGGGTATATATAGGCATCTCGTGGCTGGAACCGGGACTAAAGGACCCCCTTTGGTCCCGGATTTAGCCACGAACCGAGACCAATGGTTGTGGGCCAGGAGCGAGGCACATTGGTCCCGGTTCGTGTCTGGAACCGGGACCAAAGGTTCCAGACGAACCGGGACCGATGCCCCACATGGCCCTCCCGGCCCTCTGGCCTCACGAACCGGGACCGTTGCCCCCATTGGTCTCGGTTCGTGACTGAACCGGGACTAATGGGCTAGCCCAGCCTAGACCAAAGCCCTGTTTTCTACTAGTGTATCCATCCCCATCTTACATTTTTATGTTGATCGTATATTATTATTAACCATTTGTATTGACCTTCGAAAATTAAATTATATTTCTGGACGGAAAATGACGCCTCCAATGCCATAGCTAACATAGCTATGGCGTTGGTGACGTCACCAATGAAATAGCTATTTTTCCCGTGTCTTATTCGATTTGGGAGGAAATACTGACATCCAATTTTTTCTTTTGCGCGCTCACAAACTCGGCTTCTCGTGACACCGCCACCACCTTCCTCGTTGCCCTCCGCTGCATGCCTTACCGTCAGCGCCTCCACTGAGCTCCTCGGTCGCCGCTACTATCGTCGCCCACCTGCCCCACCGTTCGTCACGCTGCTCAAGCCGCCATCGCCCCCAACTAGCTCGACCTTGTCGTGGTAGCTTTACCCCTCCCCCACCGTTGGCCCATCGGCCCTAACCAGTTGGACCTCAACACGGCTGCTTTACCCTCCCCAACCCTCATCCCCCTGCCCCGTCGGATCCAACACCTTGATTCCTCCAGTAAGTGAGATTCCTTCTTTTCTCTTCATTTTATGTTCATAGACACATGTGTTAGACTTGCTACATGTCATTTTAGAGCAAATTAGTTGCAGTTGTGACATTGTGAGTTGTTTTGGAGATGGATTTGATGAAATGTGGTAAAACTTTGTTTCGATGGATATGTAGTCAAATTTTAGAGATGGATATGTAATGAACTGTGGTTGGATTTTTGTGTTGCTAGTGTATTATTTGCATGGAATCCATAGGGTTGCCAATATTTTGGCGAAACATTGATTAATTTCTGTTTCGTCAAATTTCGGGAAACCAATAGGTATGATTTTTAGCAAAGGTCATGTCAAAATTTTGTATATTGTGTATGAATTAATAAGTATATGTCCAATTTTTTTTGTAGATGTCCAATCGAACGGACGACGTGGGATCTTCTTTGACACATTTAGCAAACGTGAAGATGCATTTATGGACGCTCGGGGCTAGGAAGATTATAAGAAGGCTAATCCAGATGACTTCTATGTGATAGGCAGTGGCTACACAAGTATCCTTGTTGCGGAGAGTGATCCTGATAAGGGCACCGATGAACATGCCGATGAACATGGTACATACGAGTAATCTCCTAAGGAAGAGGTGGAGGTGAATGAGCATGTTTCAAAATCTAAGAAGCAGCGAAAACCTAGGAGCGGAAATGCTATCGGCATTGACACGCTTCTCACCACACGAGTTAATGAGACTAGTGAGCCTGTTAGTCCTTGGAAAGCCGCTGCTCACTACGGCAATGCCCTATGTGTCATCCTTCGAGAAGTTCGCTCCATCGATGAGACCAATCTAAGGGATATGGACAAAGGTAATCTGTGAGAACTCATAACAAGGGTGCATGCAAGATTCAAGTTTCCTGGTGAGTGCGACAACCTATCATACCCAAACAATCAGGTAAACAATCATGCAATCTTTAAATTCTCGAAGAATTTGAGTTCTTGAAAATCTACAACAAGAAAAGAGATTGCAACGAAAGCTGATATAGATATCTCTGAGATCCAGAAGAAGTGGCCTACCATTAGTATATATGACTGAAACATTTTCAAGAGGCAAAATCAGGATTACTCTATAGTGTTGGCCCATTCGTCATGGGGCGAGGACATGCATACAGAATTGAGGATTTTGCATGAAACTGTTCTATGTAGAGAGAAGTATGCATTTTTTGGTGAAGGTGGATTTCGCCCTGTTTTTGCAGTGATGGAGCCACCAAATATTCGTTTATGCGACAATTTCCCCGCAAAAATATTCTATGAGACGTTCGAATACATCGTCAATATGTTTCGTCTAATGAAGCATAACTTTTCCTTAGTACACCTATGGGCAATCAAGACTACCTATACTGTAAAATGTGAGCTCAACAATGCTGTTGCGATAGCGGAGCCCTACCTCATGCACGAGACCAGCACCAGTCACTCTGATCGCCAACAAGTTATGGAGAAGTATTTGACAGACTTCATGCACTAGTAGAAAACAGGGCTTTGGTCCAGGCCGGGCCAGCCCATTAGTCTCGGTTCACTCACGAACCGGGACCCATGGCGGCATTGGTCCCGGTTCGTGAGGCCAGGGCACAGGCCGGGCCTCGTGGGCCATTGGTCTCGGTTCGTCGGACCCCTTTGGTCCCGGTTCCAGACACCAACCGGGAAAAATGGGCCTCGCTCCTGGCCCACAACCATTGGTCCCGGTTTCTGGCTGGAACCGAGACCAAATGGAGTCCTTTAGTCCCGGTTCCAGCCATGAATCGGGACCAATAAGATGCCTACATATACCCTCTCGCCGAAGAGCAGAGCACTCCATATTGCTCTGTTTTTTGGCTGGCGAGGGGAGAGCTTTGTGGTGCTATAGCTCACCTCCTATGCACATGAGGTGTACGATGAAATGCCCAAGCCACACTTAAGCTTTCTCCTCTCTAAGCTCCTTGTCCAAGCTCCATTTTCCTCAAGATTTGTCTAGGTTTGGCGGTCCGTCCTGTGACGATGAATTTCTATTAATTTGGTCAGTTCTCTATTAATGACATGTTGTAATGGTTTTTAATACACTTTTTTATATAACGCACACAGATGAACCGACAATGGATGTACGGGGACCGACGCACCTCCGAGTATATTAAGGGCCTACATAATTTTCTCGAAGGGCTGAGGCAAATAAGGAGAATGGTTTTATTCATTGTCCATATACTGTCTGTCAGAATACGAAGGCTTTCTCCCCCTCTAAATCCCTTCACTTCCACCTGCTTGAGAAGGGTTTTATGCCAGACTATAATGTTTGGACCAAGCATGGAGAAAGAGGGTTTATGATGCAAGACAACGAAGAAGAAGAGGACGATGACAATTATGTGCCTCCTGAATATGGTGATGCTGCAACGAGGGAAGATGAAGATCAAGAGGAACCAGACGATGTGCCCGATGATGATCTTCGCCGGGTCATTGTTGATGCAAAGAGACAATGCGAAAGTGAAAAGGAGAAGTTGAAGTTCTATCACATGCTAGAGGATCACAAAAAAGGGTTGTACCCCAATTGCGAAGAAGGCAACACAAAGCTCGGTACAAAACTGGAATTGCTGTAGTGTAAGGCAGAGAATGGTGTACCTGACAAAGGATTTCAAAAGCTACTGAAAATATTGAAGAAGAAGCTTCCAAACGATAACAAATTGCCCGATAGTACGTACGCAGCAAAGAAGGTTGTATGCCCTCTAGGATTGGAGGTGCAGAAGATACATGCATGCCCTAATGACTGCATCCTCTATCGCGGTGCGTACGAGGATTTGAACGCATGCTCGGTATGCGGTGCATTGCAGTATAAGATCAGATGAGATGACCCTGGTGATGTTGATGACGAGCGCCCTAGGAAGAGGGTTCCTGTCAAGGTGATGTGGTATGCTCCTATAATACCATGGTTGAAACGTCTGTTTAGAAACAAAGAGCATGCCAAGTCAATGCGATGGCACAAAGAGGACCGTAAAAAAATGGAAAGTTGAGAGCACCCGCTAACGGGTCGCAGTGGAGAAAGATCGAGAGAAAGTGGAGCGACTTTACAGGTGACCCAATGAACGTATGGTTTGGTTTAAGTGCAGATGGCGTTATTCCTTTTAGGGATTAGAGCAGCAAGCATAGCACATGGCCTGTGACTCTTATTATGTATGACATTCCTCCTTGGTTGTGCATGAAGCGGAAGTTCATTATGATGCCAGTGCTCATCCAAGGCCCTAAGCAACCTGGCAATGATCTTGATGTGTACCTAAGGCCATTAGTTTATGAACTTTTATATCTATGGAATGGAAGAGGTGGGATGAGAATGAACAGGAGGAATTTGACCTACATGCGTTGATCTTTGTATCCATCAACGATTGGCCTGCTCTCAGTAACCTTTCAGGACAGACAAACAAGGGATACCACGTATGCACATACTGTTTAGATGACACCGACAGTATATATTTGGACAAATGCAGGAAGAATGTGTACCAGGGGCATCGTCAATTTCTTCCGACCAACCATCAATGTCGAAAGAAAGGAAAGCATTTCAAAGGTGAGGCAGATCACCGGAAGAAGCCGGCCCTCCGTACTAGTGATCGCATACTTTATATGGTCAATGATTTACAAGTAATATTTGTAAAGGGTCCTGGCAGACTATCTGTTCCGACTGACAATGTAGGACGCGCACCCATGTGGAAGAAGAAATCTATATTTTGGGACCTACCCTATTGGAAAGACCTAGAGGTCCGCTCTGCAGTCGACGTGATGCACGTGACGAGGAATCTTTGCGTGAACCTGGTAGGCTTCTTGGGAGTGTATGGGAAGACAGAAGATACACCGGAGGCACGCGAGGAACAGCAACATGTGCATGAAAAAGACGGCATGCATCCAGAGCAGTATGAAGGTCCTGCCAGCTACGCCCTTACCAAAGAAGAGAAGGAAATCTTCTTTGAATGCCTGCTCAGTATGAAGGTCCCGTCTGGCTTCTCGTAGAATATAAAAGGAATACTAAATATGGCAGAGAAAAAGTTTCAGAACCTAAAGTCTCATCACTACCACGTGATTATGACACAACTGCTTCCGGTTGCATTGAGGAGGCTTCTACTGGAAATCGTTCGATTTGCCATTGTGAAGCTATGTTCATTCCTCTATGCAACCTCTCAGAATGTGATCGATCCAGAAATCCTGCCAAGGTTAATGAGTGATTTGGTGCAATGTCTTGTTAGTTCCCAACTGGTGTTCCCACCGTCCTTCTTCAATATCATGACGCACGTCCTAGTTCATCTAGTCGACAAGATTGTCATTTTGGGCCTTGTATTTCAACACAATATGTTCCCCTTTCAGAGGTTCATGGGAGTCTTAAAGAAATATGTTCGTAACCGCGCTAGGCCAGAAGGAAGCATCTCCATTGGCCATCAAACAAAGGATGTCATTGTGTTTTGTGTTGACTTCATTCCTAACCTTAAGAAGATTGGTCTCCCTCATTCGCGGTATGAGGGGAAACTGACTCGACAAGGCACGTTCAGAGCGGACTCAACAATATGTAGGGACAGACATTTTTGGTCTCAAGCACACTACACAATTCTACAGAATTCTACCTTGGTGACCCCGTATGTCGATGAGCACAAGAATATTCTGCGCTCCAAACACCCGAAGCAGTGTGACAACTGGATTACATGTGAACACATCAGGACTTTCGGCAGTTGGTTGCAAACACGTCGCATGCGTGACGACACTCATTGGCCAGGGGACCATCTTTGACTGTAATGACTTACAAAGGGTACGAGATAAATGGGAATACATTTTACACGATCGCCTAGGATCAAAAGAGCACCAATCAAAACAGCGGTGTCCTCTTTGATGCAACAACCAAGAGGCGAAAGGACACATATTATGGTTACATAGTGGACATATGGGAACTTGAATATGCACATGATTTCAAGGTCCCTTTGTTTCAGTGCAAATGGGTCAATCTATCAAGAGGTAGGGTACAAGAAGATCCACAGTACGGAATGACAACCATGGATCTGAAAAATCTTGGGTACACACTCGACGAACTACTCGTCCTAGACATTGATGTGGCGCAGGTTTTCTATGTGAAGGACATGTCTACCAAACCGAGAAAAAGAAAAGATAAGGAAGCGAATACATCATACGATGAGCCAAAGCGCCACATAGTTCTTTCCAGAAAAAGAGACATCATGGGATTGGAGGGCAAGACAGACATGTCTGAAGATTATGAAAAGTTTCATGAAATTCCTCCCTTCAAAGTCAAGGCTGACCCAAGCACCTTGTTAAACGATGAAGATTATCCATGGTTACGGCGAAATCAACAAAGGACACAAGTGAGGAAAAAGTAAAGACTTTCTCTCCACAACTATATCATTGCAGATACATGTGAAGAAATGAAATTCCTTTTGTAACACATGAGTTTTCGTCCGGAATTGTGATACTTCGAAAGAGATTATCCATTTTGTACACGAAGTGCATCCAGTTTTTGTCGTAACCCTCTCAACTTTTTAGCACATGCTGTGTGGGTGAAATGATGATACCATGCCAACTTTCAACCTTTTCAGAGATCATCTGAAGCGCTTTTCAATTTCAGGTTTATTTAGCTCAAAAAATCTGTAAGTGCATGAAAAATACCAAATGAAGTCAGAAAGGCTTGAAAATTGGTGATGTGGCTTTGAATGGTGCACTTTGAACACACAAAAGTATGGAGTTCAAATAATTTCAAAAAAATGAAATCCCTTTGTAACAGATGAATTTTCGTTTGAAACCGTGATATTTCGAAAGAGAATGTCCATTTTGTACACGAAGTGCATCCAGTTTTTGCTATAACCCTCTCAACTTTTAGCACGTGCTATGTGGGTGAAATGATGATACCATGCCAACTTTCAACCTTTTCAGAGTTCATTTGAAGTGCTTTTCAATTTAAATAAATAAATAAAGCAAAAAACAACACAAAAATACTAGAAAACAAATACCCACCTTTAGTCCAGGTTGGTGCCACCAACCGGGACCAAAGGTCTCTGCTTCCCACCCTTTGGGCTCACGAAAAGGGACCATTGGTCCAGGTTGGTGGCACCAACCGGGACTAATACTCACCTTTAGTCCCAGTTCGTGCGACCAACTGGGACCAAAGGTCTCTGCTTCCCGCCCTTTGGGCTGACGAAAAGAGACCTTTGGTCCCGGTTGGTGGCACCAACCGGGTCTAAAGGTGGGCATTGGTCCCGGTTGGTGCCACAAACCGGGACCAATGCTTCTTGTATAAGTTGACACTTAGAAAATTTCATTTACCAGCTGCCCCGAGCCCGTCGTCCTCATCCTCGTCACCTTGTCGTAGTCGTCGCCCCCGTCGCCACCGAACCCGTCGCCGCCGTCCCCACCGGCCCGCCCCCGCCCGTCACCGCCCCCGCCCATCGCCGTCGCCCGTGCCCGTCGTCGTCGTCCCCGGCCGTCGCCGCCACCCCCGCCCGTCGCCGTCGTCCCTGCCTCCATCGTCGCTGTCGCTATCGTCCCCGCCCCGTTGTCGCCGTCGTTCCCGCCGTCGCCGTTGCCGACGTCCCCCGCTGTGAGCCGCCGCCCCGGCTCTACGCATTTGTTTATATGTATGTTGATTTTTTTATATGATGAATGTTTTTGTTCATATATAATGTATATATGTATGTGGCTATATGTATGTATGGATGGATGTATATATGTATGTGGCTATAAAGTATATATGTATTTGGCTATATGTATGTGTAGATGTATGTATACTAATTAGTTGTCCTACGAAAATTAGGAGTCCTAGGAAAAATTAGTTAATTAGGAGTCCTAGTAGATTAGTTGATTTTGTTTATGATGCTTTGTATGTTTAGTTGTTTTATGTTTTATTTAATTATTAGGAGTCCTAGGAAAAATTAGTATGTGTATGTTAGATTACATAAAAATTCTTAGTTTTTGGAAAAATTAGTGATTAAACGATACGGATAAGTTTTCATAGGAATTTGTCTTGAGATCGACGATGCTCGACCCGCATCCTCATCGTCAAGTGGTCCGCGAGAGCCTGCTTGATAGGCGCCATGTTCGGGACTGGGCTCTGTCGGGCTGGCACTAGGAGGTGCTACCTTCTAGGCTCGAAGCTTGGTGAGGAATCCGGGTCTCGTCGTCGACCTCAAGATTCTTTGGTGGCGGTCACGTGGGCCACTTTTGGTGCAGAGGGAACGGGGCCCCGTGGAGATGGTATGTCGCCGTGTTAGAGAGGAGGACGAGCACGTCCATCGCTACATGGTGGTGTTGGACGCCAGGTTCAACAATACGTGAGAGATTCTTCAGGGATCTCACCCGAGTTATGATCACGTGATGGTTCCTTATCTTTGGGTGTCCACCACCCGCGACTCAGGAACCGTTAGTGACTTAGATTATTCGATAGTATTCGATCTGTATTAGTGATATTATATGATAATATTCGAGATGTATTAGTTATTATGTGATGAGGCATTAATAACTGGATTATTCGAGATGATGTATTAGTGATATTATATTCGAGTTCATTATAAATGTATTAGTGATATTTTATCGGTATAATGTGTGTGTGACGTTTGGTCTGTCGTTGCTTCTTGTGTGACTTTCACGTGTGTTCTTGATGGAGGAATCCCAACTATTGTCGTGGGGGGGACGCCTCCTCTTTTTTCTCTTCTTTGCGATATACTCGTCGGTATAATGCGCAAGAAGAGAAGAGGGGGGCGTCCATCATCGGTGATCGAACTATTACTATGAGAGAGTGCCCACCAACATATATACACCACCATATCAGTATGAGAGAGTGCGCACCAACACACCATGAGATAGGAAAGTTATTTAAGGAAAGCCTTGACGGACTGAAAGTCACACACGCATTAGGATCCAAAGCGTGTCGTAATTCTTGAATTATGAACACAAGAAATGTCGTCGTCACCAGACGACGCTAGGATCCAAGTGTGTGAATTTTGCGGTGAAGATAAGGGTCTTTGTGACTAGCCTGGGCTGCAAGACGGTAGGTTCTTCATCATGAAGCTTAGCGAGGACTCTGATATTTCTATGGTACACAACGATGACAACTGTTTTTTCGTAATTAAGTATGACTTCTGTTTCTTTCCTTCAACGCGTAATTTTTGTTTTATACAATTCAACTAGTTCGTACCTTGTCATGCAAGACGGTATTTCTTGGAGAGGCTCGGTTTCGAAGAGCACGAGAGTTTCGAGACGAGGACAACCAACCTGAGGACTAAACATGGTCACACATTTCTTGTGAAAGTAATGAATGCACCTAATAACACAGAATTAGGGTGCTCAAATTGGGAAGCTCTTTGCAAGGCATATGGATTTCAGGAGGATATTGAAATAACCTTCGACTTTCGTCCTGAAGATCATATTGAAGGAAACATCGACATTTGGGTGGATGTCGATATGCTTTCTGTTTTATCTCCATGTGAGTTTGTCAACCATGCATATCTTTGTTCGAAATATGCCCTAGAGGCAATAATAAAATGGTTATTATTGTATTTCCTTGTTCATGATAATTGTCTATTGTTCATGCTATAATTGTGTTAACCGGAAACTGTAATGCATGCGTGAATACATATACCACAACATGTCCCTAGTGAGCCTCTAGTTGGCTAGCTCGTTGATCAATAGAAGGTCACAGTTTCATGACCATGGACATTGGATGTCATTGATAACGGGATCACATCATTAGGAGAATGACGTGATGGACAAGACCCAATCCTAAGCATAGCACAAGATCGTGTAGTTCGTCTGCTAAAGCTTTTCTAAGGTCAAGTATCGTTTCCTTAGACCATGAGGTTGTGCAACTCCCGGATGCTGTAGGAATACTTTGAGTGTGCCAAACGTCACAACATAACTGGGTGGCTATAAAGGTACACTACGGGTATCTCCGAAAGTGTCTGTTGGGTTGGCATGAATCGAGACTGGGATTTGTCACTCCGTGTGACAGAGAGGTATCTCTGGGCCCACTCGGTAAGACATCATCATAATGAGCTCAATGTGACTAAAGAGTTAGCCACGGGATGATGTATTACGGAACGAGTAAAGAGACTTTCCGGTAACAACATTGAACAAGGTATAGGGATACCGACGATCGAATCTCGGGCAAGTATCATACCGATAGACAAAGGGAATTGTATACGGGATTGATTGAATCCCTGACATCGTGGTTCATCCGATGAGATCATCGTGGAGCATGTGGGAGCCAACATGGGTATCCAGATCCCGCTGTTGGTTATTGACCGGAGAGGTGTCTCGGTCATGTCTACGTGTCTCCTGAACCTGTAGGGTCTACACACTTAAGATTCGATGATGCTAGGGTTATATGGAAATAGTGTACGTGGTTACCGAAGGTTGTTAAGATCCCCAGATGAGATCCCGGATGTCATGAGGAGTTCCAGAATGGTCCGGAGACAAAGATTGATATATAGGAAGTGAGAATTTGGCCACCGGAAGTGTTTCGGGAATTACCGGTAACGTACCGGGACCACCGGAAGGGTTCCGGGGTCCACCAAGGGTTCACCAAGTGGGGCCACCAGCCCCGAAGGGCTCCATGGGCCGAAGGTGGAGGGAACCAGCCCCTAGGTGGGCTGGTGCGCCACTCCCACCAGGCCCAAGGCGCAGGAGAGGTGGAGGGAGGGGAAAACCTAGGTCCAGATGGGCCTAAGGCCAACCTAGGGTTGTGCCCTCCTCTCCTTCCTCTCTGGCCGCCGGCCAAGCCCCATCTAGCGCTGCCGCACCCTCTAGGGTGGGAACCCTAGATGGGGTGCCTCCTCCTCCCTCTCCCCTATATATATGTGAGGTTTTGGGGCTGCTGAAGACACGGTTCTCTCCCTCTCGGCCTAGCCCTACTCCTCCCTCTCCTCGTTCTCCGTAGCGCTTGGCGAAGCCCTGCCGGAGACCACGCAGCTCCACCATCACCACACCGTCATGCTGCCGGAGCTCTCCCCCAACCTCTCCTTCTCTCCTTGCTGGATCAAGGCGTAGGAGACGTCACCGGGCTGCACGTGTGTTGAACCCGGAGGCGCCATTGTTTGGCGTTGAGATCGGAGTCCACCGCGATCTGAATCGCTGTGAGTACGACTCCACCAACCGCATTCTTGTAACACTTCTTCTTTGCGATCTTCAAAGGTATGAAGATGCAATCTCTCCCCACTCGTTGCTGGTTTCTTCATAGATAGATCTTGGTGACACGTAGGAATTTTTTATTTACTACTACGTCTCCCAACAGTGGCATCATGAGCTAGGTCTATGCGTAGAATCTATGCACGAGTAGGACACAAAGCAGTTGTGGGCGTCGATCTTGTTAATTTGCTTACCACTACTAGTCTTATCTCGATTCGGCGGTATTGTGGGATGAAGCGGCCCGGACCAACTTTACACATACGCTTACATGAGACCGATTCCACCGCCTGACATGCACTTGTTGCATAAGGTGGCTAGCGGGTGTCTGTCTCTCCTACCTTAGTCGGATTGGATTCGATGAAAAGGGTCCTTATGAAGGGTAAATAGCAATTGGCATATCACGTTGTGGTTTTGGCGTATGTAAGAAACATTCTTGCTAGAAACCTATAGCAGCCACGTAAAAACATGCAACTACAAATTAGAGGACGTCTAACTTGTTTTTGCAGAATATGCCTTGTGATGTGATATGGCCAAAATGATGTGATGTGATGCATTGTGATGTATGAGTTTGATCATGTTCTTGTAATAGGATTCACGACTTGCATGTCGATGAGTATGACAACCAGCAGGAGCCATAGGAGTTGTCTTTATAGCTAAATGTTAGCCATAGTAGTAGAAGTAATAGTTGGCAAGACAACTTCATGAAGACACGATGATGGAGATCATGATGATGGAGATCATGGTATCGTGCCGGTGACAGTGATGATGATGGTGCCCCGAAGATGGAGATCAAAGGAGCAAGATGATATTGGCCATATCATGTCACTATATTGATTGCATGTGATGTTTATCATGTTTACATCTTATTTGCTTAGAACAACGGTAGTAAATAAGATGATCTCTCAATAAAATTTCAAGAGATCTGTTCACCCTAACTGCGCACCGTTGCTAAGGATCGTTGTTCCGAAGCACCACGTGATGATTGGGTGTGATAGGTTCTAACGTTCGCATACAACGGGTGTAAGCCAAATTTACACACACGAAACACTTAGGTTGACTTGATGAGCCTAGCATGTACAGACATGGTCTCGAAACACGGAATACCTAAAGGTCGAACATGAGTCGTATAGGAGATACGATCAACATGGAGATGTTCACCATGGATGACTAGTCCATCTCACGTGATGATCGGACACGGGCTAGTTGACATGGATCATGTATCACTTGGATGACTAGAGAGATGTCTATCTAAGTGGGAGTTTATTAAATAATTTGATTGTGTGAACTTAATTATCATGAACTTACTCTAAAATTGTCTTCACAATCTATATTGTAGATCCAATGGCCAACGCGAATGTCACCCTCAACTTCAACGCGTTCCTAGAGAAAACCAAGCTGAAAGATGATGGAAGAAACTATGCGGACTGGGTCCGCAGCTTGAGGATCATCCTCATAGCTTCCAAGAGATTGTATGTCCTAGATGCACTGCTAGGTGACGCACCCATTCTCCTAGCGGAACAAGACGTTATGAACGCTTGGCAGTCACGCTGCGATGATTACTCCCTTGTTCAGTGCGGCATGCTTTACAGTTTAGAATCGGGGCTCCAAAAGCATTTTGAGCATCACAGAGCATATGAGATGTTCCAAGAGCTGAAACTAGTTTTCCAAGCACATGCCCGGGTCGAGAGATATGATGTCTCCGACAAGTTCTTCAGCTATAAGATGGAGGAGAACAGTTCTGTCAGTGAGCACATACTCAAGATGTCTGGGTTGCACAACTGCTTGACTCAGCTGGGAGTTAACCTCCCGGATGACTCGTTCATTGGCAGAATCCTCCAGTCGCTTCCACCTAGCTACAAGAGCTTTGTGATGAACTACAACATGCAAGGCATGGAGAAGTCCATTCCTGAGTTTTACTCGATGCTGAAATCAGTGGAGGTCGAGATCAAAAAGGAGCATCAAGTGTTGATGATGAATAAGACCACTAGTTTCAAGAAAGGCAAGGGCAAGAAGAACTTCAAGAAGGACAGCAAAGTTGTTGTCGCGCCCGGTAAGCAAGTTGCCGGGAAGAAGAACAAGAAAGGACCCAAGCCTGAGACTGAGTGCTTTTCTTGCAAGGGTACCGGTCACTGGAACCGGAACTGTCCCAAGTACTTAGCGTATAAGAAGGCAGGCAACATTTAAATTATATGTGATATACTTGTTATTGATGTGTACCTAACCAGCGCTCGTAGTAGCTCCAGGGTATCTGATACCGGTGCAGTTTCTCACATTTGTAACTCCAAGCAGGAGATGCGGAATAAGCGGAGGCTCGCAAAGGACGAGGTGACGATGCGCGTCGGGAATGGTTCCAAGGTCGATGTGATCGCCGTCGGCACGCTACCTCTACATCTACCTTCGGGATTAGTTTTAAACCTTAATAATTGTTATTTTGTACCAGCTTTGAGCATAAACATTGTATCTGGATCTCGCTTGATGCGAGATGGCTACTCATTTAAATTTCAGAATAATGGTTGTTCTATTTATATGAGAGAAATGTTTTATGGTCATGCCCTGCTGGTCAATGGTTTATTTTTGATGAATCTCGAACGTGATGTTACACATGTCCATAGTGTGAGTACCAAAAAGTGTAAGGTTGATAACGATAGTCCCACTTACATGTGGCATTGCCGCCTTAGTCATATTGGTGTCAAACGCATGAAGAAGCTCCATGCTGATGGACTTTTGGAGTCTCTTGATTTCAAATCATTTGACACGTGCGAACCATGCCTCATGGGCAAGATGATCAAGACTCTATTCTCCGGAACAATGGAGCGAGCAACTGACTTGTTGGAGATAATACATACCGATGTATGCGGTCCAATGAGCGTCGACGCTCGCGGTGGCTACCGTTATGTTCTCACCCTCACTGATGACTTGAGCAGATATGGGTATGTCGACTTAATGAAACATAAGTCTGAAACCTTTGAAAGGTTCAACGAATTTTAGAGTGAGGTAGAGAAGCTACGTGACAAGAAAATAAAGTGCCTACGATCTGATCGTGGCAGAGAATATTTAAGTCTCGAGTTTGGCACACACCTAAGGAAGTGTGGAATTGTTTGACAACTCACTCCGCCTGGCACACCTTAGCGAAATGGTGTGTCTGAATGTCGTAATCGCACTCTATTGGATATGGTGCGATCTATGATGTCTCTTACCGACTTACCGCTATCATTTTGGGGATATGCATTAGAGACTGCTGCATTCACTTTAAATAGGGCACCGTCAAAATCCATTGAGACGACACCGTATGAATTATGGTTTGGATAGAAACCTAAGCTGTCGTTTCTAAAAGTTTGGGGATGCGATGCTTACGTGAAGAAACTTCAACCTGGGAAGCTCAAACCCAAAGCGGAAAAGTGCGTCTTCATAGGATATCCCAAAGAGACTATTGGGTATACCTTCTACATTAGATCCGAAGGCAAAGTCTTTATTGCTAAGAATGGATCCTTTCTCGAGAAAGAGTTTCTCTCGAAAGAAGTAAGTGGGAGGAAAATAGAACTTGATGAGGTAATTGTACCTCCACTCGAACCGGAGAGTAGCGCAGCACAGGAAGTTGTTTCTATGGAGCCTACACCGGCTGGAGAGGAAGTTAATGATGATGATCATGAAACTTCAGATCAAGTTACTATTGAATGTCGAAGGTCCACCAGGACACGTTCTGCACCAGGGTGGTACGGCAACCCTATCCTGGAGATCATGTTGTTGGACAAGGGTGAACCTTCGAACTATGAAGAAGCGATGGCGGGCCCGGATTCCAACAAATGGCTTGAGGCCATGAAATCGGAGATAGGATCCATGTATGAGAACAAAGTATGGACTTTGGTGGACTTGCCTGATGATAAGCGAGCCATTGAAAATAAATGGATCTTTAAGAATAAGACTGACGCGGATGGTAATGTAACCGTCTATAAGGCTCGGCTTGTCGCTAAGGGTTATCGACAAGTTCAAGGAGTTGACTACGATCAGACTTTCTCACCCATAGCGATGCTGAGGTGTGTCCGAATCATGTTAGCAATTGCCGCATTTTATGATTATGAGATCTGGCAAATGGACGTCAAAACGGCATTCCTTAATGGCTTCCTCAAGGAAGAACTGTATATGATGCAGCCAGAAGGTTTTGTCGATCCTAAAGATGCTAACAAAGTATGCAAGCTCCAGCGCTCCATCTATGGACAGGTGCAAGCATCTTGGAGTTGGAACATTCGCTTTAATGAGGTGATTAAAGCATTTGGGTTTGTACAGGTTTATGGAGAACCTTGTATTTACAAGAAAGTGAGTGGGAGCTCTATAGCATTTCTCATATTATATGTGGATGACATACTAATAATGGGAAATGATATAGAACTCCTGGAAAGTGTGAAGGCCTACTTGAATAAGTGTTTTTCAATGAAGGACCTTGGAGAAGCTGCTTACATATTAGGTATTAAGATCTATAAAGATAGATCGAGAAGACGCATAGGTCTTTCACAAAGCACATACCTTGAAAATATATTGAAGAAGTTCAATATGGATTAGTCCAAGAAGGGGTTCTTGCCTGTGTTACAGGGTGTGAGATTGAGTACGACTCAATGCCCGACCACGGCAAAAGATAGAGAAGAGATGAGGGTCATCCCCTATGCTTCAGCCATAGGCTCTATTATGTATGTCATGCTGTGTACCAGACCTGATGTGAACCTTGCCATAAGTTTGGTAGCGAGGTACCAAAGTGATCCCGGAGCGGAACACTAGACAGCGGTCAAGAATATCCTGAAGTACCTAAAAAAGACAAAGGACATGTTTCTCGTATATGGAGGTGCCGAAGAGCTCGTCGTAAAGGGTTGCGTCGATGCTAGCTTCGACACAGATCCGGACGACTCCAAGTCGCACACCGGATACGTGTATATTTTGAACGGAGGGGCAGTCAGCTGGTGCAGTAGCAAGCAAAGCGTTATGGCGGCATCTACATGTGAAGCGGAGTACATAGCTGCTTCGAAAGCAGCAAAGGAAGGAGTCTGGATGAAGCCTTGCCATGAGTCCGTCAGGGGGTACAAGAGTGAACCAGGAGTGGATCACTGGACAGCGGTCAAGATTATCCTTGGTAACTCAGAGACTGAGGATATGTTTCTCGATTATGGAGGTGATAAAGAGTTCGTCGTAAGGAGTTACGTCGATACAAGCTTTAACACTAATCCGGATGACTCGTAGTAGCAATCTGGATACGTATAGTGGAGCAGCCATTTGGAATAGTACCGAGCAGAGTGTCGTAGCAGTGTTTACATTTTGACATAGGGATTTGCAAAGCACACAAGGATCTTAATGTGGCAGACCCATTGACTATAAGACCTCTCTCACATGCAAGGCATGATCGAGCCCCAGAACTCATTGGGTGTTAGATTCATAACAATGCGAAATATGCCCTAGAGGCAATAATAAATTAGTTATTATCATATTTCCTTGTTCATGATAATCGTTTATTATCCATGCTATAATTGTATTGATCGGAGACTTAGATGCATGTGTGGATACATAGACAAAACCATGTCCCTAGTATGCCTCTAATAGACTAGCTCGCTGATCAAAAGATGGTTAAGGTTTCCTAGCCATGGACATGATATGTCATTTGATAACGGGGTCACATCATTAGGAGAATGATGTGATGGACAAGACCCAAACTGCAAACGTAGCATATGATCGTGTCAGTTTATTGCTACTGTTTTCCGCATGTCAAGTATGTGTTCCTATGACCATGAGATCATGCAACTCACAGATATCGGAGGAGTGCCTTGTGTGTATCAAACGTCGCAACATAACTGGGTGACTATAAAGGTGCTCTACAGGTATCTCCGATGGTGTCTGTTAAGTTGGCAAGGATCGAGACTGGGATTTGTTACTCCGTGTGACAAAGAGGTATCTCGGGGCCCACTCGGTAATGCAACATCACAATAAGCCTTGCAAGCAATGTGACTAATTGTTAGTTGCGGGATCTTGTATTACGGAACGAGTAAAGAGACTTGCCGGTAACGAGGTTGAACTAGGTATGGAGATACCGACGATCGAATCTCGGGCAAGTAACATACCGAAGAACAAAGGGAACGTTATACGGGATTAACTGAATCCTTGACATAGAGGTTCGACCGATAAAGATCTTCATAGAATATATAGGAACCAATGTGGACGTCCAGGTCCTGCCATTGGTTATTGACCGTAGAGGTGTCTCGGTCATGTCTACATAGTTCTTGAACCCGCAGGGTCTGCACACTTAAGGTTCGGTGACGTTTCGGTAGTGTAGAGTTATGTATGGTGGTGACCAAAGTTTGTTCGGAGTCCCGGATGAGATCCCGGACGTCATGAGGAGCTCAGGAATGGTCCGGAGGTAAAGATTCATATATAGGAAGTCCCAGTTTGGTTTCATGAAAAGTTTCGGGCTCATCGGTAGTGTACCGGGAGTGCCGGTAGTGTACCGGGAGGCTTCCGGGAGGGGTATTTCGACCCCAAGAGGTGCATGGGATGTGGGAGAATAATAACCAGCCCTTAGTGGGCTGGGAAAACAGCCACAAAGGCCCATGGCGCAGGAGAGAAATTCCTAAAGCAAAAGGTGGAAAATCAGCCAATAGGAGGCAATCCCACTCCAACTAGGATTGGAGGTGAAGTAGGATTGCTTCCCACCTCCTATTTCGGCCGACCCAAAGGCCTTGGCTGCGTCTCCTCTCCTCTCCTCCTATATATACTAGTGGATTGGGTGGTTTTTGGACAGAATTTCTGGCCACGTGCTACCCGTTCCACCGGTGCATAGTTTCTCCTCTAGATCGGTTTTCTGCAGCGCTTAGGCGAAGCCCTGCCGAAATTGCTCCACCACCATCACCGGAGCGCCGTCATGCTACCGGTGAACTCTCTCTCCTCTCCACCTCCTCTTGCTGGATCGAGACGGTGGAGATCGTCATTAAGCTGCACGTGTGCTGAACGCGGAGGTGCCGTCCGTTCGGCGCTAGATCGGAAGGACCGTGATCGAGATCGCGAGACGGTTCGTGATGTGATCACGGAACGGATCGTGATGAGTTCGCGGGACAGATCGTGATCAAGATTGTGAGACGGATCGTGATGAGTTCGCGGGACGGATCATGATGTGTTCGCGGGACGGTTCGTGATTGGATCGCGGGACGCTCGACGATTTGGATCGCGAAGATGTTCGACTACACCAACCGCGTTTCTTAACGCTTCCCGCTTAGCGATCTACAAGGGTACGTAGATCCACTCTCCCTCTCGTAGATGCTCATCACCATGGATAGGTTTGCGTGTGTGTAGGAAAATTTTTGTTTCCCATGCGACGTTCCCCAACAGTGGCATCATGAGCTAGGTTGATGGTTCGATGAGATCTCGAGTAGAACATAAAAGGTTTGTGGGCGTTGATGCTTAGATTGCTTCCTCCCTTGGTCGTATTTTGGTTCAGCGGGATTGTGAGATGAAGCGGCCCAGACCAACATTACTCGTACGCTTACAAGAGACCGGTTCCCTTGATGCAACTTGTTGCCTAGATGGCTTGCGGGTGACAGTTTCTCTTACTTTAGTTGGATCGGATTCGACAAAGGCGGTCCTTGAGAAGGTTGAAAAGCAACTAGTGTATCACCGTTATGGTTTTTGCGTAGGTGAGAATTGTTCTTGCTAGATACCCATAGCAGCCACGTAAAACATGCAACAACAATTAGAGGACGTCTAACTTTTTTTTGCAGGGTATGTTGTGATATGATATGGCCAATTACATGATGTGATATATGTGATGTATGAGATGATCATGTGATGTATAGATTATCACGACTTGCATGTCGATGAATACGGCAACCGGCAGGAGCCATAGAGTTGTCTTTAATTATTGTATGACCTGCGTGTCAATCATTAAGCGCTATGTAATGCTTTACTTTATCGCTAGACGATAGCAATAGTAGTAGAAGCATGCAAGGCGTGACAACCCCGATGGCGACACGTTGATGGAGATCAAGATGATGGAGATCATGGTGTCATGCCGGTGACGATGGAGATCATGCCTGTGCTTTCTAGATGGAGATCAAAAGCACAAGTTCATGGCCATATCATGTCACTTATGATTTGCATGTGATGTTAATCCTTTTTATGCACCTTGTTTTGCTTAGGTCGACGGTAGCATTATAAGGTGATCCCTCACTTGAATTTCAAGATGAACTGTGTTCTCCCCGAGTGTGCACCGTTGCGAAAGTTCGTCGTGTTGAGACACCACGTGATGATCGGGTGTGATAGACTCTACGTTCACATACAACGGGTGCAAGCCAGATTTGCACGCGCAGAACACTCGGGTTAAACTTGACGAGCCTAGCATGTACAGACATGGCCTCGGAACACAAGAGACCGAAAGGTCGAACATGAGTCATATAGTAGATATGATCAACATAATGATGTTCACCATTGCATCCACCTCAACTCCCGTGATGATCAGACTTGAGTTGGTGAATTTGGATCATGTATCACTCGAATGATCGGAGGGATGTCAATTTGAGTGGGAGTTCTTAGGTAATATGATTAATTGAACTCATTATCATGAACATAGTCAAAGTGTCTTTGCAAATTATGTTGTAGATTACTAGCTCACGCTGTAGTTCCCTTGTAGTTTTATATGTTCCTAGAGAAATAGTATTGAAAGATGATGGTAGCAATATTGCGGACTAGATCTGTGATCTGAGGATTGTCCTCTTTGCTGCACAGAAGGCTTATGTCCTTAATGCACCGCTCGGTGCGCCACCCCCTCTAGCGTCATCTGTAGATGTTGTGAATATCTGACAGGCACGTTTCGATGACTACTTGATAGTTTAGTGCGTCATGCATTACAGCTTAGAATTGAGGCTCCGAAACGTTTTGAACGTCATGGAACATATGAGATGTTCTAGGAGCTGAGATTGTGATCTCAGGCTCGTGCCCGTGTTGCGAGATATGAGATCTCCAACAAGATTCTTTGCCTAATGCACCGCTTGGTGCGCCACCCCCTCTAGCGTCATCTGTAGATGTTGTGAATATCTGACAGGCACGTTTCGATGACTACTTGATAGTTTAGTGCGTCATGCATTACAGCTTAGAATTGAGGCTCCGAAACGTTTTGAACGTCATGGAACATATGAGATGTTCTAGGAGCTGAGATTGTGATCTCAGGCTCGTGCCCGTGTTGCGAGATATGAGATCTCCAACAAGATTCTTTGCCTGTAAGATGAAGGAGAATAGCTCAATCGTTGAGCATGTATTAAGATTGTCTCGGTACTACAATCGCTTGAATCAAGTGGGAGTTGATCTTCCAGATAAGATAGTGATTGATATAGTTCTCCAAGTCACTGTCACTAAGCTACTAGAACTTGGTGATGAACTATAAGTAGCCGGGATAGAAATAATGATTCCTGAGCTGTTCGCGATGTTTGACACCGCGGAGGTAGAAATCAAGAAGGAGCGTCAAGTGTTGATGGTTAATCAAACCACTTGTTTTGAGAAGGGCAAGAGCAAGGAGGGAAACTTCATGGATAGCAAGTCAGTTGCTGCTCCAGTGAAGCAACCCAAAGTTGAACTCAAACCCGAGACTCAGTGCTTCTGTTATGAGGTGAGCGGTCGCTAAAGCGGAACAACCCTAGATACTTGGTAGATAAGAAGGCTGGCAACATTGATAGAAGTATATTTGATATACGAGTTATGAATGTGTACCTTGCTAGTACTCTTAGTAGCACCTGGGTATTGGATACCGGTTCAGTTGCTAAATGTTAGTAACTCGAAATATAAGCTACGGAATAAACGGAGAACTAGCTAAGGGTGAGGTGACGTTATGTGTTGGAAGTGTGTCCTCCGTTGATGTGATCAACATTGCACGCTCTCTCTACCTTCAGGATTAGTGACGAACCTAAATAAATGTTATTTGGTGTTTTGCGTTGAGCATGAACATGATTAGATCATGTTTATTGCAATACAGTTATTCATTTAAGTTAGAGAATAATGGTTATTCTGTTTACATGAATAATACCTTCAATGGTCATGCACCCAGTGAGAATGGTTTGTTGAAATCTTGATCGTAGTAGTACACATGTTCATAACATTGATGTCAAAAGATACAAAGTTAATAGTGATAGTACCACATACTTGTGGCACTGCCGCTAAATGTCATATTGGTATAAAGCGCATGAAGAAACTCCATGCTGATGGATATTTGGACTCATTCGATTTCGAATCGGTTGAGATGTGCGAACCATGCCTCTTGGGCAAGATGACAAAAGGACCCCGTTGGATGGAGCGGGCAAGTGATTCATTGGAAATGATACATGTTGATGTATACAATCTAGTGAGTCTTGTAGCGTGCAGTGGATATCGTTATTTTCTTACCTTCACTGATGATTTGAGTAGATATAGTGTATATTTACTTAATGAAACACAAGTCTGAATCGTTTGAAAGGTTCAAGAAAATTCAGAGTGAAGTTTAAAGATCATCGTGACAAGAAGATAAAAGTGACCGCGAGATGATCGTGGAGGTGAATATCTGAGTAACGAGTTTGGCATACAACTTAAGACAATGTGAAATTTGTTTCACAACTAACGCCACCTGGAACACCATAGTGCGATGGTGTGTCTGAACATCATAGTCATGCCCTATTGATATAGTGCATACTTTGATGTCTCTTATCATTTTACTACTATAATTTTTGGGGTTATGCATTAGAGACAACTACATTCACTTTAAATAGGGCATCATCTAAATCCGTTGAGATGACACCGTGTGAATTATGGTTTGATAGAAACCTAAGCTGTCATTTCTTAATATTTGGGGTTGTGACACTTGTGTGGAAAATGTTTTCACCTAATGAGGTCGAACCCAAGGCGGACAATTGCATCTTCATAGAATACCCTAAGATCAGTTGGGTGAACCTTCAATCTCAGATCCTAGTGCAAAGTGTTTGTTGCTTAAACGGATCCTTTCTCGAGGAAATGTTTCTCGCGAAAGAATTGAGTGGGAGGAAGATATAACTTGATGAGGTTGTTAAACCTTTGTTCAACCAGAGAGTGGCGCAGCGCAGAAAGATGTTTCTGTGAAGCCTGCGTTAGTTGAAGAGGAAGTTAACGATGATGATCATGAAGCTTCAGGATCAAGTTACTATCGAACTTCGTAGGTCGACAAGGATGTGTACTGCTCCTAAGTGGTACGAGAACTCTGTCTTGGAGATCATGTTGTTGGACAACGATGAACCTACGAGCTATGGAGAAGCGTTGATGGGCCCGGATTCCGACAAATGGTTGGAGGCCATGAAATCCGAGATAGGATCCATGTATGCAAACCAAGTGTAGACTTTGGTAGACTTGCTCGTTGGACGGCAGGTCGTTGAGTACAAATGGATCTTTAAAACGAAGACAGACACTGATGATGAATGTCACTATTTGTAAAGCTCGACTTGTTGCAAAGATGTTTGTGACAAGTTCAAGGAGTTGACTACGATGAGACTTTCTCACTCGTAGTGGTGCTAAAGTCTGTTGGAATTATGTTAGCAGTTGCTGTGTTTTCAATTCTGAAATCTGGCAGATGGATGTCAAAACATCATTTCCTTAACGGTTTGCTTGAGGAAAGGTTGTATGTGATACAACCAGAAGGTTTTGTCAGGCCTAAGGATGCTAAAAGGTGTGCAAGCTTCGGTGATCCTTCCATGGACTGAAGCAAGCATCTCGGAGTTGGAATATACGCTTTGATGAGGTGATCCAAGTTTTGATGTTTATACAAAGTTTACGAGAAACTTGTATTTCCAATAAAGTGAGTGGGAGCACTATAGAATTTCTGATAAGTATATGTGGATGACATATTGTTGATCAGAAATAATGTAGAGTTTCTCGAAAGCATAAAATGGTTATTTGGAAAGTGATTTTCAAAGGAAGACCTGGATGAAGCTACCTAATTGTTGAGCATCAAAGTCTATGGAGATGGATCAAGATGCTCAATGAGACTTTCAATGAGTGCATACCTTGACAAGATTTTGAAAGAGTTCAAAATGGATCAATCAGAGAAAGAGTTCTCGCCTGATTTGTAAGGTGTGAAAGTTGAGTGAGACTCAAAGCTCGACAACGGCAGAAGAAAGAGAAAGGACGAACGTCGTCCCCTATGCCTTAGCCATAGGCTCTATATTATGCCATGCTGTGTACCGCACCTGTGTGTGCCTTGCCATGAGTCCGTCAGGGGGTACAAGAGTGAACCAGGAGTGGATCACTGGACAGCGGTCAAGATTATCCTCAATAACTAAGAGACTGAGGAGATGTTTCTCGATTATGGAGGTGATAAAGAGTTCGCCGTAAGGAGTTACGTCGATACAAGCTTTAACACTAATCCGGATGACTCGTAGTAGCAATCTGGATACGTATAGTGGAGCAGCCATTTGGAATATTACCGAGCGGTGTGTCGTAGCAGTGTTTACATTTTGACATAGGGATTTGCAAAGCACACAAGGATCTTAATGTGGCAGACCCATTAACTATAAGACCTCTCTCACATGCAAGGCATGATCGAGCCCCAGAACTCATTGGGCGTTAGATTCATAACAATGCGAAATATGCCCTAGAGGCAATAATAAATTAGTTATTATCATATTTCCTTGTTCATGATAATCTTTTATTATCCATGCTATAATTGTATTGATCGGAGACTTAGATGCATGTGTGGATACATAGACAAAACCATGTCCCTAGTATGCCTCTAATAGAGTAGCTCGCTGATCAAAAGATGGTTAAGGTTTCCTAGCTATGGACATGAGATGTCATTTGATAACGGGGTCACATCATTAGGAGAATGATGTGATGGACAACACCCAAACTGCAAATGTAGCATATGATCGTGT
The DNA here is from genome assembly GCA_022496015.1 of Hordeum marinum. Classification (NCBI taxonomy): domain Eukaryota; kingdom Viridiplantae; phylum Streptophyta; class Magnoliopsida; order Poales; family Poaceae; genus Hordeum; species Hordeum marinum. The sequence goes on from CM039675.1 coordinate 523,863,875, forward strand.
CAGTTTATTGCTACTGTTTTCCGCATGTCAAGTATGTGTTCCTATGACCATGAGATCATGTACCTCACAGATATCGGAGGAGTGCCTTGTGTGTATCAAACATCACAACGTAACTGGGTGACTATAAAGGTGCTCTACAGGTATCTCCGATGGTGTCTGTTGAGTTGGCATGGATCGAGACTGGGATTTGTTACTCCATGTGACGGAGAGGTATCTCGGGGCCCACTCGGTAATGCAACATCACAATAAGCCTTGCAAGCAATGTGACTAATTGTTAGTTGCGGGATATTGTATTACGGAACGAGTAAAGAGACTTGCCGGTAATGAGGTTGAACTAGGTATGGAGATACCGACGATCGAATCTCGGGCAAGTAACATACCGAAGAACAAAGGGAACGTTATACGGGATTAACTGAATCCTTGACATAGAGGTTCGACCGATAAAGATCTTCATAGAATATGTAGGAACCAATGTGGACGTCCAGGTCCCGCCATTGGTTATTGACCATAGAGGTGTCTCGGTCATGTCTACATAGTTCTCGAACCCGCAGGGTCTCCACACTTAAGGTTCGGTGACGTTTCGGTAGTGTAGAGTTATGTATGGTGGTGACCGAAGTTTGTTCGGAGTCCCAGATGAGATCCCGGACGTCACGAGCAGCTCCGGAATGGTCTAGAGGTGAAGATTCATATATAGGAAGTCCTAGTTTGGTTTCCGGAAAAGTTTCGGGCTCATCGGTAGTGTACCGGGAGTGCCGGTAGTGTACCGGGAGGCTCCCGGGAGGGGTATTTCGACCCCAAGAGGTCCATGGGATGTGGGAGAATAATAACCAGCCCTTAGTGGTCTGGGAAAACATCCACAAAGGCCCATGGCGCAGAAGAGAAAGTCCTAAAGCAAAAAGTGGAAAATCAGCCAATAGGAGGCAATCCTACTCCAACTAGGATTGTAGGTGAAGTAGGATTGCTTCCCACCTCCTATTTCGGCCGACCCAAAGGCCTTGGCTGCCTCTCCTCTCCTCTACTCCTATATATACTAGTGGATTGGGCGGTTTTTTGACAGAATTTCCGGCCACGTGCTACCCGTTCCACCGGTGCATAGTTTCTCCTCTAGATCGGTTTTCTGCAGCGCTTAGGCGAAGCCCTGCCGGAATTGCTCCACCACCATCACCGGAGCGCCGTCACGCTGCCGGTGAACTCTCTCTCCTCTCCACCTCCTCTTGCTGTATCGAGACGGTGGAGATCGTCATTAAGCTGCACGTGTACTGAACGCGGAGGTGCCGCCCGTTCGGCGCTAGATTGGAAGGACCGTGATCGAGATCGCGAGACGGTTCGTGATGTGATCACGGAACGGATCGTGATGAGTTCGCGGGATAGATCGTGATCAAGATCGTGAGACGGATCGTGATGAGTTCGCGGGACGGATCATGATGTGTTCGCGGGACGGTTCGTGATTGGATCGCGGGACGCTCGGCGATTTGGATCGTGAAGATGTTCGACTACACCAACCGCGTTTCTTAACGCTTCCCGCTTAGCGATCTACAAGGGTACGTAGATCCACTCTCCCTCTCGTAGATGCTCATCACCATGGATAGGTTTGCGTGTGCGTAGGAAAGTTTTTGTTTCCCATGCGACGTTCCCCAACTTTCGATTCATCACAATGTAACTAGATTATTGACTCTAGTGCAAGTGGGAGACTATTGGAAATATGCCCTAGAGGCAATAATAAAATGGTTATTATTGTATTTCCTTGTTCATGATAATTGTCTATTGTTCATGCTATATTTGTGTTAACCGGAAACCGTAATGCATGTGTGAATACATAGACCACAACATGTCCCTAGTGAGCCTCTAGTTGGCTAGCTCGTTGATCAATAGATGGTCACGGTTTCATGACCATGGACATTGGATGTCATTGATAACGGGATCACATCATTAGGAGAATGATGTGATGGACAAGACCCAATCCTAAGCATAGCACAAGATCGTGTAGTTAGTCTGCTAAAGCTTTTCTAATGTCAAGTATCGTTTCCTTAGACCATCAGGTTGTGCAACTCTCGGATGTCGTAGGAATACTTTGGGTGTGCCAAACGTCACAACGTAACTAGGTGGCTATAAAGGTAAACTACGGGTATCTCCGAAAGTGTCTGTTGGGTTGGCACGAATCGAGACTAGGATTTGTCACTCCGTGTGACGGAGAGCTATCTCTGGGCCCTCT